>RPOG01000033.1:411748-1011748 GCA_008086565.1 Thalassoma bifasciatum | reverse complement strand
CATAGTAAAAGATCTGGATAAATACAGCTCAGCTTACCTGAGACGCACTCTCGCTGGAAAGACACGATAAATGTTGCACTTTCAAGTGTCTTAATGCACTGAGATAGTCTAGGCTTTCTCTCTTTTTCCAACTGACAACCTGTGTTACACAGTTAATTACAGCCAACTGCAACACAGTGCTATGTCAATTATCATGTGCTTTAGCTCCCTCTCCCAATGGATATTTTTACCACCTGGATCTCACTGGTAAAGTTTCTACCTTCTTTTATTACTATTCTGCCCAGGTCTCTGGGCTGAATTACATTCGGCAGACAGAGCTGTAAAAACAGAAGGGATTTAAGGATTCAGATTGGTGGAGGGTAACCTAATCTTCCGTAATTGGGGGAATGGTTCTCATTTATATCAGCCTACTTTAGAAAGCAAGCTCATCGGCAGGCTGCGATCATCCCAGGCATTTCACTCCAACGATTCATTTTCATAAAGGCCGGGGAACGCAGGGTTAGCGCGCCACCGCTACCAACACACATATTAAACCTAATCATCATTAATCAAAGCGCTACTCTTACTTTGCAGGTCGCGGAAATCAACATACACAACATGAGCGCCGCTCAGAGATCCCTCATGTGCCGGTGCTGCTAGAGTGCTGCAAAATAACACATTCTGGGCTTTCTCGAAATGGAACTAAAATGGTAATCCTCTGCCAGGCGAAACGTTCTCGCCTCGCCAGATGCTTAGTTCTGAAATTTGCCTAATTGCCACGCTCAGATCAATCCCTTTAACTCTGCCAAATGAATCTGCCAAAGTGTGTTCCGAGCGTTTTTGTTGGCCCAATATGCTTTTTTTCCTCTTACCAAGATTCTGGTTTTTCGTCATTTCCCCTGAAAAAGCCTGAGAGGGGTGTTCTCTTTTTTTTCCAGTCTTGGTGACATTCGTACAGCCGAATGCATGCGAAACCCCTGCTGACCTGCGTGCCCATTAGCAATGGCGTTGCAGTGGGGGCACCGGGCCTATCTATCTCTGCCTACACACACACATGCTCAGAGTACGCCCACTCTTCATATGGCTCAGACACATCCTGTGGGCGGACTAAATGTGGCCCTTTGATCAAAGGGCAACGTGTGGGAATGGACACTGACTTACTGACCTCTAATCACACACACATGCACTCTTACACACACACACACACACACACACACACACACACACACACACTATACATTTAATGATACACTCTGTACTCATTACTCTTTATGCATGAGGAGGCACAAGTTGAAATGTTCCCTTCTCCAAGTAAACAAACTCTCACAGTCACACACACTCTCACACACACACATATGTGTGTGCACAAATGAATGAAAAAGGCTAATTTGTGCAGCTGCTACTGAAGTCATTAAAACTAAACACATATTATGAATGGCACATGCATATGCTTAGCACATCTTGGCGTAGGTACGAACTAAGACAAACATCCCTCAACGGCTGAGCTCCCATCTGCACAGGATGAAGCTCGCATCATCACGAGGGATCTCTGTTTAATATAAGAGCTCTTATTCCAGGAGGATAAAATGTCAGTTAAAAACAGGACAGAAGACGGAGGAGAGGAGCCCCTGGACGAGTAAATATAGAAAGTGACGGATGAATCAGAAGTTTAGTCAACAGAGAAAACCTTGGTTCCAGCTGCCCGACTGTCTGATGAGCCACTCCATGCTTGTCAACAACATCGCCTATCATTCTCACACAACTATCTACTCACAAAACCAAGACCCGCCCCCTTTATCCCTTCGGCGATTCCTCCATCCTCCGAGAGAAACACCTCTGAAAGCAGAACGGGATGCTCGCAGCACTAGCAGCAGCAGCAGCAGCAGCAGCAGCGGTAATCTCTCTCTCTCCCCCCCTTGTCTCCCCTTTCCCCATCTGTGGTTCCCCTTCCCATACTCTCTCTTCTTCCTTTTTGTCCCCACTTCTCCTCCTTACATACCGGCGCTGCTGCCACTGCCGCCGCGTTTGGCGCCATGGATGAAAACATGAAAGAAGCAAAAAAGCCATGAAAAAAAAGAGACAGAGACAAACCGACGCTGGAGAAATTAGCATCAGAATACTCACAGTTGTTGTTGCTGAAGGAGCGCGGGGATGGGGAGCGCGGCAACCAGTCCCTCCGTCAGATACAACCTGCACACACGAGATTGAAGAGGGAGGAAAAAAAAAAGAAAACTAGGCTGTGAGAGCGGCAAAGAGGGGAGAGGAGGAAGAGGAGGAGGAGAGAAGAGCAGGACACGGAGGAGGAGAAGAAGAAGAAGAGGGAGGAGGAGAGAGCAGAGCATCCAATGCACAGAGCCCAAATAAAGAAATAAAGGATTCCTCGAGGATTGTGAGTGTGTGAGTATGTGTATGTGTGTGTGTGTTTGGGCAGTGTGTGTTGTTATGAGTGAGGAGGGGGTTGAGGAGGTAGGTTGTCTTTGGGAAATATAAAACACACACACACACACACTCACATGCGGGGTTGCACTTGGGTGCGCAATCACATCTGACAGGTCTGATCTGCGGTCCACCTACCTCCTTATCGCTACCTCACTCTTCCACAGCTCCCTCTCTCTCCCTCTCTCTCATGCTATCTCTCACTCGCTTGCTCTCTTTCTCTGTTGCTCACACTGATGCCTGAGATTCAGCCGCTACAGGGGAGCTATATCGCCCTCATCGCTGTGTGTTACAGGAAAAGGAGGGGAGGGCACCGTCGGATCTCCCAGCCGCCCACGCCACCCGGCCCAGCAACCCCCAACGACAACCACTAACCACGCGCACGCTGCCTTTCCACCTTAAAATGTACAGAGGAGAGAACGCTTCAATTGAATGAGAGTAATCCCAGCGGCATTGAGGCAATTACAAAGGCTGCTGGCGCTGTTTTCTGCTTTTTTCGTCCTGCCCGTCCTCTCGCGGGCCAGTGGAGGGGTCTATTTTCCCTCTCTTTCAGTTTCTCTGAGCTTCACACATATGCCACTATTAATGGAGCTTCTGTCAGTTCAGCTGTTTAGGTTGGTCTTGTGTCTCTACCTGCAGCTGCTTGATAATTCCCTCCACAGAAATGTGAGGAAAGTTGTGCACCAATTTGCATGAGTGATCCAACCAATGTCCGATGCTTTGTCATTCCCAGGTCAGACCTCTGTCAAGGCTTTCCTTTGGGGCACTGATGAGAGAAGTGTCCACAACAAACTACCTTGTGGAAAAGGTTTTGCACACGGGATACAATCTTTTGTCTCCTTGTCTGCTTTGTTTGGCCAAATATCTCCTGGAACAACGTCAATAAAGCTGCATCTCAAGCAAATTGGTTCAGGGTAACTTATAGTGACCACAGGATCGAAAAAATATTCAGCACTGACTCCAAACTTCACCTTACACAACCTGACAGCTACCAAGAAGTAAAATATATTAGTCCTCCAGTCTTATCAGGTCTTGCAAGGCCAGGTCTGGCACAGCACAGAACAACCCAAACGATTGAGGAGGAGCTTTAATAATTGTCTTTCTGCTTCCACTTTTTGATGCATGCACCTCCTGTATTTTCATTCCCTCTTTGAAAAGCTAGCAGTACATATATCAACGAAACGAAGAGCTGTAAGTCAAACACCTCTAATCAGGTAGCCCTCCCTTCTTCCCCTCCACCCCCGCACATTGCATCCCTCCAGCCACTACTGCACTTTATCTCCCCTCAATTAACATCTTCTGAGCGCGCCTCTATTATCTTAACCACACAGAGCGGAGAGGTCCTCCGAGGAGACGCCGTGGAGGACGGCTGAGCTGTGGACAGAGGGCTCCCGGCCCCTGCTGCCGCTGCTTCAATTCACAGGCCTAATTAAAGCCCGAGTCAGACATGACAAACTGCGAGCAGAGGTGCTACAGAAACAAACACCGGCAGGAGCGCCGCCTGTGCGGGTGCATGTAGCCCCGAGGATTCTCTTTGTGAGGATTATCTGCCAGAAAACAGGCACATTCACGTCAACGTCATGACAACATCATCTAAATCTCCTCTGACTGTTTGATCTAGTTTATTTTCTACCTTGTGTATCGGCATCTCAACAGTGTCATTGCATCCTCTATAAATCACTCTCCATGTGAGGGAGGCGCAGAGAGAGAGAGAGACAATGGGATCGCTGTTAAATATACCTGACACAAAGCGTTGACGTCATGTTCCTATATGGCTAATTTCTGTTCCATATAATGCCCCCTGTACCCTTTTTCATTTGTTTGCTTTGCCCTCCCAATCTCGCCCTATGAAGCCATCAAACCACCCATTAAGCCATCACGCTGCCCTCTTTGTCCTTGCTCCCCCGTCTGACAACAACAGCGAGCGCCGGTGTCCACCCCTGCACTCTCGCACTGAGGTATCCTGGCTGTTTGGCCGGCCCTGCCGCCCACTTTGGCTCAAGCCAGACTATTAAGACTATTCTATTACTGTTGGGTTAACCTGTCACGCTTGGCTGTGGCTCTCTTTATTGTGTGGCCGCTCTGAAAGGGCAGGGGATAAAACTCCATCAGCAGGACAAACGACCATGCATGCCGACATTCATCAGATGCCCGGGGTTTTCCCCTCACGGACACTGTTCGTTGCAACCTCTTCAACACCTTAGGGGCATTGCCTTCGCTTCCACTGAAAATGTAGGCTCCCGGGGGTCAATCGGCACAGCTGGAGATAGACGGAGTGGCGTCTTTGGTCACATAACATTTCCGTCCTTAATCACGACTCTGGGAATAGCAATTCCATCAGGGCTGAAGGCACTAACGTATTGACTAAGATCAGGTAGTGCAGCAGGCAGTGTGAGGAAGTGATTAAGAAAGCAGGCTAGTGATCAGCAGATGACAGGGGTCAATCCCCTGTTGGGCAATTGGTTAGTGGCCTTGGGCAAGGTACTTAGCCCCCAACACACCAGCTAGACACTCAACTGTGAGAGTGGATAAAATGTCAAATTCAACTTCACCCTTTGCAAAAGGTTCAAAGCAAGGAGATGACAGTGAACGCTTTGGTTATTAAAAAATTCATATCGTAATGAAACAGCCGTGTTCCATCTTCACACATCCCCCTCCAGCAAACACGCCGCTCCTTTTTTCATGGGATCCATCAAGGGAGGGCCACAATTAAGTGACTAATTTGATTAGGAGATAATGTGAGTCCCACTTAATGGAAGGGACAGACTTCACAACACAGGCAGATTAGTTTGGTGGATGCCTGCTTATTAATTAAGACAGCCCTCAGTGCCCATATTAAGTCAAATGCACAGATGCAGCTTTAATGGGTCAGGGTTTGCAAAAGTAAGAAAAATGGAAATGTGGAACAAGAAACAGAAGCTCATAAAGCTGGAAATGACCACAGATTCTGTTAATTAAATTTGAAATATTTGGGTGTACTCTTGCACTATTTACCCATTCATAATGTAATAGGTAGCAGGGCTGCTTGTTGAAAATGCCAAAGTACTTCTCATCTCAGATTTCAGTGCGCTGCGGCTGAGCTTCCACTGTGTGTCATCGCACACCATAGCAACAGCAAGTCATTATATTCCTCCAAATTATACCTCTCTCTCTCTTGCTGTCATTCACTTTTTGTCTCCGATACTACATAAGCCCTTCAGAAGGACTGCAGCTTTTCATTTATGATTTCATCTGCATGCTGGGACACAGCTACAACCAGAGCTCCATCCCTCAGAAGTTTTCTTATAAACATATGGTGAATAATTCATTAATAAACTAGTTTAATGTTTGAGCAAAAGGCAAATAAATGGGGCCAATTTTCCATTCTGTAAACTGAGATATGGCTGCTTTGACTGAGTGACTTAAAGGGTAATGCTGGCTTTTTTTTGTTGTTGTTTGTTTTTAATCTGAGATCTTGTTTCTAGATAAGTTTGTTTTCCGTATTGATTAAGAGACAGAAATGTGTCACATTTCATTCTTTCAGGGAAAATTACAGAGGGACCATTCAGTTATTAGAATAAATTTGAGGTTAACCCCTGGCAAAATTGAAAAAAGAAAAAAATATGACTGACTTTTTTGGTGTCTGCAAAAAGGTGTGCAGCACATTATGTAGGGCGTCATCAGTGCTGTGTTCCAGGTTCCACACTGAACCGCAAAGAGAATATGCAGGTAGTTTCTTAGTACAGCATGCCAAGAGGTAAAGTTTGGAACTGCAGACCTGGCCAATTGGCTAACAGTTGCTTTCAGTAGTGTGCTTCGCCGGTTAAAACCATATACTAGACATACCATGCACAGTGTGACCCTGCCTCTTACCATTGCAAAAGGCAAAATAACCCTGTCACATGTACTGCCATTGTGCAGTCAGAGTCTGCGCAGTAGAGACCCTGATGAATCTGAGTAGAGCCAGGTGACAAAGAAAGACAAAAAAAATAAAATTTGCTTCTTTTTTTTCCTTTTGAAAGTCTAACCTCCTCTTTGCTCTCTTTTCCTATGTCCCTCGCTGTTTCTGAAAAAACAAAAACGAAAAAAAATCAACTACACTAGAATAGCAGCTGTCAGTCATAGTAAAACATAACTTAAAAAACAAAAATAAACAACAACATGTTTTTTAATGTCTAATAACCAATGAAAAAGTAACTTCTCCGGAAAAAAGAGGACTTGGACACAGTGCAGCCAAATAATATCTTCACACACTGCAGCAAACTGATGAAAGAAACATTTCTATGAGGTTTATTCATTTTTTAAACTTTTACAACCTCCTCTCTGGAATGAATGAGGAAACTAGGTTTCTAACCTTGAGTGCAGTCAGTCACCAGGGGAGCAGTTTTTGTGGCCTCACCATATCCATGATGTTTAAAGTCTCGGGTTAAAATATGACTCACTGCCCTCTTGGTTTGTCGCAAGCATGTGCTAAAGTGACCTCCTGGTTGGCAAAATAAAACTGTCCTTTAGCCTGTCAGAGTAAAAAACAAGTCTTTTCTGAGGAAGTATTCAAACACAAGGCAATCTTCAAAACTTTCTGTACCATCAGTGTTTTAAGATCCAGAAATATGCCAAACTACATCCGGGTTATTGGCATGACTACTTCTCTAAACACAAAGGACTGCACATGTGGAGTCCAGGGCTCCTGTATCAAAAAACTTTTGCACCATAGTTATTTTCTTCCTGCCGCCTCATGTGATCTATTGTCCTGATGTCCAAGAGATTTTGTTTGTGGCTTATGCTCTACACACCCCAATGGTTACCCACTGTACATTGACAATCAGCCAGACAGATCTCAAGTGCAACAATTTCTGAGCCTCCCCCACCCCTCAGGAAAAGGTTAAAACCACAACCGAAAGCATGAGAGATTACTGTATTTGCGCGCAGTCCTTGAAGTTGTGCTCGGCGTCTGGCTGGCGTGCTCAGCGGCTGCGGTGCTTTGTCATTCCGTGCACATCGCGCACTCCCAAGCGCTCTATTTACGGTGGCCGAATCCCTGCTGCGTGGAGCGGGAAGGGTATAATCTCCCAGCGGTATTCTGGGTGGTGAATCTGCCAGTGTTGTCTGTGCATACCAATGGCAACCTCACCTCTGTGTAAGGAGTTATGATGTATAAAGGAAGTGTGAAGGGAAAAAATGCACATCAGTGTATGATGCGTCAAGATGTTGCAGGGGAAATGGAGGTGTCTGGAAACCCCCGGTGGAGAGATGCATTCACATCACTCCCATCAACACCACCAGCTCCAGTGTTACTACTCCGATGGGCTGCTCCTCGTACCACCTGCCTCTGTGCACTCACACTGTGCTCCATTCAATCAGGCAGCCATGTAAAACAGCCACGGTTATGTCGCCTTTATGCATTTCCGTAAAGGCGACCACCTACGGACACGTTGCTCATTCTACGGGCAACGAAACAAAATGACATAATTTAATTTGACAAGCGGAACATTTCTGCAAAATAAGAGGTTATGAAGGTTTAGGTTCAACAGCCGAGAGACCCTTTGTTTTTGATTTATACAGAAAAGATGAAGAGACTACACGTGGCTCTGGGGAACTCTTTGGAAGGCGTGCACGCCACTGACATGAAGCCTCCACACACATGCATGGTATGATAAAGCCCCAGAGCAAAGACGTGTAATGAAGCCACACGAGGGGCTACTGTCTGCAGAGCGAGGTGTCAGGTGACTTCCCTCCTGGCGATGTATGCGTCTCATTGGTATGTGCGACACGATGAGGCCTTGGCTCTCTTCTGATTATGATGTCTGCTGAGAGCCGGGCCAGCCCAGGGTGAGAGCCAAACCGACGAGGCTGAGATGGAGGGAAGATTCAGAGAGCCTCTGTTCTCTCACCGGGGGATCCCCCACATCATTTAGCGCCTCATGCAGATCGCTGCTAGTGGCAACACAGCCCTCTGGGCCCGAGGAATTAATGTACCAAGCAATGGCAGAAGTGATTTATTAAAATAACACACCCTGATGGGAGAGAACAGCCAGGGCTGCTCTTTCTCAGTCGTCCCTGCATGCTGCAGAGGGAGGAAATGGAATCATATAGGTGCTGTGCTGAAAAGCAGCAGAGGGGGGACTGAGAGAAAGTGGACAGCTACTACACAAATTGTGCGACAGTCCTCGCTGTCATTGCTTATTTATTTACCCTCTTTCCATTTGAGTCAGGCCTTGTATTAAATTGATCCCTCCTGCCGCGTTTTGCCTTGTTGAACAAGCGCAAAGCCCGGTTAAGTGTCTGTGAAAGGCTGGTGATTGTGTTTGCGGGGCCCCGGGTGCGCCGCAGCCGTCCGCTCCCCTCTATCTCCCCCGGACAGACGGGATTAGAAGCTGGAAGAGGGGCTGAATGACCCTCTGGAGGGGACGGGAGACAGGCAGGCAGTGAGCAGCTTGATTCAGGGAGCTCACACACAAATACACACCAACAAATACAAGGCTTTGCATGCTCCTGCGCACACATTCTCTTAGTCTTCCGCGCATGAAGTGTTTAAGGTTGAGCTTGGCTTGCTCCCCAGACAGATGCAAGAGGCTGGGCCACGTGCTGAGGTAGACATGCATTAATCCAAGCTCACACTTTAGTGACAGTACAAGCAAGAAAACAGATCCTGGCTCAGATATTTTACCACTCTGACTGTTTCTTCCATTAAACCGTCTACACGTGTGTAAATTTCCTCTGACCTCAGCCCTGAATGGTGCGGTGGAGAGGTTGCAGAGACTCTAAACAGTGGGGTACTGAATGAAAGGATATGATTCCCTGCCAGAGCTGCTGATGCATATGCACAGTCAGACATGGAGTTGTACACAGGAGGTCTCACATTTACATACATTTACATGTTAGACATTCAGCTGACACTCATATCCAGAGTGGCTTAGTATACAGAAAAGAGTGGAGCTACACCAAACGGCTTCAAACAGCGACAATAAAAGGAGCAACGGTTGGAAAAGAACTGAAAAAGGAAAAACCTTGAAATTCATGAGTGCCAAGACAAATGTGTGCAACTATTTGAGTTTTGATAACTTGCAAATCAGGGGTCACCAACCTTTTTGAGACTGAGGGCTACTGTAAGGGAACTGAGTTGTATGAATGGCTACTTGTTTGATGCAAATTTTCAACAAAAAAAAAAAAAGAAAATTTACTTTTTATAATCATTTTTAATATATATCATATTGATACAATATAATATATTAATATTATTTATACAGGAAAGTGCACCAAAATGAATCAAGGATAACAGGCAACCACTAAAACTATTGCAGATAGCAAATCGATCAAATAGCTTGCACATATTGGTAGATAGGTAGAAGTATTGTAGAAAAATAAAAATATTTGGTGAACAGTCATTTACTAATAACTTTAAGTATCCATCCCACCACGCAAGTAGTAATCACTACTGAAAGCAACATTGATATGGAATTATCAATATTTTCCATTGATCTGCCCACCAATTGCAGCAATACTAGATGAAGAGACTGCTCTTTTTCCAGGTAAAATGCAAACAATTTCTCCAGCATTTTTGTCTATGTAACACTGCTGTTTCCCCAGTTGAAAAGCAGTAGTTTTGTTTTGTGTCATTCACACTTCTGATAATCTTCATACGAACCAAATCAGTGCTGGGTTTGTTAATGTTTCAGTAAAGGACCCTTGCCAAACTCCTCAAAGAACCAAAACAAAAAAACAAAAAAACCCCCAACAGAATATTGAAGGAAAATTTGTTACTTTGTAACTCTTAGTGCTGTTGATATGGACCATGGAGAACGTGTCTATCAGGGCAGAAACAATAATATTTTTATGACCATCAAGTCATTTTGTTTTGTTAGTTTGCTGTTACTGTCATAGTCACGCTGGTCACATGGGAAGTCATTTTAAAATCTTTATTAGTTCAAGGGTATTTTATCCAAGAGTAAAGCATCCAAACATTTCCAGAAGGAGCTCCATTGTGACCAATGCTATTTTTAGAACATGCCTCATGAGTGGTCCTTGCTGGAGACCAGGTGTCCGAGGCCACCAGGTTGGTGACCCCAGTTGTAAAACAACTTTCTGGGATATTAGAAAATGACAGTGAAGCTAATTTGAGAATTTCAGATTTTGGTACGGTGGCGTGCAAGGACACTCTTGCAAAAGCTTGAATTTGAACTGGCAGCTTGTTTCTCTTTAAGGCTGCTGCAGATCAGTTGGCATCTGTTACACGTTATTTTTCATCTACTTTTCCGTCCCTTTGTGAAGTCACTGTGTAAATGGGATCTTCGGCAGAGTTGATTTTTGGGGGATGGCCATAAAATCAGGTATGAATGCTTCGGGAGTCTGGGATTTGAAGTGTTCCTCCTTGAAGAAAAATGGACCCTGAGAAAAAATAACTGTATTCTGCACCTCAGATTCTCGAGAAAGGTGCTGCACACATCTCCCATCTGCTCCATGAGCCCCAGGAGTTGTTACCGTTCGGCTCCCCCCGTCAAAGCTACGGCGCAGCTCTCATTCACATAAAAAAGAGCACGCTTTGAATCTATTCAGATCAGATGATTACGATGCCGGGCACCTTCCTCGGCAGGGCAGATAAGTGGAGGGGCTCCGTTCGACATTTACATCTCATACACCTCATCAAACACCAGGTCTTTGTAGTCAGGTGTTACATTTGAATAAAGCAAAGTTAGAATTTTTAAGCGGCGTGAAAATTCATCAAACCTTCCCGGCCAGCGAGGCCCTTGTCTCTCCTGGCAAATAACTCTTGGTTACCTTATTCAAACTGAAAGTGGCAGGGCTCAAATCAAATCAAGTCAAATCAAATTGTGCTCGAATGAAAAAGTGAAGGGGGTTGAGGGGAAGGTGGAGGAGAGGAGAGGAGAGAAAAGGGCTCAAAATTTCTCAGGGAGTTCACGTCGGCTCTAACCTTTTATAGCGCAGCATGGCAATTTACTTAATAAAAGGGGAATTTACAAAAAGCAGCTTTACAGGAAGGTAAAGAAGTCAGCGCGGGGAATACAAAGATCGGTAAAACCTTGCAGAGTTTTGTACACAAGGCTCTCAACACTGTGACCTTTCACTGTGTCAGAGATTGTCTGATATACGAAATATGAAAGCAAGTGTTTATCTAAAGACCTGAATAGGACAAAGGGAACCTCAAACTCATGCTGAGGGAACCCATAAAGAGCACTTACTGAGAATATGTTGTTCAATGACATGCCATTGTGTTATATAAGAGTTTTCTGTAGCATGAGCGGATCCAGACAGAAAAGAAGCCGATCGCAGACAAAGCCCGATGAGGAAGGCAGACTCAAAGAGCAAGAAGCAACCTCGATTCAGACTGCCTTCTTCTGCCTTCAGCTTGAACTTTTGTGGCAAAGATGAAATGAAATAACAATGGGTTACCATAGCAATAACAGTGGAGCACATAACTAAGTAGTATGAGAGATGGGGCGCTGCTCGCAGAAGAGGGGAGGGAGGGGGCATCCAGCTTTTATCTGTCAGCCGCAATCCTCCATCATCAAAGCTCTTCTCCACTTTCAGTGCCAAAACTGAAAGACACCAGTGGATCATTAGTCTCCAGTGAAGAAGACAGTCATTTATCCGATGTGTGTTTTTTTCCCTTTTTTCAGCAAAAGTTGAGAGTGAAAAAGCTTTTTTTTTTTTTTTTTTCCTCGTTTGAGTTTGAAGGAGAGTGGAAAAAAAGAGAAAGAAAGAGAGCAAGTCAATTTCTCTGGGCACTAACTGAGCTCCCTTTGGGCTACCTGTGCAGGTACCAAGCCTGGGGTCTGACGGGCTCCTCTCTCTGTGAAGCTGCAGCCCTTTACAGCACATCAATACGCTGAACTTTTCCTGCCGAGTACCTGAGCTCTCCTGCATGACCCGCTCCTTCCTTTATCTATTCTGTTTAAAGATACCGGTTTGCGTAGAGAGAAGGAGCTTGATTACCTCCTGGGACAACCTCACTCCTCTTTAAGTTTGCCAAGTGAGAAAGTCCTTAGAAGTTTGTTGACAGATCTCCGCGGCGGCAGGAGGGGAGCGATGGACATGGTAACCTTGGCTCTCCAAAGGACAAACGGAGAGTTTTGAAGAGATCAGGCAGGAGGGGTTTTGTTTATGGAGGAGATGGACAGGAAGTGTGTGACGTATAGTCCCACACATGGAGCTTTCTGATTCACAACTCACTTGTTGTCTTATGACAAACTATGTCAAACTAACTGCCCATTCCTGCTCAGAGAATCTAAACAAAAGGAGTTAAACTGGCTTTGAATCTCCCACTGCATGTATAAATTCAAGTATCACGATCCTGCAATCAAACAAAGATCCTTGACCTCTGATGATGATGTTTCAAAAGTAGAAAAGAGAGATGTTTGACAGGTGTACAGCTCGCTGGGTGTATTTGAAAACATTCCTATGATAAATCTTTTGACAACATTTTTCCAAACATGAGTGTTCAAAGGAGTCATAGAAAGAGAAATGAACATTGGAGAAACTCAGCATTCAGGGAAGTCCTAACACATAGTTACAGAGAGAAGGAATGCTTCTAACATATTTGCAGATGATTTGAAATCTGAAATCTCTCCTACTGTTTCTAGAACCCTTAGAGCCCAGTGCAGTACAGGCTCTACGCTGCAACATTTAAAACTGTAAAGTGTGCTCTGGCAGACTTGGTGTGGTGGGTCATAAAGGGTTAAAATGAACCAGCACTGATGCTAACACTCCATTTTTGACCCAAGGAGACACATTTTGAGTATTACTGTGTCGGGAATTTCCTCTTGCGCTGCAAAAAGTGAAAACTAAACAAGTGCTCATGTCCTACTTTTCATTAAAAAATGTCTATTTAGTCTTGATATGAGCCAAATTCAACTGACAAGTCCAGACACTTGTCTTATTTCAAGCTATCAAATGCTGTAAATGCTGTTTGAATTGCTTGTAATGAATAAGAAAAATCTGCCAAAGGGTCAAGAAAAAAATGCTTGTCAAGTTTGTTGAAATTAGAATAATGTCTTAACACAAGAAACCTTTTTTCTTACACCTCTCGCAATCTTTTTTACTCATTACAAGCAATTCAGACATCAATCTTGTCTTTGAATAATTTGAAACGGGACATTTCTTGGAGCGGTCTGGTAAATGTGGCACATATCAAGACAAAAAAAAAGACCTTTTACTAAAAATAAAACATTTACACTTAGATTCCAGTTGTTTGTGGTATGAGGATTTCTTATGGTATTTATTTTGATAAGACATCCTTGTTAGACTGCCCATGGACCTTTAACGTGGATAGAGTTGCAGGTCGTATTTACAATTATCAGTGTGTTTCTCAAGGTAGTTAAAAATGACTAACAATGTTATGAAAATTGAAACAGAAAAACATTTTCATTAACTGAGACAAGGGTGATGAAAAGAACATCAGCTAAAACTATTGTGAAGTTCAGAGAAGTAAACAAAATGAAATAGCACCCTGATTATCACACCCTGCAGTCTGTGTCACACATAGCATAAAGAGTAAAATTTAGCTCCATCTGTCTCAAACAGAAGTTAAAACTCTTTTCAAACAGCTTGCTTGAGATCTTTTTTTCTGAAACACTAAGATAGCTCAACAAACTGAGTAGTCTCTATAAGTGCAGACATCTAAACGTGTATGATTTGTGATTCAACTTTTGATCGTACACCACTGGAAATAATCATATACTATATGGGTGAGGTGAATTTTGCATTCAAGTTTCTGTCTCAAAACGCTGACTGCAGATGTTGGATTTTTGATTCCACAGCAGATCAAACTCATCCTTCTGCTATGTGTCTTAAAGCCACATTGTTCTCCTACTCTGCTCTATGATTTTTCTTTTCTTTTCTTTTTTTTAAATACAGATGTATTCCTTCACTTATGGTGCAGAAGGATGCAAAATAGCTCCTGATCACTGAAGCTAGTGGTTTGTTTTCCTCTACGACCATTTGAAGTTTCCTGGGGTGCTGACTCAAAAGTGTCCACTGCCATGTTTTTGTCTTGAATGGGAATAGCTATTCATTGTTTGCACAGTGTTGCCAACTCAGTTAGAATGATCGCTATTGGCTGTTCCAGTGGTCACCAAAAGTTGCTAAATTATGTCATTCCATTATTTCATAATAATCAATTAACTTGTAATTGTTATGGATGTTGTAACAGAGAGGAATAACATTGTGGGAGCGAAAGAAAGCATGTAAAAAAACAGCGTAAATGGGAACATAGCAACGCTCCTCTTTTATCCAGGTTTGGGACAAGTGGAGGAAAAATAACTGTTAGAGGGGTCACCAAGTTAGCAACACTGCTTTTGTATTTGACTGTATTTCTTAAAAACAGAATGGATTTTTTCTTGATGGTATCTTTTCAGGACTGTTTGGGTCTCCTGTCACCTATACCATGTTAAAAAAAACACACAAAAACCATTAAAAACCAAAGTAAAACAAAGCATTTTGAAAAGAAAGCATAAATATTATCAAAAATGTGCCTAATATTGAGCTAGAATTGGACAAAAAAGTCAAAAGGAAACAAAATAATGAGAAATATCTGAACTATTTTAACCTTTGTCAGAAGCAGTGAATGTGTTTGTGATGAAACCACCTATAAGCAGCTTTTCTACTAATTATTCCCAAGGGATTACTGTTGGTTCTGTGTCTTATTTCTTTGATCAGCTTCATTATGTTTTATTTACATGTTTGTATATCACAGTCACACATCGTTAAAAGCCTGTGCTTATGGGATTTTTTTTTCTCAAAGCAAAACAAAGTATAAGGCAGTATTTTCACTGGAGTTTCACTGGTGAACAACTTTGCATTGTGGCTGCTCTGTGCTCAGACTGGAGTGTGCTTGGACAAGATGATGAATATACCATACATCTAGTCAGGCCTGTATAATGGATCCATGTGTCAGGGTGTGACTTGGAGGTGTTTCCTGAGGAGCGCTGTGTGTCTCCTGGCCTTTATGAGCGCCGTTTGCTTGTGTAAGTGTGTGTGTGCGTGTGGCTTTGTAGCTGCTGGGCTCCACAGGTACACAGGCCATCGATCACACGGCACGGCCATTATACACAGGCAGGGGTGGAGGTGGATAATGCTCCCACTGCTGCCACCGCTGGGGCCTCGACCGCTTGTGGGTCAAGCGTTCGGCTGGCCAACGGTAATCAAGCTAACAGCGGGCTGCCTGTCTGCGTGACAGATAACGTCACCAGCGCTCATCTGTACACACCAGCACGCAAATGCACCCACGACACATGCTCACACAGGCAACAGTCTGCTACTGTGGTGTTCAAGTTTCAAGAGGAACAGCTTTAGGCTAAAATATGGCAAACATCATTTTAAGGACGCAACCTTTAATAACCCCATGAACTCTAGATCTCTGCTGCCAACGGCACGCAGTGATCATTTTTGGCAACATATATAAAATTTAGAGTCAAGGTGAGTTTCACACTGAGACTTTGAATTTCTCGTCCCACTTTTTATCTGCCAGCTATCAAAACAAAATTCCTTGAATGTGTATTTTCATTCGAGCACTTAGAGATGCCCCTGGTTGGTTTTATGATGACTCGCTGCTTCACACTGTAGATGCTTTCCAGAGAATTGAAGACCCCTTAAGAATCTGAAGTTCAAGGTAACAATATTTTCACTACATTCCTAGTGAAAGTGCCGAAATCTGATATTTTTGCTTGAATAATAAACAAGACAACATTCAAGTATGAGAGCTAGACATTGAAATCGTTTCCATTATGCTGAGAAGGAGAAAAACATTTAGATGTATTTGTTCTGCTTTCGAGAAGTTTAAATAAAACAAATAATGTGTCGTATTTTTTCTGAAGTTTTGAGCTCCAGACTCCTAAATGCCAATTTTTGAAGTATTGTTTGCAGTGTCTATTACGCAGCCTGCCTCAGATCTAAACCTGCGTTCAAAGTTTTGTTTACTTTTATGCTCTGAAAAGCAGATTTCCTTGAAGGAAGAGAAAGATGGACAAATGGAAATTAGCAGAAAAAAAAGCATCTGCAGGAAAGAAGCCCTGCCAGTTGTGATATTGTTCAACTGGTAAGAATTTATGGGTCAAAATGTATTGCTTTTTTAGTTTTAACCTGAAACGCCAAGAACAAAAGACAGATCACATTCAGAGCTTCTCAGAAATCAAAATCTAAAATATTTCATAAAATCTTGATCATTCTTTGATTATTTTTCTTTTCTAAATTATTTTCTGAGGCACAAACATAGTCACAGCATGGAGGCAATGACTCCAGCACATGGCAGGATAAACTCAGTATTGGTTAGAGTCTCTTCAGGGATTTGTTTGTGAATAAGTAAAAAGAAAAAAAAAAGATGAAATAACACCAGCATGATCCTTTAAAGCTGCTCTGTGAGGTTTTCCTGCAATAATACACTAACCTCATTAACTTCAAACCAAGAAATGAGGCAGAAACAAAGACAAGTGTTCGGCTCCTAATTGTGAGAGGAGCCGGGGAGAGTTAAATATAAAACTGTCTCTTAAACAGCAGCGAGCTCTCAGAGGTTCACAGCTGGGCTCACCCCTGACGGCTCCACCTGTTCAACACCTCCGCCCTCACATCTCAAATTGACACACAGGACCAAAAAGTGAGCGTTTACTGTGTTTGGTAAAGTGATGCATTAAAAAGAAGTGTAAATGATCAGTTACATCCTGCAGCTGTTTGCTGTTTCTCATTTGCAGAACTGCACACTGGAAAATATTTGTAGCACAATTAAAATGAAGAATGCAGGAGCTTGGTGCCACAACTTAGGAGGATAACCCTGAAATCTGCAGAATAAATGAAATGTAAGTTCCTTTAAGTTTATTTTTTCATTAGTATTGACATAGGATATGGAAAAAAAAAGTTTTCCTGCAGCTGGAGGCCCACTCCCACACACTAAGAGGAAACCTTGAGAGCTGGAAAATTAGGCAGGCGTGGGAGTCTACAGAACTGCAGTCCCCTAAGTGTCCACTTGAAGCTGTTTCTGAAAGCTCAGGAGACTCCATTAACGTTCACGTCAAGACACTAGCAGAGTAACATGTTTATAAACTAGTGAAAAAAGTGGAGGAGCTTCGCTTTACACTTACAAACACTACAAATGGTGAATTTAACTCATCATTTTTTTTAGACATAAGTGGCATATATTGGCAAAATAAGAGACATGGCCTGGACGTCGACAGCAAAAAGCACGCTTAACTTAATTTTTAAGACTTGACACCGACAATGCGGACTATGGTGCCTCCTTCTGATGCACAGAACAGATAACCTTACATGGATGAATTGGTGTGATTTATGCTGATTGCAGGTGGCAATTTAGAATTATTCAAACACGCACACACAGAGGTGACAACAAAATTGGCTGGTACACACATGCCGTGAATCTGATGGTGATTTTGTGCATTTACCTATTCTGTGGACAGTAAGAATATTTATGAGCATTTATTAGTGAATAAGGCCCTGATCTTCTACAGACACTTCACTCTTAGAAAATTAAATCAAACATGACTTTTTGTTATATCCTTTAAGTCACCAAAGGAGTCAACATCCACACAAACCTTCACATTACCATCTCCTCCATTGAGGGAAAAAAAGGAAAAAACATCTGCTGCTCAAGCTCGCCAAATAGCAGGTGGAAGGCCGAGCGGAAGGAAGGAAACAGGTGAGACACAGACAGGGGAAAGGAGACAGAGAGGGAAGGAGACAGAAATAGAGGGGAGCAGATAAAGAGAGGGGAGAGGATGTGGTGAGGAAGCGGAGCGTAGTAGAGCCGGCCGCTGGGACTGTGAGGAATGAGCTGGCTGTGCTATAGGAGGCCTTAATGAGCATTCTCTCTAAACCCTGGAGAGTCTCTCTGCGGCTCTCACCCAATCTCTGTCTTTTCTCACAGCCAACGAGGTACAGGCACAAAAAGATGGCTGCATGGTGCCGTGTGAGTCGAATCAGACAGAATGTAAAGACAGACTCACTTAAAGCTACCTAAGGAAACAGTCAGCCAGAGCCAGATGCTGGAAGTGATGATACAATTGAACTAAAATACATCATGACCTCATCACAATGACATAAGTCAGGTAAGGACTCCTCAGTCTGTTTGAAAACATCAAACATAAGGTAAATAATCGGAGCAGTGTACATCGTTATTCTAACAATGACTCTCTAATACTCAGTTTCTTCCTGAATTAGTCTGGTTGTAATTCAGCGTCACCTCTTCAGGCCACACACTCAACTCATCAAAACCCTCTGTTATAATGAAACAACATTAACAGGCTTCAGTCCTCTCCTCTTCTGCAGTTTGCACTAATATCTCACTCTATTTCAATTCCATTGCATCAAATTGGTGCGGTGCAGTCAGCGTTGGTCCTAATAAACCAATAAACACCTCTGAACCAAAGGAGAAGTGTGACCGCTGTGTTCTGATAATAGCCACTTTATACATTAGCTAGACACCTGTAGTAATAATGATTTCCTACTGTAGGTCTGCCTTGGTGCCCTTGGCTCCATCACTTATCACTCCCCCCAGCTGTAGATGAGGGGACCATTGTAAGCCCCAGTTTACAAAGCCCCAGGATTCTTCTTTTATCCAGACCCCTTTAAAAAACAAGTCCTTCATATTTCCTCAGGAAAAAGCTGAATGACAAGGTATCTGCTGATCCTGAATTATAGCCTGACGCATGCGGGCCTGAAAAATGGAAAAATGATGAACAACAGGACAAAAAAAAAATCATCGGGAACAAGTTGGCGAGCTGACGGGGACAGCTGTAAATCTGGCTGTGAGACAGGGCAGGAGATGAGGCAGGAAGGAACGCGTAGGAGTATCTATTGTGTTTGTTTTCTGTTTTATTGCATGCAGTGGGGACAAAAAGAAGGCCATCTTTATTTAACAAAGTGATTAGACCTCTATGTTGCCTCTGAGTAGCTATAAGGCCGCTGCCCCTGAGCCCAACAGACCTTGGAAACCATCAAGAGCCTCCGAACGACTCACTCTCATTAACTATTAACCAGCGACTCGGGCCTTAAATCATCTCGCTGATCCCCAGCCAGCTGACCCCGCCGTGGATGGTGGAGCGGCGTTTCATCAGAGCTTGCCCACCGGACACCCTGCTGATTTAATGGGCTACAATTACACCGCTTCTGACACAATATACGGCAAACATTTATAGATTTCCCTCCCACCAACTCCACAGCCAGCAGCGCCAGATCCATTTTTTTTTCTTTTTCTTCTGCACTAACCTGCTTGACAAGAGGAGTGTTTGAATGACTAAATTACATGCTGTGGATTCAGCTCTGCACTGACCTGGAGGCCTGTACATATGGTTAATGCTGCATTGCCAGAGGCGCCTCTACCGCATATACAGAGCATATACAGTAGGCCATCCTATACTTATGATGTGCAGCTGTTTATTATTTTTTTCAAAGCGGCCTAGAGGGGCTCTGAAGATACCTGCTCACCAGTTTCTTAAAGAACCGATGTAATGAGGACTAGCCGTCATACTGGAACCATATGGCTGGCCTGCTATTTATGTACATCTGGTCTGATTAAGTCAGGTCTAGGGGCCCAAGAGTACAGCAGTTAGTTGATGGTGACTGGAATGGGCTACGAGGACGCCACAGAGCCCAATCAAGTGCGACGGAGAAAGGATTAGACAACAGTCCCCTGAGAACGGTGCCTTCTTTCTTTCTTTTTAGTTCCTTCCTAAAAGACAACATGCTAATTTGTATCCAAGTATAAGTGGATCACAACTGAGATAGAGCTCTGGGTCTTCATCAATCATACAGATGATGTTTATTGATTCTGCCCAGACTCATTATGACATCCCAGAGCCGCCTCGCTGCTAACATGTGGCATCATAGTTGGTGTTGTTGGGGACCAGAGATGGATGATGTTAGGAGGAAGATGGAGGTGGAGGGTTTGAGTCAAAGAGCTTCTTTGGGTGAAACAGATCCACCAGATTATTTTTATTCAAGACTTGGAGTGTTATACTGAGATGATGTTGGATTTTTTTGTTCTTAACTTTCTTTTTTAGTATTTTACAATGCTCATAGTTTCCATGCAAGAAGAACTGGCACACCACATATCAGAAAAAAATCGCAGAGGAGTGGCAAATTCCACCAACTGCTTGAACACATATAGGGAGTATGTCAGGAGGAGAGACAGCAAAAGCTGGAAAGGAAAACAAGATTCTTTGTTTCAACTGAGGACCAAAGAAAGAAATTCTTGGACATCGAACAAAATGTGCAAAAAAAGACATAAATAAGTTCTTAATCTTAGGGTTGGGTTCTATTTTGAAGCATTGATACAATGATTTTTTATTTTGTTTTACATAACAGATGATATTTTGTTTCCTTCGTGTGTTGTTTTGCACTGCTAACACTTCAAATCTTGAACTTAAACAATGAGGTTGAATATTTATCCTCATGAAAAACTGCAAACTTCTTAAAGTATTAGTAACCAGATTACAGATGAGAATTTTACAAGAATGGCCTTATTGTGATTATTTTTCCTGAATCAAATTTTTTTTCTGAAAATTTGAGTATGCCATAAGATGAATAAAAAAATAGTTATTTTCAACAGAAATGTCATGCCTCTGAATAATGTTGCTGCTTTTTGACCATTTTTCCAGTTTTCTCTCAATTTTTGCTACTTTTTCACCATTTTTCACCTTGAACTCCTTTTAATAGTTACTTGTTCGTCACTTCTCACCACTTAGAAGTTTGCTCTTGCAAAGGTAGTTTCCAACAAGTTGACTCTCTGGCTGAGCGGGCTTAAGTAAGTGTATAGCATAAAACATTTAATCCAAATACAATTTACCAGGTATTTTCAAACATTGCAGGTTAAAATATTACATTGAACTGTCTGCGATCAGAATATTGCAGCAGGCCATATTGTGATTTAATCGAACTTACACTTAGTTGCACAGCCCTAAGCTTGATAGAACTGAAATAAATGTGTTGACTTGATTTTATCCATACATTGATCTAAAACTTTGAACTCGCCATGTCAAATGAATCTTTCAGGGTAATGGGACCACATTGAAAAGTTCAGGCAACAAGAGCAGGCAAAAATCATTTTTCTATCTATCTATCTATCTATCTATCTATCTATCTATCTATCTATCTATCTATCTATCTATCTATCTATCTATCTATCTATCCTCCATAACATTTAAACAGTCAATTAAGGTGCCTCATGAAAAACAAGGAGTTGTATTTCTGATGGGAGAGGTCAATGACATCTCTTTGAAACGCCCCTGACCCCAAAACACAAAAAGACACAAAAAGACACACACACGCACGCACACACACACACACACACACACACACACACACACACACACACACACACACACACACACACACACACACACACACACACACACACACACACACACACACACACACACACACGCACAACCCATTATCCTCTAACATACTAATCTTGTCGTGTCACTGGCTTTTCTCTGAAGGTCATTGCAGTGAAATGAATGTCTCCTGGGTTGAGACAGCACGGTGGAGCTGTGCTTATCAACAGTCTTTCTTGGAGATGGAGGGAAGGCAGAGTGATGAAATAATGATGATCTGAATTAATTTTGAGCTCATAATTTGGTCTGACATCATGTTTATATTGGATAATTTCTGTTAAGGGAAGGATAAGTGATTTTTATTTATTTATTTATTTTTTATCGATCTGTTGCCAAATCTACTGCCACATCACTCTAATATAAAAATTAAAAGTTGAAGCTCTCTGCTCTGGATAATGATTTAAAAAAAAAAAAAGTACATTTCTTATTCTGGATTGAAAAAAGTACAACATATTGGCGACAGTTCAGATGTCAAAAACCAGGCTGAGACATTATTTCATTACTATTTAGGAAAACAATACAATAAAGGCAGAAGCCAAAAATCCCTGACCTGAAAAAATACTCCCGCACCAAGATAAAAACAAGGAGAGAAGATTACATAATGAAGCCGTTTTACATCACGAGGCTTTAGAGAAACGCACTCAGTGAAATTGGTGGTTATCATGCTCTGCACATTAAAGTATTCCTCAACTAGTGATTTCATTCCTGCCTGTAGAGCTTTTTACTGGTATAATATCATGCAGGAAGGAAAAGAAATCCATTAGATTGCTTTTGAGGATGTAAAGCAGAAATCAGCTCATCAGGGAGAAGTGAGCCTCTTTTCTGTCAGCAAAAGAACAATCTGAGTAATGCCAGAGTAATGGTGGAGGGAAAAGACCACTGCATTACCCGGTAACTGGTTTCAGCTCTGCCGCTGACTGATACTGAGGAAAAGCCTCAGAAAGAGTTAATGATTCAGACGGGATCCTGGTGGGAGGAAACCTGCTGGGTACACCGGCCTGTAGGAGTTGGCCTCCAGGCACGTAGGAGGCCTTTTGTGGCAAACACAAGGCCTGAATCCACCACACCACCGCACAGTGACAGGAGGAGGGGAAGAGATGAGATATCGGGCTTGTCCTCCTACTCTGTACCTCCTGAGATGAGTGTGTGGTGGCGGTGTATATGCTTACACCTTCTATGGGCTGCTTTATATATACACCATGTATATACTGTAATGTCTACTGTAAACAGAGTGCCCCTGCACAAACACAGCGTGTGTATGTTGTATAATATTACTTTGAGGTTTTGTTTGCTCACTCTCTGGGTTTTTGTTTGGTGGATGTTTTGGGAGCAGAGCAGTGTGGAGGCGACCGTGGAGTTCTCCACGGCTCAGGCCTGGCCTTTGGACCAGGCGTGCGGTGTAGGCTCGCTGACAGGAATGGGACTGTTGCACTTCACAGCTCCCTGTGACCCTCACCCTGCCACACACACAAACTCACACACACACTCACACACATAGAGAAGAAGTGTGCTCGTCTTGGCCCCTTGATTTAGCTCTGTGGGTGGCAGAAGCCAGGAGACAGGGATGTAAAAGGAATAGAAAATGGCCTGACGTTTCTGTCATACTCTGTTTTTGAATTTCACAAACCCTTGCCACTGGGTATGAAACCTTTTTCTAAGTTCTTTGGACTTTTGGGACGCTGAATATCATTTCAGAAATATTTCAATGCCTAGGCCAAGCAGAGTTTCAGCTTAACACCAAAATCCTCAATTCCATTATTCAACTTTGACTTAAATACTGAATTATATTGCAAGACATAGAGCTTCTGAAGTACTCCCTGATATTTGGATCACTAAATCTTGTGCCAAAGGAGCAAATTGTCATGAGAAATGGCACGTGTATTTGCTTTGAAAGATGAATGGAGATTTGATCTTACTTTTAACACAACTTTTCTTCATTCGAGATGACTTTTACTGGGTACAACGCATCAAGGAAATACATTCATCAACAGTTATGTCGTGCTGTTGTTTAAATGTGCTTTATAAGTTTGTAGCATGGTTAGCCAGCTACATTTTGTATATTGGTACCTTGTAACTCAGTGAATCCTCATTATGTCCTGGCAGTGCTCATCTATCACGCAGAGCACACATACAATCACTCTTCATTGCATCGATAGACCCTCAGGTTTGAACAGCGTACTGCAGTATAACTCCATGTGGGTTAGTGTGAACATTAACCCATGTCTTAGCTTTCACTCCATATTTTTGCCTTTAGTCCATGTTTTAGCCGTAAGTTCATGTTTTAACTCTTAGTCTGTGTTTTAGTCTTTGGTCCATGTTTCAGCCTTCAGCTTGATTTAGCTCTTTCTCTCTCCTGTTTAGCTTTCTTCTGTTCCCCTGTCCCTTTCATTACGACAGTCCAACTCCTGCTTCCTCTAATACTACTAGATAAAATGCAGAAATCATTTTCAGTGGAGAAAAACAGATTTCTTTTCTCACTGATAGACTTTGTCAGCCGCTATGGTGTTGTCATAGAGACCCTGGCGTGCCGTAAATCAGTCTGGTCCATCCGACCCCTTCAGTCCTGATTGGGAAGCTAAGAATTATCCTTTAGAAATAACCTATTTTGGAACTGATAATCCCAATTTACATTGCATATTATGTTTAGGCATATATTTAAAAATGAGACTTTTTCGTGACCACTTTCAAACTGCTCACAGCCCCTTTAAGTATTCAGATGTGGGCTCAGACAAGGTGCAAGAGTTCCAAAAACAGACTCCACTGCTTGGAAAAACTTCTGCAGTCACCAGAGGGTATCATCAGAGAACACTGATGTTGGGTTCAAGGGTTCTTTAAAACTGTTCAGACCCTTTGGGGTACCTTGAGTGGTCAAATCTGCTGTGTGTTCAGAGTCTGCTTGAGGCTGGCTACAGAAGTTCCGAAAGTCACAAACACACCAGGCCAAAATAAAAGCTATTTTCAGAGCAGAAATGTACATGTTTACAGAGGACGCAAAAAATGTCTCCCGTCTGAATTGCTAATTTTTCGGATGGCAAATACTGTGGGGAAGGGGGGATTTTTTTCCAACTCAGCAGTTATACAAGTTTGCCCAATCAGAGACAGAGTTGTGTTCATGTGACTGATGGGCGCCCTTTAACTGTAGTGGTAGGAGTCAAAGTGTGCCCAGCTGTTCTGCCTCAAAACCTAGATTCAGAAACAGACGGGTGACATGATGGAGACTACATCCATTTATCATTAAGTCTATGTATTTTCCCCGACAAAGTCTTGATGTTTTGAAATAGGGTGTCAGCAGAATGTAGACAGGAGGCACAGGATGTGCAATATAACTGTTCTGGAGCTGTAATGTGAAAGCACTGCAAGAATCAGAGAGAAACATTCAGCTTCTTCCAATCAAACAACAAGTTTGACAAAGAAAACTGAATCTCGAGTTGGATGGGAGAGTAATACCAGCCAGAGGGGTCTGACAATCTTCAATACTCTGTGCTATCAGCACACTTTGGTCAGAATCTAAAAACAAAGTTATTGGATTTTGTTTAGCACCTGTGTTCTGAGGCAAGTAGTGGAAACTCCAAACATCAGGCAAATATTGTGTTTACTTAGCAAACAAGCTCATCATGATGCTCACAGAAAGTATTTAAAATATGCTTTTGGGCAATGATTGGAGGATATACTTCAATCGTTTGAAATTTGGCACATATTAGATCAGAGCTTTGCCAAGAAATGCAGCATTTTGGATCTTAATAAGGTGGAGCAAATAATCAGAGTATTGGTTCAGCTTTTATATGAGATTGTCTGCACTCACTTCTGGTTCATATGGACTAGAACCCTAAGGGAACTTAGTTTTCCCATACCATCCATTCATAAATTACACCTTTGGTTGCAATTGTTTTCATAACCTAGATGTGTTAGATAGTTGATTTGCATGTACAGCCCCATGATTCTCTGTTCTTTCATTTTCTGAGCTAGTCAGAGTAGAAAAGCCTCTGAAACCAAATTCTGATGCAAGCATACTTGAACCCTCCATTCAAGTGTGCAGTACACAATTTCACATTGCACTGTTGCACAATACTTCATCACAACAAAGAGCTCAAAGAGGCAGGCTGCCTCATGCTTCCTTACAAGCCTGAATCTCTCAGGTTTGTTTAGTGTTAGGACTATTATTTACATACTCTGAATGGTTGGACAGTTATTTTTCTCCAGTTGCTGTTACAATAGGCCCAGGGAAGTAGTAGGCGGCATTCCCACGCATAGTTTTTAAGGCCTGCTTGCTCGTTAAAGTTATATTACAGTGACTGGAGGGTGCTTATTTTGACAACCAGCTTTCCTAGGATTTGTTTAAGTTGTTTTACATTGTTGAGCTCCTGTTTCTAAAGGAAATCAAAGGAGAAAAGGGTGGATATTCTGAAGATGAGGAGAGAAATTTGTATGAACTTTTCTTGTGATGTAGCTTTTGTAACAAAAATAACATGTGTTTGATTGAAACATACCCAAACAACATTAGAGCAGTGCTTGCCAAAAGGATCGAAATAAATGAATAGATTACCCTCTAGAGGCTACAACCAGTATTCTAGCACATTATTCCATGTGAGTATGACAAAAGATTAGATCAGCTACAAAATGTATTTCGACTTGAAATTTAATGTCCAGATGAATCAGCTGACTTGACAATAACCTTAGATTTGTTTCAAGAGAGACCCACAAGTAACAGTCTGTGATACTTTACGTTGGCTTTTACCATCTTTGCAGTACACTTCAGTAAAATGATAATTAGAGAGTCTACCATTTGGCACAAGACACTGAGAACTTGCAGGAATATTTCAAGTATCTATAAAGTTGTCTTCTAGGGACCTATATCATTTCTCCTGCACAGCAAAGGAAGCTGTGGTAAAGCAGTGTTTTGATTCTATTGAGCAGATGTGCCTCACACGCAGTCTGCAGCCCTTGGTCTCAAAAACGTCTGCAGAGGGTGGGCTCTCAGTTAATTTAATCACAGCCTGCCCACCCAATCTCGAGTCGGAAACCGCTTTGGCATCCTGGCAATCAATTCTCAATTGGTTGAGGAAACATTTTTCCCCCTTAAATGTTGTTTGGGTGGGAAAACAGAGGTGAACATTACCTGTGCTGTTTTGATACTGGTTCAAGAGATATGGTGCGAAGTGAATGTGTTTGTTTTGTGATGACTTTATTCTCAGTTAATTAAAGCTAAGAATACACATTCAAGGTTCTTTGGGAGCAAATCATCTCAGCTTTTATCTCGTTGCGTCATTCATTTCAAAATAAGTTCAGTTCTGAATAACAACCAGCCGGCTCTCTGTTCCCAACCTAAAAAAAATAAGTTCTCTCACCATTTCAGTCAATAAGAAAACAGAAAAGGCACATCTCTTATTAAAAATGCACCAACTTTTCTCTATCACCTGCCATGGGTCTATTAAATGAACTGCAGTGGTGCAGCCATGACAACACACACAAACAGGCTGCCAAACCTGCCTCCCTTCTCTTCTCTTCCCTTTTCTCTGACAGCTGGTCTGAAATGACAATTTTAAATGTAAAAGATTTGGAAAATCACTTAAATGTGATTACCTATCACCTGCAAATCACCACACGGGGAAATTTTATTGACCGAGGAGACTGAGAAAAGAAGTATAAATACATCTAGTGCACATATTTTGACAAATGTGATGATAAATGGAAGTTAACTGGTGGAGGGGAAATAAGTGTAAGAGAGCGGCTGCCTGCTGCTCTCTTTTTTTTGAGGGAAAAAATGTTTTCAAAGATATTAACACTATCCATCACTTATGTGTCACCATTACTCATGCATGATCCATCAATCAGATTAGCTATCATGCTGCTTCTATAATAATGTTTACTGATGGTGCTCCCAGAAGGAGAAATATATACTATCCTTTATCAGAGGGCGTTAAAAAGTACAGAAGTAGCAGAAAAAAACATCAGTTTAGACGAGGAGGACTAACTTAGTTTATATTTGTGCTCATGTAACGACCTGATGGGGATCATTCTCTCTAATTATTCTTGAAACATCGAGATTCCTCATGCTTTCATTCTTCAAACGGGGTCCATTCAGTGCTGCCAGGAGGCTCAAATAATTGCACAGGCGTTTGACTTCAGCAGGCTGCCCCTGACAGTCAAGGTTCCTTCTTCTTTTGTTTGTTTGATTTGTTCGGCTTTTCATCTCGTCCTTCCTCGGTAACCAAAAGCTGCAGAATAACGCCAAGCTGTGTAGTTCTTTTCATTCAGAGATTATGAATGAATGTTATTAGGTATTTTCATTTTCACAAATTTCTAAATGACATTCAGGCCAACCTTGGCGGAGTTATTCAGGAGGCAGCTGTACCTTCAGAGAGAGAACACAAAGGACGGGTAGAGCCGTTTGTGTTTGGTGACTTTGTGGATGAATCAAGCCTGAATTTGTTCAGATTGTGAAAGCAAATTGTTATTGATTGATGGATCTAATTCTTCAAAAATTTCTAGATGGCAAAAGTAAACCTTACATGTTAAACTCACCCTTTCAAAAAAGAGCATATATTATAAATAAAAAATAAATAAATAAAAACTTAGCCTTCTTTGAATTCTATGGCTTTCCAGTTTGTCAACTTTTGTCCTCCCTCTGGAAAATATCCCACCACTTTTCTCTTTACTGCCTTTGTCTCTTATGCGAGAGAGTAGAGTTTATAGTCTAGCGTCTCTGGTGTAAAGCTGATATGATTCATTAAGTTGTACCATCTTGTATCATACAGCGCCATATTATCAGTGTTGCAATGTAACAAAGTAAAGTAGAATTTTCTCATCTTTACTTTACTTTGCTATTTATATTTATGCCAACCTTTACTTTAACTCTATAACATTTCCTAAATAGAACATGAACTGTTACTCAGTTACATTTCCCCAAGCCATCTTCTTTACTTATTACTACAAAATTAAATCAGAGGAAATTTAAGCAAGACACTTGTGCTTTTACACAAACATTGCTTTTAGGTACTTTATACAAGACTGCTTATCATATCTCATTGTGCCAAAATGCATTGAATCCTTCTCCAGCTATCTCATCCCACCTTATTGTATCGCATCGCACTGTGTCATACTATATGGTACAATACACTATTTTTGTCCTATGGTGTCATATCCTAAAATACCCTATACCATGGTATCATATTGTTTTGTGGTGTCTCATACCATACTGGTGTTTGTGTATCTTAGCAGTGAAGTGGCAGGCAACAGTTTAAGGATTGTTGTGTGACTTGACCACAATCTGACAGTACTTCTGCTTCTACACAGACATGTTTGCGTTTGGAGATGGCGTCAGTCTTATCCTTGAAAGTGCAGAAGGAGCACAGCAGAAAGCTACACTTCAAGCAACTCAACTTCAATCATTTTAAATGTTGAGGAAAATGTGGTGTTTGTATTCGCTGTCACACTTCAGGATCAAAAATGAGCTAAGCTAATGAATGCTATTTGATTTTGAAACCCATGATGCTACCATATTGTCACTGATAAATGTAGTTAAACTACCGTCAGTAGTTGAAGTGACATCAAGGCCCAACACCATGTACCCTTTTTTTATTAAATTGTGTCATACCATATGGTACCATATCGTATTATACTGTACCCTAATCTGTCAAATTTAGGGGGGTGACTTTGACCAATTTGTCTGATTCTGCTCCAGATTTTTGCCTGGTAAGAGGATTTTTTTCTACTATCCAGTGTTGTTTTGTTGAGCTTTGTCCATGGCTGATTAATTTTGGTTTTCTACCAATAACATAACAAAAAGTAAAGCCTGGATCGACTTTTTTTGCAAAATTTACAGAAATTGATACATAATAGTTTCATGCTTCATAATAATAATAATAATAATAATAATAATAATAATAGAAGACCAATTGATGGGTCAGTGAGGGTAAGGAACACAGTGAAGTTTTTAAGGGGATAGTGTGGTGGTGTGGTGTCAGGTATAAAAAGCCTGGTTAATTGTGGGGCTGGTCTGATGAAAAGTTCAGTCCACATGTTAGAGAGGCAGCTGTTTGTAGCAACAGCTGAGTGGGGCAGGTGGTATTTTAGTCAGAAAACACTTTGAAACAGTTGACTGGTCGGAGTGAGGATGTCACTGACTGGCGTCGTATCAGCCTGTTCCACAACTCATTAGTCAAGGTACAGAGACCAGCCAAACAGCTGTGGAACATTTTAATTCCAGCCCCAAATCAGCAGCTTGGACCTGCGCTGCTGCTTCCAATGACCTCCCGCCAGCTTCCGCCGCCGAAAACTAACACTCATACAAACATGACTCTACAGTGAATAATTCTCCTGTCCCTCATTTCCCTTCAGCTCTATCCCCCGCCATCCTCCTTGCTCCCCCACCCCTGCTTATTCCAGCAGCTACTTCCACAGCCCAAGGCCACAGTGTTGATATTGCTTACCCAAGTCCCAATGAGCTAATTAAGGGGGCTGTTTCTAAAGTGCTCTTGCGTTTTGTTTATTTGTGTATCACCGGAGCCCCACAAATTACACAGACCAAAGGCTTGTCTGAACTTTTAATCTAATCACGCCTACCGCAAGCCCTGGTTTCCTGGTGTCAGTTTGCCTTAATGAGGCCCGGTCTGAGCCGTGGCCATTAGTGGAGCTCAGTAGTGGAACAGTACCGCGACGAGACAGGCCTCGGCACAATGCTGCCACAGAGCCTAATCCCCAGTTGCTCCCTGTGGACCTGCAGCCATGAAGCGAGTTGTAAAACCCCCACCTGTGTGAAACATGGCTGACATTTGGAAACATACAGTATCTGGGCGGAGAGATGAATGCATGAAAAGCAGCACTTAAACAACATAAAAACGACTGACAGGTGCGGCATGAATACATTATTGGGCCATTTTCCTGCAGCAAAGGTGCTCAGGCATCACGCTGGAATGGGGCACTATCATTCCATCACTGAGTGCAAAAACCTTTATGTATAATACACATGTTTATGCAGCGGTGTTTGTTATCACTGATAACATGATGGTTTGATGTCACTTCTCTTTTATACCAGCTTTTATTCTGTGAGCTAACAGTATTTCGCCTTGGACAGTTGCACTAACATCCCCATTAGAACAATAATCGTGTGAAGAAGGTCCCTACACTCTTCATTTTCCATGTAACTTTCATTAATTCAGACTCTGAGAGAATTTAGTGCACTTTCCCATTTCCAATTTGGAGTGCTTTGAATTCCGCTCACTGCACCCGTTTCTGTGTCATCAGCCCACTCAGAGCCTGAATAATTCATAACAATATTTATTAGCACTCTGAGGTACAATTAGATGAATTGGGATTAAGAATTGGCTTGTCTGTGGAAGAGAAAGTAGAGCAGCTCTGCCGATGGATTTGGGCAGGCGTAGCTCTGAAACATTATCAAAATAAAGCCAAGCGGATTAATTCCCTTTCTCTACTGTTTTTTTTCCTTTTTTACTCCCTCTTGTGTTTAAAAGAACATACTTAATATTCCATCTGCAAGTGTAAATCAGAGATGACAAGTTAAAACGAGAGCTGTGCAGAGGCTGCACATCTTCACTTCATCTTCAATTCCTTAGTTACGTAAACCAATCTATCCATCCAAATTCTATCCAAGAAAAAGGGGCTGACCTTTTTATGGCCATTTGAGGCTGAAGTGTACATTTTTTTCCAGAGTGACCTCAGGAAACTTCATTATCAGACAAAAAACCCAAAACTATATGTATATATACAGCCCTGGAAAAAATTAAGGGACCACTGCAAATTTTCAGCAATCAGCATCTCTACATATATGACAGTCATTTCATTGAAGCGTCTGTTGGATTCCAAAACAATCACATCCATTTCTACCTAATAAGGTACTGATGAGGTCATCCCCTGAAACAAATCTTATTTAACTTGGAAATGTATAAAAACCATTGCTAAGGTCATCACTCTCCTCTGTGAGAGACTGGTGGAGAACATGCCAAGACACATGAGGAATTTTCTTGCAAATCAGGGTTATTCTACCAAATATTGATTTCTGAATACTTCCAAAGTTAAAACAATAGTAATGTGTTGTTTAAAATTGAATATGAAATTGTTTTTTTGCATTATTTGAAGCCTGAAAACAGTGGGATTTTTTGGTATTTTGACCATTTTTAATTTTCTGCAAATAAATACTCTAAATGACAATATTTGGGATTTGGGAGTAATGTTGTCAGGAGTTTATATAATGATAAAAAAAATGTTCATTTTACTCACAACAATACCTAACAAAAGCATAATCAGAGAAAGTGAAAAATTTGCAGTGGTCTCTTAATTTTTTCTATATATATAAATATATATATATATATAATTATTATTTTTTTAAGGCCAATTGGCTGATTCCTTTAACAGCACACACCCTTTGTTTGAACTCACTGTTTAGAGATCTTCACGAGATCTCTAACCTGCTGAAATGATGATGCTATTACAGAAGGATCTCCAGGACACATCGAAGGGGCCTCAAACATCAAGATCTGCCAGAATCCCTTCTTCTGGTCTTTGAGGGCTGGCCAATCAGAGTGAAGGAGGTCTGTGTAGCTGCGAGCCTTAAAAAGACAGTGGCAAATAAGTATTTCTAAGAGGCTTAAATCAGGGTTTTCTGGCAAACAAGTGTGAGAAAAATGTGACAAATATGAACTTCTACAACAACAGGCTCTGGAAATGTAGGTTTGTGTGCATTTCTAGCCTTCAGCCCATAATTCCTTGAGCTGTTTACACCAGCTATCATTACTCACTGAGACAAATGTTACTGAAACACATAATCCTACTTATAAGTGCAACAGGTCAAGCAGTGTTTTAAGACACAACATGATTACACAGTGTGCTATTCCGCAGTTATGTGGCTCTGCAGCATTACTGAATGTCATTTACATCAAACTATTTATTCTAGAAAAAATAAAGTTCATAAAACTATTTACTTTTTTTAATATAAACACTTTGCATATTTTAGCCATGATAAGTATCTGCTCATGTAGCAAAACTAGCAATAATATTCCACCTTATTAGACAAGCCAAAGTAAAGCTTTTTGTGCAAAAGTGGTCTGTGTAACTGTATTTATGTAGATTAATTCTGTAACTCTTAGAACTGCCAAGAGAAAAAATTAAATAAATTCATAGCATATCCCCCTGATTACCTGAGTCACCTCCTCCCTCCTCAGGTCACCACAGCGTCCACACCACTGACTCATCTCCTGCACTAACAAATTGTAAATGTAACTTATGTAAGACTGAGGCGGAAATGGAGAATCTATGAATTATAGCTCCAACTCTAAACTCATTATCTCAGCGTGTGCAAATAGAAAATGAAGCTGTGACAAAGTTAATCATGCTGTGCTGGAGAGAGGATCGGAGGTTTCTATGAAAAATGTTGACCTTAACGTGTGACCCGTCTACTCGGCTCAATTGTTTTTTTTCCTCCGCTTCCTTTTTTTCCTCCCTCATCCCCAATTAAAGCAGCTTCAGTCTGCCCGTCTCCGTAACGGATGAAGCCAGTAGTTCTTGAACTCTGCGTTAATTAAACATAAGTGCACGTCTCAGTGTAACTTATGGCGGTTCAGAGTCCCCCCGTCTGTCCAGATAATACCCTTAACTCCTCGGGGTCATCACGTCTCTGCACGTCATCACAAACAAGGACAAATCTCTTAAGTTTTATTAAAAAGACTCATTTTTAAGGATGTATCTGGAAGCTTGTATGCAACACTCGAAGCTCAGCAGAGGCAAGGGCCAATTTATTTGATGTGTGTATGTGTATGTGTATGTGTATGTGTGTGTGTGTGTGGGCAACAAGCTGACTGTGCTGTCAATTAAAAATCCTCGGGCTCATCCTGGGAGTTCAGCTCATTAGGATTCATCCACGACTAACTTTTATCCTTTATTTTAAACATTTTAGGTATTAACTTGTGCCTGTGTTGATAAAGTAAAGGTGTTTCAGGAAGTGACTCATACACACACAGACAGCCAGCAGAAATGTGTGTATGGTGCATAAATCCTGTAGCATGCAGTGACTAAACTCAACTTTATGGCTGAGCTGGTAAATTCTGAACAAATACAGCTGCTCACAGCGTCGAACAGGTTATCCCAGCGTGACTAAGAGTGCTCTGGCCTTCCTGACTGTGCTGAACAGCATTGTGGGTATTATTTCTGTTGTTATCTCAAAATAACAGGAGAACAAATGACGTTGCTATCTTCTTGTGTGCTCATGAATTATGGCTCTGCAGATTTCCTCACGTTTGCATGTTTCTGGTGCTTTTAGCTTTTCAGTTAGTCCCGTTAGGAGTGAATAAAGAAGAACACACATTATTTTGAGGTTACAAACCAACATCTCCAGCAGGTATCTGTTTTATTTGATCTGTTTTATAAAAAACACCAGCGGACTCTAACCCGTCTGGCTGTGTCGGGGCTCCAGCAGGCCATGGAGGTGTGCAGCTCTTTGTTATCAATGGAGCAGTGGTAGGTAAACACAAGATAAAGGGGCTGAGTGAGGCTCTGCCATGTCTGTTTTCCCATCGTGTCAGTTAGAATGACTCAAGCCATTAAGGCAGTTACCACAACATGCTGACAACATGTTTGGATGCCACCTGGACCCAGATGTGCCTCAGCGGTGGGTAAATGGAGAGAATGATGGAGAGGAAGTTTAGGGGCCATGTCGGCGCTAGCATATGCCCCAACCTGCAAGTCCTATTACTCTTCCTTTGATAGTCCCTGCCTCGCTCGCAGCGAGACACAGAGACAATCAGCCATTGTTATTCTTTATGAAGAGGAGATAAAAAGCCACAATAAAGAGAAAAAAAGGTGAAGTCTTGGCAACTCTCCTGCATTTTTGCCCATGTTGTCTTTTGATGTGCACCGTGGATTGAAAAAGCCAAAGGTATTGTTGACGGCTGCCCTTTCTCGTGCTTGAATACCAGGAACATATTTTCATACAGTGTCTGTGGTTCAATGAAAGCGATCACTCGGGAGGCGGGTTTTGTTTGCACAGACAATCACTGGGTCTATGTGGAGTAGACAGGGGACATCGGGATCATAAAGAACAGAGCAGCGATGAGCACAGAGACAACAAAAGCCCTCTCACACTCTTATCCCATCTGTGGCAACACACAAAAGAAAAAAAAGAGAAAAACAAAAAAAAACAATGGAGGATGAATGCAATCGCTGCGTCCAACTGAATCATCCACAATATTCAAGTCCATGTCACTCAATCTCATCTGTGATACTCGCAGATGAGCCTCACCGCCTGCCGGAGCCTCAGTCACTTTCTCTCTCTGTGTTAAGCAGAGGGGTATAAAGCAATTACAGACCAAGGTCTCCACTCGGTTGGGGATTCTTTCATCCCATAAAGTTTTACTACAAAGACTGACAGTGACCTTCACGGGGTCAGAGTCGGGCAAGAGGCATCCAGTGTCTATTTAAACCACTCTTTATGGAGCCTTCACAAAAGGTTTAGTGGGAGAACACGATTTAGATAATGCTGTTGATAAAGTGGAGGGATGTAAGTGTTACTGCACAAACTCTATGTTGGACTTCAACTACTTCTTTACTTATGAGGACATCTTTAAAGGTGTGGCTGTGGCTCGGCGATAGAGCCGGTCAACTATTTATTGGAGCCGAGTTTGAATTTGTAGAAAACGTGCAGCTAAAAAAGCAACTTCAAAGATGTGGAAAGAATATTATTATGCAAAAAAAAAAAAGAAATATTGTGTGATTTAAACATGCAGCACCTGTGGATCTGCAGTATTATTTCAGGGACAAGTTAAATATAGATATCAAACCAATCCATTAAAAAAAGAATCTGCCTCTTGATACTGTGGCAGAAATGTTAGCATTGTGAAATGAGTAACATTTCTTGTTTGTGTGAAAGCAACCCAAAGTGCTTCCTGACCCCAACTAGCTCTTCAAGTGGGGGAACAGCCTGACCTGCAACCCAGACACAGACAGCAGAGCATTTTTAGGCTTATAATGACACCAAAAATGTTCAAAGCTGCAATATTTGCATCATATTTGTTCAGAGTTGGGCAGCATTACAGTAATGTACACAATTTTACAGCATTTTAAAAGCCACAGACACCACTGATAGAATAAAAAATATTTTATCTGATAAAATTGCATCTGCTTTTCAGCTTAACATCACTATTAAAATAACTCTCTGCTTGAAAAAGACTTTGTTTCCCATTATGAGAATGAAATATCCTGTCATTCAACTTTATCAATTTCTCTCTGCAGATATAAGAGTGAACCAAACAGCTGTGTTGTGGAGAGAGAGGCTCAACGTCGGTATATCTCTATCACAGTGTTCTTAATGTCATTGGCGGAGACACAGCCCCTTGTGACTGCTGTGATGCCGCTGCACTTAAGAGAGGTTTAGAGCACAAATCAATCACTGTAGCCTGACAAATGAAAACTATCACAAACTTAGACTTTTAATCTGCCAAACAATCTGGGCTCGGTCACCTTTCTGATTTGGGGAAGATTTTGTCACTTTTTCAATCTACCCAACAGGCTATCTTCATCTTCCCCCCAACACGAGGCCAGTAGGGGCTTGTTTCCCAGTGCTGGGCCACCCAGGGGAAATGTAATTCCCTTCCTCTGGTCTTCCAGGGGAGTGAGGACTAGAAAAGGGAAGAGTAGGAGGGAGGAGGGAGGATGCCTGGCTCCCTGATTAGGAGCTGAGGAGGTGACTGGCTTGTTGCCGGTGTGGTTTCACACACCCCCTGTGCATGTTTAAGGTGATCAGAAAGCCGTCTGTGGTGCTCACGCCGCGCTACATAAAGCAAAACAAATGACCAGCTGTGAGTCGCAGGTAAGGTGGGGTGGACATCAAACGCTCACAGCCCCTCCACTGCCTCCCCCACCTGCTGCCGTGGCTCACCCTCCCTCCCTCCCCCCTGCGCCTGCCTGCAGGGCAGTGGCAGTGTATGATGGAGAAGGGGGGTTAGAGAACAGGGACCCCTCTCTGTCCATTACTCATAAGAGTCCTGGTGTTTCCAATCCCCATTCACAATAGGGTTTTTGAGTGATCACACAGCAAACACAGTGATCACATACTGGAGTGATTTAAGTGCACTGTGGAGGGGGCCTGGCTGGGGGCAACCTCTGCTCCTGTAACCTTTAACAGCACAGCTCCTGTTCCTGCACACTGTAGCTCCATTAATGGATGATCTTTGAATCTTTGTTTTCACCTTAAGGCTTTTTCACAGCTCTATTTCTTCATCCCCTTTCTCCTTCTTAAATTTAGATTAGAATCTTGCTCCAATCCTCCTGAGTCATCCTGTCACAGCCCTGGCCACCAAAATAAATATTTTCCTCGTAAAATATTCCATCCCCTCGGTGACTTGCACTATTAGCTTCGAATTTTAACCAGGAGAGCAAAATTGCAGCTCCAAGTGGCCCAAAAAGTTCCTTTAACAGGGAGTGTGAGGTGCTCTTAGATAGGACGAGGAGCTCAGACATTAAGGAGGTGCTTGTGGTTGAACCAGCACTACTTAGTCATGAAAGAGGCCACTTAGTGGATTGGGAGGCTGATTAAGAAGGCTTTTGGTGGAGGAATTAGGGGGGGAATCTGAGTGCTTCAACAGGACCTCACACCGGTAGATCCACAGAAACAGGATTTGATGATTTGTGAATTATTCAAACTCTTTATTTCATTAAAAAATTTAAAAAATATTCCATCTAATTTGGTTAATTTACAACAGATAAGTTTAGGTTATTTGTTTATGGTTTCATGGACAGTCCCCATTAATATAATGCACAGTAAAAGAGGTAGCTTTAGCCTTTATGACTCATTTCCAGCTGTGTTCCCCAACCAGTTGTCAGTAGGCAACCTAAATTATAATTGTTAAGATTTAAAATACAATACAGTAATAATTATAGTAGGCTTAAGCAAAGGAAAAAGGGACAAACGATATGTCACGCAGTTGAAAAAGACACAACCAGAGCACATCAAAGCAGTTCATGCAATGGAGACAATACTGGGGCAACGAGATAAAAATAATAACAGAGGCCACATTTAAAGCGCATACAAGACACAGCATGGAGACAGGCAGCAGCAATGACTATGTCACATCAAACACTCATATCCCATCTGAAAGGGGTTAATTTGTACAGTTACAGTTGTCCGCAAGCCATGTTTTAAGGTGTTGTGAAGGTGGGGTGTCTGTGAATATCTTTGATGGTGTTTGACAGTGAATTCCAGTTTTGTATTGCTCTAACCAAAACTGACTGCTGACCAAAAGTGCTCTTCCTAAATGGAAACAGAAGATCAAGAAATATCAGGAAAAGGTTTACAAAGCACACTCCAGAGAGGCTGATTCTCTCAGAGGTACAGATGGGAAAGGGTTCACCAATCTGTGAGAGACTGCCTGAGCAAATATTTTAACAATATGGAATTGGACAGTACATTGAGAGCTGGATGACGCTGGAAAGAAGGGCATCTCCAGCCTTACGGAGGAGGCTACTACCTTCTCAAAAGTAGCATAGAAGATGGATGAACTGTATGCATCTGCCAATAAATTTGAAAAGAAAAAAAATAACTAAAAACTTAATTCAATTATCCAAAAAGTGCAACAATTTAACTTTCGCCTTCAGGAGCTGCCGTAGTTGGGTGCCAAAGGTAAGTTTTCCTATGTAGTGAGAAACGATAAAGTTGGATGTGCAAACTTTGAACTTCCTTCCAACACCCCGTTTTGTTTATAATCCAAGTGATAGATGGATCAAATCTTGAGTTGGCTGCAATAAATCATAAACTTATGCAGGTTCGTTTCTGAATCCAAAGACAAAGGGAGACATTTCTAATAGGGCTGGAAGAAATTGTTGGCTCTCATATGCAGGAATTGTTTTGTGAATAATATCAACACAACCAATACAAGCTGCGTCTAAAAATGACTTACATTAAATAAAGTAGACCCAATTTGGAGCCGATCTCATAAACATCCTCTTGTCATGCACAGCCATGTGGCTGATGTTTTTTAATCTGTCATCATCACAGTCTTCCCTGTAAGTAAGTGCATGTCTCAAGACGATGATTCCTCAGCAAGCCTCTCACCGATTAATCCGGCAGATTCTCCTTCAATATCCAATGGCACCAATACATTTTAATGCAGCCTGAGATCTGGGGATGAGACCTGTCCTTAAAACCTCCCTCTCCCTCCAGGCTTAAAGGAATGCGTGTCCTCTCTCGGTGTAATTGAAAAAGATGGATCTCACCAAGTGTTTCACCGACGCAGCGGGGAGGAATTGGATTGGGAAATGTGTTCTGTATCATATTGCTATGTATGTGTTTGCCAGCGGCTCGCACACAGTTGGTGAGAGCAACGTGTTGGGCTGCCTGTACTGAAAGGCAGCAAAACAGAGAAGGAAGACATTTGCAATTTTATTACTACTTTAATGGCTTTCTCTATCATTCAGGAATTGCACTTTCTAATGCATTGGGCCCATAAATACAAGGTTCAATAGACAGCCGCTCTGCTCTCCTCATTATTCATACATTCAAACAAATTAGAACAGAGGGTTGAATAACATATGCTGTCCGTTTCTGACGTGACACCATCAGAGTTTGATCATGCATACAATCTAATCGTCGGCATAGGATGAAATGTAATCTCCAATGCTCTCACATACACATGTCCCTACAAATACTGATCATTATAATTGTCACACACGCACATAGCTTGGAGTGATTATGGTGAGTCAGGTGAAAATTGGACCAGCTGCTCCGCCCACATTCTTATAATTCAGAGTAATATGGAGGCAAAAGGACTAAATCTCCACATTTGTCTGTAAAGTTTTGTTAACACAAAAGTTCACTGGAGTCAGTCTGAGCTTCCAGGAATAATCTTTACCAATTATGGGTAATAAAAGTGTTCAGTTTGATTTCCACTGATGGTTCACACAGGGACAGTTAGACGAGTAAGGGAAATAAACACTCCCACTCCCACTTATATCTGATAAAAAGATGAAACGATTATTGCCTGTTTGATGATACCGAGAATGTCATTATTGAGTTCAGAGATAATCAAACGAAGCCGGTGAAAAAAAGAACATGTGCACTACTTAACTGGGCTTTATTAGGCTGGTGTGATTGCAGACATGAGTCATGAGTCAACATAGAAAACAAGTTACGCTGCAAAAATCCTCAACTTTACCAACCCTTTTTATTTTTTTCATTTCTGGTCGAAATATCTCAAGAATCTTAATTCAATGCAGCCTGATTTGACAAGTCTAGATGAAATCCTGATTTTGAGACATTAAAAAGGTTAAGGTTTTATGCATTTGGATGAGGCTATTCCAAGCTTGATCCAAAACAACAATTTTCTCCTCTTCGATTAAGGTATTTTTTCTACTTTGCTACACATAAATGCTTTTATAAATGGGTCTTGAAGAGGAGAGAAGAGATACATTTTCAGCTCCACTCTTTGAATACACTAACAGACACATTGTGCATCATTCATACCAAAAAGCTGCAGGGAAATAAGGTCTGAATTGACACGGTATAAATGAGGTCCGTATCAGGAATGAAACTTCAACCTGTCTCTGTCAGGAAGGAAGGAAGGAGAAAGAAAAAACAGTTTCCTCCAGCTTTACACCACATCCACCAGCACTTCCTTGTGGGAGGATAAACTTACTTTTTGGCAAGTAAGCAGGGCTAAATTTGAGCCCAGGTCTTCAGCCAGTGGTAGCATGCAGACAATTAGGCGCTAATAGGATGCCAAGCGGAGATGCCGTGCTTTCAAAGGATGCAAAAAGAAAGTCTGACCTGTGGGCTGGCTAACCCCTCTACCCCACCACCCCCCTTTTCCTCCACCACCCCCAGTCCACCTCGTTCCTGCCTTTCAAGTCTAAACTGTTTTCATAAAGTAAAGCTCCATGGCCAGCCAACTGGAAGGAAGGAGGTTGTCAGGGGAGAGGAGAAATCAAGACGTGGTGATAAAAGAGAAAAAGATCAAGTGTGGATAAAAGAGATCAGCTTATCCGTCTGACTAAAATCGAGTGACAGCCAAAGACAGAGGATATGAGACAGGAAGGGCTGGAGGAAGACAACAAAACGACTCTGAACTAAATAAAAAAAACTGCAGTGCAGAAATGGGCACATTATAAGATGGATGGCAAATTGAACGACTCCAAATGGACTCATAACACGTCTGCTGTAGCTGCTGCATGAAATCATATTCCGAAAATGGGCCCAGTTAGATTTTAACACTTTCCTCTGAGTTTGATTTTAAACAGTTGTTGTGAATTTTACTTTGAATGCTGACAGGACACAAGAAGAGCTTTCAGGTGTTTGATTAACTGACCACATAGGTTTTTTCTCCAACACTCAGATACAACTCACAGAGCTTTAAATCCAACTGATAGCAGGCACTGCATCCTCATACTGATACGTTAGGTCATTAATGTTGCTTCAATGTGAATCGTCCAGACAGTGCAAGGAGCCTTTTAGACACCTGCATGACCAAATGAGTCAAGAACATGTTTGCATATGAGCTTTTCATTCTGAGACTTAAACTGGACCCTTAAAGAAACACAGAGCCCTTGAAGGGGTCCACTTACAGTATTTGGATGATGCATGACCATTTGTAAATGAAACATTCATTTACAAGGTGAGGGTATTGGTATTGGTATGGGTATGGGTATGCGTATGGTTGTTGTTATTGGTATTGGTATTGGTATTGGTATTGGTATGGGTATCAGTATCAGTGTTGGACAAATAGCCACAAAAAGTAACCGGTATTGTACTCAATTATAAAAGTGTGTCATTTCCTAGCACTACTTTACTATCACCTAAATAATGTAATCACCAAATAAACTGGCATAACAGAATGTAATAAGAGCTTATAAGATGATGGGATCTAAGATTTGGGGCTTGAAAAATGTTGTTAAACTGCTGATTAACCCCAAAGTCTGGAAGAAGTCATTGCATGCCTATGGGTTCATTAAATTGGTCCGCTTTCTCTCTTTTCAGAAGTCAGCAGCGCACCAAAAAATGGAACTGCAGTACACAATTGCATGCACAGCATAGGTGGTCATGGTTTTTGTTCAAATTATCCCAAAACATCGACAAATTTTATTTCATGCAATGAGCAGGAATTGAATTGGTCAACATGAAGCTAAATTCTCCCACAGAAACAGTATTCTGTTGCACAGCTGCAGTCATCAGAAAACCAAAACAGCCCCAGCTCTATCCAGCATGTTGTACAACATGAATCCTAGGTACAGAACTACAGCAGCAGCTATCATTAGACAGTAAAAGTGTCATGGGGAGCCTGGAAATGGAGTGCATCTAATCAGGGCAAAGGAAAGAGTCCCTTCCTCCAGCCTCCCAGAGGAGGCAGCTGTTCCCAGGTCCTCCACCACTTGTTCATTAATTACTCTGAATTAATGCTTTTCTGCCGCTGAGAATAAATAAAAAGATTGTGGCTAGGCCTCGCTAATCAAGACTGGCTTTTATTAAATACTGTGAAAATGTCAGCTGGTTGTGGCTCAATTGGAAGAGAACAATCTGATCCGGCTCCGCTCCAATCACACGTTGAGTCTTGCTGGTCAGGGCTAAATTGCCAGCACCTGTTTCACAAGGCCACAAGATGTATTGTCTTTGTCCAAAGAGTGGGGGGGCTGTGGTTTGTATCCCGAGCCAACCTTCAGTCAGACTGTCGGCGAGTTCAGCCTCTCAGGAATCTACATCAAATACGTCTATTGACTGCCGGCGCTCGCAATGTTCCACCAGAGAAGCCCTTTGTTTGGTCAGTTTTCTCTGTGTCTGCTTGATCCAATACGCCCGGGACTGAGTCAACTTCAGGACCAGACTATCAGGGTTTTTCTATAAAATGTGGGTCTTGTTTTTGAGACTAAAGCTGCTCGTAGTTCTTTTGTCTGATAAGTCAGATAAATGTTATGGGGGATCTATGAAATGTTCATTTTGCAATCACAATTAAATAACTAAGGCCATTTTAAATAAATAAATAAATAAAGGTTTGCGTTTAGACCAAACCAGCAGACTGTTTCACATCAACACTGTGCTCAAAAGGAAGAGAAAAGAGTTCAGTTGGACGGTAAAGAGCACCACAGATGTGAAACAAAAGTCAAATTTTGTGAACTTGACTCAATTTGTTCCTATAAATTGTAATAATCTCAGACACAATCCTCCAACTGCACCAAGTAAAGGCATAGAAGCAAAACGACAACAAGAGGAACAAATGAGGAAAGAAAAAAATGTGTTAATTTTACTTTCAGAAGTCACAGTCTAACTTCAAAATCTCATTTCCAGTAAAACCTGCTCCTCTATAAACTTGTTTGTGTTGTCTAATCGTCCAAGTTAAGATTTCACCACGAACGCACACGAGGACGGGAGATGGATGAGGATAAATCAGACAGCAACTCGACTGATGAGAACAAATGAGGAGCTCGGTGATTCATCGTGAGAATGACACATCACATCCAAAACAGTCTATAATACAGAGCCGCTTCAAACAGATGGGAGAAAGAACAGCTGTGTGCTTTAATTGGTCACACATGCGGTATCAAGCACGCAGCCCATCTCCAACTGTAAGGATGCTACTCTCTCTTCAATTTTCTCCAAGAGAACTTGGAAGTGAGGTTTGCCACAAGGACACAAACAAACACTGACTTGGCTTTCTTGTATTTGATGCTCCCCCTCTGTATACACACCAAGAGAACAATACATGCTTCCTGTTTTGGGGTTGTGAAGCAATCTGTCTGTGCAATAAAAAAAACTTCTGTAGATTTACCACCAAAAGTAACCGTGAGAGGCTGAGGCGGGTTTACAGCAGCAGAGGAGGCAATAAAAAAAGCATCATTCAGGGTGTGCAACAAGTGAGAGCGGGACTGAAGAGACATATGGGAATCAGGTGCAAAGAGAAATGATACAACCATTAAATTAAGACCTCAGAATTTCCTTCAAATGTCTCAAGTTTGAGTTTAAAGGAAAATGTGTATCAGAAGCTTTTGTATCAAAATGGTGAGTTAACTCAATGAACATCCCTGCAAACAGTTGACACATTTAAATGGACAAGTTTTCTTTATTCAAATACAGTGCTTTCTGCAAATCATATCGACCGATGTAGGGTTAATGTCATCACAAAGATGCGCACGCATTTTGCAACGGAAGCAGAGTTTAGCTGGATTCATTCAGACGGGTAAGCTTTATTTAAAGACTAGGTGAATATTTTAAGGAGCATAAAATGATTACTTGTTCTGTGACTAATTGATAGAAAGAATAATTTACCATGGAGTCATCTCCAGTCACATTTTGGAGGTAAATGTGACTGTGCTAACTGGTGATTTCAGCCACACACGTCCCTTATGTTTAGCCGAGTCACCAGTTGACAGTGTCACACTTTATACCGAAACACCAGTGACGTCTGTGACTGAATTATTAAATGATGTATTTTTGATATCCAACCTCAGTTAACTAGGGTTGACTGCAAAAAAGTAACATTAACTCCTAAATCCAGTTTTTACTTTATGTATATGAAAAAGTTGGCTTCTGTACAAGGCTATGACTGAATATGTAGAGTAAACAAAAAATTAACCTATAAATCAAGATCAACAGGTCATTTTCAGTTAGAAGAAAAACCAAGGTCTATTATCAAACTATTAACTAGTCTCATTGGTAATCCTAAAATGCACACCATTATTATTCTAAGTTATTTAATGCAGTTCTATGTTTGGATGAAGTTTTCTGGCTCCTTTTTTAATGACTCAGGTCCCAGACTTGGAGGTCTTTGTGCTTGTCTTTGGTTTGTGGAGTTTCTTTGGAGAACCTTGAGAGTTTCTGATTTGTACAATTATCATTTAATCAATATTATGTCTTTATATTTCACACTTTGTGCAGTTGAGTCCACAAATAATGTAGTTGTAAGCATATAATGACTTTTGTGATTTTAACCCCTTTCAAGGGTTTACTCTGGATAGATCAATACCATCATCAAAGAGATGAAGCTCAGTTAAATATTGCGTTGTTTGGTTGGTGCATTGTTAAACCCTCACATCGCTTGATCAACCATTGTACAACCATTGTACTTCCTATTTCAGCAGCAGCACAGAAGTGATAAACAAAGGGGTATTGTCTTTTTTTGGATCCATAGATTTGTGGCAGTGGTTTGGGGATGAAGAAGAGTGGGAGAGTGGTTTAGCTTTTGTAAAAACTTGACAAATTGGATATCATACTTTGCACACTCTGGGGGCTTTTTATCCTTAGAAAGCCACCGTCACAACAGGAAGCCCACCCAGCATTTCAGTCTAGATTCTGACTGCCGCATTTTTATTCCAATTTCAACACACTGCACCTTTAGTTTTAAGATTATTCTAGCACTCCCGAAGAAGAATACACAAGGACCAAGCAGCTGATTGTTGAACCGAGCAACCGTCAACTTTAGCTTTCAAGGCTAACTGTTCACATTTAAGGTGCACATACTTCAGCAACTTCTTTTTTTAACAACTGGCGGGTGAGCAAAGAGGAAGTGTTCAAATGATTTATAAAAAGTTAACATGAATGGTCCAGTCAATAAGTGATCTCAATAGGGCCAGCAGGATGTGTGGAAGTTGCCAAGTTCCCAGGTCTCCTTGTTCAACATTTGGCAGATATTTCTTGCCCTCATCTTTCTTGAGTCAATATTTACACCAGTATTATCTTGGCAGCAAAGTCCATACAGGAAAAGTTTCATCAAGATATAAATGTGAGGTCAGGTTTGGGTGAATTAAGAGCTTGTTGGCAGAAGTGTAGTTTGAATTTGGGCAAATTTCCTGTCTCTAACATATTTTTTTAGTTATTATATCTGATCAAAACCAAGGTTAGAATTCAAAAAGCTTTAAAGAAAGCCAAAATGAAACCTGGATTGATTACACAATCCTCACCTCATCACATAACTGAGGTATGAAGCCACTTTACTTTTTTGGGAGCTTTGATGACACTTTCGGGCATCACTCTCAGCGAAGTGTTTGCAGAAATGCCTCTCTGCAGAAACACAGTTCTTAGTTTCATAACAGGCTGACTCCATCTCTGAACCTTCATGGAGATAACTGTTGAGTAACTAGTGATACAGGCAGAAAAAACTCGCTTTGAAGCAGCCTTGGTTACTTTGACAGGATGGTTGGCTGATAGTAAATTGCTTAAAGCTCAACGCAAACAAAGCATTATGCAAAATGCATCCAATTAATCACCAAGAGGGCGGTTCATATCTTTATGATTATTAATGGCCTTTGCCATGCTGTGGGGTCATCTCACCTCTCTGAAATATTTACATCATAAACAGCATGAATTATGGGGGTTGCAGGAAGGGCGCTGTTTTAAAATACAGTTTCCTTTATTTTCATCAGCTGGGGCGGTCAGGAAACTGGTCATCCGCAGAGCTCCACATGCAAATGAGATGCTCCCTTTTGGGTCACGTGACGCCTGAAGGACGTTGTTAGGATTCAGAAGTCCTGTTGGTCAGTCAGCGTGGTGGGAGAAGTGAAAAGAGAGTATTGCTCACGGCTCATTAGCCACAGTACGAGATCAATATGATAATTCAGTGATGGAGATGTAAATCAAAATAAAAGTTGGGTTTTTAAAGCTCTGTGAATAACAAGCAGGGCGGGCAGGGTGCTCGCTCCTCACATCGCTGCTACCTCTTGACCTTTTGTAGTTGTTAACTTTTTCCACCGTGATATAATGAAACAAGTTAACTAAGTCCAAACAGCTGTAGGGAGCGTTTTAAATTGCTGTCAGTAAAATATACAGAACAATACAGCTGGCAGCAGGATTTCCAAAGCTTTCATAGATATCATTTGGCAGCAAAAGTTTGTTAATTAATGCTCGTAGCTTGCTGGCTTTCTCTCTGAACACTGAGACAGGTGTTTACAGAATTTCTAAGCTGAAATGTTTTGCTTAAAATTTCATGAGATGTCACTGCAACCCTGATTGAAAGGCAGAGAGAAGAGGTGTGTCTTAAGGGAAGATTTAAAAACCGTCAATTGATCCTGCAGAGCAGATATGTCAATGCAGGTTTTTGGTTTTAAGTGGAGACAGACTGATATGTTTTTCTTTTTTTTCAGGGCAGATACCAATTATTAGTAGTCAAGGAGGCCAATAACCAATATTTGAAGGTGATAGTCATTTGCAGCAAAAGTGAAAAATTGTGGATGATACAAACTCCCACACTTGACTTTGTTTAAATGTCTATGAGCATATATTTATCAAAGGGAGTGTGAGGACTTTTGAAGTGATCTTGAAAAAGTCTCATAGCTTGATATATGCCTGACTGTAATCTACAACTTGAAATGAGATTATCAGCATTAAAATGGATTATTTCTAAATGCTGTCGCTCATATCAGCCGGGGCTGTTAATCAGTCGTTCCCTAGTAAGTTCTGACTGGATGATCTCAGTGTCATGGCAGGTATAATGATGCAAAAGCTCAGACAGGTACTGGAGGCTACACCATTAAGAGCAATAAAAACAAACAATGAAATTTTGAAATCTGTTCTAAAAGCAACCAGGAGCCAGTGCCGCCAATATAGGACAAGGGATGTGTAGTCATGTTTGTATTTGCCAGGGAGAAGACTGGCAGCTGCAAATGTTACGACTTCTTTCTATTTCAGTGCAAAAGGTTTGCAGCCACCTAAGGACTTAGAACATTGCTTGACTGCCTTAACTCCAATGGCAACATATTAAGTAAGAAAAGAAGAAAAGAATGGGCCCCAAGGATAGAGCCTTGGGGAACCCCAGAGGTGAGAGGTGCAGAGAAAGTGGATTCACTTAGCTGCACAGCAAAACTACAATCAGAGATGTAGGACTGGAACCATGAGAGAGCAGAGCCTTTAATGCTCACCCACTGCTTCAGTCTTGTCAAGAGAATCACGTGATCAACAGTTTCAAAGAAGGAACTAGCATGGCAGGGTTTCCTGAGTCAACTGTTACCAATAGATCATTGAAAACAGTGGTTCCATTTTTGTGCTGATTGGAATAAATACAGATAGAGCTGAATTAATATTTACAAGATGCTTCTTTTGAGGAGTGTGCCATATGCTGCCTGCCAACTCTCTGTTTTTTACTCTTAAGTCTATTTTGTGTAAACATTATTTTGATTCATGCACTACGGAATGTTACGAATGTACAAAAACGTTCTGAGGTTTGACATTTTGACCCTTTCATTTGCACAAATCATACCCTGTGAGGAGTATAATAGTCTATGAAAGTTTAGTCTCCAAATTTTGATTCCTTTTCATATGTTGCTATAAAATATCTTTTGATACATAGTTAAGATCATTTGTATTGGATTTAATCTGAATCTCCTCTCTTATTTTGTGGAGGAATAAAGAAGTAAAGCTCTGTAGACAAAATATTTCAGCTTTTTGGTGCTTTTGCATAGACCAGTAAAAGACTTGCATGTCACTTTTTGAACATCGACTTCACTCAGAACTAGTTAATTGCAATTATAATATTTCAATATCTGCCGATGTCAAAGGAAAATAATAAATCCAGCCAAATCAATGCAAAAAACACCAACGTAACATCTGTAATGTTGATCTAAGAGTAAAAATTTCCCTTGATAAAACCAAACTACTAGAGATTAAAACTTTCATTTTGTCTAATTGCCAGCAGGGAGCGACTCATCTGCTGATTGCAAAGTCTGATGCAAAGAAATTAATGAGTCCATGATTTATATTTTTTTCTGACAACTTTGTGAAAGTCTTTTTCTGGCCTGGTATTCATTCACCACCAAATGGGACAAGAACCTACACAGAGGGTATACTCAAGGCTTTGCTAAAGTGATATTAACCCATTTGTCGTCTAAAAAAAGATGGTAGGCGGGCTTTTATAGGTTATTTCAAATCTAATTTGAAGCTTTTAAGCAGAAAACACAAATAAATTAATCAGGGGTGCTCATTGCTTTCCAAGTGAGCACTAACATTAACTGACTACTGAGCATTTGTTAAAACATAGCCCCTCTCCAGCTCCCCTTCTCCTCGAAATATGGTCACTTCGAGATCCAAAAATCCAAGATGGCACTGGTTAAACATGCCAGATACAGGGCTTCAAAATAACAGGACACAAACCAATTTATCAGACTGAATAATGCAGTAAATCAGAGCGAGTTCAGCCTGATTATGTGGAGTCTCATCCCTGCTGTAACAAACATGCCATTAGTTTATATTCCGACATTAGCAGATATGGAGAAATCTGGCAGATATTTTGGCCTCTGTGCTTTGGCAAAATATTTAGCTAAAGCACAGAGGCCAAGGCACAGCTACAGATTCTAACACATAATGCAGCTCCTGCGCGTCAATGTGTCTGCTTAAGAAAAAAAAAAAAAACACGACCACTATTTAATTAGCCTGGATGTGATTCTTCACAATATGTTTGAAGAAAATCAGACATATTCCCTCAGTTCCTTTTTGTTCTATTCTCTTCCTTTTGAAGGTCTGTAAACGCTGCTGCTGCTGTTGTGTGCTTAACTGCAGCCAGTTTTCAGAGAAGGGAAATCGTCCTTGGAGCAGATCATCAGGAGAGAGAAAGAGCGAGGATGCCTCTACCTCCTGTTGTTTGTCCGGGATGCCAAGCTCACGCTCAGCATGCCAGGCCCCATGCGGCCGCTCAGGCCGGCCCGGAAAAGACAGAGCTCTTGGAAGACTCGGGTCTACTCAGAGCCAACACCATACTCATGCCAGGCAGAGCAACTGTGGCCAGCGTCTGCTAGTGCATCTCTCCCCTTTGCCCGACGGCACACGGCAGACCTCAGGGGAAAGGATGCAACCATCAGGGGACCACTAGTCCATCCGGGCCGGGCTGGAGGACAGGCCCCGTGTGGCAGAGAGTGGGAGGTTTGTCGCTGTTACTGGAAAAACAGCCAGCAGCCTGGTGTCTTGTTTTAGTTTCTTTCTGTTGATGTCTAATTTAAGCCAAAGCGTCTCCCCTTTTGCCTTTAAATGAGCTATGTAGAGCGTTTTTAATATGAACTTACAGCGTAGAGATATGGTCCAATTTACTGTGATTCCTCTCAGGCATGTTGTGATACTGGTGGTTGTGTTTCTAAAAATTAACGCCACATTGCCGATGAACCCCAGTACTTCCTGTCACACGGTAGAAACTTGTCATGAAGTGTTTGTTTCATGTTTGTATTTATTGAGAGATCCCTGCTGCACATTTCATCCATTACTTCAGCCTCCCAGCAAGAGATGATTTACCTATCTATGATGGTAACAAATTAGCCTCTGATGATCATTGATTATTTACTTCATGCATACTGCTGTTTTAAGGTACCCTTAAGCAGCTTTGTAAACAGGTGAAGCCTGTGCGTGGGTGTAATTTCCAGATTCAAATGCAGCACTTTTCTGAGATAAATTGCACTCAGATAATGACAAAAGCCTGCAAGGTTAACATCTGCATCTGAGCTTTATGTATGCAAGATGAACATTTAATGAGTTTTTATTCACCAGAGGAACATGTCAAGTCAAAATGAGATCAATGTCTTCCTGTACACCTGCTTTTTAAACACACAGAGGCAGAGAGAGGCAGAGAGAGAGAAGGAACTGATGCAACTAGCCTGGGAATCCTGTGATTATTCAGTACAAAAGCATTTAAATGTGGGTGTTTTCTACTGAGGACGCTTTTAAAATATGCATACATTTATATTTCTATCATGGAGTCGATCTTGTGGGTGATGAGAGCGCCGCAATTTATGTGGCTGAGATGGAAAAAAAGAGAGACTGAGAGGATGTGTGACATGAAAACTAGCCGCTTTTAGCTGCTGCTCTGAATTCAGAATTAGTGGGTGCATTTTGAGGAAATCCTGATGAGAAGAGGAGTTAACAGAGCCTGCATGCAATCACTCTTCCTGCAGCTGGTTGACGCCGCTGATGCTCTCAGCAGGCGTTACACAATATCTCAGCTGTGACCTGCATGCACCTGAGCGAGGGGAACCGGAGGACTGCAAAGCAACAGGCGAATACAGGGTGGAATTAAGTTTCTGGTTGACACACGGCATGAGCTCCCTCTCTCTCCCTTTCAGCGTGTTATTTTCCCTGTTTGTTTTATTTTAATGCCTTCATGCTGCCAGTTAGATAAGACCTTTGCCACTGAAGCTGTGGCGGTACAATCGGAGGCAGATCGGGTTGCCACGCTGCTTTTGAATGATAATACTGCAGTATCATGTTTCACATTGACTCATTCTCAAAGAGAGTCAGTATTATTTTTTATTGATTGCTCTTTCTTTATAAACAAAGATAATATATAGGCCTAGTAATAGGGGGATTAGATTACACGCCTTGGAAATGAGCCAGATCGATGAAAAAAGTAATTTAGCACAATTCAGTTCAATTTGTTTGAGGGATCCTGTGCCGTGTGCGTGTCTGAGTTAGCAGGTTGAGGTGAAATGTCACAGACGGTGATTGAGGCGAGCTTCAAACTATTTCCCCGTTTTACATCATTTCCCCCTCACGTTATCGACGCAATCCGACAGTTTGAAAGTTTGTAGAAGTTAAACCAGTTGACGGAAAACTACTGATACTGCAGTAATGTTGTATCACTCGACAGACAGTTGCAGCTGTTGATGAAACCCTCACATCATCATGTTCGGCGTGTGGGAGGAGGGCTGGAATTAACATAACGGAAGAGCAGAAACAGATTCTCAACACATACTAACCAGGTGTATATGAATGCTGCTGGAATGAGCCCCCCCTCTACGTCCCCCATCCTCATCAGCTAAACCAAATGCTGTGGCTCTCTCATTTGGGGCATTTGTTTGCATGTGTGAAAAATAATGGCGGCAGGAGCAGGTGGAATATTGCTTCGGCAGCTAACCCATATGGATGCAAAAAGCTGCTTGCCAAGTCCAAACTCTACTTTTACAAGCACATCTGGAGCAGAATCACCATATTAATTGCCAGTTAATGTGTTTACACACAGCAAGGATTAATCCCTGAGAGAAGTTGGTTGACCCAGGTCACACGGTCAGCAGGAGGGTTGTGTTTTTCAGGGTAGGAAAGCGGTGGGGAGAGTTTGTTGAGCCAAATGTGTGGACAAAGGCACATCCATAAGCTGAATATGGCAGCTGAAAGCCATCTGTTAGGCTGCTTTTCTGGTATTTCGACAGTACTTATGTCAATATTCTTCGATGGCTGCAAACAGCTGAGTGACAGTAAAAGTTCATGAGGGGATTTATGGGGCCGCACCTGCATTTTTTATTGTTTATTTTGGATGTGTGTTAGCAGCAGATGAGGGATGAAGTGTTAAATGATGGAGAAGCCCGAGAACATGTCAAGGATGACAGATATATGTCAGGTCAGAGCTGATTTTCTTCACAGACTCAATGCCTAAACTCGTCTCCAGACAAAAATGACGTTAAACTACAGCAAAGCTACATTGAAGAGAAGTATTTCCACAAAAAGCTAAGCTTTGGATTTATTCCAAAAAATATTTCTTTTTACAGAATTTTAAGATTTATTCATGGAGTGCACGATTGATTTCTACCAATGCTAGTCTCTGTTCATGACATCCAAGTTGTAACCCTCACCCCTTTAAAGGACCTTGAATGCATCACTGCCAGCCCTCTGAGCCTCACTCTATCTGATAGCGGCGCTCAGTGGCCCCTCAGCCTTCGTCCCCTCCCTCCTCATCCTGGAGATAGCCCCGTGTCTCTGAGGGTCCGCTTTAGAAGGACCTCCTAATGAGAGATTTACTGTATGGAGATAATTATGGGGGCAGGCAACATCTCGCTCAGGCCTAATGAGTAAGATAAGAGCTCTTCAGCGGTTGTTCAAGCAGCACCCTCCGCCTCCCGACCTGTCACAGTATGGAGCTTCTAGTGGTCACACACAATCAGCTAGGAAAACACTAAGGGCATGCATACACGCGTGACAAGTGCTGACACTTGGCAGGCTCATTTGCTCACTCATATCTATAGGAATGTAGAATAATCTGATGTTTCACAGGTTCAAGAACTTATCACATATTTAAAGTGTTTACAGAGAGAAATGGAGACTTGATCTTTGTGCTTGTTATGATGTTGTCAGTGAATGTGTTCTCTAACACATCACTAAAAATACCAGCTTCAGTCACCATGTGAAAAAATGAATCACACATGCATCTGATCTCAGAGACACATTGCCTTGTGGAAATATTCAGAGAAGTAGAGACAGTTGGTAACTTGGTGGTCCCCGTGTGTAAATGGCAAACCAATTCCCTGTCGTCAGTGAGTTAAGACTAACATGTCTCACGATGGTCAAAAACCAGCTCAAGTTCCTTATTAGCAGGTGAACAATCCAATTCTGGGCAAATCCTGCTCCACAATGATAGTTGGAGACACAAAAGTCAGTTATCCCTGTGGTAACTTTTCTGACACATCCTGCGTAAAACTGAAAACTTCAGAAGGATTATAAGGTCACTTTCACCACCTGTATTCATCCTGAAAATCAAAGCCAAGTGATTGTTTGTCCTTCTTCAGAGAAAGTACTTCAAGTCGCATGTGAGACTTTGTCATCAATGAAACTCTGGACCTTTAGGAATCAAAATATGGGCGACTCTGCTGTACTGATTGCCAAAATTTGTAGCAGACTTTCTTTAAAAATACTGAAATATTACTTCATTGCATACAAAGCATTACATAGCATGAAAGTATATAGAAATTCCTTGTGGTGTATCCAGACTAAGTCTTTTTTCAGGACAGGTCTGTTTTGTAGTGTATGGAAAAGAAACAGAGTCCTTCAAAGATATTGTGAGAATGATGGCAGATGTTGAGCAGAAACACAAACACATCCCCATCCTGCACTGAACCATATTTCTCTGTTATTTCATCCAGAGGTGCATTTCTTCTAAATCAAAGCAGAGAGGACAAAAACACAGCTCCCTGATACCTCTGCCATCCTCTGAAGCAGCCACCTGGCCGATTAAGGGGAAAATGAGTGAACAGAATCAGAAACGCGTGCTCTTGTTTATTGCTTTAGAGAGTGAGCTGGCGAGGAGGCAGCCATTGTGTGATGATGAGAGTGGCCCCTCTGGAGACGGGCGTTCACACACTGGCGAAGGAGCTAATACAGACTTTCATTAGGAGGCACACTTCAACACACTGTCATAGTATTTACAGTCTCACACTGGGGAAACAAATAAACTGCGTGATTAACAAGTTTTCCTGATGCCTGGCGCTTCGCTGTGCGCACATCGGAGTGCCACCTCGCCGACTTAATGATTCTTAATGGTTTCTTAATGACTTCTTAATGACTTCATCAGGAAGATCCTGCAACAGCACATTCTGACAAGTGGGAGCCTCCCCTCGAGACCCGGGATCACACCACAGTGCGAACCCTTTCTTCACTTTTCTGCTCAAATAACACACACTTTAAATCTGCTTATCTGAGGCAGCATCTCCGACTCGGATGACACAAGCATTTGATCCGCGGTTAACTACGGGGATACGTGATGTAATGTGATGTGAAAGCGTGCGGGCTGATGTGAGGAAATGCACTAAAAGGCGAACAGGGATGTCCACCTAGGTTGTGGGCAAATGCAGTCACATCAAACTAATCTCAGAACATTGGAGTGACACCTAGTGTTGTGTAACCAGAATTAAACTGCATTGTGTGAGGCTATCTAGGAAAGCCATTTGGTGGCATTCGGAGCAAAGCAAAGCTGGGACTGTGATGCAAGAGCAAGGGGAACAAAACAAACGGGCCTGAAGAGCAAAGTAATTGTAGAATTTCATTACAGCAGGAAGGAAGGAAAAGATGACACTTAAAAAAAAATGTAGGAGCCTTCGTCGCACACATCCAGTCTGAAAACCATCTGAATATATGACCTGTAAGCTCTGGGCCTTTTCATGTCGAGCATATTCAACAGGAGGAAAAGAGAAGTTTGCCTTTCTTTGAACAAATTTTTGATCATTTCTATAAAACAAAAGTTAATTTGCCAACCAGCCATTTATGATCATTTTGAAACAGCTGAGATGAAAAAGGTGAAACGTGAGGGAAAGTTATGCAAAGATAAAGCAGATCTAAGGATCAATTTGTTCACACATACACTCACTCACACACACACATTTAACAAGTGGTTAACAAATGGTCATGCATGGCAAATTACACCTGTCCTGATGGATGTCCCCTTTATGGCCGGTGGAAACAGGACGAGGGGCCGTGGAGAGCGGACACGGCTTCAACCAAACACTGAAAAAAAATTAAGCACAGCCGGCCATGTGTCACCATTTGGCAGGGGCGGGCGTGAGGGGTGTGTCGCCTAGAAGCTAATACCCAAAACACAGAGAGACACCGGCTCCAATTAATCCACAGCAATCAGGAGGACGGGAGATTTACAATTAATCTTTCAATACTTTTCAAACCCGGAGCGACTGTTGTTCAGCCTTCACTGCCAGGCACCGAGGCATCATCATCAGACTTATTTGCTGCATGTAACATGAATTGTGTTTCTTCGGGGGAAAAACAAAGTGATAAAAGAGTTAAAACATCGCCAACACTGATATATTCTTCTTTATAGGTAAAGGCGTTTAAAATGTCCCAATACTTTCTTGATAACAGACCTGAAAAATCTGTGACCATAGTAAATGACATAACAGCTTTTTTTCTTGCTCTCTACAATATAAACTGTTCGCCAATCACATATAATTTGTTGATGAAGAGGTGTGGCAGTGAGAAGGTAACAGTTGTTTTAATATCATTTGTGTTGCACAATCCTGCACTGTAACTTTTATGATTGCATCATAAAATCTGTTGTAGTATATTTTAACTTTCTTTTTTGCCATTTCATTGATTGGTTATTTTTTCAATGTCACAAACCTGCCCTGTCTTTATGTCTTACAATTTGACTACATATTTAATCAACCAGTTCAAACTGCATTAAAAAAAGTCATGAAGCAAAAGTTTGGAAATGCTGTAAGTTTCCTATATTAGCTTCCGAAGACACGCATTTTTGTCCAGTGTGCGTTTTTCTTTCTATTGAACAGGACAGGAAGTTGATGACAATGAGTTTTATTGTTAAGTTATTGTTTATTTGTGTTTTTGTATATAAATGATCTGGTTTCATGCAGTGAGTTTGATATAACTTTTTCCATTTTATTATTCTACTTTGGGAGCTACTGTAGAAGTCATTTTAGGATATTTCTGTCATATTGTGTTCGCTGAAATAAATGTAATGTTGTGATATCACCAAAATATGATGTCAGTGTCCCTTAATGTGGCTCATAGGTCAAAGTTGAAAAAAAATACATTTTGTGGGTCTAAGGGGCAGAAATGTAATATCCTCAATTGAGTGTGAAGGGTCTCCGGAGGTTCAATATAGACTTCCTTATTTTGTCCTCAGTATTGGTGATAAAATCTCAGGTTTTGTTTCACATTAGCATCAGAAACAGGTTAATTTTCTGGAATAATCAGGCCAGCGGTCAGGTAAGGGTTACAAGGGGGAGTTCAGGTTGCGTACTTTGATATTTATAAAGGTATAATTCTGGTGTGGGCGGACTAAAAAGACACCTTGGCATAGAGCTGGTTTAGAAGTGCCTGTTTTGATGTAATTTTCAAAGAATTATGGATGTTCATCTTCAACAAACAGCACAAACAGCAATTTCGTATCTAAAATACATCAACAAGGCTCCAAGATGAAACCTAGGATGATAAATCAGCTGGAAAATAAACTAGAAGGGGTCCAGTAGGTGTCAATGAGAGGAAAATCATTCAAATACACGACTCTGTCAACATCTAAGAAGTCGGTCTGAGTGTAAATAACACCTCTGCTGTGTTCTGTATGTCTCCGCGGTGTGTTGGACTTGTGTGATGTGACCTTCCTCCAGAGTTTGGAAAACACATCCTGTATCAATTAGACCACCAGGGAGTTTGTCTGGCTGTGGAGCTCACAGGGAAGCAGCCCATGACGTGTGCTCACTGTGAGCATCGACCACTTCCTCTGAAGCATCCAAACACCATTTTGAGAGAGAACAGAGAGCGATGGAAACAGAGGAGGATTTACCGCCGCCGGGATTTACTCCTTGTTCCAATTTGCAAGGGGGATTACTCATTTTTTCATCATCCTTTTATTTATTTATTCTATTTCCAAATTCATTTCTAATTCACCTGAAGGAAAACAAAATATCAAGCCAAATGCATAAATACTGTCAGAGGAAATAGATAATGACAGCAGGTCAAGTTGTGAGTGAGTCACAGTCACTCCCGGAAGAAAGTGATTACTGTAACATAGCGCAAACAATCACGACCAAGATAATTCCATTTTTCACATGGAGCTCAAAATGTATTATGTCATATTGTACTCCGCATATGCTATCAAAAACTGGATTTAGATATGCAAACTATCTGGAAAAAGCGAGGCTCTACCAGGGGGGAGGGGAAGGAGAACATGCAGCCACAGGGCTGGCATCCAGGCGTGTCACTTTGTCAAGCTGTACGCTTTCTGGGAGAGCTCGCTGGTTCCTGAGGGAGAGGAGAAAAAAGTGTCGCAAAGGCGTGCTCTTCTCCAAGATGAACAGATGGTGGAGTCTAAGTGTGGGGATTTGTTTTATATCTCCATCCCATGTTGTGGCGCGGTCGATGTGGGCTTCCGCTTTCTTTTTTTTCCTCTTTTAAATGTTATTTTACAGGATAACGGATACACGCAATGTTTAAGCTAATGAGGGGTGGGTGTCGCTTTGTCTTTCCCTTTATTTCTTCCCCTCTCTCCCACTGACACATCCTCTTGCGCTCCATTCTCCCTCAAACCCACGCTCCGAGCAGAAACCTATATGCCAAACAATTATGAAACACTATATTGAGTGCAGCTCGCAGCCCGGGTGGCCGTCTGAAAAGCACAGCTGACTGCTGAGTTCCCGGCAGCTACTGATGCGCAGTAACGACACTGAGAGGAACATAAAGCTCATGGAGGTGGAGATTGAATCGGGACAGCGCACTTGTGTTTCCTCAGTAAAGTGATCGCTAGAGGAAGAGTGAAGCTTTAGTCTGTTTGAGTGTCTGCAAGGATCTGCTTAGAGTGGGACATCTTCTCCTCTTGCGTTAGCGTGGACCGTGTTGTAATATCTAAAAAAAGATCTTTAAGACTTTGAACTCTGCTTGACTCCTCATCCAGCAGCACCGCCTGGTCTAATATTCTACTTGTTCAACACTTCAGTTCATGACATGATTCCTTTTCGCGCTAATGACAGAGCTCTGATAAGCCCTTCAATATTAAAAACCCTAAATTAAAATTAATGCTGACATATCATGGCGGCTCAGGGTAAGTCAGCTGCTCGGTTGGGAGCTGAAGTGGTCAGTGTAAATGGTGATGTTGAGGAAATCCTCAGGATCAGTAGAACACTGAAGGTACAGAGAGATGACTAAATAACTACGAGAGAGTTCAATGGGTTTGAAGTAAATCTAAAGGCAGCAGAAGATGAAGAGTTTGGCATTTTTCAACTGGGTACCTTAGACAAGGCCTTCGTAATGACAACACGCTAAAACCCTAAACCCCTTACAGTCCCTTGCGAGTTTGGGCTGCTGTGTAAGATTTTTTTTTTTAAATTACAGCAAGTTTTCCCTTAAAAGTGTGTAAACATATACCTGGTGTTGAAGATGGTCTGTGGGCTCGTACAGTTTCTTATTCATTTACTGAAGCCTTCCAATAATTTTAATCACTGACAAAATTTTACCCAAGCTATTTATTAAATTGTTTATCAATGCTATATATAATGAAAATATTTAAAATTGTTCATTTTTATCATGACTGATAAAATTGTGACAGTGAATTGTGATTATTTGTGATTATTTGTTAAATTGCGATAGGAATTGTGATTAATTGTGATTAATTGCTTATTTGCTCTACCCTGATTAATCATGATTTAAGACTGAATTGCAATAGTAAATTGTGTTTTATCATGATCCATCACTAAATTGCCATAGTTTGTTGTGATTAATTGTGATCAATCACTAAATTGCACAAGTTGGTTGTGATTAATCATCAAACTGTGATAGTCAATTGGGACTGATTGCTATTTTAAATTAGTAAATTATAATTAAGTGGATTTTAAACTGGATGTTCAGAGCTCCACAAATTTGTGTTTGGCAGTTTTCAAAGTCCATCTCCAATTATTTGTCCTCCTTCCTTTATTGCCACTTTAGACACATTCATAAGGATAAAGTCTCAAGCTGTTTTATCAAACTACCAGTCTTGAATTCATTAGCCAATGTCATTTAGAAGCTATAAAAAACATGAATGGAATCCAGGAGCTGATATTAAAACTGGATTGTGAGGAACTCATCACCAATCAAAGGGAGCTCCACCTGTTAGTCATGTTTTGAAACCCCAAAGAAAACTTGAACACATGAACAACTTTGTATGTTCTGGAGGAGACTTTAGATTAGCCTTGGCTGGGCTGAAATGACAGGCGATGTGATGTGTTCTGACTTCTAACCTGCCACCAACCTCTCTGCCATGGCAGACTGACAAAACACAGTCCCTCAGACATCCACGAGACTAAATAACTCTTTTTGAGTCCATGAAACTTTGGCTCAGGAGTTAGAACTTGGAGAAATTCAAACAAAAGTGAAGTCAACTTGTGAAATTTTGGTCCACACCAAAAGAGAAAGTCTAAAAGCTTTCAACCAAGAAGGAAGAATGAGCCAAATATGCCCCTCGCCTTAGAGAGCGGCCCTCACACCTGTGAGCAGGTAAACTTTCCTCACACTCCTTAATGGACAAAGCCCCCGTTGTTTACTGAAGACTCCCCACAGAGGAGACTAGCTGACCCATGTCTGCAACCAGTGAGTGGGACAAATGGCAAACATCTCTTGGAGTCATTATTTATGCAGGAATGCCCTTGGGAGTCTTTGCACTTGTTTACACAGTCACGGCACAGTCCATTCATGACGGCTCCGAGTAAATGAGCCGCTTGCTACCAATTTGTCCTGGACGACGAAGCTTTGGGGCCCGACTACCCACAGTTACCTTGGGGTGTGTGTGTGTGTTTTTGTGTGTGTGTGTGGAAAGGAGGTTAACGCAGCATTGCTGTGCTGTTGGGAACCGACCTGGAACTACGGACACAGAAGTCCCAAGGGTATAAGGAAGCACAGTCACATTTGGAAATAGATGAGGATGTTTTTATTTATTTATTTATTTATTTATTTTTTATTCAAAGAGGAAGCTCCATGGACTTTCACCTTTGAAATGGGCTGTTTGTTTGTTTGCCCGAGGACGAGGACAGTGGGCAAAGTTAGTGAGCGACAACGCCCCCATAAAACCAAAACCAAGACAGGAGTTTTATGAGGTTAAAGCCAAAGGCAAAATAACAAAGTGAGCCCTGCACAAGTTTCAGGGACCAAGAGTTCTTTTAGTGATAGAGTGAACAAACAGTCTGTGAAAACTTGATTCTGCAAAGCTTGTGAAATGAATTTTGCATTTGTTGGTTTGAAAGAGATTCAATGAGTAGCAATTTGTCATACTACGTGACAAATCATTGACCGCTTTAAGTTCAGTCTTTATTTGTGGGGTGAAGCTTACAACCTAGATGGTGACACTGTTCTGTTGTGTATGATGCCTACAGTATGTAGCTCAAAGTTTTAGTACTCTTCATTAGCACTCGTTAAACGCTTCTTGTCCAATCAAACAACTCAACCAGAAATCATTTGTTGTTTGATTATAAATTAAAAGCTGTAGTGTCATTTATTGCCTGGATAAAATCCAACTCACTCTTTGTTGATAAATTAACAGTTCCATATAAAAATTATCATAAACAAATATATGTAAAAAAATTAAAAAAAAATCATTCTTCTCATTCTCAAGCCTTAGTTCCATTTTAAAGTAGCTTCCCTCCAAAAGGTTGGTCAAACTAATGTTTTCTTGATTTGTTTCACATCCAAAACAACCTAAAAGCTTGTGGCTCTCCTGAGAGAGATTAAAATTTTACTTTTTTTGCCCTTTTTTCTGTTTTTCATCAGTCTGAAAACTCAACAATATCCCGGGGATTCATTTAGATCTTTCAAAATAAAAGCACACAACATCAAGACAGCAAATGAGGAAACCAAGGCCTGTTACAGAAAAAAAGAAAAAAAACAATGACCTTCTGCACATTCCTCATCAATCTCACACTGTATAGTCAAATACTGCATTAATGTATGCACATGGTTAATTTTTACTATTTTTTGTGGGGCACAAAGTCTAACAACATTTCCTGTTTCATTAAATTTTTGAACATAAAAAGCAACTCAAGGCTCCCACAGCATGAAGTCTAAAGGCTCTTTTAACAAACCTCAGAAGAAGTGTCACCCTTTAATGAAGCAAATAAAAAGTGTATTGTGCTGTAAAGCTCATGTATGTCTCAGTAATGACGGGCTCCTGAATGTAACAGCCTAGGAATCACTGAGATTCATCCTCAAACTTAAAGAGAAACAATCTGCAAATTAGTCCTTGTTTAAATATAGTCCTTCAATTTATTGTAGTTATAATTATGGGTTTTTAAAAGCTTCAGTTTTTCTTATTCACAGCTGCCACCAGCTGGTAGCTTCTGGGATTCAAAGAGTCACTTTTTCTCCTCAGATTCAGGGTGTTTGTGCAGATTTGTCTCATTTTTCATGCATTCTGTTTGTGATTGAAAAAGATGCAAAGGAATCGACGGTCGGTGATTCAATAAAGCTGCAAAGTATTCAAGGAGAATGACTCCCCCTGTAGTTCTCTGGCTTTTCTGCAGCCGAACAGTGAAAAGGGAAAAAAATAAGAAGGAAGCTGAGTGACAGAGAGAGAGAAAGAAGCGATGGGATAATTTAACAAGCTTCCTCCTAAACCACTCCAAAACCTCCAGAGTTTAATTGCTGGGAGGCAACATTATCCCTAGCAACACTGTGTCTGTCTCTTGGCTGGGATTCGGTGGGTACCTGCTGTATCCTCTCCCCACACAATGCAGCGCCCACTGAGCCATATAATCCTCTCAGGGCCCTCCTCTTCTGGAGAACCACATTCAATCCTGTCGTGACATGGGAAAATCTCCTCTTCTCCATTTTTGTGTCAGGGTGCGTGCTTCAAATAAGCCCAATCAGTAGGCGCTGTTATGTGTGTGCAATGCCACAGGGAGCCATCGAGGAAGAGGGAAAACAGAGGAAGAGTTAAATAAAAAGACGTTTGATTTGCAGCTGTGAAATTTGGGGCTACTTTCCATTCCTCTGCGGAGCTCCCGGGAGCAGCCATATTTCTGTTTATGTTTAAATGTGAATCAGTCAGACGGGCTGTTGGGTTCCTGCTGAATCATCCTACACTCCCATCAGAAAAAGCACCGGGTTACTTTTGAACCGGCTGCCTCTTAGGAGAAAACAAGAAACTAATGCCACTTTCTCCTCCGGCTTCTCTTTCAAGTTGCCCTTGAAAAGAAAATTACAACAAACGGCTTTGATGCAAGTGTGACATGCTTGGAGATATCCTCCGCAAGTGCAGACACACACCAGATTATCATTCCAGTGAGTCAGTCCTGATGTCTTTTACTGTCTGCGTATAACACGAGCTGACGAGACAAAAGTAGACGAAGCGACGTGCAGAGGGACGGAGGGAGGAAGCTGGGGCTCATTATGCAAAATGGCAAAACAGGAAAAATGGGGTTTCTCTTTTTGTCCAGTGGATTGTAACTTAAGTCAATATGGCATTTCAAGACCTGCTGAGACATCTTTTAATTACAAGATGAGACAAAATATGAGAAAGTGCAAAGGCAGTGCACTGGCAAAGATTTCTACACTTAATTAATTTTACCTTCTGTTCATTGGTACCTGAATATACTTCACACAAAACATTTTCAGAGTAAAAACTAGCATTTGTTGTTTTTCTTGAGAGAGAAAAGGAGATTTTCATCCTTTTTGTGCATCATTTCATCAGATTCTACATTTTGTCCTCCTCCTGTTGTGTCTGGTCAGTGGGCTCTCTTCAGTATTGTGTTGTGTCAGTCTGTTTTCACTCCTCATGTCAAATACAGCAGCAGGTCAGCGGCCAAACTCCTTCAAAATATGAAGCTGTAGGCTCTTCTCTGGCATCCTCTCCTGACCCTGTCTTCTAGTTTATTGTTTTTGTGTGTCCTTGGAAAAAAATATGATGTTGTATGAAGGCCTTCAGTGTCAGAGTTTGACTGCACTGCGAAAAATAAAGTCAGTTTTCACGTTTTTTAAAAAGTTATATTCTTTGGTAACTTAAAGCTCCAGTTAGCATTTTTTTTCTGGTTATAAAACGGAGTAAAATTAGTACTGATGATCTTTTATGACTTGAAAAAATGCACAAAGCCACCTACAACAAGACTTAAGATTTCTACACTGTTATATTACTGCACTGAGGGGGCCAGGGGTCAATACTTACGATGAAATAAACTTAGCTGGTCCCACAATTGATAAATGACTTGATCCAAAGCCAAGTTCCTCATAGGACCTTTAAGTTTTTATGATAATACATACTTAAACACAAACTATGAGTTCTTTCCATTGAATTATCAAGTGCTTTCATCAGCTCAAACCCAAATTGAAGCCATCACGGCAAGAGCAGCATGTCAGGCATCAATTTTGGATTAAAAATACACATATATAGAAGGAGATACAGTGTCCTGCTTTGACCACAGGGGGCGCCATATTTCACACAACTTGGAAATGTACCCACGGGAGGTTTGAGTGTTGTTAACAAATGTTAAAAGCGAAGTTCTAAACCGGTGTTATTTATTTAAAATTGCAACCATGAGAACTTGTGATTCTAGCGTTGATTATTCTACCTGCGCTATTCGTTTTGTTTTTGTGATGGAAGTTAGAAATGTGCATGGTGTTGTCTGCAGTGAAACCCTCGAAGAATCCTTTCTTCATGTGCAGGTCAGATTGTACGACTGGTGGTAGTTTAGTTTCATATACTGTTTTCTTTGGCTCTGAGCTACAACATGAGCATTTCTACGATTAACCTCAAGGTGTGAGAGTCTTGTCTAAGAAAGTCATCCTACCTGTGAGAGGCTGAGGGTCAGAGCTTGAAGGTGTCGGGATCAGGAGAAATCACAAGTGGCAGAGGCTGGGGATGAAGTCTGGAGTCAACGCCACACGGCAGCAATCAGCGTCTCTGGGGAAAAAATAGAAAACAGTGTGTTAGGGAGGTAAACCTTATTCTAGTTATCCGTTATCTATCTTTAGAGATTTTAAAGGATATGATTTTCAAATTGCTAAAGATATCAAATCAGTTTACCGGGTGTGGCTAACACTAGCAGAGCTAGCACCAGTAGCCTCCACTTATCTTACAGGTTTGCATTTAAATAACTGTACTGATTCAACTAAGCTCCAGTCAAGTGTTTGTATTCTGTTTTTTTTTTTTTTTTTTTTTTACCAAAAACAGCCGTCACATAGCTTAACCCATTTACTACATCACATATTGACAAATTGACAAGATGCCATCCATCCAAAGCGCTGGTTTACATCTGAGTAGCCAAAAATGAAAGCCAATCAGGATCTACAGCATCATAGCAACATAGACCAAAAATATCAGTTACTTGTTTAGCAGAAGAGTAATCATGATGAGGTTTGATTGTTAAGTGATACCAAAGTGCACAGATGTTTTGTAAACATCTCTCAGAGGGGAAAAGAAAAAAAAAAAGAAAAAGGAAATTTTTTTAGCAGTTTTGGGCAAGTATCATCTATTGCCTGGCAAATCTACCTGCATTTTTATGTTTTAATAAGTGACTGGTAACAAAAGAGCTCTATGAAATAAAGGCATTTAAAGGTTTCACATAAAATACAAAATAGTATAAACATTTATGAACTCAATCTTCTACTTTTGAAAGGAGAAAATGAAGATTTTCAGCACTTCAATCCTTGAAACTTTTCACCAAAAATCCCTCATCAAATGGTAAAAACGCAAAGACAGAAACAGGAAAAACTTTACAGACATGGATAACTTTGTCTGCGTCTGGTTCTGAGCAGTTGTACTTTAACGTTTCTGCTAACAATCATAAAAATGTACAAAACCCTTTCACATGCAGCTGTGCAGAAAGAAATAAGACTGAGAGGTGGAAGGTTAGCTCATAATCCATAACAGATAGTTAAAGCTTGGCATCCAAGCCTTATGAAAATTGTAACGGGCCTTGGCACGAGCTCCCAATCCGACAAATCAAACACAGCGAGGCTTCATTTGTAGTCGAGCCATGAAGGTTGTTCCTGAAGTCTTTTGACAGAAAAATGTGGTCCGCCGCTCGGCCCCCACCTGCTGCTTCATCTCTTTTTTTTTTTGTTTTATTCTACGGTGTGAATGAGAGCTGCTTTAAAAATAAACACATTCACCAACACAGCAAGCGATTCAAGTAACATTAGATTATATAAATTGTCAGTAATGAGGCACCAGGGACGGCATCTGTGATCTGCAGAGGTCAACTGGAACATTCTGCTCCAGTGCTGAATAAAACGCATCCTGAGAGCGATTTAACAGCCTTTTACATGAGCAGGTACATACAAAGAGACAAGCGGAGGTCCGAGAGGGCACAGTGAGCTCGTTGTAGAGGTCAAAACACACAAAAACACACGCGCACACACATACACAGCAGTGATACACAAACACTGCTGACAAGAGGAAAATATGAGGACTTGTGAAGCGCTGTAAAATGTATGAAGAAACGGATGTGAGGGTCATTTTACTGAGCAGCACCATTAACATCGCTGCCCTTGTCTGGACTGGAGCTCAGCTCAGTCACACACACACACACATACACACACACGCACACTCCCAGAACATACATGCACACACACACACACACACACACACACACACGGAGCAGCGTTTCTCCTCTTTTTACATTTTCGCCCTCAGAGAAACGAGAGGTCGACATTTTAACTGCAGCAGCGAGGAGATGGCTTCCTTTCACCTTGACGGGCATATAATGAACATTTTTCATTTCGGGCTTAGCTTCACTTACAGAGTCAGTCAGCTATTTTCTCTTTGAACCTTTTTTCTCTCGCCCTGACATTTCCCTCTGTGGTTTTGCCAGGATGATCTTCACACTAAATTTGTGCCCCCTTTTAAAGAAATAGGATACATGTTGATGTTTTTTTTTCAAAGAGCTCATTTCCATACAGGTCCCCTGTAAAACACAAACAGGCCTAGGGTGCAGCGTGAAACACAAACAATATGCTAATCACACCTGTTTCAATTAGAGCCCTGGTGTCCATGAAATCCATATCGCTGTTTGCTTATTGTTTTGCATTTTGCCTCAGAAAAGAAAACAGTGCTCTTTGAAGGAAAGTGACAAAATGCTTGAATATTTGCATTTCATTAACCTCATTTGGAGGTTTGCTCAGGAGCGTGGTCAAAAAAAGGTGCAGCGCTTTGTGTTTCTGAAAAAAGAACCAGACAGGAAGTAGAGGGTGAGTGTGAGGTTACATTTCTCTGCTGTCTGTTTCTCAAACATATAAGTTTATTTATTCTCGTTAAATGTTAATGTTAAATTGATTAAATTGGATAGACATGGTCACATTTGGTTACAGTTTTATTCAAAGATGATTTTCTTAGAGGAATCTGAAATTAAAACAAGATTGTTCATCTTTTAATTTTTCCTCTTAATTATTAATGCTGTCTCTTTTCTACTCTGTCATACTAAAAAAAAAAAAAAAAAAAAAAAAAAAAGAATCCTTATTACATATACTATATGTCCAAACTTGAAAATAAATAATGAAAATATGTTTTGGTAAGTCGATAAAGCACTATAAATATATACATATACAAAAAAGAAATAAAATCATTTTAATTAAACTTCAAAAGAAAAGATCCAAACATGTCTTTCACGAAAATTAAGCATGAAGAAAAAGTTTAGACACTTTCATGGTAAATGGAAAAAAAATAATTCAAGATCCTGGTTATAGATCCTGGACTCAAAAGCAAGATGATAAATACCTTATAGATTTTTGCTATTTGTTCCCCCCAGTGTAAATATTGTCTCCTGACCTAAAAAAAAGAAAGAAAATTAAGTATTTGCAAATGACTTCCTGATGACTTCCCGTGGTCTGAGGCATACCCCCCACACATCCCAGCCCACAGTCATAGATGCATTGTCAAATTTAATATAGATATCGTTAACCTTGCTGTTCATGGCCTTGGATTGTTAATTTTAGTCTGTTTACAGATTTACGATCTTACTATAAAACTTATCTCACTCTAAAGTTTTAATCCACCTCAGGTTGATGTTGGGAAAATATCTTTGTTTTTCTTACACTGATGTTGTGTCTTTTTTGCACTTTTTTACTTTTTATTTACTTTTCATCAATGGCCAAGCTGGCAGAGAGGTACAACTTCAGTTTTTAGCTTTTCTAAAATTCAATGTGGTTGTGTTCAGTGTTGGAGATAGACTACCTTCACTTTCAAATGTGCATTTGTTTTAAGACCTTGGACAGAAAAACTACACAACATGCAGCTTTGATTTGACGCTCTTGTCTGAAGTTCAGTGTCTAAAATGGAAACTTAACAAACATTCTGAGAGGCCAAACTAGTATTCAAAAGAGCAGCAAACAAGATCATGCACTCTCTCTCTCACACACACATGCACACATACACACACACCAGGGTGCTGTGTGCGTGCGTGCGTGTGTGTGTGTGTGTGTGTGTGTGTGTGTGTGTGTGTGTGTGTGTGTGTGTGTGTTGGGGGGGTTGGCAGGGTGCGTTCCAAGACAGCTGGTGAAAAGCGGGTGTGCTCTGGCTGCGAGAAGGAGCAGATTCAGGTGACATCTGTGCCTCCTGTTGCAGCGCAATAGTAGAAACACTAAAAGTGAATTACAACATTAATGATAGTGCTCTGCAAGCTGTCGTTCCATATTACGCATCCATTATTCCTTGCATGGGTACTCAGAGGCATCGTGAAGGAAAAGCGCCACCCTCCCTCCACACCACCACCTCCACCACCTCCACCTCTACAAAAACGCTGCCTCTCTGTGAAAGGAGCAGTCGTTGAAAGGATCGCTGCTTTATAGACCTTCCCTCGCTATACCATGTCACCACATGGCACAGGCCTGACTGGATGACTGATTCTCTCTCCCTCTCTTTTTCCATCCCTCACTTCATCTTTCAAGCAAGCAACCTCCCACCCCTGACACCCCCACCCCCCACCCCCCTCCCTGCATCGCCGCCGCTATTTCAGACAACATTTGTTTGATCTTGCCGCCCTCTACAGCTGAATGAAATCAATCTGGGAGAGATGTCATGTGTGAGCAGAAATGATTGGCCGCAAGAATAACATGTATTTGAGAACATGGAGCCAGTGCCCTCTGCCTCACCGCCTGCGAGGGCTGGACTCGTGCACGCCTGTGTGTGCACAAACACACACACACATGGAAACACAATGGCCGGCACATGCCCGACGGGCATCACATAGACATCTCCTAACTGTCACCCATCCCCAGACTTTCAATAACTTCAAATCCCCCGAAAACCTGGAGAATAAAGGCAGAGTCGATCACTCATAGCTCCCTTCACTCTTTCTCTTCTCTTTGGGGAAATAACAGCCGAAGGAGAAAAACAAAGTCAGGATTCCATCCTCTCCTGCAGAAAAGCAGGAGCATTCCCGCAGGACATGGGGAGAACACTCCTTTCATCATTCTGGTTAACACGCAATAAAAAAAGATTCATTTAAGATGCTGTGACATGAATAGCTAGCAGGTATAAACCAGCCGTATGGGAGGATCAATGCTAATCAAAGGTGGATTTTTTAGGAGCTGTGTGTTGGTACGTTCACGTCAGCGTACACACTTCTATAGGAGTCTGTGTGTGATTTGGATTGGTGCCACACCGGATCGAATAGCAGGCGTTCCCTCCACAACGTCTCCCAAGAACACGAACACATCGTCGGCACATCCGACCGCAGCTCTTCTCTGCTGCCGACTGTCTGTGATTTCTTCATTCAGGAGCGAGTGCCACAAAATGTGTCGTACTTGAAGTGTTTTACAATTACCAGCTGATTATATCAGCGGCATTAGCATATTAAAAGGAAAGACTACTTGAACACAGAGATAATGACTGAGTGTTAAAAATAATTTCCCCACTCATTATCAACCGCAGACACTGAGATCGGGGAGTGGAAATGTCGATAAATACCCGTAAACCTTGGCTGTGTAAATAACAACAATTAGGGAGGAATGAGATCAGGGTGTGCTGCTGAAAAAGGAGATAATTCTAATTAGAAACTCGCAGATATCTGGGGAAGAAAGAAGAAGTATGCGCGTCTATCCATGGGAGGGAATTATTCTGCACTCATGTGTGGAGAACTTTTGTTTGTTTACAAGGTGTCACTAAACCACATCCCTGCTCATCTGAGATGTAAAAAATCAACCTCAAGATTTGTCCCATTCCAGTTGTAGGGAAGTAACTCGAAGAAATGTCACAAGTAGTCAACAGAAAGGCCTTCCTTAAAGAACAAGCATTTGTCTAGACTCTGTGTATTTAACACAACTCTTTCTGCTCGTTTTAACTCTTAACAAGTCTTTTTCTTTGTACAGAGCGGTGTGTGTTAAAATGTACAAATGTGTTTTTCTAACAGCAATGTAGTTGAAAGTAGTTGTGAGGACTCTCTGGAGAAGCTAGCCTTCGCGCCAATGATTAAGACTCCACTTTCCATGGACCTTTGCTCCCCACTGATGTTAGGAACCAAGGCATGTGTTAGTTTTGATTTTGGTTGGTGATAGAAAAAAGAATGAAGAGCAGAGCTTCTTTTAAAACAGTGCTTTTTTCATTCAAGACCACTTTTAAATGGATAAAATGCAAACAATTTATGTATTTAAAGATCAACAGTTTTGTAGCACTGTTGTTTCAAATGTAAGGCTTTGTCAGGTTTCAGCATAACAAAGAGGGAAAGTTCTCTAAATTTTAGATCTTAGTTTGGCTCTCACTAACCTTTAGATAACCAAAGGCTACACGCTTTGTGCTACTAAGGAAGAAAACTATGTGAATTCAGTATGTTCCGTAGTTTAATAGCCAGCTAAATTGAGCACTACTCACAGCCCGGTGCTCTGAGACTTATTATTAGTGAATCCTGGTTATGATCCACCAGTGCTCATCTACCAACTTCAACCTCACCAAGCAGAGCAAACGTAACCTGGCTCTACCTTTTATTGATAGACTCTCAAGTTAGAACAGACAACTGCAGTATAACTGCTGCATGTGAATTGGAACAAACATTTTCACAAACAGCTTAGCCCGTGTTTGAACCATAAGCCTGAGTTCTATCACACTCCCGTTTCGCTTTATTCTGTTCCATTTCTGTCAGACAATGCAGCTCCTGTTCCACCATTACTCCAAAATAAATCTAAGCAAACATTTTCAGCAGAGAAAAAAACTCTGTCAGCCGGCGTCGTGTTGTCATAGGGAATTTGACTTGCTGTCCGTTCAATACATTCCAATTTGACCCAGTCGTAAAGATGAGAAATAGCATTTAGAGGTAACCTAATTTAGTGCTAAAACTCTCATTTTAAATTGTGAATTATGATGAGGCATATATCTAGAGAAGAGACTTTTTCAAGATCACTAAGAAAGTCCTCATATTCCATTTAACTAACATTTAGCTGGAAGCAGGCATGTAATCCAAAGATGGAGGATAATGTATTTTTATAGAGACTGGGATGATATGAAATTAATTTTTGTGGCCAAATGTTGCACATGGCACTGTACATCTCTGCAGGTTACTAACTGTCAGCAGCGATCCAAAGCCACACTCCATGCTGTTTTGTATAAAATCTAAAGTAATGTGTAGGCTATCTCAGCAGTTATCCGTCAGAGGTACCGGATGAGATTCTCCTCTCTTGATGGAAGTATTGCATTTCAATTTCCTTTCCCGTTTCGGGCTTGAAAACAAGCCAAAAGCTTTCATCACTGGAGTGTTGCTCGCTCATACAGAAGCTCCATCCACCATTGCTGAGCAGCTGTAAATGCGTGCGGACGTGAAGGAGACTGTGAATGTCATGAAATTCATCAGGCTGTGAGTTTTTTTTTCTTTTTTTTCAGAGTGCTGGCAAAGAGAGTTTTCATGGGGAGAGATCTCTGCACCGGGTCAGGAAATCATTAAGTTATTAACATTTATCAACAACTTCCACAGCCTCCCTGCAGATACGTGGTGGCCATTTGGTGATTTCTGCCCCCTTTGAAGTATTGTGATGCCTTCAAGTAGTGTGAAATATTTGGTTTGACAACAGAAGGTAGATTTCTCCCAACCTCTCTTTCTCCTGAACTCCACCACCTGCAGCACTGTTAATCAATACACACTTTTCTTGCCCTTTTCCTCCTTGGTACACATATCTCCCTGTCTGACCAAACTGGCAAATTTGTGCTCTTAATCAGCTTGCCAGCCTTGTCTCCTCACTGGAGGCTGGCGACACGCTTCCCTTCCCCCTTAATTCCCCAGCTCTCTACAGACAGGCGCGCTGATTAACATGCACGCCCAGGTAGAAGCTCCCTCCAACACCACCCCCGCTGCCCACCAGGTCCACACACCATTATCCCCGCTACTCAATAGCACCCATCTCAGTGCACATCTGTCGGGCTGCCGCATCCCCGCTCTTTAATTAGCTTTACAACTTTCCCCCCACTTCTGGATGGAAAATAAGGGAGAAATTTGTGGCCGGTGTGCTGATAGAACGAGGGAGGGAGAGGTGGGAGACAAAGAGGGAGGAGGACATATGCTGAATGCTGAAACGGAAGATGAAATATAGTACGTGTGTGTGTGTTTGAGGGGGCAGACAAATTAATTCCTGGCATGTCCTTTGCCCCTGCATCACCAGGAAACCCCGTCCATCACACCTCAATGCTACTATCTCCACCCGAGGGATAGAATCCGCCTCTTTTCTTATCACTTTTTCCTGCTTTTAGTCACCTTTCATAGCGGCTTCAAAGCTGCTCTGACTCCCTTTGGATCCATCAACACGTCCCTCGTCGACCCAGGTGATGGCATAATGAGCGCGTCTCTCCCGTCCGACTCTGTGCTGCTGTTGCTAATGCTAATCCGCCGCTCGTCCTGTTATTGCACTGCGGCGCGTTTGTCAGCAGCCTCGAAAAAACAAACGGAAAGAAACAGACAGCCAGAAAGTAGCGGCATCCAATTAATATGAAATTGTCTCCAGAAGTCAATAAGGTTTTAGTTCCACTTGAGTGTGTCTAAACGCGCGGAGTAAGGCTAATTATAATCCCATGGAGTATTTATACTATTTACGCTCTGCCCCTGTCATTACTACAAGCTGTAATCCTCCGACCTGTGTTGTCTGCACGTGTTGATGAGCCTTATGCCGGTTGCCAAAAATACATAAGCTCGTTTCCCCATTCCTGAAGGCTCAGGCAACTATTTCATGCACAAACAATGTGAAAATAATCACCGTTACTATGGGGATGAGCATGGAACAATATCATAATCAGCGCTGCCATCAAGAATGTAGTTTCAATCCAGCAGGGCAAAGGTTGCAGTGGAAAGAAGAACAATGAGCTATTTTAGTCAATCTGCTATTCTGCATACACGGCAGCTTCATTAGAACTACCCACTGCGTGCATAACCTTCTGCAGGCCTCCCACCATCGTCTCCAGTATTAGAAATACTAATCTCCGACGTGTATTTCACCCTCTATCCTTCCTTCCATCCAGCAATTATGCCCCCCGCCATCAAAAGCCATCAAAACAGTAATTTCACTTTTTCACAGGCAGGGCTTTTTCACATTTCCTTGCGTGAAAGGCCTGAATCATCCCCTTATCTCCATGGCTATTACACAGTGTGCATGAGAGTGAAAACAATGGGCTCGACGTGATGAGATCACGGCACTTCATTTCTGAGGCCACACCGGTAGACACAAAGACAATCCACCTGCAGCACAGAGGCAGGGACGGAGGATTTCTCGGTCACTGAGCTCAGGGCCGTGTGGCAGGTCAAACACAGAAATAAGAAACAGAGGGAGGAAATGAGGGAGAGGTGGAGGAGAAGAGGAGGACGTAGCGGTGGTTTGGCTGCCTCAGTGGAGGTTTTTGAGGCCCTGAAACTGAGAAACCAAGGTCAGTGACTGGAACTCAAACGCTGATTCTTTATTCCTGCTTGTGTACAGAAACCCTCAGAGGATTGAATGATGCTGCCAGCGCTTGAGCTCTGTGTTGGTCACTGTCTTGGAGAAACAGAGAGAAGAAGGGAGTGCTCGAGTGAAAGAGCAGTGAAGTGACAGGTCAGAGGAGGGAGGAAGAGCAGGACGAGACTGCAGGAAAGAGCAGATCACTGTTGACTAGGGTGACAAGTTTGGGGTGCAAAGTGTCCCCTCTTACTCTTAACATATTTTTCTTATTTGTGACTATTTCTAACTATTCCCGTCTTCAGCCTTTTTTTCTTCTTAGTCACATTTTCAGGCTTGTTATTTCACTTCCCTACCCTCTTCTTCTGTGTTCATTGTTTGCCACTTGTCTCTTGTTGCAAACTTCACCTCATACCATCTCAAGTTTCCCACATCTGTGACAATCTCATCAGGTCTCACCTTCTTGGGTGGGACATCATATTAAGTCAGGCCATACTCTGCAAATCAAGGCTACTTCTGACCCATTTTATGTTTTTAAAGTTGGGCTGAATCTAGCATGTAAGCACATAAAGCAGCGCGAGAGCCAATCACAAAATGTGGTCAAGATTTCAAAATGCAGAAATGTTAATATTTAGTTGAAAAAAAATTACAATGGGATAAAAAAAGAAAAAAAAAACTGGGCTAGGTATCGAGTTTTCATATGATTCCATAGCAGTTTTGCACAATTTCTGCACAGTCCTGAGGCTGTCAGCAGGTTTTAAAGCCCTGAAAAAAAAATTGACTGAAAATTGTCAACATGTAAATCAACAGAGGTGTTTTCTTTTTCGGGAAAAAATCAGACTATTTTTTTTTTTTTCTAAGCTACAGATTTGGGCCAACAAATATGAGCTTGCCTGCTTTTAACAAATGCCCCATGTTAAAAAGTCAAAGTCAGGGGGAATGTTTCTCAGAGGAAAAATCTACCTATTCTAAAATTAAAATTAAGCTTTTGGGAGCATTTTAAGATAAGATTATGCTAAATGAGGACTTTGTTTGTTTATAGTTATTCCTTTGTTCTCCACCTTGAGCAGCCTATAGTAATAATTACATTAGCATTCCCTTAAACAAGCAAAAACACATCAGCTCTTAACCTGGAGAAAGAAAATAAAAAAAGTTATCTTGCAACAATTTAACTTTTACAGAATATTAATTGTATATATCCAAAATGCATGAGCGTGTTCCTTCTCATTTTATTGCTACAGTCTGAGCCCATCTTGTCTACTTAACCATAGCTGGATACCTTGTGCATTTACAGGACATGTATTTAAGATATTTTGACGAATACAGTATTCATCCCATGCTACATCATAAATCTGAATTTGAGAAAGCAAGCTTAAGATTCGACCAGAATAAAAGCCTCCTACACAGTGGACTTCATGTAGCAGATAAAAGTTCTGACTGTAGTCTGCACTGAAATGCCACAAAGACGCAAAACTACACTTGTGTTTCAAGATACATACTGTGCTACCTTTTCGTTCAATTAACACTAACAAAAAAAAAGAAAAACAGATTCTGAAAATGATGGAAAACCTTTATAGTGATGGAGAACTTAAATCCATGCCCTGTCATCAGTTGATTTCTACAAGTCAGACACTCACAGGTGAAAAAAAACAAACAAAAAAAAAAAAAACAACAAAAAAAAACCCCTCTGGCTTCTGACATAAACCCACAAGGTTGAAACTACTCACTGATTTATCATGCACATTGGCTACAAATTGCATTTTTTATGAATGAAACTGCATTACTTCTGTTGTTCAGAGTGAAAACAGCAGTGAGAACAATCTGGTGCAGAGCCAACCTCTTCAGAAAACTGTTTAACCTTGAACAATGCTTTTCCTCCTCCACTGAAGACAATATAAGCTTCTTTTAGGTATTTTTTATGACGTTAACTCTGACGAAGGTGCTCTGTTTATCTGAGTTACCCTAAGTCAACTTGTATTGTCTTTTTAGGTCACAATAGTCCACATCAAAGAAGAAGAGACAGTTGTACTATTGCAAAGTCTTGGTCCATCATCAAACACTGACCTTGGTATCCTTGGAGACACAGCCTGTGTGATACAATAGATACAGCTGTGGAGTCACTACAGTCTTTGAAGACAGAGACTCTGTGAGGAATTATTGTTGCTGTAGAGGCTTTTTTAAATGTGTGTGTAAGTGGTTTCTGGTGTTTCTGCCGCCAGCATCTAGTGGATGCTCAAGGAACAGCAGTTTTAGGCACATTTTGCAATCATATAACGACATCAAAAATAAATATCCTGCAGTGGAAAGGAAATTAAAGACGAATGTTGACTGCGATTTGTAGCTCCAAAGCTAAAACCCTTCAGTCACACACACACAAATTGTCTCATCCTTTAAGAGCCAAACCAACGTGAAACCCTCTGTTCACTGAAAACTTCACACACGTGACACAATCTGATTCAGTGACAAATCTTCCAGCTTCCACTCCCATTACTGAGCCTGTGTCTGTGTCTTTAACCTGCATTTGTCGCTCATGCACACATACACACAAACAAACACACACACACACTTCCACTGTATCTCTCACTCCATCTCTCTTCCTCTTTTTCTCATTGGAAAGAGGGGACCAGGGTGCGGTGGAATGATCGTGTTAGGGGGTTCACAGAAGACTGACTGTTTATTATTGTCTTCGGCCCACTTAACTCTGACAGTAACAGAATGAGATGGGGAGGAAAGCGAGCGCCATTAATCACGGTGTGTCGGGGAGGGCCTGAGCTGAGTGGAGACGCATCCGTAGCCGTGTGTGCCTGCGAGAGGAACACAAAGTGATTTTCAGGCCAGCCGGCCTCGTAGCGCCGGCGTGCAGCCTCCGAGTTCAGGCTGCTGGCGGAGGAAGAGCGCAAAGGGGGGTGAAGAAGTGGGCGGCTTTTCACACTCAATCTTCTTCAAATGTTCTGACACATTGCACCTACAGCCACCCCCTGTTGCAGCAAACCTAAACACAGATCAGCGCTATTTAAAACTCAAATCTACTCTGCAGAAAATCAAAGTGTCACTGGAAGAGGAGGATAGTTTAGTGATGCTTTTTTAAAAAAAACAAACTTACTATTCAAGCAAGTTACTCATGGAATTAAAGGGCAATGCCGTCAATTTTAACCTGGACTCAACGCTCATGTCTTGGGGTCTAAGATGCTAAAAGTGCTTTCAAAGGGACTGTGATAACTTCTAAGTGATGTTGAAAAAGTGTCATATCTAGATATATGTCAGATAATAATCCTGATTTAAAATGAGATTATCAGCACCAAAATAGGTTATTTCTAAATGCTAATTCCTAGCTTCCACTGGACAGGTTGTACTGGACTGATTGGTTTATAGCACACTGAAGATTCTTTGGAAACACCATGACAGCTGACAAAGTTTAGCTGTGAGAAGAGAGTTATTTTTTATTTTTTTCTCTCTCTACTGAAAACTATTTCTGTGATTTATTTAGTAGTAATGATAGACACGAGCTGAATTATCTGACAGAAAAGGGTCAGAAGAGCAGAAGAAAGCTAAATGGGAGAGTGACAGAGCTCGAGCTAAAGGCTCTTGCTAACTCTCTAACCAATAGACTCAGAGCACCAAGCTAAGTGTAGCTACAGTACAAACTCTCAGAGTTTGCTTGTTGCCATATTTCAAACAACGCTACATAACTGTTGATATATACATTACATTGTCACATATCAGGAAAAAAGTTATCATGAACGAAGAAAAGTAGTGTAAAATCAAGTTCCAATCTGCTTCCGTTTTCACTTTCAAAATAAATACATCAGGATAATTTGGACGAGTCCTCCAGCAAAAGGGGGTCGTAGCAATCCACTTCATATGGATTCTCCTCATTGCTGCTTTGACTGAAAAAGTAGACCAGCAACCCTTGCATCCTGCAAGGTAGAATCACGGTTTTCACTTATGGAGTCTGCTGGCTTTGAAGAAAGTATACACAATTTTTGGTCGTACTTGAGTTTACAGAAACAATGCCTCACCTGTATAAAACTGCTGAGTTGTTTCAACCAATGTTTTAAAAAAGCACCAAAAGTTGCCCCAGCTAAGTCAAGGTAAGAGCAGGTTTAACTGATGTATTTTTAAAGTATAGCGTGTGGCTAGTGACAACATTAGCATATGGTCGTCTTCACTAAAAAGTGCATTCGCTTCAGACGTCAGCCTGTCAGACATCAGTCTGTGCGAGCCGGGCCCACCATGCAGGGACGCTGTGAAGCCTCGGCACCCGTTGCCACCCGTCTGATTGACAGCTGTGTCTCTTAAGTCCCCCCCTCCTCCATGGCAACACCAGCCGCACACCTTCCTCTGCTATCAGTGACACCCAGATGTGCCACAGCAGCTGTCTCCCAGATTATTCCTCCACGTCTCCGGAGCCACCGCCGACATAGACAGCCGTCTAAATATTTAATCGAGCCAGAAGGCGCTGCTGCACAGTGCACTTTAACTGGGGAAATACAGGATCTCCAAGTGAAGAGATAGACTGTGAGAGATGAAAGGAAGGTGAGGACAGAGAGGGAGAGGTGAAAGGATGGCGGGGTCATGACTGGGCCTGGTTGAGCTGAGTTACAGGTAAAAACCCAAGATGACAGTATATGCCACAATAGTTTGGTCAAATGACAGCGGTGCAGGAATAGATGACAGGCTGTGTTTTGGATATACCCCGAGGACAACGTCGGCTGACATCAAATGTCTAACAAGCCAGACAGGACCATCCTGATTTCCTGCACTACCTTCAGGGAGAGACACAGGCCCCCTTGAATGTGACATTGCTAACCATGATGCAAAAATTACATTGTGTATATGTGCATGTCTGTCTATCTGTCTCCTTCTCTGAGCTGCTTCTCCATGTGCGTGTTCATCTGAGTGTGTCATCACTGACAGCTGATCAGAATACACACAGCGCCTGAGGTACTTTCTGTAATTCTGACTTTTTTTCCCCCCTTTTTTTAAGACTTGGCTCATTCCCAAGCAACAGATTGCTGCTGTCGCTGGAGTTGCGCCTCACAGATGGAGCAGCATCACTTCCTGAGGAGCCTGACAGGATCAATCCAGGAGCTCATTCGCTCGCAGTCAATTAAGCCATGTTAGTTTTGACAGGAGCCACGGGCGAAATAACAGCCGTCACTGTCTGGGAGGAAAACATTGTGACCAAACAAAAAGAAAAAAAATGGAGGACTTGTTTACTGGAAGGGAGGGGGTGACTTCTGCGAGAGGAAAGGGCTGCCGGCTGCAGCGAGCCTCAGCAGGAAGTCAGGTAGATAGGAGAGAGAGAGAGTGATGGTGAAAGCTGAGCAGCAGAACAGAGTTTAATTTGTTTGAAAACATTAAGCACCCTGGGTGATTTAATGAATTACAAATATGGACAAATCATGAGCATCATTGATTCTGATTGCTGGGATCAGTCCGACTCAGACCCAGGCCTCCTGAAACTCACATTGTGTACTTTAAAGCCAGCTGACTCAGATAGATAGAACTGGCAACTTTGCTTCAATAGAGTTCATGGTCTCGTATTTCTTTGTGTTTCAAGATGGGGTAAACCAGAAAAAATTCCCATTTTGTATACTTCAAAATAAACTGTTTTATTCTACTCAACAGCTGATCTTAAATCTTAAGGGTAGGGTCTGCAGGATTTTCTAAAAAGAACAAAAACAAAAAACAAAAAATCCTGCAGACCCTACCTTTAAAGCCAGCAAAAAGGATTGAAACAGAGGATAGATCATGAAGTAATGTGCAACACTGAAGTCCAACAGATAGGCAGCAGCTGAATAAAGTAGCCTGCCTGAGCCACTTGCATAGTAAGACTGATGCTAATATGGATACTTGGAAGTTTTTTTTCAACATAAATTAATATGACAGAGTGACAACAACACCAGCTGTGATGAAACAAGTGATGATCCAGGTTAGAAAATCTTATTTGAAAAGTGTTCAGTTACCCTGCTGGTTTGCTGACTGTTATCTTACTATCAGTAAAGTTTTGGTAAAAAAAGATAGAGTGAATAAAAGCAAGATAATTTCAGGTATATGGTGACACAGGGGGAATTCAAACAAGCTTTGATAATAATCATAAAAATAAAGTGAATAACGGAAAGGCTAAAGTGACTGAGTAACAAGTGCAAAGATTATTGTCATAGCTAATAAACACAGCTGGTTAAACATGGAAGAAGTATATATAAACACAAATTATCTGCTCTAAGGTGGTCAGAATTTGAAAGTTAAGATGCCATATTGTTCTAAAAAAGAAGCACCATATTTTTTTTTTGCACATGCTGTAAAATCAGGGGAAAATTCTGTTTTTTATGACCATCCATTTCAAACACCAGTTAAGTAACCACAAATAATCAAACCACTTTTTGAGTAAACAATGGACACAAATGCTCTAAAATGATGTTTCTTTAAATTTATGATTGGTGCCACAAAAGAGACCAACATAATGGAATAAATTGTATAAATCTGTATAGATTGCTTCTGTAATGATGTCAGACTCTCAGGATAACAATTAGACAAAGAGACTTTTGCAGACGTTTGTTCCATCTGTCTGATTCATGCCTCTTCTTTTTCACTCAGACAAGATTATCCGTCTGAAGCTGCGGCTTCTGTTTTGCAGCATAAGTGTGGTGAAAGGTCCCTGCTTCCTTCATAAAGTAAAAATATCCTGTAAAATGAAAAGTATAAGAATAAGGAATGATTTTATCTTTAAGTTGCTGCTTTTTTAAAAGCTGAAACACGTGTTGAATTGAAAAATAAGAAACAAGCAACTTTGGTTTGTACTTGGTGTAACTGTCTGATTCACACGTTTTCACCCACAGAGTTACTCAACCTGATACGAATTAAGCTAAAAGTGAGTTATCATAAGTTATTATGCATTAGCTGAAAGCCCAAAAGTGTACATCACCAGGTGTGACTTTTTTGGAAATAAACAGCAGTTGTATTGCTCTCCTTTCCTCCACCAGACTCTATTAAAAAAAAGTAATTTTCCCTGATTTGAAATCAGCACTGGTTTCACTGTTTGGTCAACAAAAGTGTTACTGTGTAAAATATGATGACTCAAACACCAGTTTCACATAAGTGCAGATGATCTATGTGATGGTGCAGCAGAAAGTCCCGTTTTCTTTGAGATTAAATTCAATCTTTTATCAATGGAGTTTGGTGACTTGTAACAGCTGTTTCAGGACTCTTTCATAAAAATCATTTTAGTAATGTGTTCAGCCAATGAAAAACTCAAGCTGTCTGATTTATGCTGGCGTCTTACTTTTGCGCCAAGTCTCCCCCTCTGCCTGCTTTCACTCACACATGTGATATAGGTCATTTGAGTGGCTAATAAAAATGCTGCTAAAATGCCTCCTCTGATTTCTTAATAAAGCAAATTGTTCTGAAGTGAATTATACAATAGAGGGAAATGAAACAACCCAGAAGTCTGTGAGCACCACCCACTGAGAGAGGAGCCCAAGCCGCTCTCTTTGAACCTATTGGAAGGAGAGTGAAACTCTTTGATTAGGACATGTAGGTAGGTAGCTGTGGGCGATGGACTGAAAACACTTGGCATCTGCTTGCAAGTCTCCACACACCCGAGGTGAGGGACACACACATACACACACACTTTTCCCTGGCTGAGCTCGGCTTTACCCTGGGCATCATTACAGACACTACACATTCCTCCTTTGAAGGGTTATCAAGGCTCCTCATTAAAGATGTCCCTGGCTTTCTTAGTGATGTGGGCCTCCACAGGGCGTAATATACCCCCTTTAATTAGTTTGCAAACTCATTAGTGTGTGCCGGGCAATTAAATGTCCTTCCTTCAGAATAGTTTACAACAGGACAAAGGGATCCCAGGGGCTGTCAAGAAAGTGGGGCTTCGAGCTCAGACGACTGTCCCCTCAGCCCGGGGACCGTTATTAAGGAGCTGTGGTCCCTCTGTCGGTGTCTACGTCCAGGCTGCAGCGCTGAAGAACAGGCTGCTGCTTCTGGACAGTCACTGGATCATTATAAAGTCAACACAGACAAGAAACAATCCTCAAATGGCACTAAAGACTGACTTATTGGAGAGGGTTTCACCTCCTCATTCATAAATTTACAGAATGTGTTTCTCAACTTTGCTTTCAAACTTCAAAAGCATCAAAGGCAAAAGTTTTACATTATAGCAAACAACATAAATTTGACATAGTGTGGCTTTTTGATCACAACTAATCCTTGGGATACCAAACCCCCTTACAAGTGCAAAAAAACCCCACTTATTTTTAAGTGATTGGCATTAACAAACCATTTGTTCAATCCAAAAACAGAAAAAAATGGTGTTATCATCAGACTCTCAAGTTTCTAATGGTACCTGAATCCATCACCAGTGATGTCAGAAACATGGGTAAACAGCAGAAAAGACACAAGAATTTCATCAACATAGCTTTGATTCTCATGAAAATTAGCAGCAAATTAACTAGTTAATTTAGTTAATTTCGGTAAAAAATAAAAGTGATTTTGTTTTTTCAATTAATTTATCTATTTGCTGTCATTAAACCCTGAAAGATGAACTCACATCCTGTATTCATGCTTCAAAAATTAGTTGAATTTTGCCTCAAACCCTAAAGTTGTAGGACTTCATATTGTAGTGATAAGTGACACCACAGTGAGTAAAATAATTTCCAAACATCACATTATAGTCTTTATCTTTTTCTTTTTAATGAGGAGCTGCCACCAATGTTTCTCCTATGTCCCTTAGACTTGAGGATACCTGAAGTGTGTTGTATACGCTAAGTCGTTGTTGTAAAAAGATTTTTCCAAATTACATAGGGGTAAAACCAGAGAATTTAAATTCTCTTTTACTCGTGTTCTGATTATTTATAGTTTTTAAATGTTTCTACACTGCACAAAGACAAAGTTGAGTAACAAGAGCTTATGGCCTTGGTTTTCCTGAATCTATAGGTGATGGACTCCACTTTGTAGAGAAAAAGAAGACCACAGTGAGTAAAAATGAGACAGAAGCGAAAATTAACCAGAAACCACTTCGGATCCCAAGAGTTTACCACAAAATTTCACCAGTCTGTACTTCTAAACAGTTTTTAAGTCCATATTGGCCAAGTACTAACATATTTTCCTGTTTTCTCATTTGTGAATCCAATCAGTGTAATAAATCTCACTTTATGATTTTGAATTTCAGATATTTTTTTTTATTATTATGATTGAGGCATTTTTCGCAATGTATCTAAAGTCTGAAATTATTGGGTTTACTGTTTTAAATTGTCTGCACATTGTCATGCTGCTGTATCACTGCAGCACTTGTTTGAATAATATATTTAATTTAAATATTTCAGTTAGGAGAAATAATTGTCTAACGGCCCTATTTTTGACCCTCCAGACATTCCAATAACCTGCAAAATAAAATTGTTATTAAGCAGAACTGAGGTCTGGATTCATCCAGGAACGAAGATTAAAAGGAGGAAAGAAAATAACACCCGAAGTAATCTCCAAACATTAAACATAAGAGTGATAAAATATTCAATAAAGGGGTAAAAGTATTATTAGGATGGTACATGATGGAAATGAAGGCTGAGGAGGTGCGCTCTGAGTGATGTGAAAGTCACAATAAAAAGAGCGGCCTCTATTTTTAAGATGGCAGAATGTATTCATACTTTTTATGGGTTTATATTTGGTTTATCATCTGAAGTTCACAGCCCTGTGCTCTCTGTGAAACTGGCCCCCAGAGGAGCCCGCGGCAGATTCCCCTGCACTGTGACTCTCTATAAATCCAGCCAGCATGAAATCTCAAGGAGCTAACGTCGAGCAGAGAGCCAATCTGCCTGTTTACACCATCTCATCTTACACAGAAGCCTTGGCGCCTGCCCCGCAGACCCCCCTCCTTCCAACATGTTTGCAGAAGTGTTCATGCTGAACAAAGTGATTGTATCATCTGGGCCTACTCTTCCATTTGTGTTGCTGCTTCTCCTGAAAACCGTTTCAAGCTGTGTCACCCCCCAACTCAGGCGAAGTTTGAAAAATGGAAGAAGGGAACCATGCAAAGTGGACATATTCTCCAGCCTGCCGTAAAATAACCGGGGGATGGACCATTAGCCATTTGCTGCTGCAGACCGAGTTGCAGATCTTACATCTGTACAAACAGAAGGTCACAAAAAACTTAACAAAAGAACGGCATGAGAGGAAATAATATTAAGAGAAACAAAAAAAAAAAAAACACTGAGAATTTAGCTGAGGGTGAACAAATACTACGTAAAAGACAAACAAGGGAACTGGAGAACTTGGTAAAGTTTATGGCAGAGGTGGGAATCTTTGGGCAGGGGCCACAAAAATGGAAATCAACTAAGGCTGAACAATTCAAAAAATAATCTAACTGCAATTATTTTTTTCCCAATATTGCTATTTCAATTAATTGTGTGGTAATTATTAGCTTCCTCATCTAGTGTGCTGTTAATCAAACACAATTTTGGAGATGAAATTGCCCATTTTAGTCACTTTTCACCCTTTTTGGCAGCTTTTGGACGGTGTTTTGCTACCTTCTGACTGTTTTCCATGTTTTCTCCCAATTATTCTTGCTTTTAGACCATTTTTATTGCTACTTCTTGCTGTTTACTGTTTACCACTTTTCACCACTTAGGTTGTTGCGTTTGCAAAAGCAGTTTTCAACAATTTGGCTTTTGAGCAGGGCTGAGTAACACTGGTGAAGATCATTCAACATCTACTGCAAAGGGAAAAAAAAGGATCCCGTATTCTCATACATTTCAGGTTAAAGAAATATTGCACTGTCTGTGATTAAAATATTGCAGCAGGCCGTATTGTAATTTAATTGTACTTGCGATTAATTACCCATCCCTAAAATCAACCACTTGGGAGGAGTTCAGATTCTTTTTACAACCCCGCAAGAACACAATCATCGTGTTGTAGAGACAAATCCTTCAGATGCGCAGACATTTCTTCACCATTTGGTTGTCTAAGAACAACAGTAAAATGTAAAAGCACTGCTTATTAGTGCCGTTGTGATTCACTGTTCTGGTTTTTAGTTTATTTTTTTGAAGATACTGCACCTGCTCGTTTTCCTTTTAAAATTGAAATATATACATTTAGCGATCTACAGCCAGTCAAATAAGCTGCCAGCAGAACATTTAAAAGATGGATATAATTGTGTTTTATTTGGCCCCAGAGATCTGTGCGGTGGATCACCCAGCTCCTTCCCTGACCTCGCTCACTCACTGAAATGCCAGCTCTTCCTCCCTCTCCTCAGTGTTAGCCCAGCGTCAGTGAGGGCCGAGGTGGACTAGACATGTTCCTCCACTTTTCCGAGGCACAAACCAGTCAATTTGTCATCCAGTGAAGAGGTTGAACCTTTAATTAAAGTGGAGAGCTGCTGCCATCAGGGCCCGGCTAAATGTCACATGATAAATAACGGCAGAAGATCTGAAAAGCTCCCTTGGAGTTTCCTTCACTCTGGGAGGGATAAAAGGCCACACGCATTACAGGGTAACTGCATATCAATATGTTAAATAGGTTCAATTGTATAAATTGATTAAATGACCCAATTGCGAAGCGGCCATGCTTCAAAGAGTCTGTTGTTTGAGCAGTGAATGTTGACAATGTCACGTCGGCTGGCTATTAATGGGAACCAAGTAGAGAGAATGTGGCGCTGAGTGACATTATTAAAGCAGATGATGGGTTTCTGAGCAGATCATTCACTGAATGCAATCGATAGCTGTGTGTCTAAACGCTCAGCCAGGAATTACACTCCAAGGCATATTGCTCTGAGTAAATGACACCACCATGAAAATGCATTGCTATGGACACTATTAGAAACGATTGGCTAATTACATCCTTGAGATTCTTTACCGCTCCGTCGCAGAAGCAGGGGCATGCACGAGGCCTGATGCAGCCCCGAATCTGATCTGTGCATAAATATAGTGCGGAAGGCAGAGAAACTGTCTGACTGTACAATCCAATAATACCAAAAGCTGTTGTCTGATACCGAGTCATTTGTGGGAGCACTGACAAGCCTCCCTTTGTCTCCCCTCCTCCTGACTGCATCAGCATATATTTTCAAAATTGGTTCATTTCACTCTGCTTATTATCAGGCAGCTTAATCTTGACCCTTCAAATCTCTAAAATTATCGCCCTGTCTCTTGTCTTTCCCTCCTCTCGGAAGCCCTTGAATGTGCTGTCAATTCCACTAAATTCCTCTCTCATCTTTCAGCACTTGATCCCCTAATCTTGCTTTTGTGTCACTCACTCGACAAAACTCTTCCTTTGTAAGGCAGAGCTTAAACGCAGCTTCACCTCACCTGTTTTAATATCTGACTGTTTCATACACAACACTGATCATCAACTGCAGATTATGTGATCATTTGACAAAAACGTTTATTGCCAAAATAAGGTTAAGTCACTTTTAGGGAACTGAACATGAAGCCACCAAAATTGACTTTTTTGGCACGTGGTCCATTGTTTGATGACAACTCCTGCTCCCGGGACTGTGTTGTATGTTGCTCTCTTTTTATAACGTCTTCATCATCTGATACAAATATTGTTAATAATTCAAGCCTCATTGGTGTACTTAATCTACCTCATTTTCTAATCTTCCTAATAATTCATTTGTTCTGTGATTAATTACACTCATTTGTGTCGTGTGAAAACAACATTTGTTTTTAATTGTGCATGTCAGAAGAATTTTCCAGTCAGCCCATTTGTGCTCGCGCTGGGTGTTTGGTGCTTTGGTCGCGGCGGGGTTCCTCATGTTCAGTTCTTCTCTTTCCCACTTCCTCTACATCCGCCAGCGATCACATTTTTCCACCATCGCGCCATATGTGGCATCACAGTTAATTACTCAAGAGGAATTGGCTGAAGACGCAGCGTAACAGCAGGTGAGGAGCTCCAGCCCAGAGCTAAACCAAACACTAACCGGTCAAGCTCAGCTGCCCTCGCTCCTCCGCTGCCCAAGACACGCAGGATGAGCTCGTTCATGCTGTTTGGCCTTCATTACAGATCAGGGAAGGTGCAATTAGCAGCAACCCCCCCACTAGTTTATAATTACCTTAAGACACCCACTTAAACAGGCAACCTTATAAATCAGCTCCTGTTGCCTATCACAGCGCAGGACGCTACTTTATGCCAACAGATGTCAGCTGCAGTCGTGGACGGGCCCCTCGGTGGCAGTGACAGCCAGCAACGCCGCAAGCTCCAGCTAATGAATAAGAATGGCCTTTGGATTTGGCTCTTTTGCCTCTAGTTACGGCTATATTTCATGTGAATCGAGAATTAAAGAAGGAATGGAAAGAGGGAATAGAACAAAAGGTCAATTAAGAGTTGCTGGAATGCAACAGATTACCGTTTGTTTGATGTTGTCGGTGACATTTCCGCTGAAATATTATTTCCAATTTACAAACCTGAGGTGCAAAGTGAGTCGTTCTGCTCCAATCCCTAAAAAAAAGGTGTTGGTTAAGGTTTTCTGAGGACATTAGAGTGTATTTGCATTCGGGGAGAAGTTAACAATTTGGCGAAAACATTTGCAGACACAATGTCGTCAGCTGAAACACAGTGTTTCTCAATAACATAAAAGTATTTTAGGTTTAAAGTGGTGAGGAAAACATATACAAAGCAAACAGAATCATACAGACTAATCCAACAGAAGACTAGCATAAACAAGGAACAGATTTATCTTTAAGAGTGTGACGAAGGGCTTTTGTTTGGCAATAAGTGTTCTCTACAGCAAGGATGATATTGCATGGTGGAGGAGTTGACACACATTGTTTGTACATTTTTTTGTTGTTGTGCATTGAATTAGTGAGATCAGTGGATAACTTTCCTGTTCCTGGACCATAACTTTCCAAAATCAACAAACCCATAGCTCATGACCTTTAACCTCATCTCACTGTTGTTTTTACACTCTGGAAACAAATTGCAACTGAATAAAACCCACCGGACTGTGCTGAAAATCATCACAGCAATAACAATGAATATCTCTCTAAAAATAAACCTCAATGAATCTCAGAGGTTTAATGAAGAAAGCTGGAGCGGAGGGAATTTATCTTATTGGAAAGATGAAGAATCTTTCAAGGGAGGCATACTGACAAGATTTAAATGTCTTTTCGAACAGTAAAGAGGTTTCATAGCCTCCTTTAGAGAGGGATTTGTTCTGAAAAACAATTACTTTGATATATCAGTTTCAACTTAGAACAAGAACACAAAAGAGGAGGAGGAGACTGAGGATGAGAGCAATGTGCATGAAGCGAATCTGGACTTAAACTGCAGGATGTTTAGAGTCCTGTTATCTTAACAGGAGTTGGTTCTAAACATATGAACACATTTCATCTTGACTTGACTAAATTAAAGTCTTTCAGTACCATTATTCACAACTGCAAGGTGAATGGTGCATTATCCTGTCATATGTACAGTATCTTGGGAACAATATAAGCACCTCTGACGCATTTATATGAGAGGCGCTTCCTTGAATATGAGGCTGATTACAGTTTATTAATATTAGTAAATTGTATTAATATAGCACTTTCAAAATTCAAAACAAAAGAACAGTACAATCACAGAGTAAAAGCTAACTTAAAAAAAGTGTTTTTTTTTTTTTACAAAGCTTTGAAAGTCAATGGGTCATAGCAGTTTTGAAAATGAGTGGGAAGTGAGTTCCAAAAGGAGAAAGTGGCTATGGAGAAGGCTGTGTCCCCCCAAGTTTGGTGCTTGGTTCTGTGAGGTGGAGACAGGAGGTTGGCGTAGGAGGTAGAAATGTAGAACTGGATGCCATCTGCATACCAGTGCAAATGAAGGCCATGTTGACATATGATGTTACCAAGGAGGAGCAAGTAAAGAATGAACAAGAGGGGACCAAACATCGAGCTCTGGGGGACGCCTTGAGCCAGAGGAGTAGTACTAGAAGTGCAGTTGTTGATATGTATGCACTGTTTGGAGGTGAGTTATGAGTTACAGCCAGCTTCAGTAATGTTGACTGCGTGTTCCAGGAGAGTGAGAAGAATAGTGTTGTTTATTGTATCAAATGCAGCGGTGAGATCGAGGAGGATGAGAATGATGAGATGGCCAGAATGGGAGGACAAGAGAAGGTTATTAGTGATTTTTGAGGAGTACTATTTCTGTTTTTCTCGGTTGGGTCTTGATTTAGAGGGCATCAACATGTTTCAGGATTGTTGACAGAAAAGGCAGGTTGGAGATGGGCTGGAAACCCACCTCTCAGTCCACTGAAAATAACTTGGTTTAATCTGAAACACAGTCTCTGATCACTTTAATTTGTATAAAAAGGAAAAACTCAGCAAAATTTGTAGCAAAACAGAGCTGGGGCAATGAGATCTGGTCCCTCCACAGATGGATGGTCCAACAAAATTCATACTTGTAACCAGTCTATGTGAATTTCTGTCAACACAACCCTGACTGTTGCCCACTTAAATCTGAGTTAATGCAGCAAAGATAATTATAGTGGTCTCCCCATCTCAAGGAAGAGTTGTTTAAAACTCAAATACCCAATGATTCAAACTTGTCCTGTGAAACAGAAATAGAAAACATATGAATCACCACCAGGTGGCAGCATACCAGAATTAGATTTTCTGATGGCATTCAGTAATTTACAGTGAATCAGGTCCCAAAATTACATCATTAAGTTACAATATTATATGATACTCAACAGCCTTAAACTATTGGTCAAATACTACACAGCCATCATCTCTGAACAATTTAAAACTATCGCGGACCTTAGCATAACTCTTTTGACAAAATAACAAAATAATAATTTGTTGATGTCTGTCAGAGAGAGACAGAGCTTAATTTCACCTTCCTGTCATCAGAGGAATGAGAATCCATCAGGGTATCGGGGTGGAAAAAGAATGTCCTCCTGTCATTTGTATGAAAGTTTCGAGTTTACGCTCCCGCCTGGATGCCTTTCTGACTCTGACACTTTTTCTTTGAGAGCTGCGACTGAGATTGCTTTCAAAACGGCTGCTATTCTCCCTGAAAGTAATGACACAGAGACATAAACATTGAGTGTTTTCTATTCACGGTCTAACCTGCCTGTATAGCTGTAGAGCTTTTATTTGGCCTTGACGGCAAATATCACAAAGATAAGAAACGCTTCAATGTGAGAACGTCTGGTCAGCTCAGTTCAGCTGCTGATTGAACACAAACTCAGAAATCTCTTCTGTCAATCCTCGGCTTTATGTTTTCTGTCGCTTTTATGACTGGAAATCAGAAGTGATTCTTCTGTTATTTGACTTTTTCCTCAACATTTTGGTGTTTCAGCTACGTTAAGTCCTTTCTCTGACTGATGTCAAGCTTTACAGTTGGAAAGTATCCACCAGTGTCCAGATAAAAAAAAAACAAAATCAAAAAACAAACAAACAATCAAAAAAAGGCAGCCCTTCATCCAACTGCACCATATATTCATCCATCCATTTGTCACCTAGTCATTGTTAGTCATTCCCCCATCATTCATCCACATACACCAACATCTATCCACTCAGTTGTCCATCCATCCATCCATCCATCCAGATAAATCCATCCATCCATCCATACACCATCCACATATTAATAATTATATTTTACTACTCTCTCATCCATCCATTTATTCATCCATCTATTATCTGTTTAATCATCATTATACCCATCTATTTACCCAACTGCTCCATCCATCCATCAACTCATCCCTCATCCATCCATCCAAACCTATATTAGTCATTTCATTACTCACTCGTCCATCCATTCATTTTTCCATCATCTGTCTATCCTTCTACCTATCTATTCATCCAACCGCTCCATCAATCCATCTACTCATTCATTCATCATCATCTTTTCACAAGTGATTCGTTCATTCATCCATTCATCCATAAATTAATTCATGTATTTATGTATCCACTCACATATCGATACATCCATCCATATAATTTTTCATCCATATAGCCACTCACTGATTCATCCTTCCATCCATCCATCCCTCTATTAAACATTCAATTCAACTATTCTCTCGTCCAACCATCTGGTCAATTCAACAGTCTATTTACTCAGTCATCTTTTCATACATAATCTATGTATGCTCTCATCCATCCATCATTTATTTATCAGTCTATCTGGTCATTGAACTGCTCCATCCATCACTCCATGAACTCAGTTATCTATTCATCCAGCCAGCTTCCCATCCACGTGCTCATCTATTCACTCGTCTAACCACCCACTCACTCTATCCACTATCCGCCCATTCATCTATCCACTGTTAATATAGGTATTTATGTTCAACTCTTCTAAGTGTTCAAAGAAATTAGAGAGAAGAAAATAACATGTATCCATGACAACGGGCTCTGCTTATGAACGACATGGTAACACTTTGTAAGAAGGTCATGACATGAGGAGTATTTAAAGGGCTTTGTAGTAAAAGAAATTCATGGAAATAAAAACAAGGTTCAGGGAAAACTGCAGAAGTTCAGTGAATATGTATAAAGCCTGGAGACTGGACTCAACTTAAAAACATCCCTCCCACTTCACAAGACACAGGGTCCCATTTCATATGTGCATGGTTGTTTTGAAAATGTGCCAACAGGGTAATGTTTAGTGAATTCCAGAGTATAAAGTCTCACAATAATATAAAGTAAGAGTATCAATCCAACTTTCAGCCTTTATCTTTAGGATGCTACCACTTCACATAGCGGGAAATTCCAAATGTGAAATAAAATACAGATTTTAAAATGCAATGGGGCCAGTGCCACAGATAAAAGTATGAAGCTGGCCTTAGTTCATGCAGGACACGGAAGTCATACGCCCAGCTGATAACAGCTGAGAGGCTGACGTTCGAGTCACACCTCTCCACTTAACCAATCACAGCTTGCTGTCGACCAACAAGGCGGTGTATTTAAACATGTCTACATTCACAACTATTCCTGCTACTGCTACGCACCACACTGCTGCGTCTTGAAGTTACCTCCTCCACCCCAGCCTCCTCCTGTTAAGTCTGTACGCATGTATAATATTCATGTATAATATTCCTGTATAAAGTGTGTGTCTTGTTCCCCAGGGGGGGATCTGCTTTGCACTCCCTGGAAAGCTCAAGCAGGCTGCTTGGCTAACCCAGGGAGTACTCTGAAACCAGAGCTGTAACGCTAACTATAACTGTATTCCATTTGGCAATAAATGGTTCAAAACTATGACGAGAGTGTACCTGAATGAAATCTTGTTATTGTATAATGAATACAAAGCTATTGAGATAATACCCAGGTTCATTTGCAAGGTAGAGTGAGTGGGGTGGCCATGCCACTGACATTTATGAACATACCTCGTCAACTGGTTAAAATACCAGCACGATCAACACTGTCCGTCAAATATCTGACAATATAGCACAGGAGCTGTTCTGATTCACATTTCTACTTTAGATACAAATATGGAAACAAAGAAATGGCTCATTAGTGTCAATGTGATGCATGAACAAACTTATCATTTATTTTATTTATTTATTTTAAATGCCCAATCAACCAGAAATGTCATGGACCTCCTACAGTATTTTCACAAATTCCCTGGGGGCCACACATCCCATCTTGAAGACCTCTGGTTTCAAGAAATTGTCAAGTTGATAATATTTCTTCCTGACACTGAAGATAATTTTCTCTTTCTTGGTACTGTTAGTGTAAGATGAGAGCTTACATGTTAATATCATTATATATCAAAGTAGCTGGGTAATGAACAAGTTTCATGTCATTGTTTGTCTGTTGCTTGAGATTATAGATACGCACCTCAATTAATCATCCAACCTTACAACACATATGATAGTTCATTCAAACCTGCAAAATAATAACTCAGAGTTTGGGTTTCTGTGAGAGTATTGTTGACACGTAACCAAAGTGTAATAACTTCACGTCGTGATTGTGAATGAGAGACTTCTGAAGCTTCTTCTAAACGCCGTGTGTGTTGGCGTCAACTCTGCAGTGCAGACACGTTATTATAGCACTAAATGCAGGTTTTTGTTTTTGAAACTTTCTGTCCAACTCTGTCTATGTGTGTGTGTGTGTGTGTGTGTGTGTGTGTGTGTGTGTGTGTGTGTGATGACTGTGGCTGGTTCATCTGTCACAGTTACTCTTGCTGGACACTTCACATTTGGAGGTCAGTGAGAGGTAAAGGCTTTACACTCCTGTTGATTCCCGGTGACACTTGGTGTTGTGCTCTGTGTCCCTCCGACAGAGGCTAAAGCAATTTATTTTAGACCCATCCTCCTCTCTTCTCTCTACACTATTGTTCTGAGCTACCAATTCATTCACTCCCCAAATCTGCCATTGTATAACTATTAAAGCTTGCTCACCTTCCACTGGATAATATTACAGATTTCCCATCATTTGACAAGTAAAAAACTGACAGATCTAACGACAGCATTTAACAGCAGCAGATTCGTCAGACTTCAAACCTCTCAACCTGTTATTGAGCGCACAGTCTGCCCTGATGTGAAATCTGGATTCCTTTTTATGTGCTCTTTTATCGAGGAATGAGTTCAGCTTTAGTCAAGCCTCACTTGCTCACCGTATCAACATCATTTGTCATTTCTCTTTTTTTTAATAACTCGCTCAATATTAGCAAATTAAATGAGCTTTTTTTCTGTGGCCTTTTCTCACAAAGTTTTGTGAGAAATTATAGGTTTCTATGGTTGACAAGACAAAGCAGGACAAATAAATCAATAGAAAGCAAATGAAAGCAAATTGAATCTATTAAAGCAAAATTACTGTGGGGAAAAAAAAGTCAGCCAAACGCGACGTAACCCACAGAGTCATGGCCGCAGACAATTAATGACAGAGGGAGCAAAAAGGTGCTGGCTCATTAAGCCTGGCCGGGGCCTAAGCATGCAGACAAGGCCACCAGCCAGACCAGCACAAACCAGTCTGCTGGAGCCCTGAAGGCACCGCAGGGACGAGGCCTTCTACCTGCAGCCGCTGCAGTCCAGGCACCAGGGATGTTTTGAATAATATTGGCCCAAAACAAAGGAAATTATAAAAGATGAGCTCTCCTGTAGCCCCCGCTGTCCCCTCGGCACCCTGCACGTCCTGTACCTGAGGAATGCCAAGCAGCAGGGTGCCACGGAGGACCTTCAGATCAGCGTGAGCCAGCAAGGGGGGCTCTCCCGGGCAGCCATGAGTAATTAGCACTAATTAGTGGCAGTGATTAACCACGCTGGGGAACGTGGGGGCCGGAAGGGAGCAGATTGATAGAGCTGGCCCTCCTAACCCATAGAGGCTCCACTGCATCTTAAGCAGGGGGGGCGGCGGGCTGTGGCTGCCAGCCAGATGCTACCACTGCCATAAATAAGAGGTGGAACATGCATGGAGCATCCGAAAAGCCATTTCAATAACAGAGAGGTGAAGTGTAGCTACTGAAGCAAAACCTCAAATCAAAGGTTGTCAATTCATTACACCCAGAGGCAGGGTTATTCAAATGGTTGTTCTTGGGTCGAATCAGGCCTCTGAGTGATTTCTTAAGAGTCCTTTTAGTGATTCGAAACACTTTTTGAAAACAGTATTGATTGATGTATCCAATAAAAAGTGTCCTTCTTTTGTAAACTCCCAACAATGGCTGAATGAATGATTGGGTGAGCATTGTTATTCCTGAGCTGTCTCTGCTCACAGCAAAAGTCAGAATACAACAACAAACACTTGACTAAACTGGATTTACATGCCCAGGAAAAACAAGGAGAGTGGTAAAAATAAACAGGTAAACAGAGGCATAAATGGTAAAGAAACTGAAGCTGAAGGAAGAGTAAATACTGGACACACTCCTCCAAGGGGGGGGGGGGGTCCTCAGAGCTCTGCAAAAAGAGTCCAAATACTGGGAAACTATGTGTACAAAAACACTTAAAGAAAGCTGTTTTATGTTCCTTATCCTTGTTTCCATAGTTATGTTCAATCTAAAAGCTTTATTGTTATTGTATGTCTGAACTGTGACCCGGGGTCTAAATAGTGCATACTAGAGGACACAAGATGAGAATAAAGTTATCGAACTTTGCAGAAAATAGTTCAGAATGCAGGATATGAAACATTTTTGGGAAAAATTTTGTTTGCAGGTCAAAATAGTCTTGAAAACAAAGTCCTGATCCTGATCCTGACATCAAAAACATTCTGCCATATTTTGAAAAAAGTCTTTCCACCCCTGATTTAGACTATGTGAGGAAACAAAGACACCAAAATATGACAACTCCAGGAATATGTCAGCCTGTCTGATTAAAAAAAAAAAAAAAGAAGAAGATGGAAACACTGCTCTCCATAAAACCTGAAAACCAATAACATTCACCGCTGTGAAGAATTTCACTTCTTGTATTTCAAAAAATGAATGGAGCATGAATTATGTCACCACAGACAGCTCAGAGGAGAGAGGGGCCTTTTATAAATAGTCTTTGCTATTTTCATTTTGCTCAGCTGTAATAAAAGCTAGATTAAAGTTTGACTCACTGAGCTATAGCATTACACCTCACACATAAGCAAATGAATGCCCCAGCTCAAATTAAAATGTAAATAGCTGGAGCAGAGCTTCACCATCTTGAGGTGTGTTTTATTTTTAATGAAGTGACACACACACGCTAGTTTCTCCACATGGCTTGAAAACAAATGACATGATAACGACACGGCGGGGGCCAGGTTGAGGAGCTATCTGAGCTTTTGTGACAAAACAAGCGGGACGCGTGGGGCTTGATTTTTAACATCAATGACTTTAATTAGTGTCATTCTACCAGCACCAATAACAGCCGTGAAAAGTGCAGGCCGTGTCTCTGACAGTCGCGCAGATCTGCGGCGAAGCGGGGGGCTCTTAACAAGATAAGCCCTGAAATCAGGCAGCCTGAAGGAACATTACCTGAACAAGAGTGCTGATGAAAATGACTGTAGTGTCAGCCTGCTTGGAAACAAGTGAAGTGTTGTTCACACGTCTTATGGTGAAAACAAGCCAACAACACAAGTAGCACTACAGCAGATAATTCCCATTGCTTGTACGGGCAGGAAGACGGATCATCCCTTTGTATGTAAATGATCTGTTTGAGTCCTTGGATCTCCAGCAGAGAAAGACAGGAGATAAAAAGTATTTGCCATTTAACAAGGAAAGATTACAAATGTGACTCAAATCTTGTCAAAGGGAAGGAAATGCCTTTTTCCAAACATTAGTGTTACTCCCTCTCAGTGTAACACTCTTTCTGTCTTTCAGCAGCTGGCAAAACAATCTCACCCAAGGTTCCTTTTTTGAGCTTCCTATCAGATCGTTTTCACCAGCTGAGCTGGATTGATATCAACATTTTTCATTTTTATAGAGCTTTTAAAGACCTCTCATCCATGTTGACTAGATATCTGACTTTCAAAGCTCATTATTGATTTACAGGTCATAAAACCATCTCACCTTGTGCTCCTCTCCTCCTCTCTGTGAAGCTTTTGACCATATTACAGGATATTTATCAGCTAATAGAACTGAACCACTGAGATCATCTAAAAAGGTGAAAAAGTCAACAAAGTTTTTCAGAAAATTACTTTTAAATATGTGCTTTTCCAACTTCCCTCCAGCTTCTTTATTTGCTGAGGAAGAAGTCATGATGATGTAAAGCAAAATAGTAGCTTGACCTTGCAGAATATCATGCCCCACTTAAAAAATGTCAGTTATTTCATCACACTGGAAGGAGATAATGTTGATACACAGGACTAGATATACTGTAGAGATATACTGAGACAGCATCATGAGCTTGAAATGTATCAAACAGAAATTTCCTGCTGTGTCTTGCTCAAAATTAAGCTCCAAAGCAGAAAAACATGTATTCTAATTGTCAGTTTAAATTGGAAAACATTAATTAACCCGATGATGATGTAGCACAGCAACAGTGGAAGAGGCGTCCAAGAGCTTGCCAACAGAAAGAAGTTGGCCTTGTATCATACATAGCATCAACAAAATAACAGAGGGACAATATAAATCCTGAAAATTCAGTGCGTCAAAGGTAGTAAAGAAAAGAAATTGCAACAGCTTTCTTCCCTGATGTGCATTTTAATACTTTTTTTGGACAACAATGGAGCATCATTGCATTCAGGAAAAGCTATATCAGAGTTTGATGCACCGATAACACTTTCCTATAGAGCAGAGTAGACTATATGTTTATATTTGTGTTTTGTAGATAAGTGTTCTCACAATGACTCGTTTCAGTATCCTTCACTCTGACAGGCTATTTCATCTGCAACTTTGAAAAACGGATGGCTATTGTGTCGAGTATTCAATGTAAACATCTACATATCACTTTCAGGTCTTTCATTTGTATTGAATGAACCAGGACCTTTGATAAAAAAATAAATAAATTTAAAAAAACAGCTCTTTGTGCAAAAATAGGACTAATCTGCAATAAAATCACCCACAATCCCTATTAAAGTGCTCTCGATATGGTGTAAAGTAAAAAGCAGCAAAGTGCGCTGGGTGGTTCGAGCACTGTTGGCGAAACAAATGAAGAAAATGTTCAAGCATAGTGGTGACACTCATTGAATTACATGTTGACAGCTCTGTGTTAGTGAAGAGATGAAAGCAAAATGAGATTTTCAAAAGTGAATATGGGGAATGACAGTATTGCTTTCTCCACATTGTCAAACTTGACAGTGCTATTACCATCACTATAACATCAGGTGCCGGCATACGGTATTCAGTTAGCAAGAATCAGCCAGCTCGTTTGAATATTGATTACATTTCAGAGGAGGACGGCTTAGTTTTATTACCTTTCTTTTAAAAATTGATGCTACACTATTATGAGGACAGAAGGGGGGAGACGGCATGAATTCAAGCTGCAATCAAACCAATAGTTTAATCACTGGTTGGCAGGGTGTGTGGTCTTTAAATTCTCGTGAAATCGTGAAAGGGTTATTAAGAAAACTCTCAAAGATTGGGTATTGATGGAGTACACTTCACCAACACAAATATCCATACATCTTTCAAAGGCAAGTTTGTGTAAAAGTTGGGAGATAATATCCTGGTTTTCACCCAATTTGCAACCCTAGTGAGCCTTTTCCTGTCAAAATTGTGAGTTTCAAATGCTCAATACAATGGCAGGATGTTTATTGAGGATGTTATTGAGACGGCAGAGTAGAATATTTTGTTCAACATGGCTAGACTGTACGTGACAAGCTTCAAGGTATTTATGTCGTAGACATCCCTGAATCTGTTTGGGCACTGCTCGAAATGCTCCTTAAAAAAGCCCAAAATCTTCACAGACTTCCTGAAATGATGAAGTTGTCCCATAAGGCACTCCTAAATGGCTAATTATATGTTTCAGGGGTGGGCCTCAAACACCAAGGTCATTGGGCTGAGATAACGGTTGTCTACAACACCCCTAAGAGAAAAAAAATGATTTTTTTATGATTTTTAAAACATATAAAGATACCACAGGGGCACCAGAAGGACATAATAATGACTCAAAAGGCATATAATCTACTTTTAAGACCCAGAAGCCATACTCTGATAAAAACATCAACTAGAGAACCAAGTTGTATAAGAAGAAAAAGTGTTTTTTTTCTTTTGTAACCATGAGATACAGTAAAAGAAAGGTCCCCATGAAGCGTCATACCATAGTGCTAATTATAAAATATAGAGATGATGAAATAAAAATATTGGTCTAAGTTAATGGGATCAAATTAGCTTAATGTACCTGAAATGCATTGATCTTCCAAGACAAAATTAAATCTATGAGAGCAGTACTTCATCATCTGAGTAAACTATGAATTGCAATTAAGTAAAACTCACGAAACCAGAGCTTAAAAGTTCCAGAAGTAAGTGAAGACTTTTTCTTTTCTCAAAGAAAGGTGAGACAACACTCTTAAAGAAAGAGAGAGTCAAATGACAAGAGTAGTCTAATTGTTCCAGGATCTCTTCATTAAACATTTGTGTTGGATCTCTGCTCTAATTAGTTATCTTACTTGTCTCTTTGCGTTGGGAGTTGTGTCAGTTTGGAGTAGAGCTGTCACCGAGCTGAGCACAGGAGAATGATTTTTAAGGAGCGAGTTTGTCGGTGCGTTCACTTCGACATCCTCTTCTTTGGTCACAGATACAGCTGCAGCGTTTAAGATGCCCTAACTCATCACAAGCCGTAACGCCTCCTGCTCCAACACACACACACGAGCCCAGTCAGCCAATGAAAGGACAGCAGAACATCCAGCTCCCCCTGTCATGTCCGGGAGAAATCAGCATACAGAGCATCTCCAGTTCTGTGTTCATCACTCCAGGAAACAGGAAGGGCAGGAAAGGACTCAAAGACAGTCAGTGTGTATGATTCCACTTCATCAACCATGCACACCAACTGTCTGCTGCTGCTCTTTGAAGTCTATGTTTGTTTTATTTTTTTCAAGATGTTCATTTTCTGTCAGTGTTTTTGTCCCACCGTGGCTTCATGTAACGCTAGTCGAAAAAAGATGAGGTCATATCAATTGGTGTTTCAGGCTCTTACAAGTAGGTCATAACTAAGAAATATTTAGCTGTCAAATGTTAAAATCTTTTTAAAAATAACTGACAAAACAATTTCTGCAATAATGGAAGCAAGTCTATGGCTTTCTACTGGGAATATTCAAAAGGCCAGAAAACCAGGAACTTTGATCCACCATGAACCAAAATAAAGAGAAATTCCTTTTGTTTTCTGGTCAAATTGACTTTCTGCAAACAAGAAGTCAGAAACACATTTATGTTGTGGTAAATTTCCATATTTTGCAGGTATCTAGTGGACATTTAAGCTGGAACTAAAGAGAACTGCAATGATTTTGCCTCCCAAGAGGAAGTTTTTCATGTTTCAGTCAGCCAAGGGGGGAGTTTAGCGTGTTTACTCAACCAGGAGGGCATTTGAGCACATGCTTTGGCTCACTAGAGGACACTTCGATGTGTCTTTTGGCATCACAGAGGGCATTTAAGTGCAAGTTTTGGCTCCTAAGAGGTTCCTTTAGCCCTTATTTAGGCACATTATAGCACCAAAAAGGAAACTTATGTATGTATGTGTTTGTCTTACCAGAGGACAATTAAGCACTAGTTCTAGCTATCAAGTGGGCACTTCATCATACTTTGGCTCTTGAGAGAGGACTTAAGTGTTAGTTTTGGCTCCCAAGAGATCACTTCAAGGTGTGTTTTGGCTCCCAAGAGGGCGCTTCTACATGTGTTTTGGTTTCCAACAATGCAGTATTGTGCACGTTTTTATCCTCACGAGGGCAGTTAAACGTGTTCTATCAATCCAAGGGGGGCATTTTAGTGTGTTTTGCCAACCAGGACGGCACTTAACCCCTTGTTTTGACTCCCAAAGTGTAGCAGGCACTCATGCTGCTCTCAGCAAACCCAGCTCAAAGCTATTCAATCAAACCTATACTACTTCCAGTCTCACTCTGAACAAATTTCATGGACTCAACATCAATAAACCAAACTCAAAACTCATCGACACCAGAAGGCCAACTTGAGTATTCCTTGATATCACTTAAGATAAAATGTAGAAACAAAGCTCTATTTTAAGAAGTAGGCTACTTCAAGACCAACATAAAAAAGGACCAAAACCTTTATATAAGTTTATAACAAGCAAAAAAAGACAGAGTTCTGCTTGAAATGATCAGTGTATTTTGATGAGCATCATATTTAGAATTAATCCTCACAACTTGAGTTGACAGTTCTTTGAGAGGCGTAAAAATGTAGCTTTGTTTTGTACCGAGGTTGTAAACAATGAAACGGCCTGCACTAGTACAATATTATCTGTGACAAATTGCTCTGTGCTGGAAACTGAGCCTATTATCTGATCAGATCTGACCAGCGGTTCCTCAGTCCATCCAGCTGACAAAGCCCAGCACGAGTGGGTAATGTGCCGGCCCGTGGTGACCTCAGACCAGGGGGAGAAGCTTTCCAGCACTCAGCGACTCCTCTTTCCTCCCACTTTAGAGTTCTTCAATCAGGTCCACCGCGGAGACTTCATGAATGAGCCTTAATTTGACAGAGAAATTGGGGATCACTTTCTGTGTCTGGCTCTGCCAACAGTCTGATGATATCGACGACTAGATGGCGTGAACGCGGGAGACTCCAAAGAGAGGATTAGAGAGGGGAGATAAGGCTATCCACTGTAATTAAGCCCTATCTCTGTACAGCCACTGAAGAAAATAAATCACCCTTCAGAGCCTGCCAGTGTTGAAATGCATGAACAATTATTCAATAATTAATCGTTATACATGCAGGCTCCAAACACTAATAGGACATATTTTAACTACAGCATTATAGCACTGTTCAATTAAATTAAGTCTGAATGCATTTAAGATCAATGTAATAGATCACCTATTTAACCTTTTTTAATCACTCTCTTGTAATCGTATTAGCTCTCTTATCAAGCTTTTTATGATGTGCCCTATGTTCATTTCCCATTCCAGCCATGTTTAATTGAGAATGGAGATATATAGGGTGTGGCACCAGACAGACTTGTGGAGACATTAAGCTGGGCCCTCGAGGAAGATGGCAGACATACTGAAGCAATCCAGACCAGCAGCCGAAACAGGCAGGGGGAACGCGTAACGAGTTTCAAAATGACATTACAAAGTATTAAAGTCCTGCAGAGGAGAGCTGCTGCCAAACAACTGTTTCTTCTCCACTCAAGACACCTGTGAGGTCATTGTTTTGAGTGCAATGGATGTAATGTGTGATAATATGTAATATGTCATAATTGCAGATAAGTTTTCAAAATTTCTGCAGTCTTGAATTTTAATGTCAAAAACATTAATGTCCGACCAGGTTTCACAAAGCATCAATTCTGTTGAAAATAAAGCCAGCAAGGGAGAGTGATACTCTGCAGTTTGATGTTTGGCTACTAATACATACAGTCATGTAAGACCCAATGACAGTAAAAAGCATGGATGCCTTGACACTTAGCTAAAACATGAGGTCACCATAAAAACTGCTCCCCCCAGTGACTGGCTGCAGTATAGGCCAAAAACTCTGTATCATAGTTCATTCCAGAATAAAGGTGGTAAAACTTAAAAAAAAATTATTACACCTCGTAGAAATGCTTTAAACATCCATACGTCATGATGATATGAAGATGTTATTCGGCTGCACTGTGCTTTCGGGGAAGTTGTCGCTTCTGGCGTTCTTGAGTAGTTTTTTTTTATCAGAATAGCAGGAAACTTAGGGAAGGAGAGCCAAAAAGAGATTGGACTTTCAAAGAAAAATAAATAAATACATTTTTTGCATTTTTGTCACCTGGCTCCACTCAGATTCTTTGTGGTCTTTACTGCGGAGACCCTGGCTGACCAATGGCAGCATCTGTGATGGATTCTTTGGCTTCAAAGCCGTGCAATGGTAAAACGAAGAGCCATGGTGTCCATTCTGTATAAAGTTTATGACTAAACAACAATGGACCACATTCTGAAACAAATACAGTTTTGCCCTTAACACCATGAGATGAGGAATTATTCAGAATTGGGAGTAAATAGGGGCATGAAGCATTTCAGGTATGGCTGGGATTAATTTCTGCAGTAGCCAGGTCAAAGCTTGCAGCACTGGCCGCTTAAAATTAGGGAAATGAAAAGGCTAATTTAAAAAAAAAAAACATGCAAACTCTGAAACTGACTACACACATAGTGAAAAGCTGCAGACTGTAGAATGAAATGCTCCCTGGGGATAATGATGTTAACCTTACTTTAACTTAGTGCTGGCTGTTGTCTCATACCTTTCACCAAACAAAAATCACTATTTGAGGTTGACATGATTCCAACTTACACACATCTAAGCTTTAGGGATTGTCGTTCGTCACTCAGGGATAAAAATAAAGTTTTTAATGCATTTTCAGTGTTTCTGACATCTTCTAACCGTATTGCTCATCAATTAATCAAGACAATAATAGAGAGATTAATGATAGTGAAAATAATTGTAAGTTGCAGCCCGAGATAAATTATCGTAATTATCTACACATTCTTCTCTAATGGCTTCAAGCTATCTTGCTTGAGTACAGAAACTAATTACAATGTCATCAGCTTTGTGAAAATTATAAATGTTCAAATCTTGTGAGAAGTAGAAGTGAAATGAAATTGGTGGTGATATAGTTTACAACACAGAGACGCTACTGTCCTCTTCTCGGCTGCTGCAGCCAGGAAACCAGACTATTGTCTGGCTGTAGCACAATAAGAAGAGAAAGGCAAAGGTATTAAATAAAATACATCCAAAGGTATGAAACAACTTCCTCCTGACCTGTTCTGATGGAGAACATTTGTCTCAAAACATAAATTCAACCTAGGCAGAGAAAGAGTTATACGTCTCCTCACAAGCATATATATAGTAGCTATTTCAGATGTCCACATTACAACAGAACAATCATATGCAGTGCACTGTACCTCCTACAGTAAAGCTTTATTTGCTTTTTTCTTTATGGCAGCCCTTCCAGGTCAGTGTTACACAGTGAGACGTAAAAAAGGATATTAGACATGAATAAAACAGAAGTTCTCTTTGAAATGACGTGACATTTCCATATCAACTGGAATAAAAAAACACAGTGCTAGCCTTGATCTGTTTATGTGAAACTGAGCCAAGCAGTAAGATACTGTGATGTTTGATGTTCAGCTGAGGGGTTTGAGCCGCTCGGCCAGCTCGTGGTTAGACGCACAAACGTCTGAAATGCCCTGAACCGCTGCGGTCAACAACATGCAGAGACATGTGAGGGGATGCATATGGCTGTGTGAGATGCCATGACAAGGAAACATAAACAACACACTGCATTAAAGATGTGCATTTGCTTGTTTTGAATGTTAACATCATGGTCACATCACCAGACACATTTTTAGACCACTTAATAAAATCTTCACAAAGTTTAAAAATCTCTAAAAGGTCATAGTCTAAAGTTTGGGTGATTCATTAATAAATCCTCAACTATATAACCAGCAACTGGCCTCTATTATATTCCATAACCATCCAAACACTCTTCTAAAACTTTTTTTTTCACCTTCTTTCTACCTTTCCCTGAGGCGGTCGTTGAGTTCGGTAGAAAGAAGGACAGTGAAGCATTTTGCCAGGAGCGTAGAATCACTAGATTTAAGTCAGCGGCGGCTCGACTCCTCAGGAGAATGACAAGCACAAAGAAACAAAGACGGCGTGATGGCTTGACTGACAGCCTTTTAATGTCTGCTCACTACAAGGTCAGATGTATCCTAAATGGAAAAGGGAAGCGAGTGATCCTGAATTTCTTAAAGAATGCCCTTCGTGTAGGAAACAACGCTGTGTGTTTTGGTAAAATAAAGACTATAAATCATGAGAGGGAGAGGAAATTCTCCTCTAACGTGTCGACACAAAGAGTCGAAGCCAAATAGCAGGTAGAGTAGAATAATCTAAATATAATTGTGTGACTGCTGGCATGTCAACTTCAACCTTGTCTAATAAATGCCATAAGGAAGAAATGTTCTCAGAGGTTAATTTCACTATATTACCCAGAGAATTAAGGCAATTACCAACAAATGACGAAAAGGGCTATTCAGAAGCAATTCCGAGGATAACTGACCGTGCTATGTCCTCTCAGCAGGTGGTTATTCATAATACAGCAGGTGATTCATATGAATTATTTCCTACCTGTCATTCACTTTGCTCCGCAGCCTCAGTCTGTCCAAGTAATTGTAGTCCTGTAGATTTCACTTTGGCACCTACGGCGGGATTCTTGGCTGACCTTCCTGGGCGCTTCCTTCCAGCAATTATCTGTGGAACAGTTTGAAGAGAGGAGTAAATATTCCAGGGGGAATCCCAGACAGATAGCTTTGGTGCAAAAAGCAGGAGGCAAAACATGGAGACATAAAAGCAACGTGGAAATGATGTGCAGTTAGATGTACTCTGTTTATTCCTACTGATCCACTAGATGAAGTATCTAGAATAAAAAAAGGTTGAAAGACTCACATTAAACAAAAATTAAAGGAATATTAAAATTTCTCTATGAACTTTTATCACCTGAAGGGTCGGGGATATCCTTTCACTAACACAAGAATCGAACAACAGTCACGTGTGTTCAGCGCTGTATCGTGTTCTCTGGTTCCACCTGATAAAACAGTGCAGTCCCCCCTGACATTTCAGGTGTAGATATCCCCTCAGAAGCACAGAAATACATCATAATCTGTTTTCAAATGGTGTGTTACAGTACCATGCCTTGGTATTTTCCCACATATGCTTATTCAATATCCCGGCAATAAAACCAGCGGGACCTCGATTTGCCTTCGAACATTCACTCTTGAAAAGAAAACACTTCCACACAAAGCAGCGAGAAGCTAAGTAAGAGTACAGGGTCATTTAGCACCAATGAAATATTGGTAAAAAGAGTTACCATGGAGACTAATATGCTTGCAACTAAAGACACAAAGAGTGGCTTTTAAGAACGAAAGAAGCAAACTGTGGGGCACAAAGATGACAGGCTTAGACAAAGAACTGATGTCAAAGAGTTGCACACATTAGGTTTAAACGGTATTGAGCATGCACAGAAGCTGAAGATATCCTTACATCAAAGAGGGTAGAATACAAACCAAGTGTGACAGAAATCAAAACCTAATATTCTTGCATTAAATATAACAACTTTTAAACTGCATGGTAGTGTCATGCACCAGTGTGTAAAAGAATAAGTCTTGATGACAGCAAACCAAAAGACTAAAATCAAAAAGATGAAAATATAATTTAATGTGTTTCAAAGCTATTCTATCAAAGATTATTTCTATATTTGTCTGAGGACTCACAACCCTGACCTCAGTTAAAGACCTTTGCAGCTGGGAGCAGTGTATCTGGGCACGTGTAATTCAACATCTCTTAAAATAGAAAATCCAGTGGCAAAAGTTTTGCACAAAATGTTTTTAAAAAATGACCATTTACTCTTTTCGTAAAATTTCTCGGAGGAGAATATAAACCTAATCTCACGCTGTGCTCTTGTTAATGTGAGTTTTAAGGGCCAAGGTTGGTTTTACAGAGAGGAGCATGAAGTCAAACTAAGATATGTGGGAAAAACTGATTTGAAATTGTAAATGAATCACATAAAAGTTACATTAAGTAACCCCAAGGTCTTGACATTGAACTATTGGTTAAACAGTTATCATGTTTTCAAAGAACCAAGAGAGATTTGAGAAACAAATGCAGCTTTTTTTTCCCTCCAAAAATCTGGATGAGCAGAATATTGGATACAAAGCTTATCTAAAAGCAAACAGAAAAGATATGGACAACCAAGTAAGAACACTAATTTGTTTGAGCTGTTGTCTTTAAGGCTACCACTTCACAAACCCATTCCTTCTGATTGGACAGCTCTCTAGACACATGTTGGAGTGAAGTTATTGGCTGACCTTTGTGTTTGAGTGATTTATACATTATATAAATAAGTAGAAGTTTGAAAATCTGCATACATCTAGACTGCAAGAACTGAAATCTAAGTGTTTATGTTTTATTTTAAGAAAAAGAAAACTTTCAGGCTTGACATAAGGCACATTCAAATGAAGGTCTAAAAACATGTCTTATTTCAAGATAATAAAAGATAAAATGACATCTGAATTGCTTGTAACAAGGAAAAAAAATCTGACGAAGGGGAAAGACAAAGTTGCTCTTCCAAGTTTCTTGAAATTAGAAAAATGTCTTGAAACAAGAAATTTTTCCTTACCCCATGTGGATTTTTCCCTTGTCAAAAGCAATTCGGGCGTCATTTTCGTCTTTTAAAGGTATGAAACAAGACATTTTTCTGAACTGGTCTGGTGGAATGTGACTCATATTAAGTCTGAAAAAAAATTGATAAATAATAAAAAAAAAAATACCAAAATTGAGACACAAACAGTTGCTCAGGTTTCAGTTTTTTGCAGTGTAGTCTGAACATCCAGCATTGGTACTTTAAATACATGTTTAAAATATGGGAAAGCATGAAGCCCCCTCTTTAATAGATCCTGTCCTGTATAATTTAGGTAGACAAAGTCAGGTAGAACGTCTCAAAGTGATTCAGATTCGGACACTGAACAGCAGTAAATCTGCAGATTCCTATAAAACAGATGCAAAGCAATAAGAGTTGACCTTTATTTGAAAGAGCCGCCATGTGACATGCTGTGAATTAACTGACATCAATGCGTCAAAAATGCATGCCTTTGTGCGCCTTGACCTCCAAGTTAACAGAATGCAAAGAAGAACTGAACGATGAAAGGAAAACAGAGCGTGCAAACACAGCAATAAAAGAGTCACTGTGATGTCTATCTGCCGGCGAGCCACTGCGCATGCTGTCATTGGTTACAAGGTGAGCCACCAACATGCACCTGAGAAACTTATTGATGTGATCGAGTTGGGATTTTTGCTTATCACAACAATATCAAGTCACCTTGTTCTTTTATTTTTTCTCATCAAAAGTCAACAACGGTGCTATCTAACCCTGATATGGAGCCAATTAAATCCTGGTCTCAATCTATGGAGCTGTGGAGCGCATTCTAATCTGCTTTCAACTCAACCTTTATTCATCGAGGTCTTCTGTCCTGGCTTTGGATTCACAAAGTTAAAGTTTTGATTAGAGGAACAAGCGAGGAATAAAATAAAAAGCTGTCTCATTAAAATCTTGTCATAAAGGCAGTTTCACAGATGTTCAAAGACTGAGATTTAGCACCACAAGCCCTTGTTTTATCACTGGGTTAAGGCAGAGGGGGGAAGGTATTGACACACAGAGGCACAGCTAAGCCACTTCACATCTCAATCGATCACAGGTCCACTCCACTTCAAGTGGCATTCCCCTAAAAACATGAGACTTCCTCCCTGAGCTGACTTTCAGGATCTGGACACCTCGCTGGACTTTGACTCCAGACTTTCTTCAGCTTCTGTGCTGTGAAGCACTTTTTGTCCTCTTTCTTTTGTTCCCACTCAAGTCGAGTCATTTGGTTTGAGAATGTTTTCTTGGCTGGTGTAAAAGCAGGAAACAGATGGCTGGCTATTTGTGAAAGGTCCGGTGCACAGCTCACAAAACATTCCTTCACAGGATCTCGATGTCTTTTAATGCCTGCGTGGGGAACTTCAGAAAGCCTTGGACCAAGAACTTGCAAATGGTCCGTGACAATGAGATTCTGGAGGAGAGGCTTTTAAGGTATTTGACATTATTACACTGAATTCAAATGGCGCCCTCCTTACTTTCTTTAACTCTGGCTAATCCCTCCCTGGAGGATGCCTATTAACCTGGGCCAACACTCTGCCCCTCCTGATGAGGCCGAGGACAGGCCTCTTCTATTTGCTTTCCAGATCTCTGTCACTCAAATGCTCACATAATTATCGCGTGTCTTCACAGGTTACATTGCGGATATTAGCTGCATTGTAAGCAGACATTAATTACACGAGCAAGTGGACTCAGTTAATAAGGCTGTTTAAAACACTGCCCAGAATGCACTTCCACAGGCGGTTACCATAGAGTTGTGTTTATGGACGGTACACAAATGAGCCTGGTTCTTGGATGTAAATAAAATCATAGCACAATGATAAGCCCGTTCATGACATACCATCTGGCAGCCGCTGACAGTTTGAAATTACATTAATCCTTATCTATTCATTATGAAATTTGTGAGTACAGGTGTAGCCGTGTCTTATCGAGGTATAGAGCCTCAGCTGAATTTGAATTGATTTCTATCTACCTGGAATCCATTGCAGATTCCTCTCATGGCCGACTGCTGCTCACAGGTCAAGTCAGATTCATCAGATCAGCCCATCCCAGAGCTGTGTACTATGTGTGAGAAATCGCACATTTTAGATTACAGCACTGCCTCTAAAAGCCTTTAGCCTGTAGCACACGTCTTTCAATAGTTTGGTATGGAGCATTTCATCTCTGGCCGCTTCTTTTAAAGGCTATCCCACAAGGTCCTATCATGAGGAGGTTCAAGGGCAAAATAAATCAGCGATGACACGTCCCATCGTTGTTATGTAGGGCGCAGAGGTCTCCTGTCTGCAGCGGGAGCTCAGGTTGAGAGATCCCCTTTGTGTCTGAGGCGGGATCACATTAACAGCCTGACTCATTACATTAATAGCAGTGCCACTGCCACAACATGAATAACGCCGTTCCTTCAGTGAAGGGGTTACAAACCAGACTGACAGCTGGGAGAAGCATCCGGCTATTATTAACCATAAATCCTTAAATGACACATACTGTCCACACAGGAGCACGTATATATTTAGAGCTGAACTCTGGTCTCTGGGTGAAACCATTAATTCAGGAAACAAGATATAATGAGGAAAACCTTTACACGGTATTAGCCGACAAGCTGCCACGGCTGAAGTGACAAGTTCAGCTGTGTGTTTTAATTCAAGCTGCAATAAGAAGTTATGATCTGTGTTTTAACCAGCAGTAAGTAATCATCACAGACTAGTTAACATAGGGGAGAGAAAATATGAGCTGAATAAATGTCTTAAAAATTTGCTTAGCCTGTGATGGTTAAATGGAACTGCAGTTGGTCGAGTGACGTGGAAATAGTGCTAAACCAAGGGTTGTGATATTCCTCAATTACATCAAACAGGAGGAGGCAAAATTAGCTTATGCTGACTAAAAGAAAATTTCTATATTTACCAAGCACATTCGTGTGCAAGGACATTTGTTAGGTAGGTTTGGCTTTGGCAGAACTCTTCTTAAAGCTGAATAAACTGGTCCTCCACGGCTATATGTGACAGGGTTAGAAATAGGGATTCTTTGTGTTTGTACTCAAAGTTTTATTTGCATCTATGTTTTAGTGATGGATTACTGTGTTTGTATGTATTTGTGTATTTTTTATGGACTTATTTTGTTATTTTTTTGATGTTGTCTAATCAGTTGACTGTCCTAAAGATACTGAACTGGGACTTGGTGAGTCATGTGCTTTAATCAGTTAATCAGTAACTGAGGTAGTAGGTGTGGTGGAAGCTGTGGACAAGGAGAACAAGACAAGAGGAGCTTCCACTCAGCCAAGAAGGCAAATGGAAAAGGATGCTGGGTGCAAAGTGAGAGGCAGTGCAAGCTGAGAGAGGAATGCGATGCAACGGGTTCACGACAGCACCGCAGCACAGCTAGTATCCGTTTATGCTACTTCACACAGACCTGGGTTGATAGTTGGCAAACTCTGACCTGGAAAAACAGCGAGTATCCCGACCAGATAGTTGGCAGCACTAAGACATATATAAGGGCTACAGTGACGTTATGTTCTTCCTGATTACATAGAGCACACAACTCACCCAGGTTACTCTGTCTTCAGGTCCCTTTAAAAGAGTCAAAACGAGGTAGGCTGCATTGAGCAGGACTTCTTTTTCACTTTGTTAAGTATGACTTTATGTTCGCAACTACATGCCACTTGTTTTAGAGTCTATTTATCAACATCTTATGATAATAAATTAGATAATGTGCATTCTAGTTTCCTGTCTGGTTTTTCACTCTGTCCCCTCTGATTTTGAGAACCTATTTTTTTAAGGCTTTGACATTTTGAATACTAGGTGGCGTTATTGGCATCTCCACATTTACAATTTATCATCAAGACGAATTAAAATAATGACAGAGAGAAACAATTTGAACCTCCCTTTCTTTGCAATGACTCTTAAATGACTCATTTGGTATTTTTTCCATCAGTGTCACTTTTCTTTTTATTCCATTCGTCTGGGTTTTTGAATGTTCAGATTTAATTATTTAATGGTACATCATGCAAAATGTCTGGACCAGCACTTTCTTCAGTCACAATCTTGTTAGAGTAACATCCCAGATCTGGGTCCTGCCCTGGGACTCTTGCCACACACCTACTCCTTGTTGTTGTGGAATAAAGCAAAGATGACAGAAATATAATCTTAGAAAAAAAAACCAAAAACATCAAGGCTGCAAGTACAGCGCTCCTCCATGCCCTTCATTGTTATGAATCTCAGGAAATGCTTGTGGCAGCTCTACCACATCAGCAGAATTTGGGAATTCTTCAAAAGCTGATTCTCCTCTAACCTTACCTACCCTTTCTACCACCTTCCCCACCTACTCCAGCACCAGGGGATCTGTCACAAATCAAGGATGGGAAGGTCAATAAAAGCAAACCATGCCAGACTCTCTGACTGACACATCAAAAGTTCCCTCAGCAGTGCTCGACACTCTGCCTTCCTTCCCTTCCGACCAATTTAGCCGAGTCCAAGGGGAGCCCCCTAATCCATGCCTCTGAAAGTGCGCTTAATCAACCTCTGATTAAGAGGGAGCACGCCGAGGTGTCCAACAACATCTCCACCCAAAGAAACAGGATTTATTCGTCTTCACTACCCTGATGCTCCCTTTCAAATGTCTTAAGTCTTCTAAGTTTAGGTCTTCATTCATTTCACTCCCACAGATAGCAAACACAAAGCAAACATTTAGTTCCTTCTAATTCTCCCCTCCCCTCCTCCCTTCTTCCCTGCTCCCTCTCTCCCCCGCTCTCTCCCTCCATTTGTTTTTTTTCCGTTGTTGTTATGAGTGTCCCCCAGGTGTCCGGGAATGAATTAAACATCAGTATGTTGGTAGGAAGGGCACAGCTTCTCCTGAAAAGATTGAATGCAGAGTGTTGTTTGAGAGGGGAGCCGCAGTGGAGGTGACAGGGGAGGCTTTGCTCAGCACGAGGACGTGGAACCATCAGGGAACCACTTTGACCTCTAACATTTGACCGCCTTCATGAATAATCATTTCAGTCCTCCTCAAGTCTCTCACAATAATTGGGGTTTTCCAAAGTTTAAGAAGTGGGGGGGATATTTGGCATTTTGCTGTCTCAGAGTTGGTGTTTGGAAAAGTAGTCAAATATAAGACTTTTCTTTGTTTATGTTTGCTGTTCAAGAAACTCTGCATAAACTCATGTGTATATAAAATCCAGTGTAGTCAGACCTTTGCTGCCTGTGAAGCAGAAGTTTCATCAATGTCAACAAGAATCTACTTTTTTGCTAATTTGCTCTCTTTCAGACAAAAGTCATTGCTTCATGTTTCTTTTTCATCCTGGTTGTGACCGCAACTTCAGGCTCTTTTATAGTCAAACTGTCAGCCATCTCTGAAACTATAAACCTACCAATCAGACGATAATATGCACAATTGCAGTGTTGAGGATGAAATGCTTCTGGACTTTAGAAGTTTTATAATGCATCATCCACTGCTGTTCAGCTATTTTTCTTTACCTGTTGATTCCGGTAGCTATTTTGTACGAACACCTTTTTTTGTTTTTGTTTTTTTGGGGGGGGGATTTAACTTTGGTGAAGCTATCCACTAATTTCTTTTATATACCCATTCAGTGTTTGTAAACGGTTCAGTAACCTCAACCTGTAACCAACATCTTCATTAAATACTCAAAGTAAAAGCTGGATTTAGGATATTGGCAGTTATTGTCACTTATTTGTAGATGAGCCTGGTTACCTAAGGTTGGAAAAAGAAAACATTCAATAACTCAGCCGCAGAAATGGATAGTGTTTCGGTGTAAAGTGTGACCCCGTTGACTGGTGACTGTCAGCTGACCATAAGTGACGCGTTTGGCTGAAGTCGCCAGTTATCATGGCCGCATTTACCCCCAAAACACTGGTAGTTCTGTAATGGTCAGAATTTGATAGAAGTTAACGCCATACAATTGTTTCTGACAATCGACCACAGAACAAGTCAACAATGAAAGAAGTTGGACGGTAGTTGCTACAGCACAGAAAGAACAGAAAAGTTAAAAAGCAAGCAATTGCAAGGACTGTTGTTAATGGGAAATTAAATATTTAGGTTTGGAATGAAAAATGTATCACCTTGCTGCTTTCTATACACAAAAGACACTATTAAACTATGTATCACAGGCTGTTGGTAGCACAAGATAACACTTTTGACAAACATGAAAACATTTCAAATCCAGGCCATGCACCTATTGTGTTATCCAAGCAAAATAAGATCCAGATTAAGAACTCAGCAGGAAAACTCATCCTTAAATGAGCATGATAAACTATAATGATAAGGGTTGCCAACAAAATTAAGCTGTTTCAGCTGTATGGTGCACTATTGTTCCCTTTCACAAAAGTATATATATTTTTCCCAGTAAGGTGTGAATGTGTCAAAACTTAACATATTATGAGTGTTTCTCATCAATTAAGTGGCTTACTGCTAAAATAAGGTGTGAAACCAAATAAGGATGTGCAAAACTCATAGGTATACTAGGAATCCTGACAGTGTCAGTGTGGTTTCAACAAAATTTCCAGGTCTTTGTCTGTGAAAGTACCAAAAATAAGTAGTACATCATATTCCTGTCATTTTAGTTTTTTTTTCATTATTACACATTTAAAAAAAAAAAAGACAGTTCTACCATCAAAGGGTAACAGAGCTGTGAGACGATTAAAAACAGGGTTGGTGACTGATTCATAATCATAAGAGAAAATTATGGTATGAGTGCATCTCTGGCCTCTTTCGCAGGTAGCTTTGTCCAAAATATACACCACAATTTCCAATTTTGTCATCTGCTGTCAACTCGAAAAGAAGGAAAACAACATTTCAATTAATAGGAGCTTTCATGTAGATTTATTCATTTGCTTGTTGGCATTCACACTGTGGCATGCATGTGTTAAGAGAAGCTGTGCTGCAGAATTCCAGCTCTTTATTTCATTAGTTTTCTTTCAGCCCGGTATAATCAGGCATGAGCATGACGACTTTAAAACCCCAGCAGCAAGTTATGAGGCATTTCAAGGTGAAATATCAGACTTTTTTTCTCCCCCTAAGTTGATTATCCAGGAAGGAGAAATGAGTCTCATATTTCAAGGCAGAGTTCAGTGAACTGTGGTCATGTGATTAATACCCCTGTCTGAGACTTGCCAAAGAGCTAATGCCTGGCTTTAGGTTTACAACAACAAAAGATTTGTGTTGTGCATACGGTCAGAACAAGAGCAGGAGGAGTCAAAAGATTTTTTCCTGAGCGGGAGCCGACTTGGTAAGAGTGTGGGTTAGAAAGTAAACATCTATCTCTTCTATCTCAACTCCTCGTCAAATATCTGTGCTACTGCAGAGCGACTTTGATCAACAAAGTACTGAGCTCGTCCATGGCAACACCCACATAAAACACACAGTCGAGGTTGTGTAATCTCTTTTGCATTACATATAAGAGAAGAATTTTTCCTGTTTGCAGCACTTAGCTCCAGACAAAATGTCCATTGATGGTGCTGACCTGTACAAATGGATGCCACGCTTACTGGCTGCTCCATGAGATATGTTGCTGTTGAATTAATCGCAGCTATAATGTGTATCAGAGGTTGTTCGGGGTTGTACTTGAACAGGTGCTTAAAGCAAACAAAAGTTTAAGTGAGATGTCAATCAGCTGCAGTCTTCACACACCCACGAGGTGAGAACAAAAGACTAATCAGCTAAAAAAGAGAGAGCAGCTGTGAGGCTCCAGTTCGGTTGTGTAAGAACATTACAGGTTAAGTTTGCCTAAATCACTGGTCCTGCAGATCAGGGGACATGATAAGTGTGGCTCAAGTTGCAGCAGCTCTCCAATGTTCTTTTTCAGCTCTTTTTTGATTCTCCTTTAGCTGTCTTGGTATTTGCAATGCAATGTGCAATACCTTAAGTTTTTATTAGTTCTCTTATGTGCAACAGTTCATTATTCATCAGGGCCCGAACGACCGACATTGTAGGCGAAGGCCCTCTTGGAATCGCCGTGGCCAAATTTCTCTGCCTTTAACCCCAAATTTGGTACCTTAAACATGCTTAAAAACTCACCAAAATTTGTCTACCTCCCCAAATGAATGCAATAAATTGATGAATTTGGAGCTTTCAGAAAGGTACAACACTCGGTAGCACCCCCTTTTGACAAAATCTTGGCAGCCCCGCCAGCTACTTTGACCAACATGCACAAAATTTTTACAGAAGAAGTAACATGCCAAAACCTACAAAAAACACTCTTGGCAGGATGACCCAATTCCAACAGGAAGTTTCAGAAATTTTAGCCAAACATTGGATTTTGACGATTTGGATGGTGCGTATTTGAACCAACTAGTCTTGGAGTTTTTTTCAGCTTATCTTCAAATTTCTCATGTGTATACTAAACACCTTGAAGATTAAAAGTTATTAAAAGATTGTTATAATCTCAATCGGCATGGTCACTAGAGAGCACTAAAAATCATGAATTTTTTACATACTCTGATATGTATGAAATTTTTCAACACATTTATCATGCCAAGACTTTCATAAACATATGAAAAGTTATGGGGAAAATAACATTGAAATTTCTCCGCATGTGTGTGAAAAACTGATTTTAGAATCATATAAGATTTTGAAATCCTGTAGTGTGGGCCAGTCATTCTTTTCAAATCTTGAAGTGTGTACGTGTTATAGATTTAAGAAAAGACATTTGGTTGAGAGTCTCCTTTTGTGTGAGAAAAAAACAGTTTTAGAATCATATAAGATATTGAAATCCTGTAGTGTGGTCCAGTCGTTATTTTTAGAATCATATAAACTCTCCAATGAGATGGATGAGCTAGCAGAGCGAACTCAGTCAGAGGGCATAGGGAATAGAGGGCAGAGAAGCTTTGTGCTATTCACAGAGACTTGTCCAATGAAGCCCCTTTGAGGATGAATAAAAGTGTATCTTATCCTAACTTCCACCTTTTTGAGGTATATTTTGGTTGATTGAATCTCTTCTTGCAACTAACAAACGAGACTTTCTTGCTAAAACTTTGAGTTTGGAGGTCTACCAGAGCTCTCCAAACATTTCAAACTTATTAGTCATTCAGACAACCAAATAGATACGAGTTTGAGGTTGCCAGCATTTCCCTTTCAGAGGATTTCATGTCCTTGATCAGGTTAACTGCACACTCAATGGATGAAAACATCTCTGTGGGTGGTGAGGATGTTTAAGCTTTCATTAAAAGATATGCTGGAAGTATAGAAAACATTGTACCAAATCATACAATACAAGCAAATGACATGTTGAACGCAACATTAATTTAAACAGGGACAGTGAAAGGCAGTGAACTGCTGTTGTCACGCAGTCCTTCTTTTCATGCACAGCTGTTTTGATTGAATATAAAACCCATGCATTGTGTAATGTTAAATAAAAGTTGTGGAGGAAGACATCACCTCCCACATCTGCTCAGCCCTCATTCTTTTCAATCCTTGCTTCTCCGCCTTGTATCAATTTGTTTTTTTGCATGTCAAGTCAAAGGGAGGTTGTCACAGGAGACAGCTCGCTTGTCTCAAGCACATGATTGAGGTAGCTGCAATTTATAACGTCCCAGCCCAAGCGACAGACCTAACTTATCTCCGGCCGGCTCGCCTGCCGCTGCCCTTTCACTCAGCCAACGAGGATGAAAGTTGCAGGTTGGGTTAGTTTGTCAAAAGGCAGGAGGAACCATTACAAATCTACACTATCCATCCTTCAGTAGGGCATGGAGCCTTTTCCCCTGGTGCAACGCTGCAGCAGACCTGCCTCTCCTCAAAGCTGCCTGTCTATCTCACACGGCCGAGAAGCTCACAGGGGGGTTGTTATCACAAAGGGCCAATTTGTTATCCCGGTTTCACTCCATCACAGAAGCCATTATTTGGGACTTTTATCTATCAAGAAAAAGCTGTTAATGTGAGAAAGAGAGTGTGTACTCTGTCATTATGCCACCGAGGCTACTGGCTTCACCTTATACTGATTCAAGCTGAATGAACCTGAGGCAATTACTCCCTGAAAAAAGATCACAACTACCAGCCATGTGAACTACCTTGAACTTTTAAGTTGCGCCCTGGTGGAAACGCCACGTCTGATCCTTATGTTAATATTTTGTGTACTAATTGCAGTGCAGCACAAAGCCCTTGATGGAGTAGGCACTTCCACCGTAGGCGGATCCTCCTATTAGTGGCAGCACTGTGCTGCCTACGTGCTCTGACACCGGCACCTCAAGCCCAGGAACACTGACTGCTAGATAATGCATCCACACCTGCAGGATGGAACATATTTCATAAACCTGAGTGCAAAGCTGTGATTTATCACTTTCGCTTATTACTTGAGACACCTGGAGTGATCGATTGGTTTATCCTCCAAGTAAGAGCTATGTATATATATCAGGCGGGAAAAAAGAGGGGAAAAGACAATTACCTGGCTAGGTACTGAGGTGGGAGGATATTTCCTGAGAGTCAACCTTCACACAACTGTCTTGTGCCCTTTGTGTCTCCATCATGCTCTGTGACACCGCCGTCATTATGAGACAGACGGCTGCTCTGTCTATGCAAATGCTCCCTGCTCTGTCTCCTGCAGGTTTGACTTGATTCAGGTGGGTAAAGATAGTTCAACGTTGCAGGGCTCGATATGAGAGGGGGAAAATGTCATGAAGGTGTTTAAGACATTAGCGTGAAACAATATTACATATATAAGCTGCAGAGTGGAATCTATTGGATCTAATCCTGCAGCAAAAAGGCCTTAAGGTTTTCATATCACTAAGAATTGCTTCTGCCACTTGCAATTAGAAGCTCAGTTTCTTTCCTGCATCAACCTGTGAAACCTTCTTAGCTACGTGACATCTGAACCAGAGAGTCCTGACATCCACAAACCTTTCTGAGTCCAGCCCAATCACTTGTCACACTCTCAGTGCAAGCTCTCAGGCCCCCTCTACACTCATCACAAGCCATCATTACGCCACAAGCTGTCAAATTAAAAACTTTTAAATTGTGTGAATGCCTCCTCGGAACTTTCCCTTTTTCCCAGCAACATATTGCCGAGATAATTGAGGATATTAGCAGCCAGACTGTTACCAAGAGATGAAAGGCAAAGGAGGGAGCGGTGACAGCTCCTCTCGCTCGTGGCGGTAACGAGGGACTGTCAAAAGTCTCTCCGTGTTTATCTCGGATCATCTGGGGGGATTTAAAACCCTTACCTTCACAATTCCATTCTTTATGGCGCGTCCTTTATCCACAGTGATTTACGGAGGCTCAAGCCCTGTGCCGCGTGATGAATGAGCACTCTTCACAAGGTGTCAGGGCCAGGCGGCGGTGGGCGGCGGTGGTGACTCCTCCTTCTAACACTCCCTCGTCTCTGCTTCATTCATCTTTCCTTTCCCTGTCTTCCCCTCATTTAATTTCAAAATTATCTGATTAAAATAATACACATCAAGTAAGTTCTAGATATTTCTTGTCGATAAGGTAGCTTCAAAAGTTAGGATTTGTTGGTATGTAAGAGTTCTTAGCTGGTACTGGCCTTGATGATTGACTTTACCTTTAGGGTCAAGAAGAAGCTCTGAATTGGCTTTAATATGACAAAGGAGGATTACATCAAAACAACTTCAATCATATTAACACCAGCTTGACTTTGAGCCATGTCAATGGTGCCACTTCATCCAAAACAGTCCAAAACAGTCCAGCTGCAGACCCCATCTCTCAGCCAACTCCCTTGGAGGCTCCACCCCACCATCAGAGGAAAGATATGCCAAGATATGAAGGAAAAAAATAAAAGATGAAACTGAAAGCATTGCCTTCAGAGTTACGTTGGGTCTACGCTTCTTTTTTGTGCGTTTTGATTAATTTGGTTAATTTGATTCCTTAGTTGTGTTACAATGAAAAAGCAAAGAATAAAATGCACACCATCAATAACAAAAATATTAATGGGCACTTTGGTTTGGTGTCATAGTCTTGACCGTAGTCATTTCCTTAAGAGAGACGCAAATTTTTCATTTGCGCTACAGTCCTATCACAACCTCTGTGTTAACATCCAATGTTGTTTCAACTGTAGAATGGGGATATAGTTAGATAAATTCAAGGTTTAAGGATTCACAGCAACATGATTCACTTGATATTATGTGCATCAGATGAAGCTAAAATGTGTCCATTCATGTTAGTTTCATAATAACCGTTGCAAGGCTACTTAGTTAGCCAATTTTTATGTGATGGTGGTTAAAGTAATTCCAACACATGAAGCCAATTGTGTTATAATTCAATATCTAAACATTAAAGACTGTTTATTTATTCAGGTAAGTCACTTCCATCCAATGATAGAAAACATCACTTTTTTGCAGAATAGTCTGAGGTTTGGCCTACAATGTAAAAAAAAAACGTGATTAATAAGATACTTGTTTTCAAACAAACAGGGCAAAGCTCCCATAAAGCTCACTTTACAGCGTCTAACCTCATGCCTATGTATCACAAATAAACCTCAGAAGAGGGGAAACTGTCTCCAGCAATTACAAAGTAATACAGAAAGTAAGACGCCCAACTCTGAAAAGACAATTTCTCAAACTTTCCTTCAACTTGCCAATAAAAATAGTTTGAAACATTAATAAAATATGCCTCTAGGTTTGCCCTTCGCAGCGTGAACAATGATTACAGCAAACATTTAAACAACAGAAACTTTCTGAAATGAGTTAGATTTCATTTGCATTTTTCAGTTCATACATTTTAATTTGTTTTAGGGCAGCTGTCAGGCTGATTGTGGAAATTGTGTCACAGATTTAGATAATGTGAAACGCTGGAGGGGGTAGGAGGGGGGTCTTATTGAAGTTTTCCTGTTCGGAGGAATGAGAAATACCTCCCTGACACAGAAAGTGAAGTGTCATTTTATTGACATTGTTATGCTGACAACACGTTAAGATTTGTTTTAAGAGTTTGGAAATCCAGCCTAAGATCCTCTGGGAGTGCGTACGTGACTTTGCATAAACATCACGTATTTAGCATTCAAGGACGAAAGTAGATTCTGCCTGACAAGTCATGGCTCAATCATTTTAAAAACAGCAGGTCCTTTGTGTTTGTGCTGCTGTGAGTTTGGCAGGTTAGTCCATTAAGCAGAGTTCAGCTATGTATGAACAGTGAATATAATACAACACAAACATAATAAAACACAGCGCTGCTGAGCAAGGAGAGAAATCAAATCAAGGTTACCTCAGTTCCACGTTTGCGAATCAGCTCTGCTTTGCTTCAGAATCTGATTTTAGTTTCACCTCTGTTTTACTTTCCCTCATTTCTGTTCTGTTTTACTTTAAGTCCCTGTTTGGTTTTTGCTCGATCTGGAGGTGGAAGACGTTTTCACATCTTGGTCCAGCGTGTCCTGGAACCTTTTCAAGGCTGCTCACTTCACGTCATCTGGTAAACATCTGAGGTTAAGCAAGCATCTCCTGTCTCCTCTCTTTCTCTGACTTTTCTGACACAGCACTTTCAAGAGGATGACGTCATGCTCTCCTTTTTGCTGGTGCTTTGTGCTGCTGCCTACATGTTTTTGTCCCTCTCTTGAAAACAAATACTTGGGTTTTCTTTCACATTCAAGTTCATGATCCAGCTCTTTGACTCAAGCAAAACAAACAGGACTTTTGTGCTTCTACCATTGCTAAGTATGCTTTATGACTGTGAAGTTTTGTTTTGTTGGTTTAAACGTTTTAATACTATCAAATATTTTATACTTTGGTGTAATGTTATCTTCTAACAAAGTCCAACAGCTGAAATTTCCGTTGTTGTTCACACAGATCAAAACTAAAGTCGCAGATTCATGGATTTGTCCAAATTGGAAACTTAACATGAGAATAAACAGTGAATTTAGATAAAGAAATTTACTTTATAGTTTGGGTAAGTATACTGTGGCATGATTTTGGCCAAAACAACAAGATTTAACATGAGAACGCTTCAAATATCGATGATATTACTTAATCACATGCCCAGATCAACACCTCACAGAGTGCAGAGGTATTACTGTGCATATGCCCACAGCACAAAGTCACTGAACGCAACACCTGAGGATTTCTTACAGTCGAGGAAGTTTTGATCAAACGATTCAAAATATTTTCAACATTTCAAGCTCAACTTACCATGGAAAGTTTCTGAAATTTTTCTGGAAATGCCCTGGTAATTTTCCACCCTAATCGAAACAACGGGTCTGTTTTGTATCTATATTAACAATAATATCCATCATCTCATATTTCTAACAAATGATGTGATATAATGAGCAGTTGGAAGCATGTACCAGGTATTCTTTTTTTGAAATTTAGTGGACCTTATATACCATATTTTCAGTGCCTAACTGTCTTGCTCTGTTTATCTTGATGCGTGAATGTTCTGCCAGAAATAGACTCACACATCCTTAACAATAATATTACACACATTTCAACCTGCACAGACAGAGCTGAGTCGCACCACAACATGAGCAGAGGCTAAAACAGAGACTAGATAAACTGACAGGAAGTCAGTCAAGAGTCATTGCCGTGTTTTGAAGAGTGTTCATCAACATTTTTTTTCAGCACTAAGAGCGTTCTGTCAAGTTTATAGATCACTTTTGTATTCAGGTTGCCTTTACAAGAGCAAAGTTCAACTATAAACCCAATCAAAGCAGAGGCAACAACAGCTAATAAGCTTGTTCTTCACAATGAATTCAACCAAAGCTCCTGCCTGTGTGAAGGTCATCCATTCAGAATCAAAATGTGTAGGACACATCTCTCAGCTTCTCTTTAGGTTGAAGATTTGTTTGTTGTTTTTCACTGACTTTATTGACATTATTTCAGTGTTTAGTTTGAATGCATCTATGAAGGAACAACTTCAGCTCAGAACTTTCTCATTGACACTTATTTCCCACTGAAGTACAAACAAAATCTAATAAACAAAGAGTCAGTGCTTTTTCTCATGCTTCTTTTTACGGTTTTCTTTTGACACCACTGTCTCTCCGTCCGTCACCCATCATCCCCCTCCATCCAGAGAGAGAGAGATATGAGCCTCTCTGCCCATCCATCTCCTTCCTTTACTGTTTGTCTTACTGAGTGTCAATGTCACATGTTAGGGCATTAGCTGTTAAGACATCAGAGGATGAGGTCAGTGCTGACAATGTGCCTCTATTAAATCAGTGGCCTCTGAAAGTGTGCGAACAAGTCTCGCTGTCACGCCAGGTCCAGGCACACTAAGAGCCGGGGCTGACGGACGTTTTTATCCTTCCTGCTTTAGAACGGGTGTGGCAGAGGAAAGCTTTACACACCTCGCTTCAGCACAGAGCTGCAGCAGCCGTATGTTGCTGTGCTGGCATCACAAATATTGAGACAAAGCCGACTTTGATCCCTCAAACCTTCAGCTGCTTTTTTATCCTCCTGAATCAAGCAGTCAGTGTATGGCTAACTCTTTGAACATCGAGACTGATGCTTTCTATATGAGATTCTTTGAATCAATCAAAAATGCACAAGCTTGTAACCTCATTTGTTCAGCAGCTGAAGAATTCCATCTGTCATGTTACTGATTCCTTTGTTGATGTCTTTTTTAAAGCCCATTTACTTTATGATTTTAAAGGCTCTGTGAGGGATATCTGTTTGGTGTTGGCTGCAGTGACACCTGTGGCCAGTTATCCGTATGCCCTAAAAAATGTAAATGTAAATGCTGTAAAAACTGGATACTTTCTAAGGTGTGCATTTCTTTTTTGGTTACCTCTACTTTTCTTTGCTCAAGACACTTTTTGCAGGATTAAAGCCTTGAGGTAATGTATTCAATTTTTGCTGCTTCTGATAAAATTCGACCCAACCACAGACACTGAGAAATCAGTGGTGCCTTGACTTGTGAGTTTGATTCAATCTGTGGCAAAGTTGATCAAAATTGCTGATACATCACATCAATTTTCCGTATTGAAATTAATTGAAACTGCATAAATATTCCAGACCCCCCAAAAAGCTTATTTTTCTCTTTTTAGACATGTCTTTATATGAGTAAAGTTTACTGACAAATAAGGCATTATTGCATAAAAGCACACATTAGAATATACTGCAATAAACTTGTCTTACTCAGTGCAATATTCAGCATTTAGCTTGGACGAGTTGAAGATTTTGACAGAGGTGGAGGAGAAAGGCTGAACTGAGTGACTGGATCCCGATTTTTGCCCTTTTCACCATCCTTTCCTCACTTTTACCTGCAAGTATTTCAGATAAAAACTTTTCCAATAATGTTGTTTCGTCCCCTCTTCTAGAATATTTCTAAATGAGTTTGGCAAGTATCATCAAATAGTGCCATTGAACACCCAGCTGCATTTTTTTTCTTGGTGTTTCTTTTGAATAAAGTCTATAGTTTTCCAAAATGGCTGCAAGTGCAAATGTGAGCATAACACTGGTGCATCCACTGCGTGCTAACCGCATAAAATGAACGAGTGAGACCCGGGATGCAAAGAGGATATTGCAACATTTTCTGCAACTCAAATTTTAGCCCCCAACTTAAAGCAACAGCTTGTATCTCCAAAAACTTGTTAGCTGGCACACTTGTAAGCCAAAGTACCACTGTAAACAAAAGTGAAACTATTTCAAGATCACTTATTGAGTCCTCACTGAGCCTTCAACATCATTTCACTAACACACTGTGTATGATTGATCAACTCTTTGCATGTCACATTTTCTCTCTATTTTCTGCGGTTTAGCTTCTCCTTTCACCTCGCAAATTTCTAAACCAATCTACAACTCTCTTCTTACAGAAGTCAAGTGAAACACAACAAATTTCACCCTGTTGGCCTCATTTCTGATGCACAGCTGGTTAAAGCACCAACAGACTGGTGTCACCTGCTCTCGGTAAAGTAAACAGCATAAACAGGACATCATGGTTTAAATTTTATGCATGGAATTAGTCTTAGATATTAAAATCTATGGAAGGAGTCCATTTAACAGACTGAACCAAATGAGCTATGAGAGTCACATCGCCGTGTGCCCTTGAACGCTGAGGTTGGTGCTAAGTTCTACCTAAATACGTCTTGCTTAAATGCACGCCGCCCCATCTCTGTACAATAATCACGCCGTTAGTGCTGCAGAGTGTTGCAGTGCATTAAGATAAAAGCGCTAAAACAGTGTTTGTGCTGTATCCCAAATGGAGGCTGCTAAGTGAAGTAGCTTGCTGTTATAGGAGTCGAGGGATGATGGTAGCATGAGTGCTTTTCTGAGTGGGAACACTTCACACTGCAGGGGTTTGCACTGATGCCACAGCATAAATTTGTCATATATCTTTTTTTTCTCATACTATATTTTCCTCTACAGCTCTAAATGTACGCTGAGATGATTTATCACATTTGCTCATTTAGCTCATATTTGGATTTCAGCCACATCACTATTCATAATTTTACATTTCGCTGAATTTTTTATTCGATAAATGATTCAGGGGCTGAGAATTAAAGAGTTTTTTTTAGGGATGGAAAGGAGTGAACTAACTTGTGATAGAGAAAACCACAGTGAGAATGTTTTGATGTGCTCTCAATACCAAAAATCTGAATCAAAATAGCCAGGAATATAAAAGCCACATCAGGCGAGTGAAAGGGGGGCTGGAGCAGAAACTACTGTTCCCATAATCCAGTAAGTCACACCCTCAGCTGGAGAGAACGCTGAGAAAGACTATCGGCTTTACACCCTAATTCACCTTTCATAGACTCGTTTTTTCTTCTTTCTGAGAAGCTTAAAATGGATTTGCCTCATCGGCCTTGAGATGAAAAATAACAGAAAGGTGCGTCTCATAGAGCCATCAATCTGCTTCGTGTTAAATGACGGGGGCTAATCATCTTGAGAGCTTGTTTTCTGGCTAAGATAAACACCACTGAGGCTGAGGGATGATGAAGGCAGATGGTGGGAGTCTTGTTTGCACGCCTGTTGCAGGTGGAAACTGAAGGCCTCCTCATGAATGTGTCACCCAGACGGAGGTCCTGAATGCGTTGGGGAGCCGTTTGTTTGCAGGGGTCTTAAAATCCCTCGGACCGCTCTCCTGACAATTCTGAAAACATTCTTGTAAAACGGGGGAAGATGAGGAAAATAAATTTGTTGTGATGTTTACGAGTCTGCGCATTTGAGGGCATCGGAGCATTGCATAATGTCATCCTACAACAGGGGACTGGGAGGGGACCTTGGCCCTTACTCTCGCACACAAATGCATACATGCACTGAGCCCGATAATGAGAATCCACCTCACCAAATCTTTCAATTCAAGGACTTGCTTAGATTGACTGTAATGCCTAAGTAATCAGCCTGTTCTGACCCACCTTGTCCTCGGCCAGGATTTATAGCACCCAATTACTGATCTCTATTACCCAGTGTGCCAGGGGGATGGAAATCAGACGTGTGGACAGACGGCCGGCGCTCTGTCTGCCTGTCTGGGTGACCAGGTGATGAGAGGTTGGCCTCCACTTCTCACCGCTTTCCGCCCCACCTTTCATATCATATTACACGGCCTCAAACTGGCAGATAAATTTTAATATTCTTTCAGGTGTTGAAGCACTTCTTGCATGTCTGGCTTTGGTGACATTGTGATAAATGTCTTTTCTCATCGCGTCATTTATAGAAATATGCTCCCTATTGCTCAAAGAAAGAACAGTTTTAATGAGAAACAGTAACCGCATCACAAGTAGAGACCCACTCTGCAGGACTTTGCAATCTAAGGATCAAAAATATCTTAAAATACTTGATGAGAAAACTTCTAATGTTACAACTAAAAAACATTTCCATATTTTTGCTTTAAAACAACAAGGTTCAAAACACCTGGAGGAACAGCTCCCAACTAATGAGGTTAACAAGTCAGCAACAGGATTGGATGGATTTAGTCTCTCAGAGACAAAGACAGCTTGAGGTTCACCACCCTGAGAGAGAAAGTGTGAGCAAATAGTTCAATGGCCTCAGAAAAGTGAGAAAGAACAAGTGGAATTTACTATCTATGGTAAATATCAGTAAAAGATTCAGAGAATCTGGAGAAACCTCTGGGACCAGACTGAAAACAAACAGGTCTTTAGGTCGCACTGCATTCAAAACAGACATGACTCTGTGGTGGAAGTTAACGCATGGGCTCAATATCACTTCCAAAAGCCATTGTCACTGAACACAGGAATGTATCAGAAATGCAGGTTAACACTTTACTATGCAAGGAGAAGGGGTGGGGGCTTAAAGTGTTCACTTGTGACTTCAGATCTTCAGATAGTGAACAAAGATTTCGTAACTTCAGAAGGCAACAGCAAAGTTTAGTATATGGAACTGCCTGAAGGTGGAAAGGATCAGTGTTGGAGACGTGAGGTGTCAGTGAGGTAAAGTCTGGTTTTATGTAACATCTTGTGGCCTCGATGTTCCTCAGACTCAACACTGCTGCCTTTGTGAGTCTTTTGTGTTTCACCGTCTTAATCTGAGGTATCCTTAGAGTTGTTGAATCAGACCGCGAAACCTCCAGTCGATTTTACATCACCTGATGCACACTATTACCTGAAGCTGTCCAAAAGCATTCGAAGAAATCCACTTGTCAAAAAATGTCACTTTCACTTTTCAGGCCTGTTACACAGCCATCACTCCTCTAATCAATAATTAATGCTTTCAGTCGGGGCCTGTCGAAGGCACTGGATTGTGAGAGTGAGCCACTTCAAAACGTAACAATGTGATGTGCCCCTGGCTCCTTGTGTAGCTCTGAGATAATATTATATTTAAAAAATAGACATCAAAACTGAGTTTGAAATATCAAAGAAAGAGCCCACAAAGCTTTTATTTTTGCATTTGTCATGCTGAAATGAATGACAGCTCCGCAGTGGACACTTTCCGTGCAAAAGTCTGAAGTTAGTGAAAAGAGTTTCATTGTATGTGAAGCATGTTTTCAAAAGCTTCATAATATTTCTTACTTTATCTAAAATGTGCGCCACAGTACCTCCAAATTATCTCCTCCAGCTGCCGTTCCTCTTCCAAATAACTGACAAACACTTCACACGGCCTTTCATATCTGAAAAGGTTTCTTCATGACTTCAGAATCTTGAAAGTTGGGCTCAAACTGCCGTCCATGAATGAAGCATGAACGAAACTTAAATATTTTAAAAGCAGCGCGCACGCCCTGCCACACAATCCAATCCAATACTTTCACATGTAAGGGACCTCTTTAGGGTTTTGATGTTACAGATCAAAACGATGTCAAAGCTGAATTTTGAAATTCTGTTGGAAAACAAACAATTTTAATGTCAGAGAGGAAGCTTTTTAAAACAAACCCTTATCACCTGTACTTGCTGTACTGTGAACAACATCATAGACATCAGTAAAAGCATCACCAGGCGTGTGCACTTGAAGAGGAGGTATGTATGGAAATGTGTGCCCTACCACCTCATGGCAAAAAATGCATGCTAAATTTGTCCCTCTAGATCATGTACTAAAAGACCATCTAAGAAGCCGAAACATGTCAAAGAGTGCCCTCTTAGGAGCCAAAGCGCAGCAAAGTTTACCTTTTAAAAGCCAAAACTTATGCTAAAATGGCCTCTTGGGAGCAAAAATGTGCTTAAGTGGCCTCTTCAGAGCCAAGACATGTTACAGTGCCCCTCTGGGAGCCAAAACATGCTTCTGTGCTCTTTTAAGAAAAAAAAGCACGTTTTAAAGTGTCCTTCAAACATGCCAAAGTGCTCTCCTGGTAGGCAAAACAGTAAAACTTTGCCCCTGGCTGTTTAAAAAAAACTTAACTACTTCTTGGAAAAAAAACATAGAATTTGGTGCCTTCATCAGTGGGGAGAATGCCCTGTATGTACTTTATTTTTCTTTATGCCCCTGCCCTACATAAAGTCCATCCACACCCCAGTTTAGAACACATAACTTAATGTTGCGTCTCCTGACCCAAGGTGAGAGTCAGGACCCCTAAGTACTTATTATGTTTAATTGAGGTGTACATGAGAAGCAGTATTTAACTTACTGTGGGGGAGAGGACTGAGTGGAAAGACTACAACTGCACACTACTACAAAAATTCAGCAGATGTATGTCTCAAAATAATAATCAAAAGCAGGAGCTCATATTAGATGATCATGAAGTGAGCAGTGTCTAGAAAAAGAAGCTAGCTGATATGATTAGACATTGATTGTGCAGGACACTGAGTGAAGTACTTCTATTCAGCATATTTGCCAAGAAAAGCTCAGAGAGGAAACATATTGACTCAACAGGAGACCTGAATCCTCTCTGCCAGACACTGCAGAGCTGTTAGAAGAAAAGTCTCGCCTGGAAGACTAAACTCATAAGACGCTTCTTATAATTCTTTTCAGAAACTGAACTTGATCTAAAGGAGCTTTTTGTACATCATCTATCCTGTCAATAACAACAAGATGCTATCTGGTAGGGTTAATGTTTTGAGGTGAGGAAGTCCAAGTCTACAGACACTGACAGGCTCTTGTACTTTTCCAACAAAGGAGTGGGTCACCAACATGGCTGACACCGATTCCCTGTGCTCCAAAGAAGCAGCAGTCAAACAATTTTACACTATACACCTAGAGAAAAAAAACCAGAACATTGAATTGTGCACAGTCTGCTTTCGTTCTTTTCAGAGGTGTCTCAGTTTGTGGTTGACTCTATGCATGAGCCTGGTAATGACACTGAGATTACTCCTCAAACGGACTCAGCTCCAGACACCAATTCAGATACAAAATGCCCGACGTGGAGTACTCTCTCTGCAAAAAAAAGTTTTACATAAGAAAATCTTCACAGTGAGGTCTGTAGAGAGGATTGGGAAGCTGGGACATTGTTTCTGGATTACTCTGAACTGGCTGTATCTCACCCAATGTGTCACCAGAAAATATCAATACAAAGCCTCTGAAAAGACAAATTCAAAAAGGTTGACTGTATTAATCACCCTGTGAAGTCTTTTCTTTAGCACTTCGAATTTACATGGTTGACCCTACATGCAGTTTCTGAACTCCAGACCCTCGACATTTAACTACATGATTTAATTACATGAAACAAAAGACCGGAGCAGTCAAACCTTTTAGGATACCCCACAACTTCAGACGAGTCTTCATAAACGCAGATTTACAGACTCAGTGCTCATTCATCCAGTGAAGCAAACAAACAAATTGAATCTAAACTCGATTGCAGACCAACAAACGACGCCATATAACCCAAGCCTGACAATCGAGCTGGATTGCCATTTGGTTCCACTTCATTATTCAGGCTGACATTATAGTTTCCTGTTTGGGAGGGGTTGTTACTCTGTCCTAACCAATCAGCAGCGCTCCAGTCATCCGCCTTGAATGTGTGGTGAGCATTTTGTAGTTGAAAACATAAGGTGAGATTTCTTTGATCAGCCAACTTTCCTCGGAGACAGCTGTTTCAAAAAAGAAGCTTTCTCAGGTTTTTGATAAATTTTGTTTTGGAATTTTCTTTCAAGTTTTGTCTCTTATATTGAATGCAAATCCAAAAATTGCAGATTTTTTTAACCTCCAATAAAAGTCCAAAAATAATTTAAAAAATGCAAGACCAATTGTGTACAAATTCAAGAATCTGTCATCCACTGACCAGAGATACTTCCTCTTGGCCTGAAGGTAAAATGCAGATTTATACTTAGAATTTTAAAACCTGGGTTTGTGTGTCCCCACCATCCGACTATTCTTGGCAGCTCTAGTATTTTTTTGTTGGCGAACGAACAAAAAAGTTTCTCTTTGAACGTGGTTGGATTGTTTAGCCACATAAGCAAGGCCTCTGACAACGCATCGGGTAATGCTGGACACTGTAAGATAGTCATTTTGGATTTCTTCAAAATCCAGAGGGTTACAGAACAAAAAAGGGTAAAGAGATATGCCTTGTCTCCTCTACCACCACTAAATTGCCCGTTCGGACAAACATGGGACATTGCAAGGTGGAAAAAAGTTTGATTTCATGAGGAGAAGAAATGGACCCTTGAGGGTCCTGATGGCTTCAAATGTTACTGGCATGACAAGGAGATCCCATTTGATATTTATTCTACACGACAAAGTGGAGGGGGTGCCATCATGAGCTGGGCTGCTTTTTCCTTCAATGGAGCTCAAGGCTGTGCAGAGGCGTCAAACAGCGGCGGGCTGTGTGGAGATATTTCTGATGTTTCGAGAGGTGTCCTTCATGACTGAGGGCCATGGTCTGTGTTCTAATGACTGGATTTTTCAACTGGACAACACTGCAGTTCAAAAATGGCTGCCTGACAAAGAAATTCTTCCATTTAGAGCAATGTTCCCAGTAGCTTCCTGGAAACACTCGCATCAAGCATGACAAAGCAAACTCTTGATGTGACTAACAAGAATGGTGGGGCCCCTCATGACTGAGTTCTTTCTTTGAAACTTGAATTCCTATTTTATAGGTTTATTTTTTTTTCTTTTTTCAAGTTGTGGTCTTATACTTTTGATCAGCTACTGAACAGACTATTACCCTTTAATTGTTGTTAGCAATAGATGGCAATAAATCCAACAGTGTAACATTTGAATTTGAATTCTTATAGTCTTCAACCAGACTTCAAATTTTAATGAGATGTGATGCATCTGCATTTACTTTGCACTCCCAAACTTCGTTGATGACGTACTCCACCCACCTGAGTACATAAGCCCACATGAAAAATGCCCAGTTTTCCAGATTTGCAGCCTTGGCCGTGGCTCCCTCTTCTCTCCAAAGGTATTCTATTAAACTATTCTGATAACAAAAGTCAGACCAGGCTTTGAAAACCCAATACAAAAATCAATTTCCTTCTATTGTATTGCAGAAGCGAAAGTTCTCTCAATGGCTGAGCACATCAGAGAAGAAAACGCAAATGATTTGCATGGCTAGATACCAACAGGGATAAATGGTTAATTCCACTCTTAGGCTTCAGAGCTGTTGTCTTGATAACAGGATTCCAAAAATGTTATTCCATTATCAAGTGGACCATGAAGGTAAAAAGTTCACTCTATTAATTGCAATCCATTAGATGCTCTTACACTTTGCAGAGTAAAAGACAGAGAGAAAGCGCACCGGCTCCTCTTTAACAAGCCTTTCTGATCGGCTTGAAGCATCTGTGTTTATGTAGCTGGAGAAATATTATGAATAATTGGAGGAGTTGAGGTGCTGAATTCCTCCAGCATTAATCGAGCCTCTGAAATCTCTGATATTAGCTTCGCATGAATCATTGTTAATTCCCATGAATCCATTACTGTTCCATGTGCAACTAAAAATAGTCCTGATAAATCAATGGGGACACTAGAGAGTGAAGACGGGGGTTGGTGCTGCCTGCTTCTGAAGCTTCCTTTTTGCCATACAGCACGACGTCCTTGCTTCTCATCAATAATTATTCTCCATAATTCACACAGAGATTTCTGTGTTACAACTGATGAAGGAGGCAGGACAGTCCTTGGGTAGTTTCAGCCAATCATTTTTAAAAGAATGTGCATTCGTCAAGGCTGTGTGATTGTGCACAAAAACAGCTTTTTTCACTGGCAGCATCCTTGACTGGAGTATTTCTGTAATGACAGCCACCCATTCTGTGTTTATGCCAACAATGACAGGAGGATTTTTGCCAATTTTCTTTTATGCTGGAAGGAAGTGTAATCCATTTGAAACAGCGTGGCGATTTTTTCCACCGATTGTATTGGTCACATCTCGGCGAGCATGCAGCCTTGTGCGGAGACAGTGACCCTCCGGACCTGCCCTCCTCTCTGCTGCTACGGAGAGCCTCTGCAGACGATGAGCATTGCACGGCCTCACTCATGCACAGGGTGCAAGGGCAGACAGGTTCATCTGCACACAATCACAACGGACGGCCGCATCCCATTCCAATTGCATTTCCGCTCATGGGGAGGGGAAAGATCCTGCGGTGCATATTACTGTGGCTGAGGCAAATTTAGCTGAAATGGAAGGGGAGATGGAAAAGGCTCACCTCTTACACTAATCGAGGCGAACAACACAGCACCGGCTTCCTATGAACATCCCCACCGTCAAAAAAAATAAAAAATAAAAAAGAGTTTCTAGATGACAGAGCCGCCCTGCCTGTCTCTGACAGAAGACAGTGAATTAATTAAGATAATAAATCGCACGTGTCATATTTGTAATCTTTTCAATCTTTACCTAATGAGGTGGAACACGCGCAGGAGTGTTTAGAGTAAAAGTCTTCTTCACCGAGATGATAGACTTTAAAATAGAAATGCCTCACGAAAAGAAAGTGTGTGATACCCAATGCTGACTGATATTTAATATATGTTATGTATACATTCATGCTCCCAGTCCGGAGTGGATTCACTCACAGACATGAATGCTAATGAGGCCGAGGAGGAAAGTGAGCAAGAGACGGAGCGAGGGACTCTGAAGTCTGCATATCTGATAGCAAAGCACCCTGATTAGAATTTTGTCATGCCACAATTTACAAATTAAAATGAATTAGATCTTTCATGGCCTGACCTCCATTAAACACACTTCATTGTTGATGGGCCATGATAGCATCTGCTATTGATTGGAGGAGCATCAGTACGGCCAATCCAGTCGCTTCTGGAGGAGGTCATCCAAAGCAATTTAGGCATATTGAGAGATTGATCAGAGCTACAGAGCTGCCACTTGGGCCCACTCAAGGCACCAAAAAAAAAAAAAAGAAGAAGAGTCTGAGGTGTGACGCAACCGCTCCCTGCTGCTCAGTGGGGGGAGCGTCTCAAATCTAAATGCTAATGGTTTCTTTAAGAGCCTGGCTGCCCTTTAACCACTACAGTCAGACTTGAAGGATGGCTCTCAGTGTTTCGACAGCTCCGTCTTGTTTTGACCCCTCCTTGGTCTCCTCCAATACCACTAACATCAAGACCTCGTTCCCTGGATTTAACATCCTACACAAGATATTCATGGTTTTGTTTGATGTATGGCCTACCTGCCTGGTGACAGACAGTTGATTTTACCTCAACAATAATGGAGAACCTGTTTTTTACAAACTTGAGGTTGTGAAAAAGGAAATCTTTAGTTACTTGATGTTTTATGGTGCTACATGTTGCACTTTGTAATTCGATTGAGAAAAAAACAACTTCCCAATGACACCTCTTTAGGTAGAAGGTACCAACTTGGTGAGCAAAACATGTCCTAGTAGCAACTGCCACATAACTCTACCGTTTTAAATGTTTTGATGTTGTACTGGTTTATTTATCCGCACCACTGACTGATTGCCCCCCTGGGAGAGTAAAACAATCTTGAACCTTGAAGGCAGGGAGAGCAGCAGCAAAGAGTCACCCAGTCCCTGTCAACAAGTTGAGGTGGGTTTCAAAGCTGTTTTTATGGGGAAAAAACAAGAGAAAACAGACTGAAGCAGTTGAAAGAGGGGGTATTGTGCTAGGATTTATATTGGTGCATCACATGATTTACACCACACACACACACACAAAAAAAATATCTCTCTCCCCGATGCTTCAGAAAACTCAAATTCCAGCATCTGTATAAAATTTGTCCTTTTAGCTCCTGTCTCTTTAAGGCCCCTGCTCCAGAAAACCCCTTCCCTCTGATTGGCCAGCCCTCTGTAGGTCTGTTAGTGGGCAGAGCCATGGGCAGACCTTAGTGTTTGAGCTTCTGCCCCTCCATTGTGTCGTGAACCAATAAGGAGATCCTTATGAGGTTCATTTCAGCAAGTCTTGTCAAGATCATGTGCATTTTGAATAGTTTAAAAGCAGATTCAGGGATTTCTACAACATGTGTAGACATTTGAAAATCTGCACACGTTTAGTCTGGAGATCCAGAACTGTCTGTTGGTCACTACTGACAACCGGTGTTTTTTAAAGGAAAAGTTTAAAACAACATTCCCAGATATTCTCAAAGTTTTCTTTCACTTTACACCTTTGGAATAAATGAAAATACTACAGGTCAAATACAAGCTCAGAGAATTGTTGAAACTAGTCCAAAAGAAGGGCTGGGGGGGTCACAGACAGACAAGCACAATACTTGAATTAACATTTCCCTGCCAAAAATGTTGCTAGGATACTGTACAGAGTCTTGGGTGCTGGGATGTGAAACATCCGTGATACAGTTTGGATTAGATTATGTAGTCTCCAAACTGTGGGTGCGAGGGTGCATCGAGTGGTTGGGGGGGGGGGTTACGGCCAAAAGTATCTACAGTTCACACGTGAGCGACAATCCAGGATCATCTGACTTATCTCACCTGGTATCAAACGTCTCAAGCAGCGTTATTTTTATGCAGTACCTGCTGCAAGTACATCAAAGGCCCCGTGTGCTACTGTTTCATACGTCTATTGTGCCTGAATTCACAGCATTGTGAGCTTCACCATGGTAACAGGGATCAGAAGGCAAAGGTCAAGCAAAGCGTTGGTAGAGGTTTCGTTCAGCAAGGGCAAGGTGGGGGCGTAAAAACCTCCACATAGGCCTTTTTCCATACACTGAGCACGCTCATCATCTCCTGTCCTCCAGCAGTTCCCTGCAAGGTTAGTGAGAGTCAATAAGCCTTCCGCAAAGGTTAAGGAGACCTATAAGGAAGGTATTATGCAAACAGCGATCTCTCCGGTTTCAGCACAACCACAAATAGAGTGGCATAACCATCTTTGTTCGTTTTCCATCTGAAAATGAATCACAGAAAGGTGCTCTATTCTGCTGCATGACTGGCTTATGAATTCAATATGAGACATCTGTGCATTTCAACACAGAGTGCTTTGTGAAGTGAGAGATGGCAGATCAAATGGCAAAAACTGGGAGTCTCTTTGGTGACCTCCCTTAAATTAGCTTGTTTGTTTTATGGTGGCGCTCATCTTTAAATCCTGGATATGTATGGTACAGATTTTTTTTTTTAGTTATTTTCAGTCCGTTAACTGAAGTCTTTCCCTGTTTTACTGCTTGAAAGTCTCAATAAAATGTCCATTTCCAAAAATCAATCAGGTGTTTTTCTTCTTAACACCACCAAACAGAAACTTCCTGTTAAACACTTTAGAAAGCCAAAAAAAGACCTTGGATTAGACTCTAAACCTTTGAACAAACTCTCGACAGCTGCACCATCTTCAGCACTAAAACATTAACTGAACCATGAGTAACATTGAACTACTGCATGAGAAGTTACTGACTAAGAACTTTCACTAATCACTATAAATACTTGATGCTCAGAGGAAGCACATCCAAACTTCTCAAACTTTAACAACCTTGGCTGCTGGGTTATTTGCACAAACAGAGAGAAGGACAAACATGATAATGTCCTCCATCTGAGATTTACTGTCCTGTAAATGTCAGAGGATTAATTAGCACATTTTTAAGACTGTAAGTCATACTCATTACTAACATGCTGATGAGTCATGACAAACCCAGACTGACAAAAACTCCATCAACCTTTTATCCCCTCGTCTCACAATCAATATTCCAACTTAAAGACGTCCAAACTTTTCACCTGATAGACATGCCAATCCAACACTTGGCGCAGAGAGAGCCTCTGATCAGACAGTGAGCAGTTTGAAGTGAAGGTGAAAAAAAACACCAACATATCCTGATATTTCATTTCACAGTGTTCAGAATTTTAGGCATTTTCTGATGCTCAAGTACTTTTTTTTTTTTTTAAAGTTATTTTTTTGGCATTTTGTGCCTTTATTTGATAGAGGAGGACAGTGGATAGTGTCGGAAAGGGGAGAGAGAGTGGGGAGTGACATGCGGGAAATGGCCACAGGTCGGATTCGAACCCGGGCCGCCCGCTCGAGGACAAGCCTCATGGTGCACAGCCATATCCACTAGGCCATCCGCGCCCCGCTCAAGTACTTTTAACGTAACCTAGTTTAAATAAATATACTTTAATAGTTTTCTCGCAGTTACTGAATGCTAAAGGGGGTATTGTGCTTTCTAATATTGTAAACGTTGAGATAAAGTCCCAATGCTGGATGTTCACTTTTTTTTCAACTTCTACATACTTTAACCTTGCAGAGCAGATAGACCTGCCTGATTCATTTTCTGATCTGAGATCCATCTTGCCAAGCTCCATTGTCCAACGATTTCACTCAGCTAAATGCCTACCGGCCCAATCAGGGAAGAGAGGCGGGATGTGGATGCAGCAATATCTGCAGTTTCATCAGAAATGGACTCAATTTCTTCTTTAAAAGAAGAACATAGAATGTCACTTAAAGCCTTTCTGACAGAAAACGATGCGTTTGCTCTTCTCCCATCTTGTTTTGGAAAGACTTTGATCTACAAACTGACATAAGTTTTTAGGCTAGAGTTTTGTTAGGAGGTTTAGGAAAGGTTTTTAGGAAATGCAAGAGATTTCTTTTCAGTCGTTGTTCACATTGTTTTGTTTTATCAGTTGGTGCAGATATTTAATGTGCTGCAAACCTCTCAACTCAGAAGCTTTGTTAAAGATGGCTAGACCTGAATAAAGTTTTTCCTGGATTCAAGCTGAATGGACTCTCCTGCTTTTTTGGACCCCTCTTTTCATCATTTTTTCATGGTTAAATGTCTTAGAAATAGGAGACCAAAGAGGAGAAATTATGCAGTAGAAATGGGGGTCCTCCCCCACCTTACATTAAAGTAACAGATTCAACAAGTAACAAGCGAGCCCGAAAAACTAGATCCAACACTAGAAGCTGAAATTAGATTATGAACCCAGGAACATGAGCCTATGACCCACAGTGTCATAATTTTCAAGATATGGTGGGAGCAAAGATGAGGTATTTTTTGACCCTAAGTGACATAATCCATGAAACTTAGAGGAAACAGAAAACATTGCTTCCAGACTAAGATGGAGTTTTAAAAAAAGGGCCACAGAGTCCCTCCCAGCTGGAAGTGCTAAACTCTGAGCTAGTTATTCAGTCTTCTTTGAGGTGATTCAGAATGTGCTGCTGTATTTGCATGTGAGTATGCCAGAAATGCTAAAATATGCAATTAAAATCTACCAGTTTTACATACATCATTTAGAGTGGTTTTTCACTAACACCAGGTCCTGATATTTATTTGTCAGAATCTGTTACTTATTAACAAACCCAGTGAGTAGTTTTGCTATTTTTGCTCTGGTACTATTACAAACATGTTGGGCTGCCTTTTAGAGAAATGCTCCAAAGGTTGGTTTAAAGCTCTTTTGGTATTGTGAGCGCTCTGCCATCATCACACCTTTCTACTTGTGTATTGATCCCACTCCAGGGTCCCAGTGTGTGATTTCACATTGCGCTACTGCACTGTGAAAGTACGAGGGTAAACACGCAGCGGTAACTGTGCCACCCTGCCTCCTTCGTCAGTTGACTGATCAGTGACTCAGTGGGGACAATCCTCTTTTGTGTTCATCATGACTGGTGAACTTGTGGCTGTATTTCCATAGACACTGTTTTGCATTCTATCTAGGAGAAAAACATGACTTGGTCAGGAATATAGATGATAGCTAAGTCATTCTGTACCAAAAACATCCGGGCTGCAATTAACAATTAATTTTGTTGTCGACTAATCTGTTATGGAACTGTTTGGCTATCTGTCGAGCTGGGCACCTACATTCTAGGAGGGCAGAATAGTCCTCACTTTAAAACATTTCTGGAGTTTTGACATTAGTTCTTATTTATTACCTCTAATGTCTCTAAATCACGTTGTCTGGCGCTAAACATGGGAAGCTGTCAGACTGTCCAAGCTGGAGATGCGGAGCCTCCGTCAGCATGCAGTACGGTCAGAGCCGCAGAGATATTTCCATGTCAATATTCCTCATGTATGAATTCAGTGATCTTTTTCCACAGAAGCATCCAATAGCACAGCACCTCCTGCAGTGAACTGAAGTTACAGATGAGCATGTACTGCCTGATATTATACAATAATTTGACTTGTTCATAATTAAAATTCTGCCTATATGATATTTTATGGCCGACGTAATCCATTATGTTGACTAATCGTGCAGCCCTAATCAAGTTTGCAACCACCATCATGGAGGACACTGTCTATGTCACCATGTAGAAAGCAAAACTTGCTTGTTAATTTGTTATGAATTAGCTAATTTTATGTGCAACTAGCCTGAAAAACTCCCAGAGTCTGTCTTAAATAGCAAAGCCCACTGAATTTCCATCAACAACATGGAGTACAAAGATCTCAGTATCTGCAGATTGAACACGTCCTGCTGCTGCAAAGACACTGGAGGTAATCCAGGGAAACTTTGTGAGCTTTTTTTAGTCTCCATATGTCTGCAATGGAATTATGTGTACCGAAATTAGAGTGCAAATTTAAATCAAACCTCAGAGCAAGATCTGTGGGTTCATTTGGCAGTGAGGGGGGAACACAACGGGATCCTCGCACATATGCCGCGTATATCCGCAAGGAGCTCAGCGGGCTGCCAACACCAAAGTGTTCATCACTCTCCTCCCACTCCTGTTCATAACACAGAAAAGGGAAAAAAAATCCCCACTGTCGTGGATGGAGCACAACCAATCGGTGACAGGGATCAAAAACCAAACGTTCAAGGAGAATGAAATGCCCCCATTGATTGGCCGTGGAGCTTTGGTCTCCCCTGCAAAGTGCTCCAATCGATACCTGTGAGATAAGCAGCCGTCAGCTACTGATATTGGTGATGTATAGCCACCATTGCTGCATGTCAGCTGATGACTCTTTGCAGTCGTGGTTAACGCTCAGCAGAGCAGCTCAAGCCAACAGGTCAAGGGCAACACCAGACACAACAAGAAACCTCCATCCATTCATGAAAATGGCTTTAAAGCACCAGCTGATAAACCAAAACAACATTTCATTCCTGTTTTACATGATACGACCCTACTCTTCTGATTGGCCGACATCCCACCTGTGCACCCTGTAATCAGCCGGGGTTAAAGCTGTGCCGCCAGTAACAAGGCAAGCCGGATAAATTACCTGAAAAGGAGCTGCTCTTATCGCTCTGTTTGTTTTTCAAAAGACAATGAAATAAATAAATGGAGGAAAAAAAGGATTCAGAGAAAATGAAATGATGGCGTGGCGGTGTTTTGTGAAATTGTGCTGTCAAACGTTTCTCCTTTCTAATTTCCTGGAGCGCAGATGATGGAGCATGTGTGCTGACAGCTGAATCTGATAAAAAAAATGCAGGAAAAAGACTTCTCTCTTTTCAACCTGGTGAGGGTTTTAACCAGCATTCATAAATATATTAATAATGAAACAATTAGGAAGTGGAAAATGACAATTGACAGAAAACGTGTCCTTGTGTGCACTGTATTGTTTTGTTTTTAATGCGGCCATTTATTCATGTGTCAAAGCTGACAGGACGTAAATAGAAAACACTAAACTGAGAACAAGCTAATGTTTATTTTATGGACTACTTTATAGAAACAGGTAGAAGCTTTAAAATATTCAAACCTTGGATGAAATTGGATCAGATTTTTTTTTTTTTTTTTTTTTGATGAATTGACTTTTCAATGCCGGTTGAAGCTGCGTCTCTGTTTGTGAAGGTCTGAGAGCAACAATCCTCTGTGTGCTTCTGCGTCTGTGTCTGAGCGTTTGATGGGACCATCCCAGCACAACTGTCACTTTGCTCCCCTGTTACAGGTGCTCCACACAGGGGAGCTGGCAGCTCTGACGGACGCCTCCTCCTAGGGATTTATGAGAAATGACAGCTCCCGCTAAATAAAGCCGGAGTGGTCGGGGAAAGGGGGGAGACAACGGAAGTTCCAAACCACAAGTGCACAAGCTGACACTAGCTGGGATTTATTTCCTCAGCTCTGCCTGGCAATTTAGGTGGAAATGTGCTATTCATACTGAAAAAGAGAGAGAAAACGAGAGAAGGAAAGAAAGACGAGGAGAGGGACCCACCCTTAATCTACTTCCTCTGTTTGGGGTAATGGTCTACAAGGTTTCTCTCCGAGTGAAAATCACATTTCTTACATGGCTGCCTCTTGATGAATTATTTCACATTTCACTTACTTACCTTTTTAAAAGTTAATCTACATCAATAACGTTAAAGGAAATTTTCACAGCTACAAATGAACAGTTCCTCTTATTCAAACTCGAAAGGTGTGGAGCTACTTTAGAAAAAAAAGTCCATTTCAAACTTCATCATTTAACCATTGGACAGCATGTCTGAATGCACACGGCCCCGTCGGCGTTCTATGATTTTCTACATATTTAAATATGGACCATCTTTAATTGAGCAGAAACGGCGCTGGAGAACAGTGCTGAACTAATACTGAGGCTGAAATATCATTACGCTGATGGAAGCCCGGGCTCTCTGACTTTTATTGGCAGCTCCAGAGCTAAATGTGCGGTTCAATTCAGAGGCGGCCATCGCTGCGGAGGCAAAGTAATCGACTTTGGGACAAAATGGTGTGGAAAATGACGTGTAGGCCCTTGCCTAAAGCCAACCAGAAATCTGTCAGTCAGGTGCACACTAACATTGGCATTTTCACAAATGTGATTTAGTCCACAATACTGGAGCGCCGATGTGCTGGACCAGTGCTTCTAGTGGAGGAAAACTACTATTTCCAGCCATGCAATCTGCTGCTCCTGCTGCTGAAAAATGTCTCAGCGTTGGGTTCACTTTGACTCTGTCATGTTCACATAAAACAGTGTTTTACATGTGAATCCCTGCAGCACATCAGAACAGATTTAGGTCGAAGCACCCCGAACCTTGTGAACATTTGACTCTGAATTTTAAAAAGCTGATTCGAGTCAGCCTGTGGAAAATATCCTGCCTTTGTTTTGAGATGAGCACAAGATGCACTGCTGCTCCAACACTACTGTGCAGAGTATTTTTGGCTCAGTGCTGCCAAAGTTTGGACACAGCCATTTATAATTCTCTCACAAGCAAAGCAGCTTGCTTCTTTTTCCAAAACAGACTCCATGGGATGCAGACGGGTCCATGCTGTCATGTGGTCTGCTCGCAGAATCACATTATTTTTTAAGCAGCTCAAGCTTTTAGCCCGAACCAGGAAAGCAAACATTAATGAACACAATACGACACAATTAAACAGCAATTATGTAAAAGACCTTTCCTGCTTTGGGAGTGTCTCGGCTCTTACATCAGCTCCTAAAGCTCACATTCACAGTGTGTCTCTGCGAGCTGCGAGCCTGGAGGAGCAACAGTCACACCCACACGCTTGTGAACACACACACACAAATACACTTGCAGAAGCACGGAGCAGATCAAGTGTGCCTGGAGAGCTCTATAGAGAGGCCAGTTTTCCTCATTAGACCGCGTGTGCAGCACTCTCCAAAAAACCCCTCGCTCTAATCACTGTCACCAGACCTCGGCTGAAAAACAGATAATTAATGTTGGGCGCTGCCTCAATCGGCTCCCATGCTAAACAGCTCTGTGTACATATGTGTGCGCATGTGTGTGGGTGTCTGCATGTTTGTCTATTTGGAGTCTGTCGATGTAGGAGGCCCCCCCAGGGGAGCGTGGATGCTCAAGCCATCCACAACAACGATTTCTCTCAGGCTCGCATAAGCTCTCAGAAGAACAATTGCACAGCAGATAATGCTCAAATTTACACAAGATATATCCCGCTGCAGCACAAAAGATGTCTGCTGCTGCTAATTCGTAGCATCTCCATCTTTTCCTTTCCAGTTTTGTAGTGTCTCGCCCCAATTTTGCTCCAGGACTGCCCTTTTATTTCCCTGCACCCCATTTATTAAATGGAATGGACTTCCTCATCGCATGCTTTGCTGGGCAGATTTATTTATGTTCCTTTTTTCCTTCCTAAAGGCAGTTATTAATATCATAAATATTTGATGATACTTTGCATGACCCTGCAGAGAATGACACAAAGAGGTAATGAAGGTTAACGCTGGGGGTAGAGACTGATTAAATAGCGACTGAGCGGCGAAAGCCCACCCAGGGCTGCCATAAACTTTCTAATAAAAGGGACTGAATAAACACTTTCACAGTACAATTTAGGTACAGGACAACTTTAACAAGGTAATTCACAAACACAGTCTTCCATTCACCTCGAGTTATATCCAATCAAGTAAACAGTTGTTTTACATGCAGAGCTTTTCTTCTGCCTTTCTCTGGTCACAGCTTTGAGTGGAATCATTAACACAGGTCAGTTAAAACATTATAAATAGTCACTATTGGACATTACTAAGACTAAATTACAACAGCTGTTGAGACCAGACCTGCAGAGTTAATAGTCAACAAATCCCAACAGCTTTAGCTTGGCTTGATGGGTTGTCATATTATGGAACAAATTCCAAAGAAGCGCATAAACTAATTAAGCAAAGCCTCGAACCTCAAAAAAAAGGTGTTGGTGCACAATTAAATCCAAAGTATATTAAGTAACCTCTTTTGAACTGTGCATAGACTAATTGTAAAAGGGCAAAGCTCTGTACATCCTACAAAAACTCAACAACTCTTACTGATGGCATCTTTAAAAGTATGAGATGGGGCAGAAAAATGAAGCATGACAAATACTTGAGAATGCAGGATAAGAAACATTCGGGCTAAAATGTTGTCTTTATGTCAGAGCAGCCTTTTAAAAAATCCAGATTATGGTTCTGCCATTAAAAAACATCCTGGAAAATTATCCACACATTGCCCCTGAAAGGAGAGGATTTTCTTTGATTAGAGGCAGAGTTTGCTGATGTTCATGCGGCACGTAACACTACAGAAAACTTACTATTTGAGGGACAAGTGAGCTTTGGGGCATTTACACTCCAACAGTTTTAGTATGAAACGCAAAGGTATTGTTGCGTTTAAGCCTCTCGTTGACATGAAAAACTTAGACACAAACTTTTGCAAATGGCCTCTAGAGTGGTATTTTCCTGAAACACAGTTTCACTGTTGACAGCAAGTCTGAGTTTTCAGTGGAAACGCTCCGCTTTGTGTTCCAAAAATAGACCTTTGCCTTAGCATGGCCACACGCAAACCTGGACAACAAGGATAGTAACAACAGCAGACTTTTTTTTGATGCTTGTGTTGCTGAATCTACTGACTGACTTTCAATTAATTAAATGTGCATCTATTGCACCATTCAAAACCGTTATCGTGTATACAGCTCCTACTATTATAACACCGCCTACAGGCCGAGCATGCATATTACAGCCTTTCCAGTCCCTCAACGTCATCAACATCTTGTAAACACATTTTTTTTCTTCATTGTTTTTTTGTATTTTGGGGTAAAATGTTGTAAAAGCATAGCCTTGATTTCATCACTCTGTAATAATGGCACAAGGATGTTTGAGCACACCAAATGAATAATCACCAAAAGAAATAATTAACAAATAGAGCATTAATTTCTTACTTTCACAGTTAATAAATGTGTCAGTATACCACTTTTCTCGTCTTTCAAGCAGCTAAAAGCATGTCTTTACGAATCAACAAATTTGCACATTCATAGACTGATAACAGAGGCTGTAATGATGGTGACCCATCAGCATTAGATAATCCCATTCATGCTGCTTCATACAGCGCTGACAGGAGCGTTTTGGGGTATTTCTCAAGGACAAATCAGGAGCTGGGATTGAACCACTGACCTTCAAATTGAGAGGCAGCCCATTCTACCACTTAGCCACAACCGCCCCAAAGGAATGGTGCTCTGGTAAATCAAGTACAAGGTCATTACTGGGACACATTTCGAGGAAATTTGAACATTGCTTCTAAATTTTTTCCCATTTATCCCTGCTGATAATTGGCAACAAATACAAAAGCTGTTTTTAAAATCATGAAAAAAAAACTCAATCCAGCTTCTTTAAAGTGGAACTCGCCCAAGTTTTCAGTCTTTAATATCCATAATTAGACCTATCAGGGGTTTGAGCATTTCTTGTTGATTTTTTTTTTAAATTGACACAAATTTTTAAGTCAGTACGATTAACACGGTCTGTTTCTTCAAAAAAAAAAAAAAGCACATCAGTCGTTCAGGACGGAAATGTTCATTGCAGAAGATTTAGGTAAATAGCAGAATAACTAACTTGTTGCCAAATACTTCTACTCTTAAATCACTAGCTCTGTAATGCACCTAACAGAATTCATTTACTTGCACTGTTTTGGTCCAGTGGTCTGCTGGTAAAGTTTAAAACATGCTATGAGTCCATTTTTAAATTTATCCTCCAGTGTAGACGCTACTTTTTTTCCAGATAAGAATTATGTTTTTGTTCATATCTTTCAAAACCGTGCTATTGGAGTCTTCCAATAATCCCCTTGTACCTCCTTGGCCTGCAATTACCTTCTCCCTCACAACCTATTCTTCGGATGAGGCCATCCTTCCAAGGCTTTTCCAGCGAACACCTCTGCTTTTTGGCTTTCCAGCAACAGAAGGAGTAATTTAAATGTTTCCCACACACGTCCTTCATCGCTGAATTGTGATATTTATGAGTCTCTGAATGGGCTCCATTGTCCAAGAGCGTCAGTGAGAGCAAACAGCACTGCAAAGCACCAATTATGACTCCAACTTTTCATCTCTGCAGCAACACAAGAAGCTCTGGAGCACATACAGTACGATGAGAAAAGCATCAGCGATGATGTTAAGTGATAACAATGTGGCGAATTATTCAATTCCTTCACTCATTTATTCAAGATGTGCAATTAGTTGCATCCATTGCCCTAAAGTCAGGTGAAAACATAATTTAATCAGCACTGTATGTGAATATTTAAAGAGCTCCAGCTTACATTTATTGACTCTTCCTCTTCTTTTATACATTCAGATATAACTGAAAAGCCGCGACGATGTGATTCAAGACTGACGTGTATAATTTGACCTTGTCAGGAGCACCCCCCTCCACGTTTCCTCGTTGCTCACTGTGTAATTGAGCCTTCAGGGAGAGTGGAAAGACTATCTGCCCTCGCCTTGTAAGGATCTCTATTGATGATCAGGACTGGTTACCAACCATGTAATCAATAAGTGCAGATACAAGAGCAGATAGTCATAAATATGGGATGGCAGTAACTTCTCCTCGCCTCCAGGAGTGGTTTTAATAACTGCACAGTCCTGAGCTTTCTTTACCAGCAGCACCCTCGGGGTAAAAGATACATGTAATTAAATATCCCAGCATAAAAAGCTATTAACTTCTCTTGGATTTATTTCTCAACAATGACATAAACAACTCTGAGGAGGTGAATTTGACAGTGAGTGACCAAGGCGGGGAAAAAAAGGGCTTTCTACATTCAAATGAGCTGAATTTTCAATGAAACCCACAGGCAAACCTGAAATGAAACTTTAAGGGAGAGAGGTTTAAATTACTTTTTGTGATGTAGCTTTTGTAATCTCCCTGTGCAAAGAATATCAGAGCTTTGATGGTAGTTTTAGGTGATGCATGGTCAGTGGAGTTATGTAGGACATGAAATGAGTTTGCCTTTTAGCTCTGGCTCTAATCAGTCTTTTCCAATAAGTCCAAGCCGCCTGGGAAGAGAAGGGGAGCAACTCTAAAGGAGAAAAAGGTGGATAATTGTCTTGTTTACCTTGATTTAACGTTGTGTGTCAGCGTGTGTGTCTCTGAGTGTGAAACCACAAGGGTTCTGTAAATTTACCAAGGCCAGACTGAAGAGGGAAGTGGGTCTCCGGCTTTTTTTCATTCACTTTTGCCGTCACACGGGCAACCAGAGGCTTGCTGGACCTCGAGAGCCATTGATGTGTCACTTCACATGTCCAACAGTCCAAATCAATCCCTCGTTTAGGTTCGGCAGTGTGGAAAACAAAAGGAGTATCACCTACAGCAACTAACGGTGTCAGGGAAACCTTAAGAGTTATAAATTAATAATACAAAAAGAGGAAAATTGGGGAAAAATGTGAAGTAGGGATTCAATTTGGAGCATTAAAAGGTGCTGTAGTGCATGTTAAACCAAATCATTAAAATGCAAATACTGTTCTTCTCTCTCCAGGAGTGCAACAACAAATCCAATATGCTCCTGGGTGTTTAACATATATACCTTTTCATTTCTATATTTGCTCATCGGATTGTCAAAGCAAAGCGAGGCGCCACGCAATATCCTGGGCCTGGCAGATGTAATATAACCTGGATTGCAGTGGGCCAGCGTGATGCAGCTGTGGCATTAGAGGCCAATGGGAGCTCTTTAAATGAGAGAGTGGCCGTAAACACCGTGTCTACTTTCCCCCCTTGCCGGCATTACTAGCGGTGGCTGATGACAAGTGGCGAGCAGCCCTCCAGTGCCTTTAATACAGCGGGAGCATTCTCCAGGGGAAATGCAATCTGTGTCCTCTGTACGGATCCACTGTCTGCACTTCCCCGCTATCATATTATACTCCCTGCTCTGGAAATGGGAGAAGGAAATAGGAAATCGCCTCGGCCACAGATGAACCAGGAACATAATCAAAAAATGGTGTGGAGCAAACAGTGCAGATCAGCCCCGGCATGCATGCAGAGACCTCCCCCTGGCTGAGCGCTAAACAATAAGCAGCTCGGGATTCTTGTGCTGTTGTGAAGAAAGAAAGTACGTCCCCTTTTTTCACCCTGCGGGCATCCATTGGCTTATAGCAGCTTATACGTTTAAGACAGCGATAAGAAGAGGGACGCTTTCCTGGTATGGAGCTCCAGCGTGCCTATATTGCCAATAAAACGCAGACGAAAGAAGCTCACAACATGAGGCGCAGCATGTGAAATGTTACTCCGTTGACCTTGCATATTGCCTGAGTGATTTTTCATCTGAGCCCAAACAAAGAGAAATGAGCAGCTGACTTTTGCAAAGAGCAGGAAAGTGTGGAGCAACGTCACACACTGGTTGTAAAGTAGGAAGACACACTTTTGCCGGTTTGTTTTTGTTTGCATTGTTTGAGACAAAGAAGCAAACATGAAGAAACAATGTTGAAAAAGAGACAAAGGCGCGCAAGAAAAGGAAGGGTGAGTTCTGAATGGAGAGTCAAGTCGCCATGTGTGTTTGAAGTAAATGTGCCCAACACGTGCGAGTGACGGAGTGTGTGTTTGTGTGTGTGTGAGTGGAGGTGTGTGTGACAGCGTTAAGCCTGAGTGAGAGGTGAAAGGAGCGCTGTACTCACAGTTGTGCTCTTGTTTCCCTGTGGTCTGTCGGCGTGTCAGAGTTTCATCCTCTCAGCATCTCTCGCTGGGCTGGGCTTCCTCTTCCTCTTCGGACCAAAAGGTGTGAGGAGGAGGAAGATGTGGAGGAGGAGGAGGAGGAGGAGGGGATGCACAGATTGAGCGCAAAGGAATGAGAACCAGAGTGAGAGAGAAGAAGAGGAGGAGGAGGGGGAGGAAGAGTGAGTGTGAGAGAAAGAGAGAGAGAGAGAGCGTGCTGAGGGAAGGGAGGGCGAGCAGTGGCCTGCGATTGGCCTGTCAGTCCGGGAGAGGGAGCGTCGGTCTCGGTGGTGTCAGGGTGGCGGGCGAGCACTCCGGTCGCTCTGCCAGCGTCTCCGATTTGAACGCCTCGAGAGCCTGGTCGCGCAGATTCCTACGGTGCACACAAGCTTAGCTGGCTGCCTCACGACTCACACACTCTGCATCCACATCACACACACTGAAAGAGAGAGAGAGAGAGAGAAAGAGAGAGAGGGTGTGAAGGATTGAGGATGAGGAGGGAGGGATGATAGAGTGAGGCAGACACATTCAGAGGGCCGATGACAGCTTCAAGCTGAAGCTTCTCCTTGGCTCCTCATCAATGACAGGTACTGAGGAACAAGAGACAGAGCCCCCCCCCTCCCCTCTACTCCCATTCACACACACAAACACACACACACACACACACACACAAATCACTCCCTCACATCCACAACCCCTCTCCTCCCCTCCCTATCTCAATTACCATGGCCACGGCAGATGTATTGGGCTTGTCAGTTCTCAAGCAAGGCTGTGCAGGAGACGCGGGGCTAACTTATCTCATCTAATTTAACCAAGCTATAATCAGACAACACTGTTGAGCTCATTTATGGTCAGGTCTGGGTGGAGGGGTGAGGATGAAGGGAGGAGGTGCAGAGGCAGACACAGACAAACTGCAATTAGATCAAGCCAGGTCAGAGAGCAGCAAGCTAAAGATTCACTCTGAAGATGTTTTCTGGAGGAAAACAAAGCAGGGCGATAAAAAGAAAGGTACAAACACTGTTGTGTTCTAGATGATTGCTGCTAAAACTGAGGGGAGACTTTCTTCAAATCCTGATATGGTATAGTCTTGTGTTCAAAGTGACAGTGAGGAGAATCCTTATAAAGTGATTTGCAATGACTATCTGGTGGAGGACTCAGGCAAGGAGTTGTGATGCATTTGTTTGAAAGTGAAAATGAAAGTAGATTGCATCTTTTTCTTAACACTACTGTTCTTCGTTCGTGATAACTTTTTACTGGATACAATGCAACAAGGTAATGCATCTGTTAACAGTCATGTTGCATTGGTGTTTCATGGTAACTTTGTAGAGTTTGCTTGCTCCTCTAGCTCATGCTTTAGCTGTTGGCCCATGTTTTAGCCTTTATCTCGTATTTAAGCTTTTAGCCAGTGTATTTTAGCCTCCAGCTCGTGCTTTAACTTTTAGCCCCTGTTTCAGCCTTAAGTTTGTGCTCTGTCACTCTCACTCTCCTGCTTAGCTTTCTTCTGCTCTTCTGTTTTTCAGTCAGACAGTCCAGCTCCAGTGCCCACCATTACTACTCAATCACACAAATTGTTTCCACAGCAGAGCAAAAACACAGATCTCTCGGCTCACTGCTAAAATTCATCAGCTGGTGTTGTGTTGTCATAGAGATTTTAGCGTGGTGTAAATCAATCCAGGTCAGTCCAACTCAAAGCTAGGGATTAGTATTAAGAAATAACCTATTTTAGTGCTGACATCTTTATTTTAAATTGGGGATTATGATCTGGCACACATCTAGTTATGAGACTTTTTCAAGATCACTTAAAAAGTCTTTGCAGTCCCTTTAAGTGTGTAAAGTACCGCAGAAGCAAGGCTGAAGCTTAACAATTATAATCTAGGTGGCTCTAAAAATAATCAGAGAAATGAAGTTAAATTTTGCCACAGAGAAATATACACGTAGTCACATTAAATAACACTTCAAAGAACGTCAGAACACCAATATCTCCTTAATTCAATGAAGAAAACTGAGTATAGAAAAATAAAAGAAGTCTCCTCACGTTGTCGGTCTCATTTCAGCCTGAAGAAGTCTCAGGCTAAAGCGCAGTGGAGGATACCAGGCCTGACTTTTCTGCTACGCCCAGATTGCAGGCGAAAGTCAAGCTCTGGTATTTTTTTCCCCTAATTAACCCTCGCGTCCGGTCAACAGCGGGCTGACTCCAAATCGGCTCTGCACAAAGTCCCCTGAATCCTATCTCTGCCTCTTCACTCCACCAAATTCAATTAAAAAGAGAAATTGGCAATTAGATCACTGTTATGATCCTGTAACAATGATCTAATCTGTAATTCATTGGCTGGTGTTCCCCTGGGGTGGGGTGGGGGGGCTGCTTGATGGAGTGGCTCGGAGACTTCTTGGCATTCACCTCGGGCTGTGAGGCACACAAGGGCGTGGGCGGAGCCATGGGAGCCAAATTCTACCTGAGGCCTCTATAGCAGCACCGCTGGGGTCTCTGACGGCCCGCGGCAAGAACGCAACCTGTGACACACACTCATTTGGCTTATGTTCATATGCATGAGAGCTCATTTTGCCGGTTGTTTTATATGTGGGAGCATGCACAGGAACACACACACACGTGCACACAAACACTTGCAATGATGTGCAAAAGGAACAAATGCACACAAACAGCTCATCTCATGGGAGGAAAATTTTACTCCTTAATTGAATTAAGTCAATTCCATTTGGTTAATGAAGGGCTGGGGGGCAGTTTGCCCTTTCAGGGGCATCAGGCTAACAATCACATGGAGAGGAAGAGGAGAGGGTGTTTAGAGCAGGATGGGTGGGGTCACACTCTCCACACTGGAACCAGTGTCTTGTCACCACCTCTGAGACTGGAGTCGCAGCGCTGCAGCTCCACCACATGTGGACTGTCTGCAGCACTTAGCATCACCGCTCTGACCTGCAGCGGCAGCCATGTTTGTGTATTTGTTATTTAAAAGCCTTGTTACTAGGCAACATTTAATACATTAAAGGCCGTTTTATCTTATCATCCATCTCGTCCCCGCTTATATTTAGTCCACAGATAAATGCAGTGTCCTTTATAGCAGACACGCACGCCTACGCAGACACAGAGCCACTGGCAACAGGAAAGCAAGAATAGGTGTGTGCGGGCTTGCGACACACACACACACACACACACACACACACACACGCACGCACACACACACAGGAAGAGTGTGATTGCTCTGCTTCGCTCGTTTAGCACTTCTAAGGCAGAGATCCCCAGAGGCCAGCCATCACATCCAGTTACTGTGGCACACAGACACGACCAGGGCCCCACCTGGCTGCTCTCACCTCAATCTGTAGGAGGCAGCAGGCACGAGCACCATGTCGCCTTCCTCCTCACACACGCACATCACTCAGCAAAGATCAAAGATGTGGTCTCACACACACACACTCACACACACATGCACACACTCATATCTCATGTCAAAAACCACAAGGACTGTGCAGCTTGTTCAGACTTTTACAAACTCCTCGTCACGCACGTAAACTTGTTGGGAATTGCCCCCCTGGTCCTAAATCACAAAGGTACATGGCTATCACACTTGGGAACCGCCTATATTGTTGTCACACTCAGACTCTTCATGGTAGGTGTGATGAAGCTCCTGTGGTCCAGTCTATTTTTTATTTTCTTCGCATAGAATAATACAGGTTAGACCCACAGTTAAGCAGCACAATGAGTCTAAATTTTAAAACTTCATCTGGATGATTTAAGGATTATAACTTTAATATTTCCTCCTCAGGTTGTTGCAAAATGGATAATTTGATGGCTGACTAACAGTGTCTGAATCCAACCATTACAACATTTCCAAAATAATCTCAAGGACTCTTGAATTTGTGTTTATAAAACTTCAATCAATATATTTTTATTTATACGGTTCCAAGTCATGACAAATGTTGTCTCAAGACACTTTCCAAAAACATTAACAAGTCCAGACCCAACATAAAGACAAGATAAGAAGAAGTCTTGTCTCATCTTAAAAAAGGAACTTAAAGCTGAGCTCTTAGCTAAAAATGCAGAACTCAAATGTTTGGTTTGACATCAGCAAATAACCAGACAGGATTGTGAGACTGGATCCACTAAATGTATTGTATGAACCATTTTAAAGTTGTCATTTTTGGGTTTTGTTTTTGTCACTTGTATAATCACCACAAGGGGCACTTCAGGTAAACAGATAAATGCTAATTAAGGAGCACAGGTGAAACAGAGTGCATGGTTTTTACCTCTGATCTTAGACACCATGAGTATCTCCATCACATTTATCAAAGAAAGTTGTCCGTACCTGTCTGTAAGAGAAATATACCAATAACCTTGGATTGGGCATCGGACTCTTTTAGAAGTGCATCAAAAACAAAATACAAGGACGCAAACCCTCTTTCTGAGGCATTATAAACAGTCCCAACTCCAAAACGCCTCTCCTCTGAAGTCAGAACTGCAGATTTTAGAATCCAAGAACAGACACGCCTGGGTAGCAGTCAGTGTCAGCTGAGGAACAAAGAGACGTGATGCTTAACGGTATGCAACACATTAATGTGTATGACACAGAAACAGATGATGTCCAGCTCCTCACCATACCCTGATTCTGTGTCCCAACAAAACATGCAGCAGGAACTTGCTGTAGCAGCGCTCGAACAGATGCCTCTGAAGTGATGACTCATGAGATAGGACTGCTCTGAATGTTGAGTAGCACTGATGATATCACACTGGGATAAAGATATAATGGCTTCCACTTCATCAGATGCAGAAACAAAGATGGACGCAGGTTGCTGGAGTGTGAGATGAAAGCGAGAGTAGGTGAGGAATGAGAGGGTAAGGGGGGTGGAGGTCGCCTGGCCGCTGATTAGTGAGCTCTTGTGCCGGTTGAGCCTGACTTGTCACAGGTTGACATGAGATGCAATTATAGAGGGGAAGTTTCCCGGTCCCTCAGGCATGTGCCAGCCATGCTGTCAACGCCCGCTGATGTCCCGGCTCCTGGCACTGCCAAAGGTGTCACCGGCGCTTATGTGTGCTCACAACTGCTATGCTCCCATGAAAATTGGCCTTCCCCGATGCTCTGGGTGATGACTGAGAGTGTGCACATGTGTCTGCACACATGCTCAGGTACCTTTGTTTGAGTATTAGTTAAACCCTACTCTACTCCCAGCCTCCTCTCGGTCTCACTCTCCCTTATTTCCTCTGAAGCTACAAGGCAAAGCCACAACACTTGTGATTCTGCTGGCTTCTCATGCTGTTCCCACATCTTCTCCTTTTCCCGTATCAGCCTACATATGATTCTGCCAGCAGTGCGAGTAAGCTCTATAAGACCCAAGGCAAATTACCTCAGCGGGACACTACACTTCTGTTCCCTTAGCTCCTTTTTCCTCTTCCTCTTCGTCTTCTCTTTTCCACCCGTCTCTGCGTGTCACAAATCAAAGTGTGTACCTCAGCACTGGCTGCACGTTGTGGGAGTGTAGCTTAAAACAAATTCATCGTCCTCCACTTGCAGATTCATGTTGATCCAACAGTCTGAGGAAAGAAAAGCTCCACTCGTCCGCCTCCTTCACGATGAGAAGAGAGAACACAATCTTTTACCAAAGGGCACAGATGGCCATCTGAACTTTTGTCCAGCATTTCCTTTTTTTATCATTACCCCTTTTTATCAGGAAACTGATTTGTACAAGGATTTCTGTGCTACCATCTAGTGGCTTGAAAGCTTCGCCAGTGGGCCATCAGGTGTGATTTTCCACTTCAGACAATTTTTTAGGGGAGGAAATGGCCTGAAATTGGATCCTCTGGCGGCTTACTCTTCCTCCAAACTAGCCTTAGGCAACACAATACTTCCCCTTCTTCTCTGCTATCATTCCCAGAAAGATTCAAGTTCTAAAGACTCATCTGAAGGAAGGCAGTGCAGGAAAAATGTGGAGTCTGACGGTCTTCAACATCCAACCAACACCAGCGTAGTATGTGTCATGGATTATGCATTGTCTCGTTTGACTTTTAAATAAAGAGATTGCAGAAAATGGTACTAAAATTTAGACATATAGTCAAAATTTGCACACAGCAGGTATAGTTGCAGTGTACCACAAAGGCTAATAAAATCCTTTGTTGGTTTTTCTAACTATGTAACTACTCTAACTGCCTTTTAAAGGTGCCATGAGGAGCATTTGTTTTTCTGGGATAAAGACTGCATTACCCATGAGCACCACATTTTTGTACTTTTTCTTCAAAGTCTGAGAAGCATTTAGTTTTACTAGAAGGATTACTTCATTTTTTCTGGTTAATTTCCAAGTTTGTTTGTTTGTAGTAATTGACTGATGGTATATAACACTGATATTACCATTATCTTCTTTTTATGTCTATGATATATTAGGACAGCTCTGGTTTGAATACTGCAAATAAGCACTAACTTCAACTCTTTCTTCCTCAACAAGCAGCAAAGCATTCACTCTCTGATAGAAATGTTCAATCCTGCTCAAAGGCATTTAGCACTTCCAGCTAACAGAGTTTCTGTACTTAACAAAACTGAAACTGATTTTTTTTTTTTTTTTTGCTAATCTTGCTCCAGTATGAGGATAAAACATAACATAAAATGAAAGTTAACCATGAGAGAAGCACAACTCGTCCTCTTGCCCAAAGTAATATAAATGGGTCAGGACACTTAGCATTAAAGCATTTGATTTATTTTCAGAATAAAACGCTGAGTTGTTACAGATCACATTTCACCTATCTACAACAACAACTACCAGTTCGAGGTTTAAGGTCATAAACAAAGGAAAGCCATTAATTGTCTTCTAGCTCAGAAAAACATATGATTTCTCTACAAACCAGAGACTGAGCTGTAGTATACGACCAGCTGGGAGTGTAAACAGGCTCCCTGTGAATCATACAAAGATAATTGTATAACATGTTTAGAGGACTGTAATTAGAAGGCTAACCCTTGTTAAGAGAAGCCATGGAAGGTGTTAGACGGCAACCTGTTAGCAGACTTCCAGGAGTCGGTGGGGTCTGCTGCTGTGCCCTGTTAGTGTTGTTAGCAATAACTGGAGCCAGCCGTCAGGACGTGTCCCTGTGTCCTCTACCTGAGGCCCTGCTGTGATCACACAGCAGGCCACCATATGATACTTCCTCCCTGCTCACAGTTCATAGCCCAAAACCCCAACCAAGAGGGCCTGATTAAATCGACAGAACAAGGACTAATTAAATAGGGTCTGATCAGGGAGCAGTAAATTATTTAACACTGCCCACACACATATTGATGTCTTCTCTTCTGATCCTGAACTAGACTTCTTTTTGTGGCTTTTGTCTCTACTCTTTCATTCTCTCTTTGTCCGTCTTTAAGACATTTTGCTCTGCTCTTGCCTTTTTATCCAGAAATTGGTGCCATTCAGGAGCATCGGCTCAGTCATGAAACAGTCACAGGAAATAAATGCAGGGCCGGGGCTGGTAGAAGATAACATTGTGTGTTGATTAAAGACAAGAGGAAGACACCAACAGCATCCTTTCAAATCAGAACAGAGGGGCTGACAGAAATACCCTCATGGACAAATACGACAATGAGACGGAGTAAAGATGTTAACTGTTTGCTCCTACTGCTTTCACACCAACATTTTTGGAATAAATTACCCTTCCTGTTTTATTATACCCTTTAGAAACCTGTAGACTGTTAAGAGTGCCTTTCACTGATGCTGTGATCCAAGCAGCACGACCAAAAGTTCACAGAGAAACTCATGTATTCATTCACTCAGCAGGGGATGGCATTTTCCATTTCGGTTCTTCAATGCTGTGGTCTTTTTTCTGACAGCCGCGCTCTCTCTGGGCCAATTTCAGACTTTCTGATCACCCACTGCACCATGCACATCTTTCAACTGCTACACTGTGCTAACTACAAAAACCTAGGGCCCCACAGAAAATCACTGACCCGTGGCAGTGTGGACTGGTGGGGAAAGAAATGTGGCTCATTGCCTTGTAAACATTACATTTACAATCTCTTGTCATGGAATAAACAACCTTGACAAAAGCTGCAAACTTCCACAGGGAGGAGGCATTCAAGTGATGCACTGGATGTAATAACTGATTTATCCAATCCCAAGCATCTACATATGAACACAGAGCATGTTTTTTTAAGGTGAAGACATCATAGTAATGGGTATATTCCACTTTCCTTTTGTGGTGTCATGACAGGGACGTAGGGTCAGGGTGGTGTCATCATGAAGAGTAAAAATCAACATTGATTAAATAAAATTATTTCCAAGTTTAGCTATTCAGTCTGTGCTTTTAACTGATTTTCTTCTTGATACTAAGTCAAAGATGCCTAATTTATGTTTTTCCTGTTCAAATCCATGAGCAAGACAAAAGGCATGGCAGCGAGTAGCCTCACTTTAGTTCACTTCAGCTCGGTTTATGCAATCCTTCATAGACTGGGTTGAGGATGTGCTTGTTCCTGTCTCTGTTCACATCTCCAATGTGTTTTCAGACACTTTTAATATACACTGTGATTTCCATAATTAGGCAGACTGTCTCTGCCTTACTGAAGGGGCGTATGTGAGCACACAGGTTCACGATACTGCTGTTTCTCTGTGCAGAGACACAGTTGTCTGCACTTTCAAAATAAAGTGTCGGTGTAGTCCGTTTATTCAAAAGCTTTGCTCCATATGGAAGCCAAACACGGAAGATATTATACAGGGATGAGGATTGTTGATTCTTATTGGTGCTGATACCCTTATTGATACTCCATGATGATTTGAGTTTTTCTCAATTCCACTATGGATATTTTTTCCGATACTTGTTGGAAAAAGAAAACTCATAATGACACGTTACTTGCCTTATGAAGTTAAGATACCCAAATACTTTTCTCACCCGTTCAAGAGCAGAATTAAGCATGGCTTTGAAAAAGTGTTGGGGTTTTTTTGATTTTTTTCCAACAAACTGGACATGATTAACATTTTTTTGTGATGCACACCATGGGTCCTCTATGAGCAGGGTTGTCTAACTGTCGAAGGTGGAGCTGGTGGTCTTGCTCCAGTCTGAAGATTTCAGCAGTGGAGTGTTGGTGATGGGTGAAAGTTTGCCCAACTAAAATTAACTTAAAAAACTTTATTGAGCAAACAGTGCACACTCATTCTGGTTTTAGAGGCTTAAGTTCAATCGAGGTACAACAGTGTTACTGGGGGTTGTAGGAGTAATGATACACTCAAACGTTATTGATCTCTGGGTTTTATAAAAATCTGTACTGGGTCTGTTTCAACTTAAAGATTTCTCAAAAGTGGACGACTGGTCAAAACGGGATCTAATTAATATAGGAAGGCTATCACTGGAGCTTGAAGGTCACATATCAGGTCAGAATACCAGTTCTTCAATGTTAGGCTGCTAATCGAACTGCAAATTAGTCCGTTTAGCTCATAAATTTGTAAATGTGACTGATAACAGTGCCTCACCAGTCATGAACCTGACGCATCACGCATACAACGTCCATAAAGTATGAACTCTACGGTCTTAATGCAGTTCAGGTCCAAGTCATCAGCACTTGAGTCCAAACAGAGACAAGAGTCCTCTAGAGCTAGAGACTGAGGACAGAGGACTACAAAACAAGATATGACACAGGTGAGCTTCACATATTAGTCTAAAGACGACCTCTGCTGTAACACTATTTGATAGTTCAAGAGAGAGACCTCAGTTCATGGGAAAAGTCTCTTTTTAATGGTGTCTCCACCTAAGTGTTATTTCACAACAGAGTTTGCTGTAAGATAACTTAAATGAAACTGAGTTCAGAGTTTTGTTAACAAAGGTATGCAGTTGCTTTGCGATGTGCTTCTGCTCCCTGGGTTTTAATGCACTGAGACTGTATAGGCTGTGTTGTGTCTGTGCATAATCTCGGGCATATTCATTATGAAAACAGCACTTTACTCCAGTGGCAAAATGATGTTGACCTTTGCAAAATCGAATACTAGCAAAGCGTGTCTCATTGTTCAAAGATAATAGCTGGGCAACATCCCTTGTAAGGCAGATGATGTTGCTGGCATGCTGAGTGCCAGCCCTGCGACTGGGTGGGTGTCATGCTGCTGATGACTCATTCTTCATCTGCTTTAAAGAGCCCAGGGTGACAGGTTTCTGTTTTAGCTGCTGTTACAAAGCGTTTCCTGTCGTTGGTGAATTATACTTTATATAGATAAGTGATCGAGCAAAAAATCTCCTTTTGTCTTTGCAACACCTACCCGAGGTTTACTCAGCACATAGCGTGTTAAGGAGGAGGATGAAGAGGAGGAGGAGGAAGAGGGGGAGACAATAGACCAGCCATCCCAAAGAAGCCTGCTTTATTCCTCAGGGAAATTGCATCACATATTGATCCATGTTCCCTGCATCTAATGGACACAGAGGCTGGAATTGCTGGTGGCAATTGGGAAATAGCTATGAGAGTAACAAGGAGTCATTAAGGCATAAAAGCCAGGTTAGTCACCTGAGGACCTCTCACCTGCCTTCACACAGTCCTCTCAGAGCAGCCTACCTCCACAGCTACATATAGAGAGGAGTTAGATTGCCAAAGCAGCAGGTTCACAGGCTCAGGCGAGCATTTGTCTCCATTACAGCCCTCACACCGGCAAATAAACAGAGGAGACAGACAATCATTCTACATTACATCCATGACTATAGCACTTTACATTTTCTATCAGCGTAACAGACTCCCTGGGCCATCTCGCAATCCTCACATTCATTTTTTACTGCCTGATGCACGTTCTGCTCCTCGTGTGCACAGATGGAGCTTTAACCAGGGAGGGATTTCCACTACTGCTGTAACATTAATGGTCTTTTCTGCGAGGCGAGACTCAAAACAAGGTCTGGATCCTAACCCAAATCTGTCATGTCATCAGAGTCGTGCTGTACTACTTCAAAACAAAACAAAAAGCTGAATGCAAAGTGCAGCCTTCAGCACCAGTCTGAACCTTGGTTATTGTTTCCCCTTCAAGCTTAAAGTGCGACCGGTCCACAGAAAGGGCAGCAGGTAGATTTCAACCCACCGTGGATTAGTTCCCCTCAACAGAAAATGTATTCAAAAGGTTTTGAAAGCAGCGAAAGCAAAATTGAAGGCTAAACAAGAATAAAAAGCAAGACTGGAGCAGCCTGTAGAGAGGGAATCTGTGATTATCATTGAAGTAGAAGGAAGTGGGAGGACCAGCTTCACACTGATTTTAGTTTGTTGGTCTCACAGTCTGATTTAATGCAGAACCTTAAGGCTGCACAAAATAAGAAATGTTTGTCTCACATCGTCTGGCTTTTTTTCACACCCTAAACAGGCAAAACTAAATATTCTATAACAACATATTTTCCATGGATCTTTTCTGCTAATAACAATTCAAACAACCTGCATTGCAATTCAAATACTCCATTATTCTCCGAGCTAGCAGACAATTTCACACATCTAAGGCACTTACCTGCATGTAAATTATTGATCACCTTTCAACTGCTTAAAAAAACAATGAGCCCTGCGCATGTAAATAAGGTGCTGCACTTAGCTGAGGCATTTCACCCCGGTGTCAGGACAGCTGCTGATTTTGATTTGGTGCCATTTAGATATTAAGTGCAGTGGATATTGAGTGCTATTACTGCTAGGGACAGGCAGCACATCAATCTCTGTCAAAGAAGTGGAAATGTGTCTCAAGACAGGCAGCAGCCAGGAAAGAGCTACAGAAGCCAACGTCAGCTGCATAAAATACTGGAATCCCAGGAGTGATGGAGAAACTGGTTCTGTATAATGAAGCACATAGGAGCTTAGATTTAGCATCACATCTCGGACATGTATTATGCACTGTATACATGCTATGGTATCGCAATGTAGTCCTTGAATACTAGCAGGTATAGTGTATGTAAGAGTTAGAGAGGATGTATTGTGCTCTGTTTGGTCTTCATTCTGTCCCTCTAGTGCCCCTATAGTAGCTTTTTGTCTGAAATTCCTTGATTTAGCTTATGTAGCTTTAAGGCTTCCTGCTCTACAAAACCCTTTTCCATCTGATTGGCCAGCTATTAAAGAGCCAGTCATGGGTGAGGCTAAGGGGCCTGTACAGACAGTTTTAGGGTGAAACAAAAATGTATTGTTGAGTTTCAGTGGAAATGGCAGTCCAGCTGACCTAAAATGCAAAACTTTTGAAAATGGCCCCAAGAGTGGAACTTTTAGTGAAACGCTGTTTCACCGTTGCCATGTACACAGCAAGACAGAGTTTTTTTCTCACTTGCAGAGGTCTGAAAATGTGCACACATTAAGTCTGAACATCCAGCATTTTTACTTTATGCCCATGTTTAAACTCTGGGAAGCAACATCACAAGATCTAACAACACCCCATTTATTAGTCTATAGCTGGGTTTCCATCACAGTTTTTCGCAAAATAAAAGCGATATTCCTAAAATTTTGACAAAGTACAACACTGGTATGGTATAATCCATTGAAGGTTGTTCTAGGCAGGAGCGCCGTAACTCTTGTCAAATATCCCGCGAGATTTCACTGCTGGAAGATGGACGGTAGAAGATCAGTTTCTATCTCCTTATAACACTCTGCATTCCTCTGTTGTTTGCTGTCTGGTATGGCCGTTGTGTTTTTCTTGAAAATAATTGCGAGAAAAGTCTGTCTCCTCCTCTGTCCAAACGTAGCGCGCCATGTTTATTCACAGGGAAGTGATCATGCGATCAGGTACGTCACGTCCTGTGACGTATAATTGCGGAAAAAGTGTCCATTGCACTTTTGCGATATATTTGAATGTCGAAACGTCTGAAAAACCACCCCATGAAAGCATAAAAACTTGTTAGCAATATTTTAGTGCTTTATCGAAATATAGGTGTTTCCATTACCATTTTTTTAGCGCTATTTAGATTTTACGCATATCCAAGGGTAATGGAAACGCACCTTATGACAGGGCTGGGCGATAATGGCAGAAATCAAAGCCATGATTAGTTGTACCTTCTGCTCTATTTCGGTAAATGCACGATTATCCCACACTCAACTCAGTTTTTTCTGCTCAAACGTAACTAATGTTATGGATGGATTAGTAGCGAGTGAATCACAAGAGGGGAAAAACCAAAATATCTGATAAGCAATACTATGTCAGTTAGAAGCTCAAAATGCTGTTTTTTATTTCTTTTTGAATAATCCTCCAGCCCTAGTTTAAGGTTTGCAAAGAGTGTGAAAAAAGGTAGAGGACACTGACTAAAATGCAATTCCAAACTCCATCAGCATCACTGCAACACCTGAGCCTTTAACTCATTTCCATCTACCTGCAGCTTTGCACGTCACGACCGTAAACAATGAAAGGAAAACAGCGGGACAAGTCTTGGCTCATCCAGTGTCTGTAATCCAGATATCTGGCTGCACCAAATTCTCCAAAATTAAATTCATTCACCCCATGAGGCTAAATCTTCATCACAGGATAGCTAATGAGTTCTGCAGATGACAGCACTGCAGCATATGTGGAGAATGCTGTGCATATTTGTTGAAGATCTGCAAAGCTCTGGCTCTCTTCTGGCACGGCTACTTTTGGCTTCAAGCTCTCTCACAGGGATCCCTCCCAAAAAAAAAGTTACCTGATGAGCCACTGTCCTCTCAGGAAATCTGAGAAGGGGAGGGGGGAGAGGGGATGGTAAAAACAGAGACAGAGCGAAAGAGAAAGCTCTCATTATTTCTCCCTAATTGCCCACGAGTGACCCTCCTGATTCCCCCCTCTGCAACCAGGTACGGTGCCTCATTACAGGCAGCCTCCTCAGTTCTCCCAGGAGGAACCCATGAAAAGGCCATGAAAGGCCTCGTCTGACAGGGGCCAGCCAGACTGGACCAATTAACAGGGTTTTTCTGTGCTCTGACTCGCCACACTGCAGTTTGCAACTCATCTATGGTGTGAGACTTGCAGACGTCCTAGGTCAGGTTGGGATGGTTTGTTCAGAAGGTAGAAGGGATAAAGGATAAGGGCAGCGCCATCTTGCCAGTGCTCCTGCTCCATTAACATGTTTCCCATGCCTCCTTTCACTTTTCTTACTTTCTCAGAGACTTTCAAAAGCTTTTCAGGAGGGGAATTAAACAATAATTAGAGTCGAGACATTTTAATATTCTATTCAGGTTAAAAAAAAAAGTGTTGAGAATTTCGGATACCACTTCAACAGGGACAGGTTATTAAAGGTTTAAAATATAGATGTTTTCTGGTGACCTGGCACCACTGCTCCGTGAAGGCTAAATGCAATTGTTGCCCAGCCTCCCAGTGCCAGGTGACTTAGTGTGTGTCTGAATAAATGACCCAGTCAAGGTGAGTTCCTCGTGTCAAACCAGGAGCATCAAAGACAAACCACGCAACCTTGCCAGAGGGACTGTTTTCCTTTCACCTGGAGAACTCCATTTTCACTCTTCAAGGCTCGATGCATTCAAGCTCGTCCTGATCTTTGTAATGACTGGTCAAAAAAGGGGGAAAAAAAAGTAATTCAGACAGCCTCCTGTCTATTAGTGACATGAAAGACAAGACTTTCAAAGCATGTTCTCCTTCCTCTTCAGGTTTAAAAGACATTCCCTTCAAGGTCACATCCGTTTCCAGTGGAGTGATTCAAAGCAAAAATCACCTGAATGTAAACAGCGCTGACTGATAGAGTGGAGGACAATGATGGGGCCGCTGACAACGATACCACTCAGAGAGCGGGTCCATGACAGTCACACAGAAGTGTATTTGGGAACGAGGGTTGCGGAGGGTGGGGCTGGATGGAAGAGGGGCACTGATTGGCTTGCCGTCTCCTGGGGTGCGTGTTTGCCTGCAGGGAAAGGTCATAGGAGGGAACAGGAGTAACGAGGTGTGAAGGGAAGGCACTGTCCTCAGCTCCTGGGCCCTGGGAGACGTCCCCGGCAAGGTGTTAATGCAGATGCTGCTTCAGCCTCCCCAGGTTCTGTTTATTACACCTTTTTGAGGAAAGCCAGCCGAGAGTCTCACCATCAGTCAATACAGCTGAAAACATGCTAATCAGAAACACAAACTGGCAGCGAGTCTGACTCATCGGCCCACAGACGGATAAACACAAAATGTGGGAAAGCTTGGCTGTGTTTTTTTTTAATTTTGGAGTGTACACTTTATGCTGTGAGTAACATATTTTACTCAGAGACAAGGTGCTGCGATGGTGAGAATGATGCAATCCTGATGTGTGATTTTTGTTCTTTTTGCTATCACACTCATCCAGTTCTGCATGAGTCTGTCCAACCTTCAGCTCTTTTAAGTGATCTGTTATTGACAGCACAAGTCATATCCTCAGACACCTGCTTTTCTTCTTCAGTTTCAGCATTATAGTTGTTAAATTACATGTGACACATTGGTTTATTTATATTCATTATCAGGCTGTTGGCTTTTATCTCTCACTACCAGTTGTGTTATTGCTCATGTTTTCAAAAACTGCACTTCAATGCTACTTTATGTCATAAATATCTATTTAGCTTGCAGCTCTGAGTGTTTGGATGTGTTGTCAGAATGTTTTTCTGTATTGAGAAGGCTAAAAGAGTTGTTACAATGTTGACCTATGTAGATGAGAGGTATTAACCCTTGAAATAAATTCTCTTGTTATATTTTTGCAATGCTATTTGTGTGTGAAGCGGGCAAACCTCCATAACTGAGACCTGTCATGACTCACAACTACAAAACAATGGGGGCGAAAGATGCACAGGCACAGTGATCATCTAAAGTAAAAATCAAATGTAGACAAGAGTTGTAATGATTGTTAACAATACACCACAGCCTTTAAACAATTGTCAATGATATTAAATATATGAAGTCAGTGTATAAGGACATTAAACTGTGTGGGGGGTTCCTCAGGGGTCTTTATTAGGCCCAAAACTTTTTACATTAATTTAGTATCAAATACAGGAAAATGTATTTGCAGATTATACTCACTTATTCTCTTGAAAGAATTGACATGTTTTGGATGTTGACATTCCAGAAATGACTCAAGTTATAGTTTGATGTCAAAAAATCATTAAATTTGTCAAAAAATTAGGACTCTGTCCTGCTCTGTGTACAGTTGATAAAATATTTTTGGGGTAAATTTCTTAAGCGTTAATGTGTTTGTTATATCGTTTTGTTTTTCTTCATAGATTTGAGGGGGTTGCACTTCAGAGAAGTAAACCATTTTTGTAAATATAGGATAACTCCTTCAGTTGTGAGTTGTTATCTTGTTTGCATGAGAGAAAGTTTAAATGACATGATCTTTAATTCTATCGCAAAAAAAAACCCCAAAAAACTACAGGGTAGACACGCGCGGCAACATTTGGTCTACAAATACTGTATGAGACCATGGAAGCACTGACGTTTGAGTGTCTCCAATGGCACACACTGTATAGGGAAAAAATGTAATAAGAGTTTGTCCAATCAGACACACAGCTCAGTTGATTGACAGATGCCCTAAAGCTGTTAGTGAGACTCAAAGTTAGCCCTGTGTCCGATATGGCCCTGGATTTACTTCAAAACCGTGATAAAGAAACAAACAGGGGACGTCCATTTATCATATGGATTGACAAAAATACTGATGTGTGAAAAGTGAACCAACGTAGACACAATATTTTAGTTTCAAAAAACTTTGTGTAACGAGCAGAACCTCATGCTAATGCTCACTTTGGGCATATGTAAAGAGAAATGTGTGTTTCAAACAGACAAAGTCATAACAAAATGACCTTAACAGAACTTGACACAACCCCTGTTTTGTTTCCTGAATGTCCCCTGCAGCCACAGCAAAACTGCTGTCCCTCCATGATCCTGACCTGAGGGGGGACCACATGGGAGAGTGACCCTCATTATGTACAAAATATCATTAATTAACTTTATTGAATGAGTCGCAGTATGGTTTTTACCCCATGGCTCCCTCAGGGTCCTTCGCCATAGACCCCACCTTGCCCCGTTCAAAGCGAGCGAGCCAGCATCCTTCACAGCCGCCCTGTTCTCTTAGCCCCGGCTGGTTCGAGGTGACTTTCTCCCCTTGTGTCATTGCTGAGAGAGCTGCCAGTAATTTATAATGTTGTGACAGTCAAATAAACAGGGCTGCTGCTGCTTGCTGGAGTGAGAAAGTCCTGTATTAAAGGGAATCAAAACGGCTCCAAATGGGGCCTTGAATGGAAATAATCTCGGTGTAAGATCTGTTCTGGGGCTGGCTAATTTAAATTTGTTCAGGGTGACAGCTTACTGGGAGAGGGGACATAATGAAGTCCATTATCATCAGTGGTGCAAATTCTAAAGAACGAGAACTCTCATTATCAGCGCTTTCCTGTATACGAAGGAAATATGTTCATCCATTATGAAATGTGCTGAGAATGACAACACAGAGCAAACATAAGACAATGTAAGCCGTGACTTTAGCTTGGGAAAAAAAATGTGATGGTGCTCTTTGGAGACTGGACATGCCTTTTTTTTCCTTTGTACAATGCCTTTACTTGATTTATTTATGGATGAGGTGATGGTGAATTTCACCGAGCACAAGAAGGCCATGTATTGGAATGGAACAGAGTCAGGACAGTAATAGGCAGATCGTTTTGATATCTCACAATGTTGTATAAAGTGGTTTTCAACAGCAAGACTGCCTGTGCTTTTATTTACAGTGCCTTTTCTTCTGCTAATCTGACATCTGGTAGACCACGGCAGACCTTGAACAGTGTCTCCCCGGGCATTATCTCATAAAAACAGAGACTCGATAATGCTGTTCCATTAGACAAATAGCGGAAATAGCAATAAGTCATTTTGGCCAGAATTAACTGATAAACAGGGAAATGATGGAAGTCTCCAGATCTGTAACCCGCGATAACCGCAGCTTTCACGAAACACAGAGAGCGAGGACTTCAAGCTGCTCCAAAAATAAATATATTCACTTCAAAGGGTATGAAAATGTTTCTGGTGCCAAAATACTCATCAAAAGTTAGTTCAGTGCCAGCGTAATGTGTTGCTGAATGAAGTGGAGTGCAGGAAATGGGAAAGGCAGGTGTCAGGGGGAAGTCTCATGCACATACTAATGTGTCATTAAAAGTCAAGTGCACACGTTGAGGGACAAGAGACTAAATCAAACACAAAGTACTATTCATTTAGAGGTGCTGATTGAAAACATGCATTTATAGTATTAACATTAATTCAACTATTACAGACTCATTAGTCTCTTTGTAGACTGGAGCTTGCAGAGAAAACACACACTCACACACTCTCTCACATTCACATTCAGACACAACTCTAACCTGTCAACAAATTCTGCATCAAAATATAGAATCAGTGGAAGTGCTCTGGTGTCTGTTTAAAAAATACTTGTGGCCCAAGCTGTATTGATGGTTATGCAGAGAGAAAGTCTATATGGAGAGCAAAAGAAGGTGGGAAACACATATCTGCATGCATTTCAAGTTAAAAGCTAAAATGTTCCGACCTAAGCAACAAATATGCTTGATGCTTCAAAACAAATCAGATTTTATGACTCCCTTGAATGCAACAGGAATAAATGATTTGACCACCATTCAACAAACAGCTTTTGAGCTGTTTTCCTCTCTCAAGAGGTCTGAGCTTGAAAATCAGATGTAACCCAAAGATCCAGGTGGGTGGGAAATTAACAGACATGGTACAAGTTACACTTCAACTTAAGCTGTGTCATGATGCTTTACATAACAGGGTTGCAACTCCTCACTAAAAAAAAAAAAAAAAAGGATGACACCCCCCCATCAACACCACCATGATACAAAATAATGAATACATAAATAATAATTAATGATGGACTGAAAAAAAGGTCATAGGATTACTATTATGTTTGCAGCGAAACATACAAGTCCTCCTACACAACAGCTGCATGTTGTGTGGTGGGGCTTTGTGGTTAAAGATGAGGTCTTCTTCAAAGAACAAATGAGAAAATACCATCTGAATAAAGAAGAATAGCATACACAAACATTAATTTCCTCCATCATCTATTTTAAGTTTTTAAGCCTCTTTCTTTCATTTATTTTTAAGTCTGTTCTGTATTGCGTTTCATTTATGTTATTGTAACCCCAGTTATATAACAAAAATTCCAACACTCCGAAATGCACCTTGTACACAGAGTTGCAAAGAGATGCAGCACACCCCTGTAGAGCCAAAAAAGGACTATGCTAAATAAGCCTGCTGCAGATGTTTTTTTTATACAAGCCTAAAGTAAAACCAAGCATGGTCACTGTCCCTTCTCTGAAGCACTTCTCTAAAGTCACTTTTGCTAATAGCTATTGTCTCCCCTACTTTTCAAAATAAACTTGCACCATTGTGCTAACCTGATATAAACCAAACATAGGAAATAATTAAATGGCTCCAAGAGCTGGCACATGGTCATGCAACAGTAGCATGACGTAGCAGTGCTATTCAACCAATAGAGACTCATGCAACGCTATTTTAGATCCAGAGTGGCAAATTTTGCTGAAAGATGACGAGTTTGCACCCCTGGTGTTACCAAAACAGCTGACAGTGCAGCAGAGATGCTTAACAGGTGTTAAAGAGTCAAAAATGATGGAAGTACAGTGTCATTGCTTCTTAAGGCCCAAAAGTGGCAAGCAGAGAGTAGGAATGAGGAAAACCGAGCAGACATTCAGCTTCTAGATGACCCAGTACATGTTGCTCCAAAGTACTAACATATTTATCTATAAGCTTCAAAAAGGAGGTGGTGGTTATTGGATTTATTACAGATGTTGTAGATTTTTCAACACTCTGCATGGTGTTGTATATCTAAACCTGGGAACTTAATCACACTAATTCCAAACAGGTCCATAGTTACAGAGAGTATATGAGTCCTTTTGGATAACTTATTGGAGAAATATTAAATGCTGAATGAGAATCCTTAAAGTTGACACCTGCACGTATTCAAAAAGCAGACGTGAAGGATGATAGTAAACTGAACTCTGTCTGGGTTCACATAGAAAGCTTCAAGTGGCGCTGAAAGACCTTAAAGAAGCTTCCATCACCTTCATTATGAAAATCAGATGCTAAACAAAAGTCTTGGATATGAGTGACTTTCAAGGCAAGAAAGACAAAGGACACATATCAAACACAGACGTCCTCTAACAATGTTCGCTGCATTCGGTCCCTGTTCTATCTCGAAGGGATCTTCATGTCCCACACGTTCCTTTTTTCACCCGCTCCTTCAGGTCAATATTAGCACAAGGAACTCCAGCTTCTTGATGTACCCCAGTCAAATTTACCAAACACTGTTTGACTCACGCTATTAAATCTGAAGATGAAAGAATCGCCAAGGGCAAACAGCTCCTACAGCTATACACCAAATACCCAGACTCTCTGCTTTTAACAGTAAGGCACAATTAAGAATTTAAATGGATCCTGCATAAATGTGCTACTGCTGTGAATCTGACTGGCTTTGAAAATATCATAATTAGTGTCAAGCCTGGCTGACACTGTGCAAAGTGTAAAGTCTAGATATGGTTACAGATGTACTGCAGTGATAAGTCTGTCTCTGTGATTAAAACTAAGAAATAAAAACCAAGGAAGAGAAATATAATGAAGTCAGGACGTATAGATGTGTCTCCCAGAGGATACGCTCTGAGCCTACATCTATTCAACAACGTTGGTATTTACTTTAAAATATAATTCCAGCTCTATTACAGGAGACGGAGAAGGACAAATACGGCGGAGCAACAGACAGACGGGAGGGTGGAGTGAAAGAGAAAGAGAAAAGTGGAGAGGAGAGAGAGATAGACGGAGTTAGGGATGATAAGGAATCACAGATAAAGCCTCCAGGGTGCAGACGTGTTCCAGAGAGGAGTGACCAATCAAGATAGAGTGAAAGAGGGGCTAAAATTGTGATAAGAGTGATGACAGAGTGTAAAATGACTCAGTCAGCCCAGGCATTGGCTCTGACCTCACGGCCTTCATCCAGGTTCAGTAGAGGCCCGAGGTCCAGGACGGTTTGAGCTCGCCGATTTCTACGAAAAGCTAAAAACTATAACACCCCCCAGTTCAGAGTTTCTGTAGACAGCAAATTTGTATGAATGATATAAAACAATTTCTACAGTTTTAGCTCTTACACTCCTATGACAGAAAAAAGTTTGAACAAAGAAATAAGGTTACAACACAAAGAATTGGTCTCTTGTAGGAAAATGCAAAGTCAAATTATTTTCCATCGCCTTCCAAAGGTTTGCAAATCTTCCAACCTTTTGGCTGAAATTGCCTTTTTGGGCAGTGAATATGAAAACCCATATGGCTCCAAACTGATGGTGCTCATGTTTAAAAGAGCTCATCCTCGTAGGTTTGAAAAGGAGTGAGCTTCAATGTTGGGTTCAAGGAAAGTGACACTGACTCATATTAGAGATGGGATGAAGTCTGCAGTGTCAAGGTAACTCACTTTATTGAAGCAGCCATCCATACACCGCCTGCCTTTGAAAGATTCTGGTTTCTGATTTTCAAGAAAACATCCAAACCCCCAGACAAAAAAAATAAGTCTCCTCAGACTATCCAAGTGTTAGAAAATCAAACAAGAGAAGTCAAGATTTTTTTTTCCCAGTCCTCCAAGAAAACTGTTCATTTCTGACCTTCTACCCAAATGATACAAAGCGGTTTGATCCTGTTCCTCTGGATGGTGCTTTTAATGAATTATATGATTTCAATACAAGTTTGTGCAGATCCACAGCTGTATCAGTATGAAACACATACAGTTATTCAGTTGTATAGTAATCTTTCATCAGAAGATGGCGCTAGAAGAAGCAAGCAACAACTTAATCTCAGCACCTCTTCTGTGTAATGGTCCAGAAATACTGGCTCCAGATGGCTATGGCTCACCTCATTGGGTCATAACTATTCATTTAAAGTAAACAATATGATGTAATGAAGCGAGAGGATTGACTAACATTGGTTGAGCTCAATTACTGTACGATAATGATTTTTGATACCACTGATTTCCTTTCCGTTCCAATACAGAGTAAAAACCAGGCTGGTAGCTGCCACACCGATACGATTACGCGCTTTTCCACAAACATCACAAACCGTGTCTTGGCTGTTTGTGGAATTCAGATAGCTCCATACATGACCCCTTTTACACTCTGCTATTGTGCTTACACATTACACCTTTGCTTCCATATACCTTGCTTGCAAAGTCCCCACAGATGCATTCTACACTTATGTATTCCGAGCTTATGCATTCTGCACTTACACAAGTGAGGGAAAAACAGTTCCCACCAACTGGGCATCATTTAGATTAAGATGTCAGTAGTTTAGTTTCTTTCCTGTGTCTTTGTGGATGACAAATATTACCTAAAATGACTGAAGTATCAAAACCATCAATATCTTCATTCAAGAATTGATTTTAGAGCATAAAGATCTGGTATTGGAAATTTCAATATTTCAGCATCGATCTGCACATAATGACTGTATGTGAGCTGACAGGATGGTGAGATGACAGAGTTCTAGGGAGAACTACACATCTTCACAGGAACAGCACATTGCTGAATATGCACAGAAACACAGTTGAGATTATTTTGGGTTTTTTCTCTGAGGGGCCCGGGAACAGCTTTATATCATTTTTTGCAGTAAATGAATTGTCCTACCTTGCTGCCAGAGGTTTGTGCCGTTGCCTCAGTGCAGGAAGGTTCCTGGTTTAAATCTCTGGCTAGGCAAGTGCCTTTCTGCATGGAAGTTGCAGTTCGCATGTGTTGGTTTCCTCTGGGCTCACCAACTTGCTCTGTCAAAAACAAAAATATCAGGTTGATAAGTCACATGTGCATGAATGGTTGTGTCTCTACACCCTGTGATAGACTTCCTTCCTGTCCAGGGTGAACCCCTCCTTGCACCCGAGGACAGGACTTGATGTACCTTGGAACTTACACTTTTATTTAAAGGTTTATGTATTTAAGACAGCCTCTGTCTGAGTTTTTATTGCACAGAGGTTCAAAAACTCTTAAGCAACTGAGACGAATTTGACTGGAAAGCAACAGTTTTTAACTCAATGATGCATTAACAACAGCAGTTTAGTTGACCTGTATCAGACTGAAGGAGGACTCACGCTCTAAGTGGGGCAGAAGCTCTTCCCTGAGCAAACAGGGTGTACTAAAAGTCGCAGAAAAATCCATCAATGCAACTCTTTGATAAATCACATCCATTGCAGCATCATCAAGATTGAAAGTGTTACAAGACCCTGTCATATATTCCATTGAATGGCTTCCAATGTTGTCAGAAAGTTGCTGAAAACAAATGTTTGCACATCACCGTGAAGAGTTTCTGGACACTAACCTTTTCAAACAAACAGGGAGTGAAACAAACAGGACAGAGATGTATGGATGTCACTGTAACAAGGAGCTGGCGGAGTTTGAGGAGCTGTTTTCTTTTGCGTCAAAAAGGTGACAGATTGAAGTCTTTTTAGATAGATCCTGAAGAGAAATCTGAACTGAAGGCGCCAAAACTTTCTTTGCAGACAGACAGGAGAGTGAGGATTGTAGGGAATTGAGCTGACCTGAGGCTAAAGAAGAGACTTTTTTTTTACATCAAAGGAGAAGTCGTCCTGTCTCCTCTCTCTCTCTTTTCACACTGATTGGAGAGAAAAGAAGATATTTAACTGATCTTTGAGTCAGATTGGAATATGACAAAAGGTTTCTTTTGATGTAAAGCTTCACCTTTCCTCCAAACACACGTGATTCAAAAACAACCCCATTACTCCTGCTAATAATACTCCTCAGGTAAATACACTGTGAACTCTCTATTTTTCTGTCTGCATCATAAATTTTCATAAGCAGCCTAAGCGGGGGGCATATTTTGTTTTCTGAATAGTTGACAGTTGCAAAGTGCACACATATTGACAGTGATTAGAATCTGTGAGGGCTTACTGCCAATGAATATTCAAGAGCACCTGTCTGTAGCTGAACCCGCGGTTCAACAATGCGTGGTTGGGGCGTTCAATTGCAGTGTCTAAGATAGAGTCGCGCTACACTCTGCAAAATGAGGAATCAGAAGCGTGTGTTTGGTGATACACCGGTGTGCACTGAGCGGAAAACAAAGTTTAAATATGGTGGATTTACTGGTGTGTAAAGAATCAGGTGTGTATGTTTGTTGATATTCATTTTATTCCACTGTTTACACTTCACTCTAGCTCGCCTGCACATGCAACATGTTAAAGGTTTGATGTAAAGGAAATGCTCATTTGGAGTTCTCTGTCTCACTTGGTTTTCAAGTCTATGAAATGATCATATTATATAATGTATTTTGAGAAGTATCTGTTTTGTGTCAACTGAAGTTAAACCTGAGGCTGGAATCTGTAGTCTTTTTCTGCGATAAAGACTTAATTTCCCATGAGAACCATCACCTACTGTCATATGGATGTGACTCTTGCTAGGGATTGCATTTGTTTTTGAGAGCAGGGCTTCAAGACACTACTTTTCTGTGTTCAAGACAAACTTTCCCAGGATGCAAATCGACTAGGGTATGTATTTGTCAGTTTGTACAGTTTGTACATTGTGCAATGTAGTACAGTGATCCCTTGACTGTCCCATCTAATGAACTTTTTCAGATACTGACAGGGTATCTGGGTGTGCAGCAGACGTTTTCAGTTGATATTTTGCTTTGAGGCCTTCTTTACACAACATTTTACAACATACCAAACAAAAATGCAAAAAAAAAGCAGTGAAAAAAAAATCTGCTGTAACACAAAACGCTGGGGAATGAGAACACTGTAGCACAATTTGCTTGGATAAAATCACGTAAAAATATATTGCAGTGTTTTGTGGGGTTCGGAACTAATTAAAGGCATTTCAATTCATTTTGATGAGGGAAAGTAATTTGACGTATGAGGCATTTCAGTTTATGAGAACCTCACAATGCCTTTAACAACATGAAGAGACAAATGCAGAACATCCCAGTAACTTTCTGTATCAATGTTTGACCTAACCAAGCAGACAAAGACACCAAAGTGTTGTTATTCTTGACACCAATCTGTCCCAGTTATGCTGACTTGCCCCCTACTGTGCCTCCCCCTCACCTTTGGCGCAGGCGAAATTACAATGAGTCACCCAAATATCAAACAGCACAGGCATGACTGTGCCTGCAAAATGAAAACAACAAAAGATGCCACCTCACCAGTGAAGCCGACTCCAAACCAGGGAATCAAACTTTACCAGGCGAGAGAACGAGCTGGTGATCGTTACATGTCACCAGCCTGAGAGACGTCGGGGTCTTTCATAATTACATGACTTTAATTTTATTTTAGTCGACTCATGTACAGTGATATTACACAGTAAATATAGATCCATGTTTTGGATCTCAGCCTGACAAAGCCAGCTGGTTCAATTTAGTGTGTGATGCTTTCTCTGGCACAGAGAGGGAATTAGGTGGGTGTGCAGCAGAGAAGCACTTTCAGGGTTTGGAAATGATATCATTGTTTGTGCAATTTAAATGATGATGATAATATTCCCAGAACAGCGATGCAAACCCTTATCAAAAGCAATACATCGTCATTTATCACAAATATTGAATTTATCAAAGAGAAATTGATCTTAATTTATGAAATCTGAGCCTCAGACTGCTGAGTGCTTCAGTCTCCGGCCGCAAAGTGAGCAGCATTAGCACAACACCGTCTTTAAAAATCAGATTATCACGAGCTGCTTTCTGCAGTTTAGCCGATAACCACTATCATCTGTGAAAACGCAGTGTTTTGTGTGAAGTGAATACTGCTATAGATAGGAGCTGTAACCCTGCCATTCTGTAACTATGGAAACAATAATGAGGTCACTGTGCTATTTTAGCTGGGTTTACTCTGAGATCATTACAGACAGAACCACAGTTTCAGCTCGAGTTGGTGGAAGTTCAGTAAAAACAGAGCCTCAATGGAAGGGAACTTGTCACACACACCCGCCTTCCCCCCTCACACATACACACACACACTCATACACACACAGAGCTGAATTAAGCTGTAATGCTCTCGGCTATAACCTTGAGTGATCTCACATGGAGCTCATTAGTCTCTGCACACAGTTCAATCCCAATACCAGCCATGTCAAAATCAGAAAATAATAATAATGTCAACATGTTTTTTATTCACTGACATTACATTTAGTTTGGCCTTCAACCTACTCCGAGTATTCTTCAACAGTCTTTGTCTACAATCAAAAAGTCTTCGCTGAATCAAATATTTGTTGGTCAAAGGTGAGCTGGAAAGAGAGGGGTTTGAAATATTTTTCTCCTTATTTTAGGATAAATTGGGGTGTTTCTGCTTCAGTTTCAGGGCTGTTACCATTATCCTGGCAAAAATAATTCATAATAATCTTATACCAGCAATATGTGTGCAGAGACAGTCAGATACTAACTTGTCTTCACCTATTCATCGTCTCAATTTAGGCTTCAATCCAACCACTACAAAATAGAAATTGAAAAGCAAGCAGAGGTCTGGGTTTAGTGTTACACACGATCGAGCTGAAGGTTGGATGAATTCCTCTTCTCCCTGAACCTCCGAATGAGTCATAGAGGGAGACACTGACTGCTAGCCAAAGCTTTTAATACTGAGGAACTCAAAAGTTTCTGCAGGTTAACTTTTACAACCATTTTCTACACTTGTGCTTCAAAGAGGAACAAGGTGTAAAAGAGAAGGACACATTCTTTTAGGAGACTTTCCTCAACGTTTAAGTGTTTTTCTGTCGCCTAGAATGATCTGTGTGTATACTGACCTGAAAAGAAACACCTGAGGCTGAGAACATTTTAACACAATTTTCTCTTAAAGGGAAATAAAAGTAGCTGACTGAGTAAAATCTCCTCAACACTTCATCTACAACAAGCAAATTACCCTGAACTATGTGTTACCAAACCGTTTGGCACAGCGGGATGCTGATTTCTGACTTTAGGCCAAAACAATGGCTGTATAAAAATACAAAACACACAAAAAAGCTCATTTTAAAGTGGGCCAAACCTCTAAAGGTCTGATTGTCTTATAGTTGTATTTTTCATGCCTTTACAGTGGCTCAAGCAGGAAGTTCGGAAAGGCCGACTAGATCTTCTGTACTGGGGCACTTAACAGGCTGCATCAGCACTCCACATGAATTTACTTTGTTATAACCTCAGTTAAGATCATTTTATAGTTTATGGTACATTTATGCATTTGTCTCCAATATAAAGACTCACACTCCAGGAAAATATGCAAATGTTCACTCCTGAAAGCAGAAAATTATGGTCTAAATACCTCAATTCAGACGTCTGTGGCTGCTCTTTCATGTCTTCTTCTTCTGCAAAAGAATCAAATGAGAGCAACTTTATTAGGGTGGCTCATGGAGACAACGTCATTAAGGCATAATTTATTTGTCTATTCATTCATCTATTTCTTAGGTTGTTGGCAGCAGTCTCCCATCCCTCCTGGACTATTTGGATAAACAGACGAAGACCAATTTCTTATTATGTAAAAACTAATAGGCAATAAAGTTGATTCAGAACATCTATAGATATACTTACAAAAACTTATTCTGTGTCATGTTTACTAATAGCTGATGTAAATGGGTCCGTGGTTCTTGAACATACCCTTTGCAAGCCAAAGGTAATCAATTTGCCATATTTTTTTATGCATATGATACACCACCCCTTGTTAAAAAAAAATAAAACACAAATAGCTTTGTTAATATTTAAAGAAAAACTGTCAGGTTTTGGAGGTTTGTGATTCATTTGTACCCTAAATTTGATTGAAAACAGTACAAAGACAATATGTCATATGTTTCATTTTGAAAAAAAATCTTTTATGAATAATAAATGGGGTGAATTTTGATGGGTGCAGGTCTGGTTTACACTGTGCAGAATATAGTTTGGCTCTATCTAAGGTATTCCCCAAAAATGTTTAATCCGTGTAATTTCATGCTCCCAAAACTTTATATATGTCAACAATAATTGTGTCTCACTCACACTTGATATGGTGCACAGAATGTGGATGTGGATTTGTTCATGTTAGAATATTTGTTCCACAAAGAGGGGAGTGTTACCTTGTATGTGCACACATACCTTATTCACATTTCTGTCTCAGACATTTGATATATCTTTTCACTGTTTTCAAGTACGAAAATGCTTTAAATAGTGTACAGAAAATGTGTATGAATCAACATATCACACATTGTTCCATATTTTTGGAAGTGAAATTGAGCTTAGGGTACAGGCCTTCACAACAACTGTCTCATACCGTCATAACTGTCAAATGTCTTGTTTCAAGATGGCAAAGCCAAGATTGAAGCCTTATTGGTTTTATTCAAGCATTTTAGCTGATTTGTAGGTTTTTGTACTCTACAAGCAACTTTTGTCTTTAAAATCTTGAGATAAGACATTTTTCTGCTCTTGTCAGCACATGAAGCTTATATTAAGTCTAATCAAACATTTTTTGCGAGAAATGAGACTTTAATACAAGGTTAGGTTTCATCTAATGTGGTGTATGCAAACAAGGGAGGATCAATCACAGTTGGATCCTTTATGAACTAAAGAGCATAAGAGGATAAACACAACTTACTCATGTGCCCAAAGAAATTACAGCCAGAACAGAAAACACGTGAGACCCTAAGAGAGCTTGAGAAGACCAGTGACAAAACAGTCCAGAGAGGAATCACAGAGAATAAGTCAGCCCCTGCTAACGAGCTGCAGGTGTGCACACAGGTGAGACCAGTCAGAGAGGAGGGAAACAGAGGGACAGGAAGTGATGCTCAACCAGGTACACAGGAGGCAGGGACTTCAAAATAAAACACAAAACACAAGACACTTCACACAGGAGGTGAAGAAGAACATGACAAATGGTTTTGTTTAATTATTTTTTCTTATATATTTGGGTTTTTTATCACTTATTTTGTTGCATTTCAATGAAAATGACAAAACTTGATTGCATATAAATCAAAAAAGCATCTCAATTGATGACATTAAAAAACAAAATGCTACCTGCACACATTTCTCACCATTTTTTTTTCACACAACCTTATTTTCTTGAGCTTATTTCCATTCAAAAATAACATAAGAAGCAGTTTGTGAGTTTTTAATTGTGAATCAGTTTTTCCATTGTTTTCATTTTACAGTCAGCCAGGTGCAGAAACAGCAACACAACTCTGATCAACAGTCGAACACCACTCCTCCATATAGCTGGAATACAATTCTGATGCAGTTATGATAAATAAAACATTCTGCTGTGTTTCATTATTTGGGGATAAATGAGAATCATGTGAAGGAATGAATTAAGCCAACAGATTCACATTCCTCCTCCGAGCGGCCCAGATTGTGGCTCACAGATAACAACAGCGAGCAGTTTGCACACATCCTCCGAGCATCTGACTGAATGTTGTCCCCCCATGTCTCAGCTCTGTCCTTAACCATTTGTACTCTGGTAATGACTCCAACATGCTGTGTTCACTAGATCGAAAAGGAAGAGACAGTGGGGGGGTGGAAAGAGAGGAGGCTTATCGTACAGTTAAGCTGCAGCTGCAGTTTCCATAACAACTACCTGCAAAAAGCCTGCTCCCTCGACCATCATTAGAATAACATTTTTACTCGTCAAGTAAGCATTAGTGGAATCTACATGAGCAATGAGGAGGGAGGAACACTAAAAAGTGTCCATGTCCTTTGGAGGTATCATGTCTCAGCCGAGGAAGGGGCTGGTTTTTTGGTGTAATGACAGAAAAGTTGGGTTTCTCCTGCTGATTTAAGGGCACTAGTTTGTCATCCCCTGTTTTTACTCTCCATATCAATCTAAAAAATTAGAGCCTTGCATCCTTGAACACTTGGATTATTCACAGTATGTGTTGTTATTTAACTATGTGTTGGAAAATGGAGAGGCAGTGAGGCTGATTCTGGGTCTGGAACAGATTTTTTTTCTTGTTTTGCAACGAAAATGCAACTCAAAAGACAAACTTTGAATGTAGATGTCTTCAAAAGGCTTTAAATGAGTTTAGTCTAAAATTTAAGTTTCTGCCTTGTGTCTGGAACCATTTCATTGAAACAACCAAACCAGTGAATTCACATGTTTCGTCAGGATGTGTTCACATGATGTCTGAGACTCCCAGAGGCTCGTTGAGCAGAAGTTCAGCGTCACAAATTATTTATACCCCGGCTTGTTCCACATTGAAACACTGAAATGCACAAAAGAAATCCTGCGTGAAGCTCAGGGCTTAAGCGGCAGGCCCTTGATCATAACCTCCCCTTTTTCTCTCCCAGCAGGAACTCCAGCGACCGACTCAAGGAGAAACATGTCTTCCCCGCTCAGCCTCTCCTCTGATCATGCATTACAATATCGCACTGAAAAGGGGATAATCAAGAGTTTAAAGAAAAAGTAAAAGGGAGAGGGAACACATTAAGTGGTGGCTAGTCCAGGGTATCATTTAAAATCAGCAGTGATGGCTTCATAGCTGCCAGGCGGTACAGGCTGTAACCTTGAGCGGGGGCTGGTGGGGCCCTGGTGACCACGGAGAGGATGGGGAGAGGGATTGGCTCTTTTTGCATTCACATTCTGCTCAGCAGGCACCCGGGGGCTATAACCCTGAGAATCCGTATTAGGTGAGCCAAAGTCACCATTAATATAGAGCACTGGGCCATACTATAACCTTACACTTCACATCTCTGGGGTGTCCTGAACTGAGAAAAAATGGTACTTTCGAACAATCACTTGGGAGGACTTTCAAAAGTGACCTCTTACCAAAGTCAATCCGTTTGCTTTCTCCCCTTTTTTTCATTCATTTTTATCTGTGTTTGCTGTTCCTGCTCAATCTCTCCATCGCTCTGTGGCTTTGCGCGGCCACTCCGGCCTCGTGCTCCATGGCCGGTCATGTCACAGAGGCTGTTCCCCCTCTGCTGGATGCAATTACAGATTAGGGCAAAAACACAGGTTCAGGGGCTGCTGCAACCACAGCTTTGACTGAATATGCAGCAGAGGGAAGAGGAGCCCAAAGAAGTAACCTCAATAAAAGGTGAAACATACAAACTTCAGCCCTCTGTAGCTTCAGAAGCTGCTACTTCTCACAGTGTTTATGGATGACTCATTCATAGTAATATTTAGAAATACATCAACAGATAAGGCAATCACTTCTGCAGATTCTGACCTTTTAAAAGGTTGTTTAATTTTCCCACACCAAATAAAAAAGGTGACACTGTTTCATTATTTCATAAGCTTTGAGCTTTAGGTCAACATTTATGGTTCCAGCAGTGTCTCTCCCTCACACACACACACACACATTTAAAAAAAGTTTCAAAAAATGTGGAGCAGAAACAAATAAAGATGCTTCAGCCACGACAGGTTTTAGGTCAAGTTGGGCAGGAAAAATGGGGTTACACCCTATGTACCTTACTCTACATGCTTGCACACACTTTTTTAGCAAAGGATTATCAGGTACACCTACTCATTCCCAGGACAGATTTGTGACTTGTACTATTTTTTTCTTTTAAATATCTTTTTTTGGGGGGGCTTTTACGCCTTTGATCAGAGAGGATAGGATGGTGGACAAAGCAGAAAACAGAGAGAGAGTGGAAAGTGACATGCTGGAAAGGCGCAACAGACTGGGTATGAACTAGGGCTGAAAGATACATTGTTATCATATCGGTATTGAGATATGAAAATTCAATATATTCATATCCCAATATCAATTATATCAAAAATATCAAAGGTGTAGATTTTCCCGGCTCACCATCCATGTAAAACTCAGACAGTCACATGATTATTGGTGACTTTGTGTCAGTGTTGATGACTGACAGTGAGCTCTGATCAATTAACCCCACTTTCTAGATCTTGTTATATTATGATGCTTCTATTTTACTGAAAAATGCTTAGTTTTCTCTAATCCCAGAGTCACACTGAATCAAATCAATATCTAGATATCTACCATTAATATAAAGATAAGAAATTTTGTCCATATCGTTCAGCCCTAGCATGAGCCTGGGCTGCCTGCTCAAGGGCTTGCCTCATAGGGCATGCAGCCAAACCACTGTGCCAGTGATTCCCAAACTGTGTTTTGTGGTTGTCCTGTTGGGTGGCGAAGGTATTAGAAGTGGGCCACCAGATCATTTCAAAGCATAGTACTTAGCACAGCAATTTTTGTTGGACAGGCACAGCAGCTGAACTGTTACCACTCTGTCTGCTGAGACATTGTCAAATGAAGCCTTGAAGTCATATAAATGGCACTGCCACCTTCAAACAGAACATGAACAGTATGTGACCAAGCCACTGGATTTTTTGAGGGAATACCAACGTAAAAAGAATCTTCCTCCTGTATGCAGTTCAGCCCTTTATCTTCAATTGTCAATTAAAAAAGGTGCAGAATGCATCATTAATGGCCTCTGTACTTATGGCCTTTGTATTTATGGGATTGGATATTGGCTGAGTTGGACCTGCTGGTGCCAGCAAGCAGCAACGTAAAGCTGACGGCAAAACAGTCCAGATGTTATCACTTCACCAACAACCAGCTCAATTAAGCAATCTCACCAGTTTTTCCACCAGATTTTCAGAAATGAAACAGCATCAAAAATGTGACAAACAGGAGCAATCAGCTGGCCTACAGGTTTTCATTAAAGGTGAAGCTGCCTTTGGCGCCTGTTTGCCCTGATTTGATCTGGAGTTCAATTTGATTTCTGTCGTGCTGTCATTGGTTTAACACTGACCAGTCTGTGTGGGAGAGCAATAAAGTTAGTAATTCATCTCAGAAAAGGGCAGTGTCAGAGGCAGCCAATCTCTAAATATAATCTGGAAACCGCGCTCACTTTTGACCTTTGCTCTTTTTTGAAATGGGGAACCTTTCCCAGGTGACCTGCTTGAATTCTGGCACCAGCTGGGAAATGTGTCCAAGGCTCATGAGTGTGGAAAGCTCTGACTTCTAAAATCATTAGCGTGTAATGCTCCTGCAGGGGACAAAGTAAAGGGCTTGTTTGGCAAAAATTTCCCTTAAACTTCCGCTGAAGACTCTTTTGTTAAAGAAATCATTGGTGGGGAATAACACTGCCATCTGGTTTCAGTGAGGGTCAAAGGATATGGCCTGAACGCCAGAACAGGGGGCAGATTAAACTCTCCTCTTCCTCAACACGACGTGCCGTCGGGGACTGGGCTGTGGATGGGGCTGGGGCTGGAGGATAGAGTTGGGGGGTTAGAGAGCTTGATTATAATGATTGGCACCTGTGAAAGAGGGCTTGGGCAAGTGCACAGACCATATCAAAGAGGATCAGCCGGGGCACACTGTGACCTGACTGTTATTAGGTGCCAAAATGAAATGGTCGCTCTATAGCCCTTCAAGAAATCATTTAACCAGTTGCAGCTGAGAGAAATATACGCGTGTGTGCTCACGCTCACACGCGCGAAATACACATAAATACAATAAGGTATGTATGAAGCATACCTTAAATTTGGAAAGTATACTAAGAATTCAGTTGACAGAAATGGAAAAGATGCTGTTCACTGAAATCTAAAATGTCACAGTCGCCATTTACAGCTCAGACTGTGGGGTAAACATTAATCTTAAGTTGTTTTCCATAAATGTTTATAAAGAATATTCTCAACCAATATAAAAAAACTGTTAAACTGTTAAAACCGATCATATTTTTCAGGCATAAGTGGCTTTTGAAACATCTATTGAGATAAAGGAAGCTTTTTGTCACCTTAAAAAGAAAAATATGTGATTTGAAATGCTGTAAATTGGAGGTATTTTTGAAAGGAGGCTACTTTTATCATAGGTATTCACATGGTATAGAAATCCCTGAGTATGTCTGTTAAGTGATCAAAGTGCTGTTAAAAAAAAAGAAAAGCATAAAAATAGAGCAAGATCTTTAGAAGACTTGGTAAAATGATGTCATGGCATAAGGATCCTTTAAGTGGTTCGTGACAAGTTGGATGGGCCTCAAACACCAAGGTTTGCACATAGCTCCGCCCCTGGCAGGCCTCCAAAGACCTGGCCAATTGCAGTAAAAAAAAAAACTTAGAACTAGGCCACTTGAGCTCCTCTTTCCAACATGAGTTTGCATGTTGTCATTTTCTCCATCTGGAGTCCTCTTGTTTTCGGTGCCCCCCCCCCTCCCTCTTCTGCTCATCAGCCATATCTCAATCCCATTTCCTCATTTGTTGTGTCTCCACATTGGCCGAGCCCACCGTCCCCTTAAGGGACTGCTTCACTCATGACTTCCACCGTTGTGTCTCAGCAGTCCTCTGCCTTTTGCACAAACATATCGATCACTTCCACCTCTCCTCCTTTGTCACCTTTTCTGTCCTGGGCTAAAAATACATTTTCACCAGCAAACCGTGACGCCGTCGCCCACCTCCAATCCTCTTTCCTCCGTCCTCTGACCTCTCTGCTTTGGCTTTAATCCTTTTTGTGCTTGTATCCAGAATGTTTGTTTCATCAAAATCCATCTTGTGCCCCCTCAGGACTCTACGACCCTCAGATGTGACCGTTGTTAACCTGAGGTCAGATCATTCCCTGCAGCGTGTGTGGCATTGGATAGCATTGTAAGAAACTACAATGGTAGAAATCTGCAAAGTCCCACCTCCAAATAAATGCTGATTGCTGTGTTATTAGGTTCCTTTAGCTCATAAACACATGACAGTCCCCTGACGTTTACAGAGCCAGGCACTTTACAGGGGTCAATAAAAGGAAATTGCTGCTCAGAGACGCTGTGGGAGTAAGATGTAAAACTCAGGTGGTGACCTGATCCAGGGTAAAATAAATAAAGAGCACAGGCCTTCAGCACCTTTGAGTCTAATGTCAGTGTTTAATTGTATGACCAGGCTCAGTCTCGTGTCCAAAAAGTGCGTTTTAACTCTGCCCTCGTTTACCCTCCATGATGAAATCTCACCTGTGATCCTCTTATCTCTTTGACAGGACGATAACAAGCGCGAAGGTCACCGCAAAGACACTGCTTTACTCTTGAAATAACAAGTTTGGGTTTCAAAAGGCTAGAGTAGTGGCAATAATGTCCAGATCAGTGGACCACGCGCGCACCCTTGGCGGTACAAGAAAGGTCTATTTGCAGGGAGCTTTTGGAAGGTCACAGAAGCGGCGAGGCCTTGACTGAAGTGTCTCAATCACGGCTTTGCAGAGGCAGGGTCACCTGATGGCCGGTGCCGTCTGTTCCAGAGGGTACTTAACCCTGGATGAGTAGCTAATGGAGGGAGTCATCCAGAGCAGATTCGCCTAACTGATTTAAATAAGCATCCACTCACGAATACGTGGATAAGCATGAGTGCTACGAGGAGGACAAAAACACTCAAAACAGGATCAACAAAAGCTGTTTCAGTGTGTCAGAGTGGAATATTAAAACTTTAGTCATCATGATTGGGATTCGATCTTTGTACGAACGACAATCCAGTGAATTACGAAGTTACAAAACTCCCGAGTGCATATTCAAAGAACAACACGGCTTAACAACACAAACAGAAGTCTTCGTAAAAACAGGGAAAAACATGCAGTAAAAAGTCGACAACATATTAAATCTGATCGCGCTGTAACGAAAAGCAAGCAGTGATAATAATAAGCTCTGATGGGACCCTCTTATGGCCCATCGATTTCCAATAGCTGAGATCATAGAAAGCTGGGTGGGTAATTACACTGTGCAAGCAGAGGTCGTCCTGAGCAAATATCATTATCATCAGATTAGAATGAAAGGCTGGCGCGGGTCGAGCACGCAAGGGGTGAAGGAGACCCAGAGGAGAATCTCCTCAGCTCACGTCTCTGACCCTTCATCTGTCTCAATGTCCCCACCTTGCTCCCACCTCTACGGGTCAGCCCTACATCACACTGACACAAACAAGAGGAGGGGGGTCACTGAGGCGCGACCATTCATCAGTGAGAGACAAGGCTGATGATGAGGATGATACCTCAGAGTAGCAAACAGATAAACAAGGAGGGAACAGGAGATGGCATGTGTGCGTGGAGAGGGGGAGAGCAGGAGCTGTGTGATTTTTGAAAAGGGGGGAAGGTTTAGATACAATTTCAAACACCATGCATGAAAACAAGCATGTCAGGAGCCTTCTCAAAATAAAAGAGGATACAGAAACAGCTGGTATGAAAATGCACATTCTTAAGCTGGGTACATTAAAAGCTGAACCTCTCTCCCTCTCTTTTCATTTGTAGTTTAAATGAGGTGTAAAGGAGTTGATGACGCGTCCACAGATGATGAGGAGGGAGGGAGGCCTTTCCTAACTCATCACCCTCACCCCAGGTATTCTTCAGCGAGTCAGCGACCAATCCCAAACATGCAAACTCAGAGATCCTGAGCGGCCCTGCGAGGGGTGAAAGTGCCACTCTGACGCCTCTCTGACGTCTCTATCTGTGCTCTCAGTGTGGGAGCTGGCCTGGGCCACCTATATTAGCATAAACAAGGCGTGCTGCTGGGGTCCGCCTGTCAGGGGGCTGTCACCACCGAGGACATAGCAGAGACGCCTCTGCATTAACCTCCAGGCTTATCTCACTCTCTGTGCGTCCCACCAAAAAAAGGGCGGATTAGTGCTCAGTCAGGAATTGCTTTTGGGTCCTTGTCACTCCAGCACGATTATTGAACTCCCTCTTCTGTACTCAGACTATTATTCTGATCCCTCTCTGCCACTTTCCCGAAGGAAGGGAATCCCTAGGGTTTCAAAATGGCACCAGCATGATCTGAGAGTCTTATAATTTGGTGACATCTTTGGTGATAAATTGTCACAGTGCTGACTTCTGTTTACATCAACCAACAGAATTTGTGTCATATCTGATAAATCAGGCCTCATCTGGAGTCCAAATGATGGTCTATGAGCACACAAACAAATCCAGAGATCCACCACGATTACAGCCTCAAAGAGTTATGTCAGGAAATAAACCCATAGATAATTTGACCACATCCAAAATGCGGTGGACCTGAACAGAGAAAGAACACCGACACTGGCAGCTGTGTGATGCTCCAACCAATTATCAAGCAGCCGTGGTCAAAAAGAGCACCAATTTTCTCCAGCACTTCACATTTCACACTCTCAGGCTCACCTGTGAAAACAGATTTTTTTCTTCCGTGATTATAAGGACCAGTACGTGATCAGAGCTGAGGGATACATATTGACACAGCAACTGAGGGATCTGTGTGGCCAAAATGCCAGGATACAATGTGACCCTGACTTATAAGTTACAGGACAGGGTTTCTCTAAGATCTCTTCTGTTCACCCTCTATATCAAAATGTTCTCGGAAGATGAGTTGATTTTATGTGGGCATTATCTTTCTTTGTATCAAATACACCCTGGACTAGTCACCAACCAATCACAGGGCTGACACACTGAGACAGACAGCCTTTCACACTTATTCGCACCTAAAGGCAACTTAGAATCAGCAGTGTGATTTTGGACTGTAGGAGGAAACCAGTGTACCTGGAAAGAACATACGCATGCATGGGTCGAATCTGCACAGAAACCAGGATTCAACCTGCTGACCATTGTGCTGTGAGGCAACAGTAACCGCCACTAACTTTTCACAGTAAGTTATATTTACAATGAAGTAATGGGAAAGAAGCACCTTCGAGACTTTACAGAAGTGAAACTCATCTCACAAGTCAAGATAAATCAGGTATGAACTTTTCTTCAAGCCAGAAATGGATTCTTCAAATGTGGTTTTGTGATCACCTTTACTTGGGCAAGTGCACAGACCAGTTAAAAAATCTAACTGAACTTTCAGATATAAAAGCAGTGTTCAGTGGGCAGTGAGCAGTGCGTGGTTTGTAAGACTCGCATGGATCTTGTGTTTAAATGGTTACCATAAGTGGCCTCTGACTGTGAGGTTTAAAGACTTGGAGCTCCTACTGATGACCAGCTGCAGTATAGATGAACCCTGAGAAACACTGGTTGTTGAAAAGTTGGATAAAGCCCTATTACTAGCATACATTTGAAACAAAGGATCAAGGCTAACAGCAGTGAAGATGTTACTTCAGCTGATGGTGGGATAAACAACTAATGAACAGCAGCTATCAACAAACAGAGGACAACACTTCAAACTATTGGACCTTGAGACCCAGTTTTCTTTTCACAGCGAGACTTAAGCTTATGGTTGGATGTTTCAGTGTAAGGTGAACAGCAGGTGCAGCTGAATTCATCGGGACCCAAATAGTCAATGGGTGAGCAACATTGATCATTAAAAAGGCAGTTTTTCATTGGTGTCCTGTGTGGAGGATATGTGGCTGTGAGCTGCTAATGATAGCCAATAAGCCAGTGGGCTAACTGGAAGTGTACTGGAACTTCTGATTGTTTAATATGTGAAATGCAGGGAAAGGCAAATACATAACAGCTTGGCACACTTTATGATCTTTCCTGACCAACTTGCAAGCAAGATTTATGACTTTTTCCAGTCATTATTATCACGAACATCTCTGCTGCTGTCAAAGCTCGCGGGTTGTAGCACACACCGCTGTACCACCACAGTAATGGCGGCACCCACAAATCAGCTATAGGATTAGTCTATAGGTCATAAACCCTGCCTTCTTTACGTTTACGGATGGAAAATGGGTCAAATTGTAAAATATGTGTCCACTGTTTTTGCTCTATGGTTTCCCTGGTACTGATTGCTGCACAAGCGTTGAACAAGTTTCAAAAAGACTGGACTTGCGGAGTAGAAATAAAAAAGTATTTTCTGTGCGAATCTGGCTTTAAAACCATTTTGTTGGAGATAAATTTCCTCCCAAACAAACTAGTTTTTCCTCTTTTTAGTTTTGGGTGATGAACTACAGTGTTAAAGAGACTTTCTTATAACTCGAACAGAGCACTCTTTGGAAGTGATCGCTGAATAAAAAGCTCCTTGAACACAGCTTCTGTGGACAGAACTGTTTAACAAGAGTTCCAACTCAAGGTCCATTCTCATTGAACTTACAACCACAAAAGCTATAAGCGAAGCTGGAAAAATGACTTTTTTTTTATAAAGCAATTTTTACGAGGTCAAGAATGAACTTTCACACTTGGCGCAGAGTGTGTCTTCTTTTGATTTGAAACTTTTACATTGTAAAAGTAACTAAATCACAAGCACTGATTCTCGTCTTTCATAGGGCTCTCTTGCAAAAACATTATCCTCTCTTCCATCACTGCCAAGGCAAATCTACAGCACCTCCACCAAAGTATCCTTTCACCAGATTCTTGACACCCTCTGCACTGGGTGATTTCCGTGTCCTCCAGCTCCAGTGTCACAAACAATGATGTAGCATGAGAGGTGAATGTGTTTCAACTCCTGCAGGATTGTCTGCTTCACTCACAGAACAGGTAAGTAGCAAGTTAAGCTCTTCCTTGTCTGCTTCACTTTCCTTTTTTTTCCTCTGTCCTTTTCTTTACGGGTCCGTCTAACAAAGGCGGTGCTGTGCCGTTCTCTGGATGCAACATCCTGAGACCTAATCCATATCTGCAGACCTCAGGCCTAATCAAAGAGGCCGAATGTAGGGAAGGAGTCAATAGCTGCTTAATTACTAACGAGAGTAATGACAATAACTATCACGTTCCTCTCCGGCTGACGTAATTAAGCGAGGCATGAAAGGCACACTGAGGGAGCGCCGCCTCCAAGCAAGGCAGCAATTAGGGCCAGAGCTGAGGAGGCAGCTTTTGGCAAAGACAGGAGACGAGCAGCAAACTCTGCCTCTTGTCTAACACCTTGTCCTCCTTTCAGGCATCAGCATCATCAGCTGGTGCCATACACTGACAGCGCCGGGCTTCATTATATCCATCCTGCCCATCGGTGGCGCGCGAAAAACACTGTGTTGTTGAAGCTGGCGTCGCTGGCGGCTGCCATGTTTAATGACCCTCCTCCTCCTGTATCCAGCACTCAGCAGGCACAGCGTGAGTCGTGGGGAAACACTCAATTTCTGTAATGGCTTGAAATGGAGTAAATATCACTCGCCCCCCTGCATTTGTTACTCATTCAAGCCCCGTTATCGCTTGCTGCCTAATTTCCTGGTGCACTGACAAAGGCAGAGGGCGTTTCCATGGAGAGGGAACCCTTGCGGTTTTCCGTGCTTCTCTCAACTTGGCACTCTGTTCATTTCACAGCAATTATCCTGAGTCATTCCACACATTCTGCCACAGAACTCAAGGGAAGGACCTTTCAGCTAATTGCTTTCAAATGGAAATAAAAAATAATCACACGGCTACTTTGTCAAAATGACTCCTGTTATGCAGCATTTGGTGTGGGAAATTGATGTGGGATTCCTTTTAATGTCCCATTTACAATGCCTCCCGCTCCATTTCCAGATGAAAACCCTTTCTTTAAATGCATCTGGGAGAAAGACCTGAAATCGCACGCTCTGTTATTCCTTATTCTGTCTGAAACCTCCACGTCTGTGCAGATAACTTCTTTAAAGTTGACGTAATTTCCTCTGATATTTGAGTTAAGCTTTTCTAAGGAGGCTGATATCACAACAGAATTTCACATGTCAGAGTAAGTTATTATTTATATCCCCATATTATGCTAGGAACAAAAAGCTGTCTTTTTCCCTCTATTTCAGACATACAAAAAAATTACAGCATTCATAAGTTATTTAACTGATAAAGTCCAGCTTTCATTTGTCAAATCCCTCACGATTTTGAAATCAAGAGATATGTCTGGAAATAAAGCTTTTATGTCTATTAATATCCAATAAAATCCAAATGCCAGTGCGCAGACTGCTTGATCATGTCCTCGTGTCCAAAAAGACCCTAAAGTTATGTCGTTAAGTTTTCTTTCAGATGAAGCAGAGACATAAACATACAGCTGTACGATTAGGACCATCTGGAGACACGGAGCAGGACATACGGAGCAGATCCCTATAAACTTAAAACGGCTGTGAGGAATTTTGAGTTTGATATGATTTTGGCGCCCTCTGTGGATGACGGCCCCCTGATTTTGCCCTGTGCATGCCTAAGCGGTGTTTTCTTCAAGTCATGAAGAGGCATCTGTTAAATTTTAGAAGTGTCAGTTCATTTTTTGTGTTACATTTTCATTTACCCTGGTCCTTCTAATGAGTGTTTCCTGTTTTATTTTGTAGTATTTTTCAAATCCAGTTTTTCTTCCTGAATGTTCCTTCCTCTGGGGCTGTTTTTCCGTCATCTGAGCATCCAAACGTCTCCATGGTCCAGCGACACCCATCATCGATACTTTGGGAGGCATACAGGGAACAGCATGTCCAGTTTGCAGCTACACATTCCACACATTCACTTTCTCAGAGAACACATTCGAGCACCAGTGGCTCTTCTTTTGGAGTCCCTGCACACACTTTTAAGCCGTGACCGCCTGCAACCCCGTCATCTATCACTGGTTTTCCCTCCTTAGACCACTTTTGGTCAACACCAACCACTGCAGACTGGGAACACTGTACAAGAGCTGAAGTTTTGGAGATGTTCAGACACAGTTGTCGAGTCACAGCGTTTGTCTCAGAAGCTTATATTGGTAACCCAGTTTCTAGGAAGATGCTCAACACCTGTCTCAAGTGTCCTTTTCATACACAGGTGACACAGTAAAGCAATAACTAGTGTTATGCAATTATGAAATGGCTGGTGCATGTTGTTCCTGAGGGTCATGAATGACTCTATGAAACATCATGTCAGCACTTCTAAGAGTTATTCAGATATTTCTCAAAGAAAACACATAAGTATGCTCTGATAAAGCACAAAAAAAGAGTACAGGTACCACCAAAGCAGGTTGGTGTAACCTCAAGGGATCATACAAGTATGTCCTAACAATTAATCCTACTATTTACTTTCATTGTATGAACCATAGTGGCTGACATTGACCAACTTTTCCACCCATACAGAAATAAAATGTGCTGATTCCTGACTGCATCATACCCTTGCACTATTTCCATACACTTTCCTCTCCATCCTGCAACTATAGCACAAAACCTTCCCTCACAAGCTCTGCCTGGCTGTAACCAAGGTGTTCTAGGGTAGAAATATTTCTGTCAATACATATCAACCACCATAATGTAAGCTTCAGCGGGTTATTCTTTGGGGGGGTTAGCGAGGCTTCATATTTTGGGTGTTTGAAGGCAGCAGCAGGCAGCAGCAGGAAGGCAGGCAGGCAGGCAGAGTGGTGCTGATGTGTTGACGTATGGTGGGAGGCAGGAGGAGGCAGCTGCTGTTCATCTCCATGAGAGGAAGGCCACTCTGTGAGGATGAGTGGAGAGGGGCCGCTCAGAACATCTCTGAGTCAGAGCGAGTGGGGAGGCATCAGGATATTATTAGGGAGGTGTGCCTGCTGCCCTGCTATTATGACTGAAATAAATGGTTCTGCTGCTTTGGACTAAAGATACACCTGCCGCGTTTGATTCCAGCAGCTTTTACAGCGAGATGTAAAAAGGACGTGACACTGCTGAACCTGTAATTCCAATCAGATTGTAGGGCTAATGACACTCCAAACGAAAGTAAGAAAGGTCATCGAGATACAGCAGCTAAACGAGAGTATGAAGATTATTTAAAGGGTAATTCCACTGTTTTGAAACCTAGTTGTAATCTCAATAACTGTAAAAGTTTTGGAATAGCAGAATATTGTTGTTGTGTATTCAAATCACTTGAAGTTCCACTGGAAGGCTTGGTTTGATTGCCTGCAAAGTTTACACAAAAGTAACGCAAAATGCCGGTCCACCACTGTCCTGATAGGTGTTTTAAACATGTTTGCATGGATTTGATCAATCAGAATCATGATAAAAGTGAGCAAAGTCACGAAACATTAAAAAAAAAAAAAGAGAATCAATCACCATGGAAGCAAACGTGAGTGCAAATTCTAGATGTACCAGCTCCAATGATGTATGACGGGACTTTACATAGTGTACATCAGTTTGCTATCAGGGCTGTTGTTCTGGGACTATTTAGTTTGGTGATTTGGGAGTTTTTCTGGGGGAGGATAAGTTGTCCTGAAACAGTTTGAGAAATTCTTATGAATCTGTTGTTGTATTATCTCAGATGCTTACCATGAACTTCAGAGAAAACAACATTGTTTTTACCAAGTAGAACTTTGGAATTGCTTTTCTACGGTGGTTCTGATTGGTAACTGATTTGTGTTATTGGTTTACAAACCTTTCAAAACACCAAAGCCAAAAAACAGCAAGTAAAAAAATCAACATTGAAGCTTACAGCACACAAGCAGCTTATGCACATTTACAGATTACAGTAAAATGTCAATAAATTGTTGAAGTTAATGAGATTGTTATAACACGGATTGCTTATCCACCACTGTCTTAATGGGTTATTTATTTTCATTTAGTTTTGTGTTTCATAATGCTGTCCCTTTAAATCAACAAAGCCCCACTACAATGCCAACAAATTTAGCAACAAGGGTAGACCAGCAACTCCTGTGTGCTTCAAGCTTAGTCTGAGATTTTCTTCATGGCGTTAAATGGCATCAGAGGAATTGAATGTAAGGTTTTGGGACCTGATGGCCAAGAAAGATTGTTTTATCCAGTATGGTGAAAGTGAGCAGGGAAGCTACAACCCATGGGAGAATTCACAACTTCCAAACATAAAATCTGGCATATGTGATTTTTCATTGACCAAAACCTGCAGAAAAATAGGGGCCAGATTAGAAAAATACAGGACTAGCCCTCGAACAATGTGACAAACCTAAACCTGAATCTGTATCCAACATTCACTGCAGCTGATTCTATTACCTCATTGTCTTCAGGTGGACTTTAGTGACCTGAAACAGTGACAGAATATAACAGAGCTTCCAATAAAAGAAAACTCGTGGTTCTCTTTTTAATTCTCTTGACTTCCTCGGCCGACTGAAGCTCAACAGTTTCTGTATTATCTCGAGTGAAACAGCCTCACTGCACTTAATCTCTAGTTTAAATGCACTTAAATAAATGATTGAATGTATATAGCGTAGGGAACCGAAATGTCACTGATGAGCTCCTTTTTGAAGCTTTGTGTAAAACATAAAGGCAGAAAACGAAAATGTTAATGAATTGTCTGAGGAGTAGAAGATCAGAGGAGCCAAACGAATTTCATATCACACCTAAAGACCTGGCATTTAATTAAAGTGGCCCTGAAAAATGGCTGCCTGCTTGGCTGACAACAGTTTCTCTTGAAGCAAATTAAAGAAATCAATTACAGCCGTGTGAAAGTGTAACGCCAGCACACTGGAGCCCCACAGCGCCACAATGAGACACCAGGCCAAGGGGAGAGGAGCGAGGAGGAGGAGGAGGGTGCCTCCACCGCGCCACATCTGACTGGCTCGGCTGCAGAGTTTATCACGTCAACCTGTTACAGGCAACAGAGCCTGAAAGGGCCCACGCGCTGGAATGAAGCCGCAAATCAGCCCTGCTGCCTCCACAAGCCTGAGCCTCCTCCACTCTGCTCCAGGCTCTTACTCATGCTCTCACCTCCATTCTCCTGCTCTCTGTCTTACACACAGGATACACACATGAACACATGCTTGGGTTAAAGATATTTTCAGGTTGAAAGTGGCTGTTAGCGGTGTGTTGCATGTCCTTCCATGGCAATGCACTGCTTTAAAGAGGGGGGATTGTATATTTTTTTTAAGCATTGATTTTGTCCCTCTGGTGCCCTCCATGTTACTTTTACATGGCTTACAGCACATTAAAAAAAAATCCACACTTTCTGTCACCATTGTTTGAGAAACCCTATTTCAGCCTCCTTTTGAAACGCTTTATTTTAGCTGCTGTCCCTTTAATGCTCCCTGCTCCACAAACCCCCTTCCTTGTGATTGGTCAGCCTTCTAAAAGCCTGCAGGGGGGAAAATCTACTTTATTTATATATTTATTTTACTTTGTAATCTAACCATTTGTTAACCAGGTTTTTCCCACTGACATTTCTTTTTTTCAAGGGAGAGCTGGCCAAGACAGGCAGCAGCAAACCCATAAAGTTGCAGACACAAAATCCAAAGAGTGACAAGGTATAGTTTACAAAACCTAACAACAACGTTATGGAATAAAATAGAGCCAAGTATGAATAGAACCCAGTCTGCTATGGTTAGAGCTTGGGGTTTGAAGTTGCGTCATGTGTCATGTGCCTGTTAAGAAATTCCTCTATGATGACCTCATTGTTTCAGCAAGATCTTGTGAACATCTCATGCATTGTTACTTCAAATCCATGTTGCTATTACTTGAAAACACAATACCCCCTCTTTAATTGCTTGATTTGGTAGTCATTTATAATACTAGCCACTTCAATCAGCTGACTGTAAGCTTCAATTATTTCATGAAATGCATTTTAATTGACTCATTGCATGTGAAAGTAGCCTTTAAAATTTGCACGTACTCCTTAAAAATACCCTACATGGCATTAAGTATTGTCCTTTTTGAATACATGAAGAGATTGACTTTGTAACTGTTTGATTAGAGAAATTTTAATGATTTTTTGTGCTCAAGACTGTGATAAACTGTATCTAAGCCCTCAAGTTGAAGTTTAAAACAACCATTTCACAAGACTCTTTTTCATCTCCACTTGTTATTGTGCAAAGTTACCTTCTCACAAACCTGTGAACATAAGAACAGTAATATTTACTCTGCAGACTGTTCTCGAGAGCAGATAAAGAGTAGGTGAAGAGGAAAGCTGATAGTCTGCTGGTTAGCAACTCGACCGAGGACAAATGTACAACATACTGCAGGGAAAAGAGCAACTGCATTCTTCTAACAGGAATAAGTGCTGTCATTTTCCCGCTGTTTTTCATTTTAATACAGTACGTTACACTCACTGTGGCGTTCAGGCAGAACCCACTGCCTCCCACTCTAAATGTTAATCTCATTGTTATCAAATCAATGCCAACACACATAACAGGAGAGGAATTCATATGTATACTTGATCAAAGAATGCAGAGACAGATCATTCATACATCATCTAAGTTTGAAATATCAACCATGGGTGTGCACAGAACCCAGCACCAGAGCTCTAACTAATCCCTCCACCTCAATAAGAACGGTGATCATTCTGCTGTGAGGAGGAGACAAAGAACCCTTTGACTTTCACCTCTTCATCTGCAATAACTGCCACCACCACTGGAGGTCACCATCTCATAAAAATGTAAACATAGGTTGAACGACTGGAAGACTCATTGTTGTATTCTTGGAGCAGACTTTCTCCATTTCACTCACCCAATTGTTTGTCTATTGTCTATTTGGATAGAGGAGGATGTAAAGTGGGAAAGGTGACCCAAAATGTAAAATTCAACTGCACAGTGTGTGGATATAATAGAAAGGGATAAAAAGAAATCTACAAAAAGACTCATAAATGAATGCAATGTCTCCAAAAAGTCATGTCAATTTGGATGAATATATCGTATTCAGCTCCTTACTTCTCTTTTCAGACCTGATGAAAACACAACCCTCATTTTCTCCACTGTGATGATATAACTACATTGGACAGACTGTTGTAATATCAGAAAAACACATGTAGTGTTAGTTTACAGAGAATATCTGAGCGTACAGCACATCTCCAGCTGAGCTCTCATGCAGTTTGAGGTTTTACGCCTGGATCTGCTCCCATGTAACTTGATAATAAGCCGCTCATGCATTAAAAGTTTGTTTGCTCACAATTGAAAACACATTGATCCGTGCACGCTGGCATGAACCTGATGGTCTACTTCCCGTTACAGCGGGGAGGGAAGCAGCTCGCCATTCAGACGAAGCAGTGAGCAGAATACAGATGCAGCTCAGTTTGTTATGTGCTCTAAAACATGACTGTTTGAGTGTTTCATTCGCAATTCTGAGTCAAGAATCTCAGAACATTTTTTATGTAACAGCACTAATAAAATCATATATAAAAGCAGTTTATTGCAGCTCTACTTTCTTCGGTGAACCTAGACAATTAATTCTGTATAGACACCTTTCATTTACCTGTCAGTTTTGCTGATGTCAGTTCACTGGTGTTTTATTTCAGTCACACCCTCTTTTGTTTCATCCTCGTAAACTCAACTTTAACATTTCACTTTAAATGCTACACATACGTTCTTGCAACGAGGCACTCTTGTTACAAAATAATATTGATGTCTATGTGTGTGTTATAGTTCATGGTGATTCATCCACAAATGCAATTAGTTTGATTTGATTGGTAATACATCTTGTACTTTGTCAAGCATCAAACACAATAATTAACTAAAAATAGCCCTAGAGTCAAAACAGTGTGTAGGAGTTTGACTGAAGCTCAAAAGTTTTAGATGTTTGTTCACTTTTCTTCTATTTCATTTGTGTTAAGGTTCATTTTGAAAGTTTTCTCTCGATTTTATAACAGGCGAGAAAGTGTCAAGAGAAGGAGAAAACAACTTTTAAAGGCATTTGATCCATGTGAATGATGCATTCCAAAAGGATGGGAGATCTTAAAGCTCATTAAAAATTATATCAACAATAAAAATGATATAATACTTCTGCTACAAACCCAAGCATATAAAGAACAGAACACCACAATCTGACATCAAGATGACCAAAGATGTGAGATGAAGTCAGCAAAATGGAAGGAAAGCAGTAAAATAAGATAAAAACAGTAAAGTGAGATAAAAGCAATCTAGATGGGAGATATAAGTGAAAAAAACAAGTAAGAGAGAGTAAAAAAAGCCAAAAGCAATAAAATATATAAAGTCCCTGGGTTAATATCAGGTCAAAAAGACAATAAGAGACTAAAGCATTACAAAAAGACATGTAAGACATACAGCAAGAAATAGAAAGCAATGATGGTGGCAAAAATGTGCAAAAGGGAAGAAGAGAAATTAAATCCAGAAATAGAGTAAAAAAGTGACTTTTAAAAAATTTGAAGGGTTAAGCCTCAACTTTGGACCAAATCGACTTTTGAGGCTCTGAGGCTGCAGGCTGGTTCATACGGGTCGACATTTCAGATATGTAGCTCAGAGCAAAACATGTTTGAAAATGATCAGTAAAATCTAAAACTTTAAGTCACTGAATGGAGGGAAAGCAAGATGAGGAGATGAGGATGAGGATGACTTTTGGAGGTACAGCTCTGAGAGCATCAGTTTCATATTTGCAATGTTGCATAATTAATGGAAAATTAATGAGTCATTCAAAGTTAAGGTTGTTGCAAAATATCACTCATTATGCGAGGCATAAAAGCTGTTCTGGGTAAAATGAGTGCAACCTCAGACTGAGCAGTATTATTTCTGATTTTGACTGGATCAGCTGAGGAAGAATTTCAGCTTTCCTGAAGCTGACATCACTCAGACAGTCTGTGACAGCAGCTCGGCTTCTAGGGTCCTCAGGTCTCAAAGGGAGAGACATCACTGTGTCGTCTGCATGGCAATGAAAGGAGGCCTTGTGGAGCTGAATTATTTGGCCGAATGGCAACAATGAAGAATAAAGCTGGGCCTAAAACAGAACCCTGTGGTACACCATAGGCAATGTTAGTTTTGTAACAGGCATTTCAAAGACCAATGCAATGATACATCAAAAGTTTGGTCACCAATCAAAGCCAGAAGGTCCACGAAGGCCTGACTTATTCTCAGGGAAGAACATTTTAGAGTTGTGCAAATGATGCAGATTCAAAAACACATGCATGAATGCTTGAGTTTTATCATCTGCAGCATGTTTCTACAAGTGAAGCTCATTTAAAGTATTGTAGGTTGCCTTGTCTTTGTCAGCCATAACATAACAAAAAGCTGGATTCAAAAACTGTGAATGAAGTTTCAGAAATTCCATGTTTTTCTTTAGTAAATTATACAGGTAGACGTTCTGGCCCACCCTGATGAAGCTGTTGTGGTCTGGGAAAGGTATTCTGTAGTGGTTGTGTACCGGCAGCAGAGAGTGCTAAAGGCAAAATCCCGACTTCTCTCCTTCAAGAATCTGAGAGGATCCCTGCGGAGTTCCTGAGCTGCAAGTGAGAGGGTCAGATAAAGTTTGCTCGCCCCTCAAGTTCAGAGTGTGTGTGTTTGATAAAGTTCTCATAGCAAAGATCTGAGACTCACGGCAGTCTCAGCAGTCCAGAACACACTCCCCGAATCTTGCTGACATTGGACGACGAGCGTATAGAGTTAATACGGGAAAGCTAATGAATATGAATGAGGTAAATGAAAGCTGATGAATGTTATCCCTTATCTCCATAAAGATTGGACGATTCCCTTGAACCTCTGCCAAGGACACACACAATAAAGAGCCAATTTGAACAGTTACCTTGTCTCGCAATTTGATGGACGTTGATAAGATTACATCACAACCAAAGTGATATATAATGTGTGGATGAGCTGAGAATGATCTAAGCTGAAACACTGAGGAGGGTGTAGTTTGAATAGTTTGTCCGTCGAGGAAATCAATGTAGATTTTAAAAGATCTTTTAGAAATATCCTGGGGCTAAAATACACATTAGGGTTATTAAAATGAATATGTCTATTAAGGGTCGCTGCTTCCCCAGAGACCACTGCAAGCTGACGAAGAGATATACACTCTCATTTTCCTCTTCATTTTCCCAGTGTCAGATCAATCATGCACCATCCCAACTCAAGGTGAAACCCATCAAAGTGCCATTCCCCCATTGTCAATGATATACAGGAAACTGTGACGCACAGACGGGCCGGCAGACAAACAGAAAGACAGCATCAACAAGCGAGTTAGAGGGAAACAAACAGCCGCGATGCCTGGGGAGATTAATCTGCTTTACTGCCAGTCCTCAAGAGCAAAACAGGAGGGTTGAAATTCACTGTGAACACAACAAGCAGCTGTAAAAACGGCTCATAAATGTCATCCGGCTGCATATAGAAAGTCCATGCAATCTGCAAGATAAGATAAGTTGGAGAAACTTTGCTCAGAAGAATTAGGTTTAAAAACACAAAGAGGTGGATCCTCTTTCAGAGTTGAACCTGTGTCAACCATGTTGTGGACCGTGACTTTCTGCCTCCTCTGGGCCTCGTCTAGCTTCGCAGCCCCGGCGAACAAACAAACCGGACAGAAAGTGCTCCTGATCTCCTTCGATGGTTTCCGCTGGGATTACGACCGTGGTGTGGATACACCGAACCTGGACAAAATGGCCAGGGATGGAGTCAAAGCTCTGTATGTCACACCTCCTTACCTCACTATCACCAGCCCTTCACACTTCACCCTCTTGACAGGTAAAGTGTTTCATTTTCTACAACACTGCTTCCAGTTGGCAGGGGATCTGCATATCATGGCAGAGTAGGAACCAGCTCTGGGTTTAGCTTGGGAAGGATTGAAAAAAGCCACAGGAAAAAGGAATTAGTTGTAATTGAATGTCCCAGGGTCCAACAGCTTTTATAGCTGAGTAAGATAATTATGCTTGGATGACTGAGGGAAGAATTCTGTGCTCTCCTTTCTTATTTTGACTCTCAAATCATCAGCGCCAGCTAAAAGAAATTTAACTTCCTTGAAATTAAATTCCTCTAATCTCCGAAGTTGGTCATAAGACCTTGTCCAAAAGCGTCATGCCACTCAGCCCGTTAAGATGATAGAATTTTTAATGTGAATGTGTCACGCTCTGAATAATGAGTGCAAGCAGACTGACAGCGATTCTCTTCTGTAGGCCGCTACATTGAGAACCACGGGGTAATCCACAACATGTGGTTCAACACAACCACCACTCAGACGAAGCCGTACTATCAGACTCAGTTTGTGAATGAGTGGTGGGACAATGGCAGCCTGCCTATCTGGATCACAGCGGAGAAACAGGTTTGTGCTGCACCATTTTCAGCTTATCTCTGTCAGAGACTGTTTGTCTGTTTACAGCACAAGAAACCATTTCTCTCGGCGAAACACCTCTGAAGGCCTGCTGAATCATTTCTGGCAGATCGCCGCAGTTATATTGCAAATTATTTTGAGGCTGTGGATGTTAACTGCATGCAAATGACAGCTGCTGTAAGGCTGCTTCATGGGCACCGTGGATTCAAGAAATCACTGACAACTTAACTACCGCGGTTTAGTTTCCTTCTTTGTTGATCAAGAGCATGACTGAACAAACCTTTGGCATGCCTATTAACACATCAGCTAAATTATTCAGCTCCTTCTTAATATTCAGATAACTCAAGCAGCTTAGTTGGTGGCCATAAACTTCAAAACACAAGACTTTGGGACCCTTGAAAGTATTTGTATTGGTGCAATGTTGAAAGGGAATAAATATGCATCGCCAAAGAAGTTCAGATGTTGGGCAAGACAAGATATCAAATATTGAAATCGAAATTGAAAAGTGCTTCCTCTTCTGAAAAAGTTTCAGAACGGCTGAGTCAGAGACATGACTGCTGTTGTGTTACATCACTTCTTCTCTTGACAACACTGTTTACATTTTGGAACCAAAGGACCAGTTTCTGGAGTTTTAAAGTGAAATGTCCCATTCTTGATTGATTGGACAGTTCAGGGTCTTCTTCGTTGTATTTTTGTTTTATGATGCTACAAATATTTTCAATGGTTGATGACTCAGGACCAGGCCAGTTAAGCACCTGCACTAGAAAGCCCTACTAGAGAGCCATACTGTTGTATTATGGATTGGCATTGTCTTGCTGAAATTTGCAAGGTAATTCCAAAAGAGATAAAAATTGCTATACAAGCCTGTCCTGCATGTCTTTCTAGAACTTCCTTAGAGAGGAGCATCATAGTTTAAAGCCTACAGTCCAAAGGGGGTTCTTTGGTGGGTTGGGAGAGTAAACTTGTTGCATATTCATTTATGTGATGCTGATCCATGTCCTTTTCCATCTCTACCAGGGCCGAAAAGCTGGCTCGCTTCACTTCCCTGGCACAGCCTCCACATACCAGGGACAGGCTGCCTCAATGAGGGAAGTAGAGCCACTCCTCTACAACTACAAGAATGAGACAGCGTGGAGAGAGAATGCTGACAAGGTCATGGGCTGGTTCAGAGACCTGGATCTGGACTTTGTATCTCTGTATTTTGGTGAGCCAGATGGTACAGGCCATCGGTACGGTCCTGACTCCCCAGAGATACGAGAGATGGTGAAACAAGTAGATAGAACAGTTGGATATATTCGACACTCAGCCGAACAGCATGGTCTGAGCGACCGCCTGAACATCCTCATCACAGCCGACCATGGTATGACCTCGGTGTACCGCAACGGACTTGTTGAAGAGATCACTCTGTCCAAAATCCCAGGCTTCTCATTCCGTGACCTGTCTTTTCACCTGGTGGATTTTGGCCCTTCTGGTATGCTGTTGCCAAAACCAGGAATGCTGGATAAGGTCTACAGTGCCTTGAAGGGGGCCCATCCACACCTCCATGTGTTCAAGAAAGAGGAGATGCCAGAGCGTCTCCACTTTGCAAAAAACGATCGGATCCTACCAATCATTTTATGGGCCGACCCGGGATATGTCATCAACGGGGTGAGCTGACAAATAACAAAACGTCTTAACAAAGAGTTTCACATTATCCCTGTGTAGGGAGGTGACATAACTTAGTCTCGCCAAGCATGAAGATCAGGCATGGGAATGGAGAGCTGGATATTTGTAGGATTGAAGACAAATATTTTTGCATAAGTGATGTAATTTACAAGACTGCTCAACATTATCTAACCACCAAATGATTACAGCAATAACCAAATTCAGAGGTTTTCTCTGTTGTTTTGAGTCATTCTAAATAGTGTACATTGCCATACATTATAAAAGCAGCAGTAGATTCATGAGACTTATCTTTAATCACTCAAAGCAATAACTGTTCAGTATCACTTAATGAGACTGCTACAGCTATCAGACACATGAGTAACGATGTTTTCCTTGACGTCACTGATCTTGATTCTGCCATAAACAAAACATACAGGCAAGTTTCAAACCATAAAGAGATGTGCTAAAGCAGTTTTCTGCCCACTGCAAGTCCTATTGATTTACCCTTTAAAGCAAACAGTTACCTCAGCTTGCCATTTGTGCCCCATCAACATGCCGAGCTGCACAGAGAAGCTCTGAAGCAGTAGCAGAACACCAAAAAACAGCACTTTGAGGGGAGCATCACACACTTATTAACCACTCTATTATTGTGCTTAACTACTATATAGCCCCACTTGCACACATCACTTAGTTTATTCAAGAAATGTCCTTCAGGCTTGAGTACAAAAACACAAAAGTTACCAGTTGTATTTCCACTCACTAAAATGGTGAAACTGGACTCTTTTAAGCCAGTTAAATTCTAATCTGAGTACATTACAATTTTAATCAAGTGCATTTGCATGTCCTCGGGATAATCCAGGCCCGGCTGATGACATGCAGGGCTCTCAAATGCTTCATGAAGCTATTCATGCCTCGGAAATTCAAAATTAGCATTTTCACTTGGCTCCACGCTCGCTCAGTCGCTTCACTGTGCAGTAACTTTGCAAGTGAATGTGTCAGTCAGTGCTGAGAGCCAGTAATTCAGTATTTCAAAGACTAAAGTAATTCAATCATGAAACAGCTTCAAATGCTGAATACAAGGAAAATAATCTCTTCTGTGGATCCTCCAGGTTATCTAAAGTCTATAGGTCAAGACCGTCCCTGGTCATAACGATATTATCTCATTCTTTGCTCACTCTCTTTATGGCTACTTTTAGTTCAAGTATGTTGAGAGTGTTGCATAACAGTTAACAGATAGACAGGCATCCTACAGTACTGATAAATCTGCAACAAACCTCATTTTTAGTAGAAAAGATGAAATGTAACCGTCCAATTAAAATTCTAACTGAGCCAATCCTGTTGGTTGGCAGGAGTCACAAAGAGAAAATAGGCCTCTATTCTTCTTTGTAGATGTGTTTTTGGCTTGGCCTATACCTCCCTCTGCTGACTAAACAGGAGTAGAGAGTGAGATGTAAACTCTGCTGCAGATGGGCTCCTGCTTCTGCCCTGGTTTAGAAAAGGTCCAAGATCCAAGAGTTGAAAACACTAACTTAGTCTTGTTAACTGGCTTCTCCATATTTATATGCTACTTTTTAAAATTTTGGTGGAAGGCATTTGATATGACAGCTTGTCATAGAAAGATCCCACGACCAGCACAATGAAGTCTGTAAGCCACATTGAGCCATCTTGTCCTCCAACTGATCCAAACCCAGTCATACTGTCCTTCTCTTTGTCTCCCTGCAGTATTTCCCGGTTCAGTTCCACAAAGGCGAGCACGGCTTCGACAACCAGGAGCTGGACATGAAGGCTTTCTTCAGGGCAGTAGGTCCAGCATTTCACAAGAACCTGGAGGTGGGACCCTTTGAGACGGTGAACATCTACGCCCTCATGTGTCACATCCTGGGGATCACTCCAGAGGTCAATGACGGCCACCTGAACGTCACTAAACACATGCTGGTTACCAGTCCAAGAGAGGGTGAGTTTCTAACAGACTAATGAGTCTCTCCCTAAGGCTGTGAAAGTGTGTCACTCCAGCACCTGCTCCTCTGTTACTGGGCCATTCATCCATCACTTCAGACACCATGCACCCAGATCAGCTGGAAGTTTGAAAAGGTTACGAGAAAAGGGGACGACAGACTCAAATCCAAGAGTCTAGGGTTAACACAATACAACAAACTTCTACTTTTTGTCAATGTAGGCATTTTCTATGAATAGTATGAGTCTTTTTCATTCACTGGTCCTGTGCTGGTGTACATACAATCTATTTTAAAGCCATAAAAAGAACAAATGCAGCACTCTTATGTCACTGCAAACATGGTGCATTTTCAAGGCCAAAATGATTGAAGTGTTGAAGGGGAAGCCATAAAAGGAAATTTCAAAGAATTTATATGAAGGAAGCGTCAAAAAACATACAATAAATAAAGCAAATATGGAATAGGGTAAGACAGGAAAATTCAACATATATTTGAAAGAGCTTGGCTCACTCAAAAATAATAACAGTGATGTAAACAGACAAGACACAGGACGAGCCTGAGTGACCCCAGATACTGATGTCAGAGAGAACTCAACAGTATTCTCTCTAAATTTTGTTGGGTGTATTAAGCTTGACACAGGAAACTAATTAATTCACATGGTTCTTTTTGTGGATTTTTTTGACAATAATAATACAAAATAATTTTGACATCCAACCATATTTTTAAGCTAAAGCTAAAAACCTGGACAGGATTTATTTTGATGGGCACATATGCAGGAGTACAGGAGCGCCCTCAGGTGGTCAGTCGACGCTTTTTTCTGCAAGTGGGTTGTTTGGTTGTTTGCTAAAGGTTTTGTAAAATTCAGCTGCCTTACATCATAAAATGACAGATAAAGGATTCAATAATAATCCCTTAAATAAAAACATTTATGAAAAAAATGTATTTTTTCAATGTCTTCTGTGTTTCTTTGTTCATTTCTTTATTTTAGATTCAGGTGAAACTACAAATTACCTGCAAAATGTCTTCACTGGATTGTCTGCTGCGGCTGGATGTCTCGTTGTTGTTTTTATCCTGATGGTGTCCCAGAAATTACTGAGGAAAAAACATGCAGATAAAAGGTAATTAATACATGACATTGTTTTAACAACTATGATCTTAAAGTTGAGACAAGTTCCCAGATTCTTCTTATGGTGATTTACTTCTTAAGGTATTTCAGTTCAAACCACTTCAATTTTGACATCAAAGGGGAAAAAAGTTTGATTACCACAAAACAGGATAATCATTTGCAGAGTTTGTCCATTTTTACTAGGAACACTTTTCATTCCTTTTTCCTTTTTCTTTTTTCCTGTGTTTCAGACCCAAGAGCTCCAAACATCAAACAGAAAAAGAAGTAACAAAAGTAACTTCACTTTAATCATCACTTTGCCACTTCAGGATTGCAGACAAGGAAATGAGAACAGCACTGGACAAAAATGTAGCAAAGCCATGTTAGTAAATTATTTTCTTTAAACTGAAGAAGACACAACACTGCAGAACAAAATCATACATCAGCAAAGCAAAGCTTTTATTTTGTTCAATTGATGAATCTTCTGCAATATGAGCGTGATCAAGGATCATGTTATTCGTCGGTTTCATGGTATGTTGTCATTAAAATTTTGACGAATGCACTAAAGTTAAGTGTGGCCTGAATTTACTGTGTTCTTGAAGCTACCATGAAAATGATGCACTGAAAATATATACTTATTTATCCTCAAAAAAAAAACATCCTTGAAACATGATATTTAAATATTCTGATAAACTTCTGGAAATTTCAAATATGTTGAACAACAGTAACAAATCATGAAATCAAATTCTTAAAAGAAAAAAACTGTAAAATATGAGTTATTTTACTGTTCAAAGTGTTGTTACGCTTCAATGAACAGACGGTGTCTGCCATGGGACAAATTTAAGCCATCCCATTCCAAGTTGCCCGCCTCTCCTGGTGAAAAATAGACAAGTAGACAATCATTTGTTAGAAGTTCCGGTATTGACCTCCAAAATAAGACCAACGTTCAATGACTATGCACCGACATCTGGAAAAAGTTCGCACCCTGATTTTCACACCCATTGCTTTTGTGATATTGGCAGTGTTAATTAGACAAATTGCAACAAATAACTTTCTTAATATTGTATTAATACTTAAGTTATTTTCTGGTTACCAGCGTTATTGCTTTCATGGATATATGACTCTTGATTCCCTTGAAATCGAATGCTTGGTCTGAATTGATAGATTGGATGGATTTTCAAGATAAGATCAGATAAAATAAACCTATGTGGACATTACATTTCTGCTTCTTAGACCCATAATTTGTCTTCTTTTCTTTTCTCCGAATGCAGCCAATAAGTCTAAGTTTTGTTTGTTCTTTGGACATTTTTGTTTGTTTGTTTGTTTGTTTGTTTAAAAAAACACTTTTAGTTGTTGGTCACATTCAGAGAGACTGCCCATGTTATTTTTCTAGTAATATATTCAGTTAAAGAAACAGTATAGCTATGAACAATAACACTTATGACCAAAAACTAATACAAAGTCTGTTTTTTTTTTTAAATCCCAAATAGCAAACAGAAATAAAAAAAACAAAATGCACACCAGACAAAAGCTTGATTCCCAAGAGGTTAATAAATATTTAAAAAATTATATGTAGGATTACAACATAGAAATGAATGAAATACAAAGCACTTAAGCAAATGATTGAATGATAAAAAGTGTCAAAGGGGAAAGCCAATATTTTTTTTGTCTTTTGGTCTTGGACTTTTACTTTGAATGCCCGTGTCTTAACATCCGGTCCCGCGCGTGCTTAATGCTGATTGGCTGGCAGCGCCTCTCGCCTCCTGCTCGAAGATCGTTATTCGGGGCGACGGCAGACATGGAGGAGCTGAGCGCCGTAGGAGAGCAGGTTTTTGATGCCGAATGCATTTTAAACAAACGTCTAAGGAAGGTGAGCGAACTATGAAAACATTTAAAGTCTTCTTTCACTTTTGGCAGAGTTCAGTGTTGAATAAAGCTTCTTTTCGTTGGCTTTCTTTCAGGGGAAGTTGGAGTTTCTGGTGAAGTGGAGGGGATGGTCATCCAAGTAAGTACAAGTGGTGCTGCTGCCCGAAACAATGAAAACAACAACAACGTGTCGCTTGTTGCTTTTCGAGAAACTGTTGCTGATTTTTCCGGCCATATAACCAAAACCAAACTAATATATAATCCTGGCCTGTTTTTTTCTCTCATTTTCATCTAACATACCTCACAAAATTTGCTTTAAGATTCTCCTTCTTTTGTTCATAACACTACAAAATTGGGAAGTTTAGCGAAAGCTACACAAAATAAGCTATATCGGCTGTGTTTATCTCATCTTTATGCATATTTTGCCCTCGGTCATATAAACGTTTATGCAAATGTGTTTGCGACGTTGAACAAGTTTATTGTGTACGACGAGCTAAGCAGTGCGTTATAAATGTCTGTTTGCATGTTTATTATCCGAGGTATTACTAAGTTATATGATAAATAACTCACTATATACCCCCAAGCTCTTGAGTTCCTTATCTTTACTTATTTCTCTTCTTTTAAGGCTCCTCTCTTCCTTCATTTCTTGTCACTTGCCCTCTCTGTTCACTCCACATTGTTGCTGTAATCCACCATCAATGCACACTGTTGCCTGCCAGCTCCATGGCTTTCTGTTAGACCCACATCCTTTGTGTGTGTGTGTGTGTGTGTGTGTGTGTGTGTGTGTGTGTGTGTGTGTGTGTGTGTGTGTGTGCAGGGAAAGGGTGGGGGTTGATTTTTTTTTTTCACCAGGGGCTGCTGATCAGAAAAGGCTTTTCAACAACAAGTGATGGAGAGCAAAGCCATCACACATGCAGTTCACATCGCAACGAAAACAAACCCATTTTAGTCCAAGACTTTATTCTCCCTAAAGAAGTATTGACACCCAATCAGAGGAAGGAGAGCAGATGCTTTCATTTCAATCATGGGAAAAAATAAGAGTTAGTTTTAATTCAAGGTCAAATCAGACACCTTTTAATGTTTACAGTTGTTTTTGACACCTCATTACCTGATACTTCAGCAACAAAATTGCTTTCATGACTTCCTAAGAATGTAAAAGCTCCTGACCTAAAAATCTGTTTTCTTTTTCCCAAACTCCAAAATCTCTAAACAGAGCCTGATTTAGTCGCCGTGGGAGGTGAAGCTCTCTGTGATGTTTCACCCAATTTCTCAAACTTCCCCCCAAAAATTCCCCAATTATTTCTGTGGCAGCACCAAAACCGCTTCAGTTTTTTCCCTTGCCTCCTTCGTTGCCTTTTCTGTGATGCTGTAGGAGTTCTGTCTTTTCATTTTGGGGAAAAGAAAAAAGTTCAGAATCTAGCTCAGTTCTCTTCTCAGGCTGAATTCATTTTCTCTGACTCTTAAAATGTTGCTTTATTTCAGGCATAACAGCTGGGAGCCTCAAGAAAACATCCTCGACCCCAGACTGCTAGCAGCGTTCAACAAGAAGTGAGTGTCCTTGTTGAGTTATAATAAAGGAAATCTTTATCTTTAGACATGTTGAAGTTTTTATTTTTACTCACATGGTACGGCTTATTTGGAAAAAAGTCAAATTTGGTTCAAAGCATCAACAATACCAAGAATTTGGACAAATGGGAATTTTTAGAGATTCAACTACTCATGAAGCATTTGTTGACTTATGTTTTAATTGATACAGAGAGCAAGAAAAAGAGCTTCTCCTGCGAAAGAAAGGGAAAAGGCCAAGAGGAAGACCACGGAAAATATTAGTAAGTAGAATTCAAAGAAGAATTGTTTTGCTTTTGTTTTTTGGCTGAGTACATGGTTTCTAATATCTGCTTTCTATTTTAGGAAAATGTGCCTGAAGTCCCAAAGTCCAGCAGCTCTTCTTCTGGTTCCTCATCCTCCTCTGACTCCTCATCCTCCTGCTCCTCCTCCGACTCCTCATCAGAGGATGATGAAGATGATAACCACACTAAACCTGCAAATCCGAGCATCAGAACACGAGACCTTCACCCCGTCCCCCAGAAGAAGGCACAGATTGTTGTGGCAAAACAGGAGCCACCAAGAAAACGAAGCAAGAAGCCGGACGTAAAGGAATTCCCGCAGAGTAAAGGAGCTCGCAAAGTCCTGAAGACGTCAAAAGATCTGGATCTTCCAGGAATGATTAAGAAACCGGTTCACCCTGGGAGCTTTGCCTTCATGGGTTTCCATCGGGGCTCGCCTCGAGATGCAGTGAGTGGTCCAAACAGGAGCTCTGTGTCGCAGGGAGGGGCGGTTAAAAACTCAGTGAGCCCTGCAGTGTCTGCGAGGTCAGCCCATCCCACTTCCCCCGCTATGAACAAATCCATCCAGAACAGGAGCGTCAGCGAGGGGAAACTGTCCGTCTCAAGTGTAAACACCGGGACGAGTCTGGATTTGAAAGCAGCTGCGAGTAAATCAAAAGGGGTCGCAGCTTTGAATCTGAATACTTCCAAGCACCCCATTCAAGGGACCACTCAGCACACGCTAAGTTCCCCCAATGGACAAAAGAAACCCCAGACCCCTGTGTCAACACTGCAGCGGATACCTAATACTAAAGCAATGGCGTCCCTTCCAGCTAAGACCGCCTCGTCCAATCAGAGTCCTGGACTCCAGCCTCTCAACCTTCAGAACAAACAGGCGCAGGGTAATAAAGCTCCTGGAAATGGAACTGCTCCAGGATCAGGCCTGAGAAACACCACAAACCCAGCAAGGAAGACCACCGTCTCACAAAACCAGGAGTATAACCTCCCCAAGAGTCCTGCAACACCTGGGAGACTACCTGCAAGGAAAACCCAGCCTGGAGCCGACAAAGCTCAGGCTACAGAAATCCAAACCCAGAGAGTGAAAAACATGCAGAAATCCTCAGCAGAGCTCCAAAACCAACAGGAGAGACCGGCTCCAAAGGACGGCAAGAAGATGAACGACATGAGCACGGGGGAGGACGAGAGCAGCTCAGAGTCCGATCAGGACTCTCCTTACGCTGGTACAGGAGCCGTTCAGAACCAGGACTGGAAGCCCACGAGGAGTCTGATCGAACACGTCTTTGTCACGGATGTCACAGCTAACCTGGTAACCGTCACAGTGAAGGAGTCGCCAACCAGCGTGGGTTTCTTCAGCATTCGTAACTACTGAACTGCAAACCAGATGTGCTTTGAAGCAAACAGCAGCGTTTAGACAAACCTTCAGGAATGTGGCGAGGAATCTTCAGATCATTTCTACTGCGACTTGTTTTGGTTCAGGCTCAGTTTTTAGGTTAAAATTTTACAAAACGGACTGAATAAGAGTTCTATTAGTTTTTATTTATTTGTCTGCTTATACTCTAGAAATAGCAGCAGAGGAGAATCATTACACATCATCTCAAAGCTGTCCAAATCTGTACCATCACTGGGATTCTGGAGAATATAACTTATTCATTATTTTAATCTTTTTAGCATTTAGTGGAATGATCTGAAGAAAAGTGTAGCACGAGCAGGTTTAGCATCCTCGATGGGTAGCAAACATTTAGTTCTCAATCTTTCAACAGGAAATGTAAAGCAGTTTTTGAATTCTTAGTATAGTTTTGTTGTTCTATACGATAAATTAGCTACCTCTTTTTCCTACATTTGCTGCATATGTTTACTCATATCTCACGGGAAAGGAAGAGCTCTTCCTCCAGGGTATATATATCACTGTGTCCTTGTTTATTTGTCACCGGTAAAGATTTGTTTTTGTGTCATGAAAAACTCCTTTATAGGATCCCAAAACCATACAGGCAGATATCAGAATGAAAAGTAGCTCTTTGTTTTCTCAGTACAGTTTACATGGCAAAATAATTCATCAGCGTTGTTTTGGGTTTTTTGTAAACCAGGGATAAAGTGCTTACTTTGATTCCACTGTTTACCTGCTTTGTGAGGAAATATTGGGTGTGGACAGTTTCAGAGCACCGTTTCATGCTGACCACGAAACTCTAAACTGTTTGTGCATCAAAACAAAAAAGTTCAGTTGATTTTACTCGCTGCAGCTGCAGACGTCTCACTTTGTCCCACCCTGCCTGCCTGCTTGTCTGCCTGCACGGAGCTCAGGAGCTGCAGGCCCAGCCCTCCCATAGAGAGAGAAAAAAAAACAGAAAAGGTTTTTTATCTGATGTAACGGAAAAGAAACCACAACAATGTGCGCTACTTTCTGTTCCCTTGAGAGGAGTTCAGCAACCAAGCACTTCAACTGAACTCCTGTCTGACCCTGCTCTGCAGACTGTGCCTTTCTTCCTCTCAGAGACTAGACACAAAAGGCATTACCCCAAAGATAGCTAGGATTTCAGGTTGTTCAAAAAAAAAAAGGAGCGCCCCCAGAGTAAAGCACCGAGACGGACCATCTTTATTTACTCGTCTGTATTGTTTTGAAAAAGGTCCTGCTGGTAGACTAAACACGTGAAGGACGAATATCTGAGACGGTGAGCCTGAAAAGACACTGTAGCAGGTCCCAGTAAGGATTAGCAAACAAAATAAGGGCTTCTCATGTTACAGGTAGTTATTCGGTTATATTTCAGAAGCATTAACCTGTTTGGGTTCACTCAGAATGTCTTTTATTTGTTTATAAGACCTTATTCTATCGGCTGTTTAACTGATGGGACAAATAACTCAGTGTAGTCTTGTTTCCAGTATTGTTTTAGTTTACTAACCCTCTGAAGAGAATGTTTCTTCTCTTTACAATCTATTTATTTTGAATCAGGCGCCTTTTCAGGGTAGGACAGTGCCGTTAATCCTTGTATTGTGCCTCCTGTCAGATGGACTAATAAATGGTACAGCTTTCTGTCAGACTCTGGTGTCTTTTTGTGCAAAAATGTAACTCATACCTTTGACACTGTACCTTTAAGATGCTGAAAGATTGATGTGGTTTCAGCTTCTTAAAGGCACAGTGTGTGATATTTAGATATATGACATTTATAAGTATGTTTATACATCAGCATATGATCACCTGGGTACAACAAACATTGCCCAAAGTACAATCTAGTGGCATGCATTTTATGAGTTGCCGAGGACCAAAGAAAATTAAGTAGTTTTAACATGGGCAAAATGATTTGTAATAAAAAAAAAATCTTACATCATTGAAAACAACATTGGAAGGTCAGATTTGTTTTGCACTGCTTTTACCAACAGGAGGGATGAGGAAGAGAATGTATGTACGTCAAATATTTCTAATTCTACACACTTTATCTTAAAATGTTATCTTGTAATGCCTTTTTGTGCTTTGTGTACTTTTTTCAATAAGCATCCAGTTCTAATATTTACACCCTCAGATTCAAGACAGTATAAGAACAACATGAGTCACAAGTTGATATAACTGACAGCACAAATTTTGACTTGACTCCTATAACACTACTGTTCAAAATACACAGGCCAAAAAGCACTTCAGCTGTAGTGCTTCTCTAGTCTGCCACTAGATGGTACTGTTGTACTTAAAGGCAAAGGCCCCCCAGAACAGTTCGGTGTCTTAATTAACCTTAATTATGTGATTCCTTCACATACATGAGAAAGAAATCCTGAAGGCTTCTTGCAATTAAAAAAGAGCTTTCCGAAGTAGAGCATTGGGATAGTTTATTATTATCCCAATTTGTGATTGACAGATGTGGGAAAAAATCAATTTAATGCTCTTAGCAGGCGTGCTATCTGGACGGCAACAAATAAAACCTACTGGAGTAAACTTAAAAGAGGAGAAAGAACAAGTTCCATATTAAAAACTCTTGTTTGGTGCATTAATATCAGTGTGTAAACATTTACTGAAAATAATAATCTACAATATTCCAGTGTTCAATGCCCTCATGTGACAAGGGTGAAACTTCTCAAAGTCTGCACCTGGACAGTTTCACAGTTTAAGAACCAAAGAGTCTAGAAGTGGTTTCTACGTCACCATTAACGAAAAGTCAAACATGTTTGGACCCTTTCAAGAAACTTGTACCGATGCCACCAGAAGACTATTCTAGCTTATCATGTCCATCTTCAACATCCATAAATGGAAAACCCACACAAAGAGTGTGATTCATCAAACTGTGATCATGAGTGGCAGTTTTTAAAAACATTAAAACTGAACTTTAGAGGAGGAAAACCCTTGATTTCATGTCTGCCTTTGGGCATTTAAAATATTTGAATTTATTGTCTACTTCTGTGTTGTATTAACACTGGATCAATAATTCATTGTACTGTTGTCATGTTGGTTTTTGTATTTCACGTCTTAGGTACATCATATAAAGATTTTTCTTTCAAAAAAAAATGTGTAGGTAACAGTAACAACTTATAGAAATTCAAATAATCAGATGTCTTGTGTCAATCTATCACATTTTTAACATTAACTGGGCAGTGATCACACATTGTGTGGTTAAAGTTACAGTAAACTGAGTCATATTCTGGTATTTTGTCTCTGGGTATGAAAACAGCAATTTTCAAGTTGATCCAGGTGAGGAAAGACAGGTCTTCATCATCAACCCCTGAGTAAAACCCCATCAGTTTTACCAATTCACAAACAGCAATGCCAATTCTGACAGCTACTTTACTTTAAGTCACTTTTTTACTTTACTGTTAGTTCTAACATTTCTTTCTAAAGTCACTCTTAAGGTAAAAATACAAGGACTGTACTTCACAACTATCCTTAAACGCACCTACAGTGACGGATGTGCTGGAAAAACATTTTCTTCTACTTAACTGCATCTTCGATCATAAAGAATTAATCCGAACATCTTGTTAAATGGGTCAAACTGATGACATATTGGGCTACGAGACCGAGCTAACACTGCAGCCTGTTGCAGTGATGCATTTCTTGTATTTTGGCCCATTAGACACAGAGAAAGTAAAATATTATGGATGTGAAATGTCCACCAGCAACAACAAATATTTTTCCTTCTTGATCATCATGTCTTGTTAACAAAAATAAAACATGCATTTGACCGAGTTTTTAACCATTAGCGAGCACTTGGCGTCTAAATTGACTTGCAGAGAACATCCAACCTCCTTTTTGCTCATCCACTCCTGGGTGATAGCTGCTAATTCTGTATTTTATCTTCTGGAATAAATGACTTCACAACGCAGTCATGATTAATAAGAAATGCTGCAGTTTGAGCAGAAACACATCAGACCTAAAGGCGCTGGTTTGAGGACATGAAACATGTATTAACCTGAATATCTGCAGCTTTTAGGAGCAATAATCTCAAAGTGTCATTACACATGGAGTCATTATGCATTCCACTGCTGTCTCTGGGTGCTAAAGATGTATTAAAGCGGTGTGAGAAGCTCATTTAAACGTGTTGTTATTGTTCCGCTGAAGAGCCTAAATGAACAAGAACGTCTGTAGCACCTTTCAGCACCCAGACACCCCTCTCTCCCTCTCCCTCTCTCTCTCCCTCTCTCTCTCTTTCTCTCAGCACCCCCTGTATTTACACACTCTTAAAAACACTGTCACACAGCCTGAGCAACTGACAGAAGTTATCATTACACAAAGCGCTCGATTCCATAATTTATAGAGATCCCCATCCCGGTCATGTGGAATTCTCCCAAAATAAATTCAAGTAAACACTTACGCGACAAAGAGGCACTCACAGTGGCCTGGTATGCATAAACAGTAAGAACAGTGTGACAGTGTAATCTCAAGCCCCACACTGCCCCCCTACCCCAACACACACACACACACACACACACACACCCACACACACACATATACACCCACACACACACATACACACTCTCTCACACATACATATCCAACCAACCAGGCCCAACGCTGACTTCAGACCTGGGTTGGAAAGGAGCCTAAACCCTTCCTGTTCTGCTCAGCACCGATCCCCCCCCCTCCACACACCTGACTCCTGGCAAAAGAAGCCAGACTCCAATCCATCTTCTATCACAATAACACACACACACACACATTCACACCCACACACACACACACACATACACACTGCGAACCACGCTGTTTTTGAAGAGCATTCAGCGGGTTCATCTCCGGGGATGGTTTTTCTGTTTTTCCCCAGGACGTTTTATTGTTTTAGCAACACAAGGCGCCATAAATCAATCAGCCCCTGCTTCACTACGAGCTTTGTTTGAAAGCCAGAAATAAGAATTTTCCCATGATGCATTGTTTAACATAAGCAACTGATACAAATGATGCAAATAAAACCTGATGGGAGACTATTCATAGTCTAGAATACATGAACTTTAAGTATAATAAAAGTGAAAGGTTTCAGTTTTTTTGGGTGACAGCAATGTCCTAAACTTATGTAATATTTTAACAATGGTTTGTCAAAATGAAGACTGTGTGTTTTGAATATGAGAATATAATCCAAATTGAAATTGAAATCACAACTCAAGGTCTCCATCTGAGCTTTTATCAGCAGAGGCCTTTTCTGCTTTGCCACATCCAGATTCATGTCTGGATGTAGGTTTATCAAATAGGTAATTAAAGGCTTATACACTAAGAGTGCTCTGGTCTAAACCAAGCCGGGGCTGCTTGAGTTTAAAACGCCTGGGATGGTCCCTATTTGATTTCAAAGGGTATGTTTGGAAACCTGATCCGACCCTTCAGTGAGCATACCTTCTGCACCCTCGTCCCCCAAGCCCCCTCACTCTAAATCACTCCACTGGAGCAGTGTAAACAAACTTTAGTTTGCTCTCTGATATTGAGAGGTTAAGACAAGCGGCAATCCTCCACTATGACAACACGGCCTCAGACAGACGATGTCATCTGTCTTACCTCACTCTCCATCCATCACCACGCCGGAGTCGACATGTCTGACAGACCCACTCTCGGTTTTTCTCGCTGGCACAGGCCCTCCACATCCGTCACATTTTCCCCTCCGAGGTTACTTTTATGACACGGGATGAACTCCGCCTCCTCTCCTGTGGATTTACGGACACCTGAAGGGCAAGCAGGCAGGGAGAAAACCTATTGATTAGTCATGATGATATCTGATCTTGTGATCACTTTTCAGCTGCCCATCAGCTCTCTGTTGAAGGATGGAGGTGTGTCCACACAAGTTAATTGGTGTGCATGAATCCCACAGCAAAAAAACAACCCATGAGTACAAATTCAAAGAGAGGAGAGTAATCTCCCAAATATTAACTTCTGATGAAGCTGAAAAGTTGGATCTTGGGTCCAATGTTTACAATTTTTCTCTGAGGCAGTGATAAGCAGGACGTCCTGTTCTGACTCCAGAAATCGTACAAGTCCAGACAAAATGTTTTCCCTGAGCATCCATGCAGGCAGTAACAAATACAAAATCTTAAAAGCAATAAATAGTAAAACACAAATTAGGACACAACATCTTAACGAGTCATTGTTAATTCGCAAATCAGGCAGATCACTAATAAAGATGGAAGTGGGACACTACAGAGAGGCTGAGTCTTTCAGGTGGAAAGATAAGCAGAGATTCACCACCCTGTGAGAGCCTGCATGAGCAAATAGTTAAACAATTTCAGGAAAATGAGAAAGACTTACTGGATTTTATTATCTGCAGTAAAAATATCAATAAAGATTCAGAGAGCCTGTATAAATCCCTGTGTAAAGGCAACAATGACCAAAGCCATGACTAGATGGACAATATCTGCAGGCCTTGAGGCAGCACTGCATTAAAGACAGACATGACTCTGTAGTGGAAGTCATCGCATGGGCTCAAAATCCCTTTATACACTAGTTTCCAGATTTAAACTGATCACGGGATCCAAATCTAATTTTCTTTTGGAAATCATGAACACTGTGCTCTAAAAGAGGACCGATTCTAATAGCATGACTCTGTAGTGGGAGTCACCACATGGGGTCAAAATCATGACCTAAAATCTAGTCTACAGTGATTGCATCCAGATTAATCAGGTCAAATGAATCCAAATATGGGATCCTTTTGGAAATCATGGATGGATTCTAATGGCATGGCTCTGTAGTGGAAGAGTCCAGGTCCTGAACTGGTCTGTTTGCAGTTACCCACTGAAAACATCTGGAGCATCATGAAACCAATTCTTGGCAAGAAAGGGAAATTATTTCACTCTCCAAACTTCAGAAACTGGTCTCATCACTTCCCAAACTTTCAGTGAGAGGATGTCGAAAGACGAGGTGATGCAATGTGAGGAAACACTCAATATTTGATTTCTTGTCTTTGCTTTATTTACAATTAAATGCATGGTTAGGGCATCAGTGACTGTTTCATTAAACCGAGCATACCTTTTTATTTTGGATTGGGTTGGTAGAATAAGAACTGTTTTTTCACAGGATTTGAGAAAGTGATTGTATTCAACATTTAACAGATTTTTCTCTCAGTGAGCGGTTTCTCCAGCACCCGAGGGGCAGGAATAAGGAGGAATCTCCCTCTGCTGTGAAGCCAAGGTAACAAAGTCAAACTGTATCTCCCTGAAAGAAGGTGCCAGCGGGGAGTTTGCCCTTCTGATCTTTGTATAATCTGCTCTGGGGAAGACACCGCTCCTCTCTTTACCACCTTCAAAGCTTTGACTCTTTTCCTTTCAGCCTCACATCCTAATCTGATTGAGGAAGGGAGAAAATATTGACCATTTCACAGACAAAGCAGTGTAAATATTCAAAGCCATTGCTGTGATACACTAGAGGAAATGGAGCTCAAACATTTGGGAAGCTGAAATGTTGCTTTTTGAAGAATTGCATCAGGAAAAGTAACAGGTTTAACGTCCTGTTTGAACATCTCACTTTATGCAGATCTGAAGCATCAATTTCCCCCGAACTGGGGTCATTTGGTCGCCCCACATAAAACCCCACAAAGCCCGTGGCACCAGCAGAGGCGCGCTGATAAATCAGTGGCAGGCCGCGAACAAGGCCCGGTGCCGGCGGACCTGTGTGCAACAGGACAAGTCTATCGGTGAATTTCACAGGTCATTACTCTGGCTCCAGCCCTCGCAGCCTCCAGTGGCTCTGGAGACGGCCAGCTTTTTTTCTCAGAGACAACAGCTTACTGGGCTTTGTGCTAGCTAAACAAGCGTGTCTGTCTCACAGCGGTAGATTAATGTCGAGATAGCGGGCCTACTCCTCAGGGAGACCTGCAGAGGAGCCATCCTTCAACCTTCAGAGGCCATTACACAATAACAAAATAACAAAATCTGAGAGAGAGGGGCTCATTGACTGAACCCTGATCCTCTAGGGGCCGCACAGAGCCGACTGACAGAGAGAGAGGGTTCTGAGTTAAATCCTAGCAAAGAGAGGGCGGGTGAGTTTTTGAAAAGGAGAGAACACACAAAGGCTGATTTTATTCTCAGAGATCACTGGTTGTTTTCTGGGATATTCCAAGAATCAATCAACTTCTTTCTCTATAGGCAGCTTATTATAATTTCCCATCCAAAGTGGTATTTTAGAAATTCTTTATTCTATTTCTTTTTTATGATCTTGTCTGAAACATTTTTTGTGGTTTAGGTAAATCAAGCAGACCTGGATTAGGATGCTAATTTCTTATTCACTACTTATCTCTTTGTATTTTGTAGTTAATCATGAATCAAAACATCTGGAGGAAGTGTCATCCAAAGATGGTTGGTCTCAGTTGTAGCAAAGAAAATCACCAAATCATCCACTTTTAAAACCTAGAATGGAAAATGTCTATCCAGTTTTGACTGAAACGTCCAAAAAAGACTGAAAATTATCACCAAAGTGTACAAAGCTACTGTTTCTTCTTTGAGGGACAGATTATTAATTGCAGTATTTCTGAAGGACTGGGAAACATAAAAGGATGGCCAGCCTGTCAGGAAAGTCACGAGTTCGTTGGAAAAATGCAAGAGTCTGGAGTTTTTTGTTTTTTTTTAGGACAGTATCGTAACAAAGGATCTTAAGGTCTAAAAGTGGGATCTAACCTCGGTAAAACTCAGCCTGGCCCCAAAATCTGACCTTTCAGTCAACAAAAACATCTTTTAATTGGAGTATATTTGTCAACTGAAGCAAGTAACTCCATGACTTTTGTTGCTGATGTCATTAAGACCCCAAAAATGAAAAAAGTGCACGCTGAAAAACAAAAACATACCCCCCAGATTTGAGACAAAGGATGAGTTAATTAATGATGCAGCTCTGCAGACATGGCGTCTCGCTGCTGTGTGGGCCCGACTGCCGTGTAAAGAGCGTTTTCATTGAGTGTCATCTGTGAAAGCTTGTGTGTGGTAAACACACAAACCGTCAGCCCTTCACATGAATGACAGTAAACAACACAGGATCTCCGGCTGCGACCCCCCGCCCCCGAGGAGAAAGGGCTCCACACAAACAGCATCCGAGCGGCTCTTAATTTGTTTAAAGCGGCCCTTTCAAATGGGAGCGTCAACAGAGAGAAAATCTCGTTTCCAGGGCTGTCGCCAGGGCCCGGGCAGTGTTGTTTGGGAAGGAGATCAGGACGCCGCTGACGACTCAGCTGACTTCCAGCTTCACAGAGGCGCCAGGTTGTAATTAACACTTTGCAGATTACGTTTACAGGACCAACATGGTCTGCCTGAGTTTTATTACCGCCTGGGTTGTGCTCCTGCCCTGCGGGGACACAAAACACTCTCTGTTTGACGTTGGCCTGTCCTGTTTGAGAGCGTTTGACAGCTTTCTGAGGGTGCACAGATAATGAGAATCTCCTCCTGGTGCTGCCAGTTTTCCACACAGTATTAATCTATTTCTGTCCCTCCATCTGCAGCTTTCATTCATTTATTTGAGCTCACGCTGTTGCTCTTACAGTCTTATTAGAGGAGCGCTGAAACTAATCCATTTCTTGGCAGCAGGCAGCAGACAGCTGGGCAGCAAGGAGTCGCAACAAAGTGGCCGAGATAATTGCACCGTAATCATTTTCATACAGCTCCTCAGCTTCCTCTGAGGTGGCAAGCGGCGTTTCAGGTTAACACGTTACGGTAATAAAGCGGCCATTAATGTGCCAATGACCTGGAAGTATAAGAGCTGAGTGATTTCATTTCATCAAACATGTCAGTTAGTGCAGGTTTCTCTCTGCTGGTGCAGTGGAACATGTTTTCAAACACACATCAGGGAAAAAATATTTAAAAAAAAAAATGTAACCGCACACAGCTTTTTTGATGCAACACAGGCAAGACATACACCTCTTTCATTTTGATAAGCAGGTCTTCACATGCAGCTGTGGGAAACATCTGCACACATCTGCACCACTAGGGGGCAGATATCCCCTGAAATCCTCCCAAACACACTTCTTTTATCACCAGAATATAACAGCTAATCCTGGCATGAAAACACATGGAATATTTCTGCATCTGAAAACAAATCTGGACATTTATCTGCACTTCAAAACCAACTTAAGACACCCTAAATCCTAAATCAGCACGGAGCAAATTAACCCTAGAAGCATGTCGACAGTTAACAGAGCGTTCATTAGAGATCAGGATACAGAGAGGTGTCGCTCTGAGTGGAAAAGAAAAGCCTGCCTTTACCATTTATCTTCCCCCAAACCACGCGCGTGTGTCTCGAACACTTCACACTGAATTAAAGTGAAGTGGAAAGCAGCTCTCCAGACGAGCTGCACTTCTTTCCACTTCTCTGCTGGGTGATAAATCTGCAGGCTGCCATCCTCTGCTGCCTGCTTCCCCAGCTCCTCAGTTTTACAAGCTTTCTTCTTCCCTCTCTGTGCACAAAACAGAAGGTGCATGGGAAAATGACATAAGACACGAAGTATTTCAACAGCAAAAAGTTTTGCAAGAAAGTGCCGTCTTGAGAGACAAAATTATGTGTTAAAGTGAACTCTAGGGAGGCAAAATCACTCACTAAAGTGCTCTTTTAGGGAAAAAAATAACATGCTCAAGTGCCTTTTTGGGAAGCAAAACCATGAAACAAGTGTCCATTTTGAAGGCAAAATTACATGCTGATTTGAGCTATTCAGAGTTATAATCATGCACCAAAGGGCCCTTTTTGGGAGGCAAAACCATGCACATAAATGCCCTCTTGAGAGGCAAAATTGTTAATTATGGCATGTATGCTGAAGTGCTTTCTTGTGGGGGAAAAATCAAATATCAAAGTTCCCTTTTTGAGCAAAATATTCATCTCTTGCCCCCTAAACAGTTTGTGCACGCCACTGTTCAGAAGTTTAGTTTAGTGCAGCTCCTTTGCAGGATGCATCATTGTCCAACAAATCTAATTTACTTTTGTTACGATACACTTTTATCTCTATCTCAACGATAACTGTCTTCATTTTCAAACCTGTGTTTGATCTGGAGCAACCACTAGCAGAGATTAGTCTAACTTATCTCCAGTGTGCACGTGTGGGGAAACAGCGAGCCCAGCTCTCTCCTGAAACCTGATATTAACGTGCTGCATCTTGTTTGTTTGACTCTTACACAAACACAAATGTAAAAAAGCCAATTTGTGGTCTGAGGAGGAGTTACGTCCTGGAACAGATTCATGACTAACAATGAGTCCAGAAACTCTGCTTAAAACACATCTCCACGCTTTGAGCATTAAATCCTGCAGGTTGGATGTGAGAAACTTGTCCGTCAGGTTCTCAATAAGTGCGAAATACACAATGAAGAAATGTTCCTTTGTGACGAACAGATTTGCTTAAATCTCTTTGCTGAAATGTGGGATTACGTCCTGCCCATAAAACACACAGGATTTATTTACGTGACATGTTTGTGCAGCACCTTGACAGAACGCAATTATATCAGCAAACCACAGGCGTGTTAATGACGGTGCTCAGTCATCAGGATGGAGCCGTGGAGTTCTGCTCGTCTCATTTTCTGACGCTCCAGGGCTCTTGCTCCTGATAACCTTTAAAATCTTCATTCTTAGATAGTCTCAGGTTGCCATTTGCATTCAGATTCCCTTTAAGATGACCACCTTGCAAGTCTCAGAGGAGATGCAGAAAAAAGTCTGTTCTTTCTTCTTCTGAAGCATCACTGAGCTAAGATTCTCCTTCAGCATCATGTTGTGCACCAGAAAACAGTCCCAACTCTTTAAAAATGAGGCTGCACATCCTGAGGACTCAGTTCAACCTGCTGGAACAACACTTGGAGAGTGTCCAGGTAAGATGGTCGATCCAGCTGAGCCTCTCCAGGAAAGATGCCGAACACATCCCTCTCTCCCAGAACGGACACCTCACCTCCTCTAATTCTAATGCTGACAGAAAAATACTAAACACAAGGGTAAAGTGTATACCTCTGGTGAATATATTCCTTTACATTGCTGGAAATCCATTTAAGCACCTGATACATGTTTTCATGAAATCTTGTGGTTACAAATCCAGAAACGTAAGTTGCAAAAACAGAAACACAGATGACGAAACACATTAAACATGAGTCATAAAATCCAGATCAAACAGCTTCATCTCTGCTGATTTTTACCCCTCTGTGGTCACTTCACACCCAGTACCAGTACCAGTAACCAGCATTGTGGTTGGTGTGCAGGGCTGTGATTAATTAAGAGTGGCAAAACTTTTTGGGGGCCTGAAATTTCTGTTTGAAATATCCCTTTTAATAAATCTATGCAATAATCAAATTTTCTAAGACACTGAAATCAGTGTTTGATTATCTGTAAGCCATAACCACTGACATTTCTAGAAGTAAAGGCTTGAAACAATTCACTTTCTGTATAATGATTCTGTGTCATATCGTGGTTTCACTTTCTACTCTAAAATGAGTGACCGAAAATATTGAATTTTTACGTGATATTCCAATTTTTTAGATGTGTATTGAAGCCAATTACCGCCAGTCAAGAAAACAAAAACAAAAACTTTGCTTTGTTGAATTTTTTATTTTTTTTGCTCATATGAAGAAAACATTTTGAGACAAAAAAAGTTAAAATTCTCAGATAAAAAGTCAAAACCATGTGATAAAGTTGAAATCAAAAAAAGTTAATATTTTGAAAAAAATTAAGTCAAAATTTTGATATCATGAGTAAATACTTAGGATATGAAAAGTCTAAATTATTAGGAAAAAATTCAAAAAATTTTGAGAAAGAAAGACAAAATTCTGACTTTTCATCTGATCTTTTTTGGACTCAATTTTATTTCAAAATTTTGACTCAATATGGGCAGAAAAACAATCTCAACAAATCCAGTATTTCATTTCATATTTTCAACTGATGGAAATGGACTCCCATAGATGTACCTGTTGAAGCAAATAGAGTTTTTGTTCTCTCTCTGTTTTTTTTTTTTTTTAAATCCTACTTTTCTTTCTTATGTATGTGTTTTTACTTCTTCAAAACCAGAATAATGACATATATTATCCCCTTCAATATAGGAATTGGTATGAACAAAAAATTAGACAGGGGATCTAAAAATAATGGCACAATAAATCACAATTGAAACATGAAAAATAATCACAATTGGATTACTTTTGCAAATCGTTCAGCCTTTTTGGTGTGAAGTGAAAACTGAACATTTTAGGAAGCAGGAGTTGAAATCTTAAGCCTAAGTTCCCGAAAGTCCTTAGGTGACAGCAGAAATCACACAAGCTGGATCTGGAAACAATTTTTCTCACAGATCTCACAGCCTCCAGAAATTGCCTCTTCAGATATTTAACATCTGATCAAAGCTCAGCCGAGTGTGAAGACAGCAAATTAATAAATAACCTCAGGCCTCTTGTTTGGTTGTGCAAGATGAGAGAATGATAGGAAAGACTTGGCTGGCAGTTGGAGCGGGTAAACCTGATTCTGCTCCTGGCTTCGAGGTGCCATCAGAGAAGAGAGGAGGCTGAGGGAGAAACAGGAAGGTATGGGAGAGGAATGATGGACGGCTCACACGCCAGCAATTGTGAGAAAATTATAGCAAGGTGCCGCCAACTGAGGCAGAGTGGCGGGCAGCCAAAGCCCCCGAAGAACAAAGAGCCAGAATCCCTGTGTGTGGAGCCCCAATCCTTCATATTTACATGCGACGCTCAAGAGTTAATTGCACTGAATTCCTGCTCTGGGTGCAAAGTGGGGGCTGCTGATGCTTTATTTTACATAACAAACACACTGTTTCGACTCATTCCTCCTCGTTTCCAAGGAACTTGGAGCAAAGACACAGGAGGGGTCTGAGCTCTTGTAAATCAGATGAGATTAAGAGACAAACTCTCACCCAATGAGAGGAAGTCATTTATTATTTCTTGTGTTTAGGTTGTTTTGAGGTTCAGAGATGGTAGAGGTTTTATCAAAAAGACAATCATGCTAAGTCCTAAGGAAACAAATGAGAGCTGTATGTTAATGCAGGCTAATATTTGGTTTATGTGCTCAGTGTTATCATGAAGCTTTCATCTTATAAACTGCTTCAATGCCTCCCCAAGGAAAACATGAAAGTTCCACACATTCCTCCAATTACCCTGCATGCCCGAGGAAAGATTTGTATTCGATTCTCAGGAAACGTTCGGCTCAGAGGCCCCGTTAACAAACCAGACCTCATCCTCACAGTAGTTGATGGACAGAGGCCAAAATGTGTCCAGGGTTGCTACAGTTCCTGATCTTTCACAAATGAACGCTGCCCTCTCCACCCTCCAGACTTGGCAGCGCTGGCCCCGTGCACTTCAAAGTTTTGGGTCTGACCTTGCATACCAGATGAGGTTTGGATTAACGAGCTCTGGACATCAAACAGCAGGATCACCCCCGCACAAGTCATCAAACCCAGCTCGGAGAAATTTACAGCGGACAAAAAAATGCAGGAAAAATCAACGTCAAGCTCGCCGGGTTTGAACATCGTGACCAGGACGGCAGCGGCAGAGAGGAGATTTCAAAAGCCTCCTAATTATCTGATGTGTGGGAGAGCACAATGAGCCGGGCTGCATGCCAAACAGCATCCTTTACCAAACAAATAAAACTTTTGACAGGACGTGTCTGCCTTTCAGAGGACTGGACACCAACAAACGGCTGCAGCTTATGCTCCTTATATTTACCATGACAAGAACTAGAGATGCCCAAAATATATGAATATGAAATTTTTAACAGCGCTTCAGTGGATAATGGATAAAATCTTATTAGTCATGTCAAGGGATGGCTATAGAATTTGGTAGTTTTGAAGGTACCAACCAAATTCTGTAAGTAGTACCAAGAACTGATTCACGTAAAGTTTTGGTACCGTAACGCATCCTCAGGACTGTGAGGGAGTTAAAAAGTAGGTAATTTTCCATACTGGACAATGGACATGGAGTACATAGAGCATTTCAAGTACGCAAAGGGTTTTCATTTGTGCATTATTAAGGAAAAACACTGCATAGTTGCTGTAATTTATCAAGTTGCAGTTAATTCTAGTTAAGGGTTTCCAGGTCGGAGAAATTTGTGAAACAACTGCGATGTTACAGCACAGTTGAATTTTGTTTTGATATATTTGTTAAGTTAATATATTGAGAATTAAATATATTCAACTGAAATATTTTGAGAAGGAACGGGTGCAGCAGCATAATGCAACGTGTGAAGTGACAAATGGATAATATTCCTGAAGCCATACAGAAACATATGTGATTTTATTATGGTCCATTGTACCTGTTTGTTGTCAGGATGAAGTTGGGCAACAATCTGACTTCCAGCTCGATTGTCACTTCAACCATGTGGTCTCACCTTCTTGTTCCCAGAATGCAATGCGAAAAGTACAAGTAGTTTCTGTTTTCTTCCCTTGAAGCAATAATACAGCAAAACATTGTTTTAAAACATTATTATACGGAGTTGTTTTGTATTAAAACACAACAGGACTTAACTGTTGAAATTTCATTGAAAATTCACAACAATATGTTACAGATCTAGTCCAGGTTTCTGCCTCTTAAAATGAGGTTTATCTCACTAATGACGCATCATGACAGATTCATTTTGACCTCTTCTAAATATAATGTGGAATTTGGAAAATGTAGCTCAAATTTTAACTACCCAAGATTCAAGAAATCCAAGGTGTAAAATAAGGCTTAAAAATAAAAGCACCGACAGACCAATCCTAATATTATGATGGAAAATGTCACTTTTATCTATACATAAAATCTGGTAACCTGTGACTATCAGTGATACAGGACTTGGAAACAAAGGCACTGTTTTTTTTGTTTTTTTTTAATACGCTCAAGCAACAGGTTCCTCTCAGTGAAGTTTTCTGTGAACAACAGAAGTAGCTGTTCCCTGTGCAGAGAGGAGCGAACACCTGCTGTCATTCTGAGACATTTCCCTGAGGACATCTGGACACTGAATGAAAGCATCCCCTTTATATTTGAGCATACTGACAGATGTATGCAGAAAAATCACTCAGGTCATTAAAGCAGGGTTTGTCTGCACTGACACACTTTGAAACACTTAGGAATAAAGGTCAGATGGGTTTGTGACTGAGTGTTATAAATTAAACACTTATTTGTTTTAAAAATACTTTGATTTATTTCTGTATTTATAATAAAGGTGCCACAGAGGTTACCTTCAGCCTATAATGAGCTGCTCAGAGTTATTTAAGCTAATTTTATCTTCTGTAATGTAAAATGAATGACTTGTGTTTGATATTGTTGGCAAAACCGACAAGGAGAAGTTTGCTTTGATCAGGAAAATATCTGAACCCTGTAGGAGAATTTAATCAGCAAGGTTTGGCTTCAGAGTATCTCAAAAGAGAAAAGAGAAAAGTTGATTAGGTTAAAGGAGGGAGGGAGCGCAGGAGCAATACAGCGAGTCCAAACCCAGAGAGATCATTAAGTTAATGGATTACTGGTGGCTTCGAAGCATTACAGCGCCTGCCGGGGTATCTCAGGCCGCAGGGATCCGCGGACGACGCTCGGAGCTCTGAAGTGACGACGGGCATCAGCAGTGCAGCATCCTCCGTCTGCAACTGGTATTAGCAGGCACCGAGCACCCTGTCAACACATATTACTCCACTCACAAATCATCAGAGCGGCGTCACCGCTCGGCCCCAGCTACAGCAGCTACATAGGGGAGATAGACAGTTGAGGGGGAAGTTTCACAGATATGAAAAGTATTGATTGTAATAATAGAAGGGCTTGTCATGCATTCATCCTTAATCAGAAAGGATATGAAAAAGCATGCATGAAAAAGTCTGTTCTTTTTTCAATGGAAGTATCAATGTCAAGTCATGGAAGTCAGAATAAATTCAGCAGACACTTGTAGCTTTAAGAAATGGATGAATTCAGGCCTAAACTAAGCAAAAAGTAGAAGTTTTGAATGAATCCTGTGTGCAGCTGTCAACCGTCCAGCCTTTAATCCCCGCAGCAGCTTCAACTGTGACACACTTAACCTGAAAATAGGTGCATATCCACGGAGCTTGTCAACTGCAAAGCCTGACCATTGGGTGCTTAACGCAAAGGGACAAACAGTATCATGGAAAAGACAGAAGGATCAGCGTGACACACTGAGGATCTCACACACACACACACAGATCAAAGGCTGTTGACTGTGTTTGTTTAAGCTGTACGGTGCAGATCTTCACCCTTACATTGCTATCTGGTGAGAAGAAGAGGGATTTGTCTGCAGCTTGTGTACGTGCAGAGCTGGCTCTGAGGCTAAGGAGCATCATTACGGACTAAACACAACTAAAACAAAACACAGGCTTACTGGTGCCCCACAGTCTGCCCAGCTGAGGCTGTGGAAGAACACAGGGAGGGGGGAGACCTCTTTAGGCAATGAGAGAGGAGAAGCAACGTAAAACTCCTACGATTAGAGCAGCTAATTTATTTAAGAAAAAAAAACTATTAATTCTTACTTCTCAAACAGCACATGACCCGCAGATGGCTCCATCTTTACAAACACACATTGTTCAAACTTTGTTCAAACCACAGGATTTTTCCTGATCCTACTCCCAAAGTTTCCAAAAGTGCAAAAATGTCACTTTAAATTTTCAGCTAATGCTAATAAAATAATGCACAGTGACTTCTTTTTGAAGTGACAGTGCAGCCGTTAAATGTGTCTTTAATAAAACGCTGGAACGAGCTGAAACAGAGGATCTGTGACGCCGTGGAAAACAGAAAGCGGAGTGGAGAAGTTGAAGAGTTTAAGAGACGAATTAGCATCATCAGAGTCCGAGTCAGTGGGAACAGCGATTATGTGGTGGTAGTAAAAAGAGAAGAAGGTACCTGAGTGCCAAAACGTGGAGCAATTACTGATGTTTGAGGCCAGGAGATGTGTTAAAGAGCCGTGAGACACGAATCAGATAGTTTACTGTAGGGAAAGTGGCACTAATTAACTTTCAAATGACAAAATTAGAAGCAGAAAAAGAAATTCCTCAAAGGAAAGTGTTTATTTTTCTTCTCACTCCATTTAGTATATAAAAAGTGTGACTTTTGTCTTCCCACATCCCAGGATGTTATTCTCTTATTGATGTATTAACTTCAAAATGTTGTCATTGTTTCACAGATTCAATGTCAGAGCCTAGAGGAGGATCAGCCGCTTCTTCTACACTCCTACACCGAAAATGTGATTCTGCTCATTTGTTTTTCTAGCATATTATTCTATGTCAATATGACAAGAAATTACTGAAGTTGGTGTTATAATACTCAGTTATAGGTTGGCAATGTCTCAACTACAAAATATATTTCAACTTGAAAATCTATGTCCACATAAATTCGTAACGCATATTGACTTGATAATTACTCCAGTCCCTCCCAGCTGTTTAGGAAAGCTATAGCTTTCAAGTTATACCCAGAATTACTTTGTGAATTGTGATCTAGCTGTTACACAATGAGTAAGGAGAGAACACAGTGGATATGAGACCATACTGCTTCTTAGAAAAGTTGTGAGATGGCACTGACTGGCTGAACTCAGTGGTAAACAATACTGGAAGAGTTCAATTAAGATTAAATCAAATAATTGTTTCAAATAGCTACATGAGGAAGCTAAGTCAACTGAGTAATATCATTTAAATAAGTTGAAAAAAAATCACATAACTAAGTTGAAAAAGGTTAATTATTCCAAACATCTACCTGAAGAAGATAAGTTAATAAACAACACTTATGTTGGTTTGAACATTTTTTTAAACCTAAAGTAAAATTTAAAGGCAGCCCTTCACAACATGGTTTTGCATAGAAACAAGAAGTTGCATTAACAGTGTATGGGAGCAGAGATCTCCTCTCCTCAGCTCCTGCTGAGCCTCACATGGAGGAGGAGTTTGGCAGATGAAAGAGTGAGAACTGTTAGCAGCTGATTCCTTCAATCACTCTATCACTGCTCCTTCTTTATCAGCATGTAATGGCTCTGATGTGTGACTGACAGCTTAACAGAGATAAGATAGCACAGGCTGCCCTGAGGCGGATGTAAAAACTAAATTGATGAAATTGGATTAATCGTCTATTCTAATTATACATATTTATTTCCAAACATCTCTACCTGATTAACAAATCCTCTTTTCTTCGAGTGACATAACTGTTGATACGGATCATCTCTGACACCACGGAGCCGTGTATAAGTGCATGATTGTTGAAAGTAGGTGATGCGTAAAATGGTGTTAGCGTGACACTCAGTGCGCACTGGGGCAGGTGACCGCGTAAAAGTGAGCCAAAGGAAGAAGGGAAGGCATTTGAAGTCATTTCAGTGTCGTTTTATTGTACGAATATAAAGAATAAATAGCACATTTCTTTAATTTACAGGATAAAACACGTCACAGATACATGGCAGTGTGAATAATCCACTCTGAGGTCGATCTGCCTCATCCAAATATGGAAAAAACAGCAAGTCCTTACATGGCTCTGTGCGCCATATCTCCATAAATACAAAATATAGAACCAATACTCTCCACAAATAAAGTAGACTCTGGTTACAAAATAATACTGACTTTGTACAGGGAGCTATATAGAACTGCATGGCACCGCATATACAGAAAATACATTCCTACACTCGGTAGTGCACGTGAGAAAGAATCACAAAATGATAAGCTTATAATTTATTTTCAGTCTTTATTTTCAACTCGAGCAGGAGCATTTACAGTCCGTGATGATGGGGTACTGCACCGGTATCCACGCGCATTTCAGCCCCCCTTTCCTCTGCACGCACCTCCATCTGAGGACCGTCAGGTGGGTCGAGTTGGCGGGTTTGCACACCATCCCCTCCGGCACCGAGCACGACCTCTTGCTGAGACAGCTGCCCACGCGCACGAACCGCGGCCAGAACCTGTTGCCCAGGTCGGTCCACGTGTACACGACCGGGCAGAAAGAGTAAGCCCACAGCCACTGCTGCAGCCGCCGCTTCAGTTTCTTACTCGGCTTGTGCTTCTTGCCGAGTTGGATATCGAAATCCACAGCGCGGATCTCCTTCGGGAGTACTCCCCCGGGTTTCTGGATGTCAAAGTCCTCCAGCTCATCATTCCCGGTGAATCTGTCCTCCATGGGGGGCAACACGGACAAAAAGCGGCTGTCAAAGTCCCCAAGTACGCTCTTCAGTTCAGTTTCATTAAGGTCGCGCTCCTTGGGGTCGAAAACCGGGTCCGGGTCTTCTTTTAAATCCACAAGCGGCAGGCTGTCACTCGGGATGGGGCGCAGGAGGTAGTAGTGCTGACAGATCCCTCTGTCCATCAGGAGTCCAAAGGACAGCACGAGCAGATACATGGCTAAACAGTGCTGAGGCTGATCCATGACGCGGCCCAGAGGTGAGATCGCTGCGCACACGGAGCTGCTACAGGGCCACTTTCTTGTGCGCAATTACGCGTGACAGGTATCCAAACCTACGTCTTGAATGACCCCTAAATGTTTCCCATGATAAAAATCCCGAACTGAAACAAAAGGACTTGTTCCATTGAGCATCAGTGGAAACTCTTCTTTAGCTCAAAGTGAGTGACAAAGCTCAGATGTCTCCTCGGAGTCCGTGCGCGCGAGCTCGGCATGATGCTCCCGGTGTCTCCTCCACAGATTCAGCAGTGAGTGAATGAAACCCGCGACCTCCGTTTTATCCTTCGCACGCAGCGTGACGTCATCCGCGCGCCCCTCTTTGAATGTGGGTTTGTTGTCTAGGAGGAGATCCCCAAAACCTCCTTCTCCCCCCTCTGAAAAGAAGAAGGAGGAGGAGGAGGGGGAGGAGGAGGAGGAAGGGTGCCTGGAGGGAGAGGAGACGCCCCCTGTCGGTTTTCCAGACTTCCTTAAATCAGTCTCACAGTTGGAATGATTTTTGGAGTCTTTTCATCTGGAGAATCCCTCGGTTTGAGCTGCAGACTCAAAGAATCCAGAGAAACAGGAGAGTTTGAGCCGACTCCAGGACAAAAGCTGAAAGAGTGACTGAATTGGGAACCCTCCAACCAAAGAGCTTGCAATTTTCGAAAGTTTGTGTACTATTTTATTTCCTCTTTACCGTCAGAATTTTGAGAGAAAATATTCTACTCTTTTGAATAAGGAGTGATTTATTACTTGTGTTTAACAGCACTTAGGATAGGGAACCTACAAATAATCACAAAATAAATCGTTATTGTACTTTGCGCAATCTGAATCGCAATTGGATTATTTTTGCAAATAGTTCAACCCTATTTTCAACTCCACTAAACCTGAGAAAAACATTCTGGAAGAGATCCAAAAGTAATCACAGACTCAAATATGCAAAGTCTATTTACACAGGAATGCTGATAATTTCACCTCATGATCCTGCACTTTGAAGAAAAACTGGATAAATGGGAAAAAAAAAAACATCTTATTTTAGAGCTTGAACACATTGGGATGATTCTGTGGGATGATTTGCCAGCCTGAAATCAAAACATCCAGCTAAAAACATAAGGAGAATGAAGTTTGTACACATTTCTTTTCAAATGTAGGACAATGTGCTGTTTTGCCTTCATTAAAGATGGCATCAAAGATACAAAACTGCAAACATATCATGAAATAAGTCAATTCCTATCACCAGTTACCTAAAAGTTTCACCCCTGTGAGCGAAGGAAGGATTTACAGCCTGAATATGAAATGAAACGGCCTGCTAAGTACACTTTTTGCAGCGTATTTACAGCTCGTGTCCAACTCAAGTGGGACAATATTTCTGCCTGTAACGCTGCCACAGCGAGCCTCTCAATAAAGCCGGCCAAATTAGCGCCCAAATAAACAACGCTCAACTAAGCAGCAAGCCATGGAAAGTATCACAATTTGTGAACCTGTCTAAACTCAAACTCAGAGAATCATTCTCTGAAAAAATAATTTAATGGAAGAACTTAGCCAGCTGCTACATCAGCCATAAACCATCCGCTTTAGATAAATGCATCTCTGTTTCATTTTGAATGAGCTAATTCACACAAGCACTCGAAGCACACGACTCATTTAGTTTACGGTCAAATGATGGTGAAAAGTCTGGAAAATGTCACCCTTATATTTTTCATCTGACCAGCATGTATCATAAATATCAAGCCCCAAAAAACGCCTGACAGATCGGCTCAATCCAGCATTCACATGTGGGACGATGCTGAGTAAACTCCACACACATGCAGACATGTGTAAAGCTCTTGTCAGCCTCTTAAACGGCCTCTTAAATGGCATAAAATACACAAGAAAATATTGATTTTTGAAGCATTATGCAGCTAGAAATCAACACCAGGACTTCGGCTGGGAAAAAGGCTGCAATGGATGCAATGCACCTCAGGATAAATGCACCGTGTCGCCAAATATCTGTGAAGAGCTCTTTTTTTCTGTCACTATCAGATGAGATTCTATATTTAAGTGTCTGCCAAGAAATCAGAAAAGAAAGACAGACCCAATAGTATTTTCAGAGACAGAAGCATAAGTATTTATGCATTCTACAAAAAAAGTCCTCATGATGGATAAGGTGTTTCTTTTTCTTAGAGTGTGGGAGTTGTTGGTCTTCATGTGTGCTGTGCTTGTCCGAATATTATCTTAACACAATTCTGGTGATCTTGAAAAAGTCTGCTATCTAGATTTAAGCCTGCTCATAATCGACAACTTCAAATGAGACTGTCACCGCTAAAAATGTTTTGAGGACTGGATTGATTTACAACAGATCGTAGTCTCTATGACCACACCACACTGGCTGATAAAGTTTGGCAGCGAGAAGAGAGATCTGTTTTTCCGTACTGAAAACAGTGTCTAGAATCATTTAGTAGTAATGATGGACACTGGAGCTTGACTGTCTGACAGAAAAAGGACAGAAGAGCAGAAAAGAGCTAAATAGGAGAGTGATGGAGCTCAGGTCAAAGGCCAAAACACAATCTAGAGGTCGAGGTTATGGGTATGTTTCAGAGCACTGGGCTGTGAGTAGCACTCATGTAGGCAGCTACAACTCCACGATACAAACTCACAAAGTTTGCTGTCACATTTCAAACAACAGCGCTTCGTAACTCTTTAAATACCTTGTCAAGTTGTTAATCATAAAAAGTTGTCATGAAAAAATAAACGTAATGTTAAAAAAATTACAGGAGTCACGACAGTTTGCAGGGGTCCCTAAGCTGAAAGAGTCGTTGCAATCCACTTTATACAGATTCTCTTCACAGTCCCTTTAAAACTGGGGGCTAAGATGAAAGAAAATGCAATTGATTTGGTAATCACCCAAGAATTTGAGATATTAAAGTGCAGGGTTTGCTTTTGCATCGGCAGAGAGGATGACATCCAGTTTCACTCCTGAACAGTAAACATATTTCAGTCACCCAACTCCTGTTAATAGAACAAATGACTTGAGTGTCTCCCAGTACCTCAACTTACCAAACATCACAAGTTGAAGCATTTTAGTAACACAAATTGAAAGATAAACTAAGCTGCTTCACTGTTGTGAAGTTGTCGATGGTTCTGTTTCGTTGAGATCATAAGACGTTCATCCCTTGATACACAGGGATTATTTAAGCATACCTGGACTTATTCCCAGCTGCCAGCTGGGAATAAGTCCTCTGCATGTTGGTTCCTTATCATGCCCGAAATACTTTTCCCATAGTGCACTATGTGACAAAATCAGGGCAAAAAGGAGACTACAGCAATGTTGGTCTGGCTCCAAAAAGAGGACAGGAACTGAGGCAGATCTGGGTGAGATGCAGAAGCTTAGAAGATAAATGAGAAAATGAAAGCATCAACACGTTTTTGTTCCTTTGAAACAGTGCTGGATCAGCAGCTCCTGTGCACGTACAGGTAAAAAGACTGTGTTTTTAATTCAACTTCTTGTTTCAGGGAAGCATGTTTCTAACAGTTTCTGAGGACTTAGGTTTGCTGTTCTTTGCTGTTTGAATTCAAAGATTTCCCCACAGCCCCTCACAGTTCTTCTTCCATGAAGTCAGTTAGACTCCAACACCAGTCAAAAAAGATCTTGGTTTATTATTAAAGGATTGCCCTCATTGCACACTTGAGTTCTGTTCAAGGGAATCTGACATGTTTAGTTATGTTTGACTCCAAATATGGTTCTCATTAAGCGTCATCAGAATTGCCAGGCTCATTTAACGCCGAGTTGTTTTTGTTTCTTCTAATCCCTTCCTACTGTTTTACCACATTGTGAAATATTCCTCCTTAAATGACAGGTTATACTTGAGACAGACGCCTGCAGAATGGAGGTTTTTTCTTTTTTGTTCTGGAGTTAAGAAAACACAGCTCCTGTTGGTTAATAAACCCCCCTGTGTAATGACCTTTTTTTTTTAAAAAAAAAAAACAGAGTCTGGTCCCCGAGAAGATGTTTAAACCTGTGCTCAAGGATATTTAAAATGATTCTCCTTCTTTGAGCCCAGCACGGGTCGTTGTGGACTTCCCTGCTGATTTCTCATTTAGTGAAGAAAAGCAGACTTCTCTTTTGGCAGCTGAGGGAGCAAGAAACGGCACGCTCAGGTAGAAAGTGAGGAGTTAGAGGCTGTGATAGCTTTCATCCATACAGGAGAAAACCACAAACAGAGCAGAGATCCTTTAAGACTCTCAAAGCTCTGTCTCTCTTCTGCAGAAAGTTAATCGATGACAGTGAAAGAGCAAATCAGAAACACCTTTTACACTTTATCTCTCCTCAGTTTGCCGTTTCACACCTCGTGCTAATTGAGCCCACATTGCCAAGCTGAGTACACACAGGCATGAAGTGGGTGCTGCTCTGTTTACTCTGGCACTCAGGGAGGTGTGCAACTCGCCAGTTTGTTTCGCACTTTCTTTCCATTCCCACACAATCACAATAATCACTCCTGCTGTGAGCTTGATTGGAATTAATTGCTGCTTCTGACCGCTAACTGGGAGCGAAACAGCTGATTTGCATTCTTGCAGGTCACACTATCTCTGTGCAATGTTGAAATTTAAACGCTAATTCTGCTACTTCCGGTGTCTTAATTGAAGGATAATCTGCAGGTTACATTTTTTGCATTCCAAGAAATCAAAATCAAAAAGAACATGACGCCAGTACAACATAATTTTCTTACGTAAATTAGGGGTTCAGATCAAGTTGCAACGTGGGAAATGAGGCCGATGAGGATGTTTCTCCAATCAAAACTTTCATGTGAATCTCAGCAGATCCATCCGCAGGTTGCAGAGAAACTCGTAAATATCTACGGTTTAACGAGCAATGTTTTTAGCTCATTTTTCCCACAGGTTGCAGAGTCCTTCCATTCCTCCATAAAACTTTTCACAGACACAAACTGCATCCAAACAAAGTCATAAAACCAAAACTTGGAGCAAACAGCTCAGTGAGAGTGAAGTTTGAGTCCAGGCTTACAGGTGACAGACAAGCAAATGAGGGTGACACAAGCGACACGACTCCCGACTCCTGTTCATTGTTGAAGCGAAAGCTCAGAGCCCTATATCTCTATCTGATCTGAGAACATCAACATTACTACAACCTGCTCCAGAGTCAGTACTTTTCCCATTTTAACATCACAAACAAGTTCATCCTCATTCTGTTGCATTGATCTCTTTCAATCTGTGGCTCCGCAGGAAGAGTTAAGGCCCATTTATCCTCTTTTTTTAATGTATACATCCTTTTCAAACGATGTTATTGTCACTGTCTATGTGCTTCCATGCGTCCTTTATATTGACATTGCTGTTAAAAAATACATCCACTGAGGGAGCAGCCTGGAGTAGTGTTTTGCCCAAGACCACGATATCCGAGACCAAGACTTACCTCAGACCAACATAAGAACCAAGACTTTTGACAGTCAAAACTGAGACCAAGACAAGACCAATTTACTAAACTCAAATGTCAAAACCATGACAAGGTTGGACAGTTAAAAGAGCATTCTCTCTAATCTAGTTCTCTTCTGAAAACATTTGCCAGCAAATCTGAGGCATCTGCAAATCTTCCAAAGCACAATGTGCAACATTCTCAAATTGTAACAAATTTGTTAAACTAAATTCTTGCAAAAAAAAATAATCCTTGGATCTATTTAAAGCCTCTGATAGGTTCAAAATTGTTTGAAATAGCTGAAAATAAAATGTACATTTATCAGGTGATTGAGGCCTAGTAAAGAAAGTGTTCAGTGGTCTTTGGTAAGATTCCCAAGGAGGGAGAACAATCAGTGAGCTAAAACTAAATGTTTTAAGTCAAATTATAACTTTATCTAATCAGAAACAGTTCAACTGAAAATTCTTTATAAAATTATTAGCACATTAATGAAGTTGAAGAATGGCAGACAAATTCTCTTGAGTCCGAGACGAGACGAAGACCTTCAAAATATGGACTGGAGATCAAGACTGGTCTGGACTGCAGCAACTCTAGCCCAGAGTCAAAAGTTTATGACAAAAACAAGCTCATAACAAACATGTAATTCTTGCTTAAAAGACAGAATCGGGGGCAGCATTTTAAGCGGTTGTTCAGAGAGGCGGTAAAATACATCACATTTCTCCTCCACTTGAAAAAAAAAATTCTGCCACTGTTATTTCTTCTTCATGTGTCCGCAGAGCTACTTATCAGGTAGTAGCAGCAACACTGCCCCCATGGTTTCAGGTGGTACTGCGCTGTTTGGCCTATAACCATAAGCTTTATGGAAACATGCAGAAATACGCACGAAATTAACGCAGAGCACGGACAGAAGGCTCTGTCTGGATATGTATTTAGCGTTGAGCATAAATGGGCCTTTAGTTTTACCTTTTTGCCTCCTCTACATGTCCCAGACATTTCCCACATTAACTGCAGCCTGTAGGTTCAGACCCTGGTTGGTTTGGACCAAAACTCCCAAAGCCAACAGAAAACGTCTTTCTTACTCAACCTCTTTGGCTCAAATTCAAGCTCTCAGCACTTTTCGATCAGTCTTTATTTTACTAGAATCAGAGTAAACACCTGAGCTCTTGATGGATGACTCAGCACTCCATCAACCTGTCATGTGACACAAATGAAGCCTGACAACCATGAAAGAAACACAGCAGCTCGCAGGCGTTCGCTGCGGTTAGCAGGAGGCATTTGGCGGATCCGGACGCCCCTGCTCAGGCCGAGGCGCTGATCCCTGCGCGGGGATCCCGCTGAATTTCTACGGATCATCAGGAGCCAATACTGCAGCCATGCCAGAGGCTCCTCAGAGCGGGCGAGCAGACCGGGAGTCGAAGCGTGGAGCTGCTGGGGGATGACGGGAGGTCGTTGTGTCTCCAGCCCCTCCAACACAGACTCCTGTTTGTACCACGCAACCCCCTCCACCGACACCCGCCAAACCCCACCTTGGTCTCAAACTCTCAGCTACTAATTCACACTTCATAAATCAAGATGACCTGTCCTCGTGTGAATTCATCTTTTTCTCTCTGAGTGGGATAATAGTGCAGCTATTGTTCCAGCACGAGGATTCATTTCATGGACATAAAACATCTCTGAGCACCATGTTCAGGTTTGATATGTGGAGCAGCTCCTGGACGCCTGCAGGCCTCCACCATGTCAGGCCACGTCTGCTCCGGTATATTTTCAGCTCCTCTGGCAGCTCCGACAGTTCCAAAAATAAGAACACTAATTGGCGCGTGTTTATTTCTGTTTGGGAGAAATACTCTAAGTGTTTTTAGCAGGTTGTTTGTGGCACGATGGTTTAACAGTCGGGGCTCTCTGGGAGGTACAGCTCAGTCCACAGCATGGAAAAAGAGCCGACTCTCCCCCTTTCTTTAATAAATAAGCTCTTTTATACGGATTTGGTAATACAGTATAGTTGTGTGTGAGGCTGGCGCGGCGGCGTGTGACATCATGAGTGTTGACTCATGAGCAGATGAGTGATGCACACTGAGCTCTCAAACTTTAGAGGCAGCAGTAAAGCCTCTCTTTGCTCCTGTCTGTCTGTTTCTCCGTCTCGCTCTCTCTCGGCTCAGGTAGGGGGCGTCTGGCGGTAATGAAGCAAGTGTTCCTATGCTTTGAGAGGGGAGGGGGCTGTCAGCTCTACACACAGCAGACCTCTGTCACCTGTTGCCACCAGCGGGAGGCTCAGGGCTCAAGGCGAGGAGCCAATGCTGGCGGCCAGTGGCAGGGCTCTGAGACTCCACCTATAGACAGCTCAGCGGGTGATTTACTCTCCTCCACGCCGAGGTGTCTACGGACACTCAGTGGAGAAAGCATGCCTGATGTTTTCGACATGAAACCGTTGGCTTGTCTAATTCTGTCTCTCTGCAGAACATTAAATGGGAATACAAATGTTGGCAGGCAGGTTAGACCTGGACACTTTCAAAAAGACCCGTTAGGACTAAAAATCCTTGGAAGAAACAAGTCTGGCTGGCTGTCAATCGAGAACAACTTCTGGCGCAGAAGATTTGAAGGCTGTGCAGCTGCTTGGTGCGGTTTTTATATTTAGTTGTTGCTCAGAGTGTTTGCAATGATAATAAACAGAGTTGCATTTGCAAAAGTGGTTTTAAAGTTCAGTAAAAGGATGTTAGATGAACCACAGCATCTCACAGACTCCTGTTCTACTTAAGTGGCCCTGATGCTGATGCTAGTTTAGGGCACAGTCATACTGGTCGTCCGTACCGTGCCAAAGCACACTTTAGCCCTAAAGCCCACTTCGTTTGGCCATTATGACCACTCCATTTCATGGTCAGGCACAGTTCACTTCCTTGGCTTTAGCACGCTTTGGTGAGGTGTGTCTTGGTGCAATATACCTAATGCATGAGCACAAGCAGCTTACTTTAGTGGTTGATGATAAGTCATTTTGGACCAACACAGCTCTCTCACAACCCTGCCACTGATTAAAATGATTGTAGAGAGGGGCGGCCACAGCAACTTTATGTCACCAATAATGCCACATGTATATGCTGCGTCTACGTGCTTTTGCTTGTGCATGGAGTGAGCCCCGCTGAAGCACACCTCTCCAAAGTGTGCCAAAGAAGAGAAGTGAATAGTTCCTGAGCATGGTTCACTTAGGATTGAGGTATGTCTAAGCATCACACAACTGGCCTTTGTGACTGCATCTCAAGTCTCGAAAAGTGTGAGCACGGACCACCGGGGATATGGCGCCCAGGAAACAAATACACAATTTCAGACACTGATCTGCAGAAAGATCTTTTATTTTCATTGAAATAAACCTAAAGAATCACGATTAAATCTTTATGTCCATTCAGACTGTGCTAAAGTTCCTCATTACTCTGCTTTCACTTTAACCATACATCACAGTCATCAGTTGATCCTCAGGGGGAGCTAAGAGCTATTCGACAATCATTTGAGTCTCTTTCAAACTGATCAGGTTGAAGTTTGGAGAAATATAAGTTACGGGAGGGAAAGGGAGGACTCTGCAGCTTGTGCTGGATTCAAAGATATAAGTAAAAGTAAACAAAATCAGCGATGATGTTCACCTTTTCTCAGTCACTCACAGGATTGAGATAGCTCCATAACCACTATTTTTTTTTCGAGTCTTGGGTGATTTCTTTGGTAAAATGGGAATGAGACAGAAGACAGTTAAGTAAAACTCTGATTGATGCAACTTTGCTGCAAAAATGCAACCACGGAATTTCTCTGCAGGATGCAACCTGCTGCATATATAGAACAATTGCAAAGTTTGTGAGGATTTTTGGTTGTGTGTACATAGCTCTGGCCTACACTGAATGCCTCATCATGACACAGCTCCTCCACATTTCCTGGTGTGAGAGCAGAACACACAGACTTTCTCAGACAAGCTCACTGGCTCTTCATGCAGCAGCGAGAGGAAACAGCAGCAGAGTTTGAGACAGAGAAATGAAGACTGACAGCAGGAGGAATGGGACCAGAGTGCCGCAGAGAGGAGGGGGGTGTTGTCGGGGTTTAAGGCCCTGCCAGCAGCTGCAGTAGCAGTCGGGGCTGCAGAGGAAAGGGTTAACAGGAGACAGTAAAGTGAATCCAGATGTGCTGTTATTATTAATATCTCTGGCTGATGAATGGGAAGGTAAAATTACAGGCGCCAGCCAGGGAGGCCCCGTGTGTTGCCCTGCCACCCAGGCGCTTCCCTGCTCACCTCTGCAGCTCGGGCAGCAGATACGAGTGAGGCTAGAAGATGTGGGGGGAGACACAACCAGGAGGGAAAGCAGGCAGGTAGACAGGCGCTCACTTTCACCATGAACCGATTTAGCAAGGAGAGACAGGCGCATGACATCATTTCTCATCTTCGTAACAGTCTGCAGCTCTGAGTCTGCATGAATGAAAGATTCTGAGCTAAAACTGTTACAGAACCACCACCTATGAGGGGATATTCAGATATTTCCAGACTGATGTTGAAATATGACAGTACTGACGATACCTACCTTACTGTGATTACAAAAATAGCAAATGATCAATAATTGAAAGTATTTGGTACATGAAATGAAAAGAAGACACAAGAACACGCTATTAAATGATCCAGATTAAAGAGATGTTTCAATCTACAATGCGAATAAATCACCAAAATGTGTATTAAGGCATATAAAAGGTCACTAAAGGATCTCCAAGTGCTTAAAATACCAAAATCTACATATAAAAGCCAATATTCGCAAACATACATGAAGTATTCTAGTTGCTCATGGTGGCACACTCTACAAAATTTAAAAATGTTAAACTGTAAAAACTGCATTCTTTTCTAATTTAGGTAAATATAAATAAAACTGCCCAAAGGTAAAATTTACCTTTCGTGCAACACAAAGTGCCGCAGCTACATTTAAAGAATAGTTTGATTTCTATCGCATTTCTTTTAGAAGGATAAAAAGGTCTTTGTTGTGTGTCTCACAGCCGGTGTGTGTGTGTCTGAGCTGCGACATGTTTGTTTTATTATCAGCTGCTGTTGAGTTTCTCTGTCAGGCGGCTGCAGCTCGATAGGAAGGAACCTATAATGACTTTATTGGCTCTGTTAGCTTCTCACACCTCCTCTCGTTCACACCTCGGCCCCTCTGTTGGTTCAGCATGTGACAGTGTTGTTGCTGTGGACTCAAACAGACGTGGAGACAGACAGGAGTTCATACAGCTTCTGGCAGACAGGAGAGCGTTTCTCTCTCTCTCTCCTTTCATCAGAAGACGTAACGCAGCGAGGCGCTGAAGGTTCTGCGTTCTGTTATTTAACAGCAGCTCGGCTGGTTTGGATCAGGAGTTTGTCAAACATTGTCAGTAACTCTTAAGTAGAAACATCAGAGCGGCCGAGCACAGAGTGGATCAGAGAGGTTCGCCTTTGGAGTTTTTATTTGTTGAAGAGTTAAAACTAAAACAGACTAAATCTTCACTTGTGTAGAAAAGTATTTCAGACAGTGATGGAAAGGCTTCCATTATCTCTTTATAGCTTTCACCACTGCAAAGCCAAACATGTTAACCTCAATCTATTACCTTTAATGTTCCTTTTTGACTGGCTTTTCCATAAACTTGGGAAATCAAACTGGAGGAAATCCACTCACTGATTTGACCAGCACATTTATTCATGAATTAAATACAGTCATGATGTCATGGTGACACTGTAAATTAGTCCTGTGTGTCATCTTGGTATAGGTTATGGGTTATCTTGAATTAACTTTATTTTCATTTTGGGATTTGCACTAGTGAGAGCATAGAAAAGCTGAACCCAGGGGGGCCCCAATGTGAAGCCTTGGGGAACACCACATGCAATTCTGTCCCCTCAGATGTGAAGTTGCCTAAAGACACAAAGAAAAAGATCTTTTACACAGTCCCCTGTTGTCAAAATAAAACTTCCTTAACATGTTTGAACTAATTTTATGAATCAAGCTCCAAGGGGGAATTTAATTCAGCCCCTGGCAGCTTTAAAAGAGCATTGACCAATAATTCAACACGACGTTTCTAAATGGACGGTTTTTGACTTTGTTCACTTAACTCTGGTGTCAGACATCATCTATTTGGATACTCATTAAATAGAATACTCCCTGTAATATCATGTTAACAAAAGTGGAAAAACAACCAGCTTCACGTAAAAGTAAAATTTCCGCATCTCACAGAGTTTTTCCAAATTGACATGACTCTGTGCCATATTTGAACTGCCTGACATGTTCAGACACTGACTGGTTCACTAGAAAGCACCAAGGTTCCAGGAATCCAGAGCGGAACCAGTTCCAGAACCAGTACGGTGCTGGAATGAAAGCCCTCACAGTGAGTGTGCAAACATTCAACCTGCAATGTCATAAACTGAGCAGAAAAAGACACTCAGGCTCCAAATAAATGACCTGATGAGCTTGTTTCACAGAATGAAGGAGAGAGAATACTCCCAAAGGTATAAACAAAAGAAAAGACAGTTCAAAGGTCTGATCCCAAGTGGATCTATGAAGATTCAGTCGACTCTAATGAAGTTGTAGCCCATGCCATAAAGCTTCTATCAGGGCTTTGTTTTCATCATTTGTGGTAGCGTTATGCGGATATGTTCACACCGAGTTAAGAGAAAGTTTCTATCAGTTGGAGGATGGAGAAGACAAAGTAGAGGGAGACAAAGGGGTCGCGAGGTGAAGAAGAGGGTGGTGAATAAAGAGAAACAAGCGTAAATCCAGTAGGGGAGATGGAGCCTTGGTAGCCACAGGGGCTGTTGTTCTAACGTCAGACAGACAGCAGCAGGGAGGGGGGTGGTGCAGAGGTTGTAGGTGGTGGAGTGGGGGAGTCCCTCTCGGGTTGCTCCTGTCCCCAAACAGTCCTGTGGGAGCTCCAGCCAGCCTCTCTGTCGCTGTCTACCCCCCAAACCACCACCTCCACTACCTCCACCCAGCATGGGGCCCCCCCCTCCATCCCTCCTCATGACAGCTCAGAAGACAACCTCACGCTGGCTTTACTCACTCTGCTTTGTGCGTTTTCTGCACAGGGAGAGCAGACAAATTATGCTTAATGACCGGCGCTGCTTCCACTGGAATGGCTGCTGCTTTGTTGCCGGTGCCAAGAGTGTAAATGTTAGAGAGCAACTTTATACGGACACCAGAGTCCTACTGAGCAGATGCCCTCTGTGGAGCTGGAGTTTACAGACTGGACGGGGTCTGAGCCTACAACCTGGAGTCAAAAAGAGGCCAAAACTTGTTGCTGCTACCAAATATTGGAGTCTTCTGCTGCTGAAAGTTGAACCCAAAAACTACACGACACTGCACAAAACATTAAACTATGCATTTCAAAGCTGCAAAACTCAAAAATTGAATGACATTATTGGGTTGGGTGATTTATGTATTTTAACTTTTAATCATTGATGCATGCATAAAAGTGTCACTACTAACTGCATTAATCTTTGATTTGGTTTTCATCTATTGATAACTCAGTGGTGTGATTCTGGAAAGCTTGCATCAGCGCTAGTGATAAAGACTCCACTTCCTTTAAGCCTTTGCTTCCACAACTCACAACCCAGTGCTCTGAGGCGTTATTGAATCCTGTTTATATCCTGTCAGTGCTCATCTACCAAGCAGAGCTGATGTAACCTGGCTCTTCATTTTAGTGATAGGCTTTCAGGTTGGAACAGATCACTGCAGTTTTACTGCTGCATGTGGGTTGGACTGAACATTATCACAAACAATTGAACCTTTTTTTTAGCCTTTAGCTCCTGCTCTATCACTCTCCTGTTTAGCTTTCTTCTGCCCTTCTGTTCTTTTTCTGTCAGACAGTTCAGCTCCAGTGTCCACTACTATCACTGAATAAATCCAAGGAATCATTTTCAGCAGAGAAAAACACAGATCTCTCGTCTTACTGCTAAACTTTTTCAACCTGGGTGGTGTTGTCACAGTGACTTCAGTGTACTGTAAATCAATCCAGTCCTGCTTGACTTGATGGGAAAGCTGGAAACTAACATTTATGAATAACCTATTTTAGCACTGATGATCTCATTTTAAGTAGTAGATCACACTCAGTCATATTTTCAGACTTTTTCAAGATCACTCAGAAAGTCCCCACAGTCCCTTTAAAGTTGAGTACCAAGGTTCTTTTTAAAGAAATAGTATCTGCAACCCACAGAGAAAGCATCTTTGAGTCTTCACGTTCCCAGCCCAGTTCAATCTCCAATTACAAAGCAACTTCCACAAGCAAGAAAATGTTAATTGATTTCTAATCAATGTAACTGAGCTGTGTGGGGAAGCAAAAAACTACAAGCTAGGATTTCGACTAATTCCAGGAGTCTGAAAAATGAGGAGAGGAGGAGAGAGGAGACTTTTTAAAAGCTGGAGTCAGTCTGATTGCTCCCCAGGGAGACATTTCCACCCCAGTGTCCCACAAATGACATGTTTGTGTGTAACGTAATCTGCTTTCTTTAAGAGGTGACGCTTTAGACTGAGACATTCTTCCCCAGGGCCCCGCAGAAAAACCGACAAATGTGCTGGTTTCTCTACGTCTTGTTTCTTTTTATCAAAGTAGAAAGTATTAAAGAGATCTTACCTGCTCAGGTGGATGGTTCACTCTGATTCGCGTGCTGACAGCTCACAGGATTCCTCGGCAGCCCGCTGAAACACAGTGAAGTCACTGCATGTTACGTCCATCTGAAAAGGGCTTGAATGCAAATATAAAAAGAGAAATTAATCTGACTTTTCTGGATAGAAATGTCAGATGTAACCCATCAGGAAGCAACGGTGCTGCATAAACTCCTCACACAAAAGTCTTCTTTTTAAACTCAATACTTGAAAACTACAACTAAAAATAAAAACATTCAAAGGACTGAATGTCTCAAACTCTACAGGCCTCTCTTAGAGTCTCTAGCTTGAGCGTGATCTCTTTAAATTTTCAATAACCTTACCCCTGCTTCATCTTCTTCTGCATAATTAGGATTTGAAGTTAAGTATTATGGTTCCTTTAACCCAGGGATCTTTGAGGGCATTTTTATTGGACTTTGAGGCAGAACATCTGCGTTGCACACAAACAAATTAACAGGCAATTTGTACCCATGAGTTGTGTTTTGGTTTAAATTAGACCATCACATAAACACAGAGAGAGAAAGACATTTTCCACCGCTGCGGGCGGCTAGTTGTTTGTTTTCTGAAGCATTTTTCTCACGCACAATGAAACGTAAAGACTCACACAGGACACGAGACATGGCACCTAGTGCACAGAGAGAGGACAGATAGATCATCTCTGTGCTCAGAATTAACTGTCCTAGTCCTGGCTGTGAAAATGACTCTTTAGGGGCTTGAAATTTGCAAATATTTAATTTCACAGACTTTCAAATAATCAAACATTTAACCCTTTTCAGCTCAGTTTCAGTCTGCTCTGCCACATCATGAGCCATCACAACAAAAATACATGCATTGCACTTGTTATATTATAAAAATTAATGATATCAAATGACTTTTCCATTGAGATAGAAAATTGGATCAAATGAAGTCACATTTCCAAAATTGCCATACACACTCAAACCCTATTTCCGGCGTGATTAAATTAGATTTAGGTCATCACCTCGAACCATTCAAAACAATAATATCTTCATTTATACAGCAGCATCTGCACAAAAGAAAAAAGAAAAAACTACTGACATTTTATTTTTAAAGAGGGGATGATGTCCCTCTTGTGCCCCCACACTAAAAATAAAATAAGGAATGCATGATGGTGGATTTTTACCCGATATCCAACATGCTGATATTTTACAACTCATTTAGCTGATTACCGATACCAATAATTTTTTTACGTGCACCTAATTGCAGAGATCAGTAACTCTCTTCTGCCTTGGAATTAGTATACAATATGGTGCATACACCTTTCACATTTGGTATAGATAATTCATTTTCTGTGCAAAGTAATAAAAATATTTAACTATCTAATGCTATCCCTGAGTTAATCATAACAATACCCATGACTAAGGACAATTTGGCCAATTTCACAATTGACAGAGTGATGAAACATAAACTCTCTAGTAGGCAGCAACCCATTAAATCACACCGGCAGATGTCAGCATGTTGGCCGATAATTGATAGTTCAATTTTCAGCCAATATCAGCAGATACTGAAAATGTGACAATAATATTGTGCATCCCTAGAACAAAACTCTCTATTTTTCTCTCACTAGTGTTTTAGTAAACCCTTTTTTGAGCATCTGTCTGTCTGTTTAAGGTTCCAAGCTCTACAAAACCCCTTCTTTCTGTCAGGGGTGGGGTCTTGGTGGTTAAGGCCCACCCCTTCAAAGTGTCATGAACCAGTTTGGAGATCCTTATGCGATGATGATGATGATGTCGTAATTTCAGCTTGTCTCAAGAAGATCTTGTGACGATCATGTTGTTGTTATTGTTTTTTCTTTAACCAAAGTTTTCAATCAATTAGACAGGTTAAGGAATTTCTGCAACTGATGAATATGTAGAGGTTTGAAAACTTGCAGGCATTTCCTTTGAAATGAAAATAACTTGAGCAGGCTTACAGGCCAAAAATATCAAGTGGCACTTTTTATTTTTTCTATATATATATATATATATATATATATATATGAAAGTGGCACTTTTTATAATTAAAGAGGAATTATCAAAGCTCCTATTTAAGAAAAATAAATCATAAGTGTTGTATTTGTTTCCTTTACTCTACCATAAATGAAACATGACTAAAATAGACCCCAAACCATATTTGTATGTAAAGGACAAGAGTGGACTGATAGTATAAAGGTGAAGTGCAGCCTTGATATTTGAATCGTCGCCTCATTTTCACATTCCCTCATTTATCAGAGTAATTAGTTCCTTCGTGTTACAGATAATGTCTCTTGTTTTCTCATCACTTTACAGATCTGCTGCAGATAAATGTTGCTCCTTTGGGGGAAATCTAGATTGATGGATGGTCTGCTGTGTTGTGACACAGCAATTTGGCCTGGACCGGAGCACTGTCACCGTGGTCCACTGATCAAAGGGGTCATGGGGGTCAGCAGGACAGTTCACAGTCTTCACGCCAAAAACCAGCCCTCCTTCAGCACCCTGCACATTTCTGCAGCTCGTCTCCTGCTGGGTGAACTCTGGAGGCTGCAGACCAGAACGTCTCATTTCAAAATACAACTTACAATAAGACATTTGAAACTAAAAGTAGGGCATTAACACATACATGGATATCAATGTTTAAAGTGTTTATGGATTATTTGTTATCAAAAATGTACAACACATTTGAGTTCATCATAGCACATCATTAAGCTCTTTATAAGTGTGTTCTGGTTCTGGACTCGCAGGGATTCGCTGTGAGACAGAGACCAGAAAGAAATCAGTGGTCCGCCCGCCTGAAACGGGGGTTGAAAGCAAACAGCCCTCTGCCAGTGTGATATATGTTTAAGCCCACTGGGTGCAGAGCAGACACCCAGCTTAAGATCTTTAACTCGTCTCTGAGACTAGGATGGGTGATCCTCATCGACTGTGATTGGAGCAGCACATTTATTAAAGAAAAACAGAGGCTGTGAGCAAATGCCCTTCTGGAGGCAGAAAGAGGAGAAACGTCTGTTGAAAAACTCCTTCATTTCATTAAATATCTCTGAAAAACACACACGCATTCCAAAATTTCCAGAAATCCACTCTTACAAGGAAACTTCAGAAATCTCATTTCTAAATTCAAAGTCTGCTGAGGACACAGACGTCAAAAAGGTGGAGGTAAAAAGCTTTTAAACGAGACAAACAAGTGCCCATTGAAAAATAGGTGTAAGATAATTCAAATGCATGTAGGGTTTTTTTGCAAATCAAAGTACAAAGATGTGATTTAGGAAATAAATGAGACTATCCTGATTCGTCTTTTTTTATTTTTCAAGTTTGCTATGGTGCTTGGCTTTTGCAACATTTAGTACTAATACGCTATGCTCATGAAATACATCATCAACTTGACAACATCATTTCATTTTCACTTATTTTTTTCAGCCTTATTCAGCCTTTATTTAACCAGGCTGGTCCCACTGAGATCAAAAACCTCTTTTTCCAAAAACAATAAGTTATAGACGCAAAATTCAAAGACAGATAAAGTACAATTTACAAAATGTGACATTATGGATTAAAATAGATTCAACTATGAATCATATTTGGTAATCAATTGCTCAAGCAGCTGCGCTAAAACATTGATATACAATAGAATCTGCTTCCATGTCTTTCATTTCAGATTTAAAAACATTTAAGGACACCAGCTAATTGAGCTTTTGGTAATTCTGCACAGCAAGATTTTGTGATCTTTGATTAAAAAAAAAACATAAACTTGGTCTTAAAACAGGTAAAAGTTCATGCAGTCTATTTTGAAGGGTCACAAGAAGGGATCCTTTGCAAATTTTCAACAGCTTGTGCAAGCGATGCAGCACAGCAGTACACAATGGTGTCATCTGCATAAAAATGTGATGTCGCATTCAACACATTTTGACCCAGTACAGAACCCTGTGGCACACCCTTGTAGATAGAAATAGTATCAGAGCATACAATATTGTATCTAACGCACTGCGACAAACTGCTAAGATAGTTCAAGAACCAAGCAACAGCTTCTTCCAAGAGTCCAAAGCTCAGAATCGAAGGTTTAAAACATCATTGTGGACTGTGTCAAATGCTTTGGACAAAACGAAAAAAAGTGCAGCACAGAGGTGTTTCTTGTAAAGTGCTACAGAAAAGTTTTTAAACCACTTTTAGTGCAGCCACTGCAGGTTTTGAAGCCCAAACTTATCGTTACAGTAAAGCCTGCTTGACTGATGACATGTGGCATGTGAGCCTGTGGTCAAAACAAAGATGTCTATGCACAAAATGCAGAATTATGAATTAGTTGTCTGCATGTTTTTGTGTATTTGTTATTTATGCACAATAACTGAAGGAACTGCATGTGAAAAAAAAAAACATTAGATTGAATTAAATCTGTATTATTTGTTTTCTGAACATACAAAAGGAGGCTTGTTTAAATGTCAGAAAAGGGCCTAAAAGGTGGACTTCACATTGAGCTGATGCAGTTTTAATGTCCTTCATTCATTCAGTTTAAATAGACTGGAACCATGATGAGACTTAATATAAATATGACATCAATCCTCCATCATCGGCATTGGCTTCATCTGTTTTTACATTCAGCTCCCCTGACTGATTCTCCGCTGCGTTGCAGAAATCCATCAAACCATTTCACAGATTTAAGACTTTGTGCAAACTCTCCCTTTCTGTCCCAGATTTTTCATAGCGAGGTGACTCAGGGCCAGAAAGCCATGTCTCAGCAGCAGTTGAGGCTCTGACAGTGAGGGATGTCCTCCCGGTTACACAGACTCACTGAGATCGGCGTCTCCAAAGGCTTAAGGAGCAGAAGAAACACACAGAGGGTTAGACTAAACAAAGCCCCGTCCACCCTGGACTCTCTGGGGACTACAAAGGCAGAATCTGCTCCTCTCAATCCATCCCTAAGTCCAGATCAGCGCTGGGACCAGGCAGCAGGTAAACCACTTAAAGGGCTCAGATTAAACGGTAACACCTTTAATCTGTGGCCGTAGATCTTTAGAGGAAATAAGTGACACCCATCACTTCAAAGACATCCAAAGGGAGTAAAAATCCACAGTTCAATGAATACTGTGATGAACAGAAAAGCACCTGACTTATCCATCAAAGAAATCCTTCTGAGAGGAGATGGATAAGAAAGAATCAAAACTTGTGTTGTAGTTTTCAAAACCTGCCTTGGTCTCAATACCAGTCTTGAGACCATATTTTGGAGGTTTTTGTCTTTTCTTAGACTCGAGAGCAATTTTACTCTTTCGAGACCAGCACTGATCTGCTATTCTTCAACTTCATTGATGTGATAATAATTCAATAATTAATTTTCAGTTGAACTGTTCCGTCATTATTTAATGTTGTAATTTGATTCTAAACATTAACCATCAAATCGCTGATTGTTCTGCCTCTTTGAAAATCTTTTTGAGAGCCTTATGTGTCAGACACCTGCAGACACTGGGGCATCAGCCTCACTCATTTCTAGTCAGAAATACTTCTGAACACTTACTTTGGGCCTCACTCACCTGATACATGAACATCTTATTTTTTGATATTTAAAATAACTTAGGACTTATGAGTGGCTTTCACATAAAAGCAGAGTTTTATTTTTGCATCACTCATTTAGTGGAACAAATTTGTTACACTGCAAAAACTGATATCTAAGCGAGTCATTACATCTTATTTTTCATAAGAGTTGTCTTATTATTCTTGATATATGCCACATTCAAATGACAAGTCCAGAGAAATGTCTTATTTCAAGTTATGTGAAGAAAGAAAAGAGGTTTGGATTGCTTGTAACAAGTCAAAAAAAAAGATCCTCCAATGGGATAAGAAAAATTTGCTCATTGAGTTTCTTGATATTTGAAAGATGGCTTCGTACAAGAAGCTTTTCTTACCGCATTGGCAAATTTTTTGGATGTGGCTCACATCAAGAATAATAAGACAACTTTTACTTAAAATAAGACACGTTGACTTGCTTAGAGTTCAGTTTTTGCAGTATAAGATTTGAGAATTCTTCTTTCTATCACACATTCAAAAGAAAATTAGATTAAAGAGAGAATACTCTTTAACTGATCAACCTTGTTATTTTTATCTATAGTCTATTTTTATGGTCTTTGTCTTGGTCTTGACTTGGTCTGGACTCTCAAAATGCTTGGTCCTGTCTTGGTCTCTGTGTATTCTGGTCTTGGATGGTGTGGTCTTGAGTACAACACAAGAATAAACCAGGAGCTTCTTGAAGTTTTAGAGAAAAGAACGACTGAAACCAACCTTAGTCTTTTCAGGGGCAAAGCAGTCCATTAAAGAGTCCACACGCCAATTTCAAAGTGAGATTTAAACACTTCTTGCAGCAGCACATGAATTATACCTATTACCAGTGATTTGAGTCAGCCGAGCGAACAAAAGCAGGGTGATAATAACAGTAATATTGTCACAGCCATTGTGTGTCCTCCCCCGACTCCTCTGTGTTTGTGAAAGGCGACAGAATGAGGGTGATGGCCTTTGTAAGGGGAATCACTAAATCAGTCTGCAGGGCCACAATGAGACATCTCATTTGAGGTATTTGTGTATTTTGGGTTTATTGGTCCCAAACTGCCCCCTATCCATCTCCGACCAACACTTTTTCTCTCTTTACTGGGGGATACACTGTTGGAAAGTTTATAGAAGAACACTTAAGTTCACAGACGGGTTTACTGCTGGCTCCGTGCGCTTGGTGTGAAATAACAAACAATTCTCTTAAAACTCTTTCACTGCTCAGTAGAAAGTGTGGGGTTACTGAAAGACAAATAAAAGAGGAGACACACAGATTCATATCTCGCAACAACAACCTTGGTGTCGACACGCACCGGAGCAGCGTGTCATTCTCAGTTAATTTGATAATTACGGCTCGAAATGACGGAAAACCACAGTGTGAAGTGTGTCCTCAGGCTGGATGAGACATTTAAAGCAAATAAAGTGTGAAAATTATACACCTGGTTATTCGTGGAACTAAAGGAGTGCTGTCCAGAGATCGCCATTTTCATACGGCCACCCGCTTTCAAATCTAAGTCCATCTAATAACATCTCACAAACTACATTTGGACTGTACATAAGCCACTTTTGTAAAGCCGAAGTACTGCACATTCAGCAGAAACTCAGCAACTCCTACAGCTGACGTCTTTAAAATATGAAATTGTTTAAAAAAGGAGAAAATTGGTGCATACGTATAATTAATTCAGATGTAAGATGAGAAATACTCAGGACATTACTGCCTGACATTACTTAAATCACTTATGTTCCGAAAAAAATTACTCTGTCTTGTATTTTGAACAAAAACATTTGACTTCAATACTTGATATATTTGTGTGAAGATACTAGCTTGAATTTTTATTGTTGATTTCAGGGATTCAATTCAATTCAATGCACTCCCCAGATTTATTTGTCACAGTGTCGTTAGTCTAAAGAGGTACACTGTAAATCGTCAAAATCTAACATATCTCGCCCCATTTTTCAGGCGTTGGCCTTGTCATGGGGTTTCTAGCGGGTTCTTGCTGACTTTGACGTCAGGCTCTGGCCCTAGTAAGTACAGTGGAAGAAGTTCATGAGAAGCTTTTATATCACTGAAGTTCACTAACTGTATTGTGAATGCTTTTTCACTCTCTCTCAAAACCCTGAGATATACGGCCTCCAGCCACAGGTCAAACATTCATTCATTATTCAAAGAGAAAAACTTCACCTCGTTTCTCTACTGCTCTTGTATTTCTTCAGAGGTTACGTTTGATTTAGTGTTATCCAAATAATCACAGAAGGTAAAGCTTTGGTCCAAGAAAAGCACACGGATGGTGCCAGTGAAAATCATCGCTATTTATCATTCCTCGGTAAACATGTCTCTGCATTACAAGCATTTTTAACCGACACTCTTATTTTCTGGATGCTTTACACCCTCTGTCGTTGCAATGAGACATTTAGCAAATCAGCACGTACTTTGGTTTTATGATTATGGGTGAGAGAGAGAGAGAGAAAGGAGAGGGAGAGGAGGGGTAGTAACATAATTTGAGGTTGGTGGACGTTTTTATTTAGTCTGTGATGAATCAGCTCAGGAGCCGATCGTAAATCACACTGAGAATGGAAAAAATACTCATATTTTTCAGATAGTGTTGAAAAAGATCTTCCTCTGAGGATTTGTTGATGAAGGATGAGAAGAACAGAAGAGTCTGATGAAGTTGTGAGGAAAAAAAAAAAGCACAGTCTTCCTCTCAGTATCTAGAAAAAAACGCTTCACCTCCTCTGTGTTCAGCCGCTCGTGCTGCTTTGTCTCAAGCTGCTTGGCTGACTGCAGGTCTGGCCTGCTGATTGCAGTGATAGACACGGAGGAATCTGGCGCTGGCTGCCAGAAACCACAGAGGAAAAAAGGAGGAGAGGACCCTCAGTCAGTCTGCCGTCAGTCTGAGGTAAACACGAGTCGTCCCTCTTTGGTATGCACGGCTTCACGCTGGAACTGCAGTGACTCAGAGGAGGTGCCAGCCTGTGGTGTGCTCGGGTTAAAAATCACAATTATTTTTAATGAACGCAAGAAAAAGACTCTCAGGAAAACAAATCGCTTGCATTAAGCAGCTCGTGAGTGTTTCTGTTACGCAACCGGGATTTAAACAAGCATAGACAGGCTGCAGAGTTCAGCCTCATGAATACAGATTTACATTCAGTGGAAGTGTACACAGGATCCGTCCAAAGTGCAAACCTGGTGTCAATTTTTGGGAACCACTTTCAGAAGCCATTGTATCAGATTTAAAAGCTTCACTCAAAAACATGATTACATAAGTCTGACAGGAGCCAAAACAGAAACAACAAGTCTCCTGTTTTCAGGTCTCTGAAATATTGCATGCTCTTCATAGTGTAGCAGCTCCAGAGTTCCAGGAACTTTGAGTGGCCCACGAGCTGTACATTTCTGATTGGTGGAGCAGCCATAGTGTTCTTATTTCCCCGCCCTCCCTCCATCCTCAATATGATGACACCAAGCTGTAATTGACTTGGTTTGACTCCTCCTTACTCCTAAACAATGGTCTTCTCCGAACCTGATAGTGTGAATGTGTCAGACAGCTCCCGGTGTGACAGTTTCAAGAGCGACCCTGTAAACTGGAGACCTTCAGCTGAACATGTCAGTGGCTACACAGTTTAGGGCTGCAACTAATGATTATCTGAGTAATCCATTTTTCTAACGATTGTCTTTTAAATCAATCCGTGCATCAAAAAGAAAGTGAAAAATTACAATATATATAAAAATATAACATCTTATAGAAGAAGCACTGCAACAACAGGTTTTGGCTAGAATGTCTCTGAGTTGCAAAAATGTACATAACTATAAATAAGCTCAAGAACTCCTTTGGACTTTATACTAAAAACTTCTAAGAAAAAGTGCAATAGATGTACATTTTGGTAGAAGGCGATCAGCACCTTTTCTTGTTGCTCATAAATGCAAACATTGATCATGTGTAAATCAAACCGCCTGAAGACAACTCGTGTCCTTACAGGAAACTTCACACCTTATATAACTGCAAAAACTCACAACTGTTTGATGAATTATGATTTACTGAAGCACATTTGTTTGACTGACTGAGAGCTGATGTTGAGATGCTTGAATGCAATGAAAACTGAGTAAAGAAACTCATTTGTCCTGAGGATAAATGTGATGCAAACATAATCAGCAGGAGTCCATGTCTTTGATGTCCTTTAACTTTTACAAACACTGCATCAAAGTAAAAATCATTGGGGTTTTGACACCACTTCGTAACTAAACCTTTTACCGTCCTGAAAGATCAAGTTGTACAGGCTTACACTGAGCAGAGTTAAGTCCCATCAGGTCTCTCTCACTGTAAAATGTGCCCACTGAGCCTTCATGTGAATCTGCATCCATAAAAAGCCCCTCCCTCCAAAAAAAAGCTGATTTGTGCACAAAAAGAAGAAAACTGTGCTGAGGGTCAGAAACTCCCCTGAGAAAAACTCATATCTACAGCACAAATCTATTGAAAATCACTAAAAAAAACAGGTTGAAAAATCGCTTTCCAAGCAGAGCCATTATTTTGTTACCTCTGGCAGACAGTGAGGCACCTGGGAAATCTGAGCTGACGTGAAGGGGGGAGCACGAGTCCAGCAGAAAAACTAGATCACTTTCTTAAGCTAATTAGCCCGGTGTATTACCAATCAAAAGAACCTCGCTCCCAAACACAACGGCCGGCCAAGAAATATATTTGTCTTCCATTTGTGAGGGACTGGCAGTGGAAAGACTCCAGGACGGAGTATTATTCACCCGAGACATTCCAGAGGATGAAATGATGCATTAAAGGAGAATCTGACGTCTGACTTTTGTCACTGCTGCTGCTGCTGCTGTCTCCTTGGAAATCAGACGACAACTGTAAAGAAACTAGATCCCAACACCCAGATTAAATCAGTTCACATTACAGGCTGACCTGAGCTTTGTCCAACGAGATAAACGGTGGTAAAAGTTGCTTTTCAAGTAGATAAAACTATTATTAGTTATGAGGTTTTAATAGGTCTCACAAAATGATTCATCAACAATCTGGCAAAACTGATTCTTTGCCGTTTACAGTGATGATAAATCCTCTTCAGATGAGTGTCTGAATATAGTAAAAATGAGAAAAGCTTTACACTAACACCTTCAAATCTCCACAAAGGGATAAAAACTTGACTAATATATCTTTTACAGTTTTTGTCTATAAGCACTGATTTGTTTTAGCTCTGTATGGTTAACATTTTATAAAATACAGATTTTTTTATGAAGTCAGGACACATCAACCTCATCAACCAGGGTAAAATTATGACTGGCATCCTTTGCATCTCTTTACATATTTGACTGAAAGGAAAGGGGAAAAATGCTGATTTCTACAACATTAAAAGACACATGGGAGCTCTTCTTTTTCACTTTACAAGAGCATGCATTACAAGGTCCCCGAATGAGCCCAAATGGTCTTTACCTTTCAGTTCACCTCTCTGACCAGCAGAGGGTATAAGAGCATCAGAGATCTGTCTGAGCTGAGCTGACAGAGGTAAGAGACAACAGCATCCTCAAAAACTAAAAAACCCTGTATCAAAAATCAGGAAACACTCCTCACTTTAAAAAAAAAACATCTGTACATCGATGAGCATAATCAAGCAAAAATTATTACAGTCCCAAACCTACCCTTAACTTTTTTTAAAATTTGTTTATTATTCATTTTTTTATGTCAATCATTTAACCCTATAACAATGTAGCTTAAAGTAGTAACATCATCTCTATCTTTGTGTATATTTTACTCAATGTAAAGTACCCAATAAAAGATACTTCTCATCAAAATATACATAAGTCGGACAATACATGGCAAAGTGAAGTACTTTTTTTCACTTTTCCATATATAAAGTCTCATGGAATGGGAAAAAAGTATCATTAGCAGACATTAGCAGAACTTAATTTAAATTGAAAATTTTAAACCCAAAACTGAAATCCTGACTGTATCCCTGGAGCAGACTGAGACAGTTTACTACAACAACTAGAGCAACTTGTTTCAAAAAAAGGAATATTTTGCGAGACTGACGTAAAGAGGGGCATGCAATGGTACTGTATAGCTGCACATAATCCTCTCCTGACTTTTTCCTGAGCATCATCAGCAAATTGATTGATAAAATTTTTGGGTATCAGCCACACTTCAAACACAAACACACACAAACACTTCCAGAAGAAAGATCTTTCTTTGTGCATTTCACTGGGAAGCGATGGCAAAATCATACATTGCAAATCCAAAACCAAACTCCAAAAACGTTCTGACATCATTCGTGTTTAGGATTTCAAGCTGTTTACACTAACTGAAGCATTTCAACCAAGCACTTTTGGACACATGCGAAAGTGAGTTAACACTGTTAAAAGTGACCAGTTTTGTGCTTGAATTCTCTTGTTTTGCCAGTCTTGAGCTTGAAGTCATAAACTTTTTTTTTCATAACTAAGACCCCTTGTTTATAAAAGCCAAGATGAGTTTATGTGATTAACAAACACAACAACTTTACCATAACAGGCTCTTTGACAGACGGTGAAGTCAGAGTCAATCCCAACATCCAGCTCAAACCACCGTCAGAAAGGTGACCTCACAGGAAACAACCACCATCGTCTTCCTTCAGGAAACATCTGGGCCGACACTTTACGAATCCAACAACTGATCAGGAGAGAAAAAAGCTCCCCTTGTGGGTGTGTTGCACTGGTTTCGCTTTTATCAGTGTGAAAAGGGAGAAATCAGGAGGAGTATAAGGGCAGTAAGGAAATGACCTGACAATTCATTGTTTCCACTGAGAACTCCTCTGAGGCTGCACAAGGTGGGCTCACAGTGAGTGTAGGATAAAAGTAGGTTAACCAATGACAGATTACTGCCAATATGCCAAAATACCTGCCAAGACAACCCAAGTTCAGCCCCTGGCTTCCTTCCAAATCTACTCTTCCATAACACCTGAGAAAACATTGAAACATAGGAGATGGCTGCATCCCATTCATGTCATTTGTATCAAAAGACCAAGACTCTTATATGTATATTTCACACAATTATCACTTCATCTCACTCCTTGACCCGTGCAATACCTCTTTTCAGAGCTTAACGGGCCCTACCCTTATTTTACCTGTTTTCTAACTAGTCCTGCACTGTCAAAATGAAAATTTTAAATTGTTGGCCTGAAAAATATTTTTGATTAATTTCTAATGTGTTGCAAACTACTTCAAACTAGTTAGCTCAGACACCTTTATCAGGTTTGTTGTGTGTGAAGTTTCTCTCCTTTAATACGGTAAGTTGGAAAAACTTCAAATCACAAGTTTGAGGCTATAAACTAAATTCTTATTTGAGTTTTCTTCAGCAAGAAGAGGGGTCTCCAACTCAAATCTACTGGAGTCTTCATCTAGATTTTCAATTTCCCACATGTGCGACCATCTCTCCCGTTCTGTGTAGATTTTATTGACATAAAGGGGGGTATTTTTGAGTATTGTATTGAAACTCTAGCTAAAGGTTAAGTAACTTTCTCCGGATTGTAAGTTTGGAGCATCAAATCCTGCTCCTGTTTTCCCTTTTTTGTATTCTTAAAACTCAGAACTTTGATTTACAGTCCATATGAATATTTAGTTATCTCAGCAAAAATGTATTAGTGGGTTCAAATTCAAATATTTTAGTTGGTTTCAAAACTCCAAAATCCAGTGCAGACAGTTGCCTTGCAAAATTAGTTTACACTTTCTTTCTTTTTTTTCATTTTACAGTGTAGGCATTCATGCATACATGCTTTTCTTAGGATGTACTGATTTTCTTTTTTATATCCCTGTTGTAATTTTTTCTTTTTGGCACGATCCACTTTGCTGCTTAAGTAATAATAAAGTTTTGTAAATAAAGTGTTATGTTACATTCTTGTGTCACCACTCTGAACATAAACAACAAACATGCAAGTGTTGACTGTTTAAGTTGCAATAAGTTTTGATCAAAGAAAATTCCCCGCAACAAAATAAATAAAAGAATAAAAACTTGGGTAAATACCTATCCATGAGATGTAAAGGACCCTGCCCTCCTCCACCTCCCTTCCTGTCGCCTCTGATGAAACTTAGCTCCAGTGTTCACTGCTGTTGCTCCTCTGACTTTCTCCTGCCTCTTCTTTATTTCTGCTCCTTCTCTTGCTCTGTGCGGCACGTTGAGCCTGAAGCTTTGCATTTTATTCCTCCATCTTTGTTGTCGCTTAGGCGTTGATTCCATCTCATGCAAACAACTCATTAAGTCCGGTTGTGGCGCAGAAAGTGCGCAAATGGAATCCATCGCTTTCAGTCACGTGACCGGTGGGGACACGTGCAGGTGTATGGAGAGAAATTTGTGTTTATTATGCAATCAGAAATAATTAATGTAAAAAATAAATTGCAAAAAAAATTGTGCTTTCAAAAACCCATGTGATACCAATGAATAAATTAAATATATGTATGATTTTTTTTTTCTTATTAAATCCATAGTTTTTATTTCAGCTTTAAATTTTCACCTCACAAACCACAGATTCATTTGCGTTTCCAAAATTGGCATGTAAGTTTTCAGATTTTGCGTTTCATCAATTTTTATTTGCATTTGATCATCACTCTCATGGGCGGGGCCTCCTATGAAAGATGCAAGAAGCCTCCTGATTGGCCAGTCTCACTCAGAGAGACGGTGTGACCATAGACCGGTGTGACTATTTCTCTCCATACAAGTGAAAAAAAAGCGCAAAAATAACCATACAGGGGAACCCTAAATCCTGAGCCCTGATGGACTTAAGTGACGTCACATCGAAAGTGATTGAGAGCAGAGTTTTTCGAGCTGTGAAGTACATAACGCTTCAAGAGAGATATTATGCCTCAAATTGATTAAATATACAATAAAAAAAAATATTACATTGATTTCTCTTGTTTACCATTTGCTGAATTATCTTTCATTTGTTAAAACTGTTCAAAAATAATTGTCCACGTCATCACAGAGCTCCATCATGAAAAAGATATAGATAAAAGACGATTTTTTTTGTTTTGTTTTGTTTTTTAATTTTTTGGAATAAATTTCAAATACAACTTTTCATTTCAGCAATATTACACAGTAATAGGCATTTCATGTTTACATTAATACACCTGATATCATACAGAGGAGCTGAGGTACAGTCAAAATCACTAGTGTCATCCCACATTCTTCTTCCAGCACTTGAGCCCATTATCAATCAGGAAAACACATTATAGCCACTATGGGGCCTTTGCATAAGTCGTGCAACATTCCTTTAAAACTGATTTTCACTTTAGATGAGGTAAAAGAAAATGCTTTTGTATCGATCATGTTTTGAGACAAACACACCAATATAACAGAAGCTCTGAGAGAAAAATGAGGGAGATATGTAAAACAAAAAAAGAAATCTGTTTTTTTTCTCTCTTTATGTTAGTGAGAACTCAAAATGATTTGTTAAGAAACAACCAAGGGGAATGATAAATAATTTCTGGGAGTGCATAGAGGAAAGAGTGCTTCAAGGTCCTGGTTCGTACACTTGGGAGTGGTGCAGCCTCTAGTGGCTGAAATGAGAATTACAACAATAAACACATCCAGAGTTTTTTCCCCACAGCAAACAGAATTTTCCTGCCTTAAAGAAAATTAATAAATGTCTACAAAGCAGACCTTCAAGGGGTTTTAAATTTATTAAATTTTTTTCTGATTGTACATTTTAAAAAAACAGCAGAAATAAAAGAAATCAAATTAAGGTTAAACAACATATTTTCTCTCTCACTTGCTCTCAGGGCTTCTGTGCTAACAATACATTTAATTCATTTTTAAAAACAAAGATTAAAACAGTGCAGGACAGCTCTGAAATCTTGAGCTTACAGTGATTGCACATTAAAGACAGTAACTACAGATTAATACAGCATTGAGTTGATTCCACTCCAGCCTGTCAATGAGGGAGGCTGGACATGCACATCATGCCTGCGTCAGTCCACAGCAACCCATAGCATACGCCAACCACCCCATTCACAAAACAAAATCAATCAGACAGCCTTGAAAACACCACATCTTTCACAAGACAGCTAAAAACAAGCCCTTGTGCCTGAAAGATCCTGTCAGCGGCTTCACTTCCCCTGGCAGAACTTGCTGTAGTCGCTGCAGGCCTTCTGCATGTTTGTCAAGAAAGCTGGAACTCCAGTCTGTCAAAGAAATACACACATTCAATGAGGGACATCGCTCACAACACACATCTGCAAACAGTAATGATGGAAAACTCATAAGGCAGGAAGAGATGGAGCTCTGTGAGGCCTGAGTGCAAACCAGCCAACATGGTTTTTAAAACCCTCATCAAAGATTTCTTCAAGTAGGTTGACAGGGACGTGTGTAAGGTGAATCATCTGACATGACTGTGGGAAAATTTTTTACCAAGACCTCCAGATTTCATAGAGATTAAATTAAATTTCAAGTGACATTGTTCAGTTGTTCTCCTCTTGATTTAAAGGTAGGGTCTGCAGGATTTGCCTAAAAAATAAAATGTCATCTTTTAAAGGAATAACTCTGCTCAATTACCACTTTTGGATCTCTTTACATGTTTGTCAGAGTCTGTGTCAGCCTCACTCCCTCCTCTACCTGTGTGTTGATATTTGGTTTCCTCTGGATGTTTCTGGCTGAAGAGTAGCCATGGTGACCCCAGCTAATTATAGCTCATCTACTGCACACGTGTCTCTGCATGTTGATGATAGCGAGTGGGAGAAACTATCCTAAGTGGCTATGATAGCAGCCATAAGACGAAAAAAAAGAATAAAACAAAATTTGCAGAATACCTCGTTTAACTGCAGGTGTAAATCTCTTCAGTCTACTGGAATGTGACGCTGCAGGTATGTAGCTACAGTCATGGGCAGTGGGCATACACTGCCACTGGCACAGAGCCACGGAGGAGGAGCACAATTCGGATGGTGTGTTTACAAACTACAACAAAAATTCCTGCAGACCCTACCTTTGACCAAGTAAACAAAGTACTGCACAGACTTACCTTAGCTGCCCAGTTTACCAACCAGGTCGGGATCATCCCTCCAGGGTTGTCGAAGTAATTTAAAAACACTGAAATAAAGCAAATGTAAAAGTCAATAAAGAATTCTATCAAATTCTAACTTTATAATGAAGCTTATTCATCTTGGAAGTAACTGCAAATACTGTCTTTTTTCAGTTACCCTTAGTTCCACAGGCTCCATCACTCTCCAGGGCGACGCTCTGTTTGTAGTCTTTGACTCGCAGGATTCCTTTCTTCTCTGCACACGGTGTCTCTGGAGAACTCCTGGCCAGAATCACCCAGATCTTTCTGCCTTCCACATCCAGGTCCCTGCGCTCCCTCATGTACACATACTGAAAGTGAAGTTGTTAGGGAAGACAGCAGTGCTCTTCATAAAAACCTCATTTCATGTCTGGTGGCCACATATGACACAAAGAAGGATACGTCTCTGTTTGAGAGAGGGAATGGGTAACTGACTTCCCAGTAGATCGCAGTCTGTCCGTCAAAGTCCTTCTCATAGAGCTCTGGGGAGAGAAAAGAGTAAAATAGAAATCAGAAACTACTAGTAGATGGCTCAACACATCCTTTGACTTTGTTTCTATCTTTTATGAAGAGGAAAGATAAGGATATGGGATTGAGAAAGGTACAGTGGGCGATGGATGGGTGCTGCGAACAGATTTAGACTCTTATACCAACACAAACGATGCAAAGCTACACCAAAACAGACTGCACTACTTTAACTTCTCCCAAAAATACCTGTCACATCTAAAATTGTGCAAGTGGCTCAAGGAGCTGCAGAACAGTAATGTGTTACCTTAAGGCTACTGTAGAGGTGCGTGAAATCAAGAATGAAAGATGGAAAATGATCAATTCATACTGTTGATCAGGGACAATTAGGTATGATTGGAAATGACCGCACAGACCCAATTCCCCAAGGTCTTTGCTCACCTTTCACATACCCATCCCATGTTTTCCGATACTTCAAGTCCATGTAGACGTCTGCACACAGCTCTGGAGAGCAGGTACTGAGCACGCCGAAGACTTTGTACTCATAAAGTCCAGTTTCCTGAAAACAGATCATGAAAGTTTCCCTACTTCAAATACAGGCCAACAAACCACACCCGCAGTGTGATACTAATCCCAAGCGCACACAACTGATTAGAGCCATTCACAGTAACACCCTTTCTCAACTGCAACAAGTCAGAGCTGGTGTTGGGTTTGATTCAGAAGAACAGGAAGTTCAAGAAGTGGTTTCACAGATTCATGCATGACTACCTGAAGGAAATCAGAGTTCATTAATGCTTGAGGTGAAAAGCACATCATAGCATTTGATTTCTTCAATACTCTCTTATATCTGCAGGTAACTTTCTGTTTCAAGAATTAGAGGTATAATCTTGAGGTGTCAGATACATGCCGAATTAAAGACCACCTTATCGTGAGTTCAAAGATGTCTTAGCATCTCTTTGACAAGCTATGAATATGCAGCAACACAGCAGTGAAAGTAAATTCACAGATTTGTGAATGGAGTTTGGTTTCACGCACAGCTGGTGTATGAGCTCAGTTTTCTTCCCTCAGTTTCCGGATATTTCTCACCTTGGCCGCTAGGAGATTACAGGTGTTGTGTTTGCCCATGTTGTTGTTAAACATGTGACTTTAAATATGTAACAACATATCATTCAGATGATTGTAAAACGATGATGATGCTGATGAAACTGAGGCTACGCGGTGGAAACCCAGACCTCCATAGAGATCCATTCAATCAGTGCACCTCTCGCTGCTGCTTCCGTTTTAACAGCAGCGCGTTGATGTTTCAGGTTTATTTTGGTACCTTATCATAAAGCCGATATATTTTCACTCCCATCGTCTCGGTAAAAAGCTCCCATCCCCCCTCCAGCTGAGGTTCATCCAGCTCTGTCCAGGCGCTCTGAAACTCCTCATCTGTGAACTGCAGCGACATGACGGCTCCGCTCGGACGAAAACACGGAAAGAGCCGAACACTGAGGGCGCACGCTTCGGGTTTGACGTTCAAAATAAAAGATCAGACGATCGGACATTTTTCAATTAGCCAACATCCAGGCTCCGATTAAAAAAAAAAAAATCTGCCCCAGTTTATTTTACAACGGGGAAAAAGGCCCACATTAAAAAAAGGTAAATTTTCAAAAATGTATCCCTTGCACTTACGATAATGACGTAAAAAAAAAAAAATACGGGAATAAAGTCGTGAAATTACGAGAATTCAGTTAATTTACTGGAATATTGACAAAAGTTTTTAATTAAGAAGTCATAAATTTATGACATGGACGAGGGTAAAGTCGTGAATTTATGAGAATAAAGTCATAGGTTTACGAGAATAAAGTCATAGATTTTTGGAATTTATTGTGACGTAATTATTATATTTATGAAATAGGTTTATAAAATTTATCTCCAAAATATTTTTCCCAACCGTCAGACAATTTTGCCTTTTAATTGTTCAAAATTGTGTAACTTTTTTTTTGGAGATATTTCTGTATTCATTTTAATTACAACAATCAATGAAATATATATTCAAATGATTGAATAATTTAGAAATGCAAGTCAATGCATGAATAAAATATTAATTTAATGTAATAAAAATTTGAATCGATGAAATCCATAAAATGGGTTATGTTTTATCTCTTAGTCCCTAACTAGAATGCTGCAAAAAGAATCCCCCCAAAATTTAAAAAAAAAAAAAAAAAATTCAAAAAACAACTAATTTTCTGCACTTCATGCCGAATTTGACAATACTTACATGTAACAGTGGTTCAATTTAAAAGATAAAATAAAAAATCAGTAAATAAAGAACAATATCAGAAACAATTCGTTACGACACAAGAGACTATAAATTACATGATTTTGATCAGTTAGGTATTAAAGTAAGTAAGCTAAACCTGTTCCTAGATCCATACATTTGTTTTGCATTGACAACAGTAAACAGAAACATCCATGTAGAAGACACGCGAGCTTTATTTTCCAAGACGCTACCGGAAGTGGTTGTTTTCCCATTATTTCTGACTTCACGTTGCAGTCATCGATACTTGAAATAGTTGTTCTCAATGGGGATGGCAGTCCGACCCGCAGCCCTGAACCTGAGGACCGAGCAGAGGGAGTCAGGTTCCAGCCCGACTCACAGACACTGTTCGTTTATGGGAGTCCACCACAGGAGGAGAAAACAACATCCACTTTGGGTTGAATGAGTCTGACTGAGAGTTAAAGTGTGAGATAAGTTTCCTGCTGCAGAGGAGCGACATGGAGAGCTTCAGCTGTGAGGTAAAGACCTTCTCTGCTGTCTGTCGAGTGTGGAAAAATAACTCCGATGACCAGAGCAGTCTGACTTGAAGGGGACCTCATGCACTTCAACCGGCTTCTGGTTTAGTCTGTTTACATGGAGGTGAAGTGGATTAGTTTGCTGGCTTTTAATGTAAAATATTACAGTTTCAGCATCCAGAATCAAAGAAAAAACTTTTCATACACTTCAGCCATGCTTTTCAATGTTGTCTGTCAAAAAGTCTTCCTGTCAAGAAGTTTCTTAGCAGTTATGGATTTCTATTATTATCTGCAGTCTCTATCAGCTTCAAAATATCAGTTTTCCTCAGAAATATATATATATATATATAAATGAGGCTATTCAAGGGTTACCTCAGGGATGCAACAATTTTCTAAATGGAAATTCCTCCAAAGAACAAAAGACCTCAAATTGGACCACAGAAATCTTACAATGGGTTATTATGTGAACTGTTTCAACTTGAGAGAAATGTTTTCTTCAGATGCTCCCACTCAAAACCTGTAAAACGTATCTCTAACACTTTAAAACTTGGTATAAAAAGCTCTTTTTGCACACTTTAAAACTTAAAAACATAATGTATCTTACCAAAAGATACCATGGTGATATTTTTAAAGTCTTTCAGTCCTAAAAGTCATTCTTTACGACATCAAATATAATGCTATTTTGTGCATCTTTTGTCTAAAAACAGTCATCGTTTGCAGTAGTTGCCTTTTTGGGTCTTTTTTCTTCAGAAGTGTCCCTGCATTCACTGATTTTGGAAAAGTTTAATTACACAGGAATGAACAAAAGCACCTTTTATTATCAGAGGCTTCAAACAGCGTATTCTGCCCCACCTAAAACATGGAAAAAGGTTAAATTTTTAAGGTTATCACAACATTTCCTCCCACAAGGATTCTTCAGATGGTTGGATTTCAATCTGCTTCAATAAGAAGTAAAACAAAGACAATGAGAAACAAAGATCCTTTTAGTACACGTAGCCCGGTGTCAGGAGATTGATGAAAAGTTGGAGAGCTGCTGCCTCAAGAGCCTCTTGGGTTTTAATTTTTATCAGTCAAAGATGTGAAATCACGTTCTTTGTTTTGTTTGTTAAGTTTTTTTTTTCATGTGTGTGTCTTTAAGAAATTGTGTACCTTCCATCACTTTAAAGAGAGAGGAGACAGAAACGCTTCAACTTGCCACAAGAAAAAAGCTTTATCTCATATTATTCATCTTTTATTGCTGCATAAAAGTCTGGTCTGGGGAAGACTAATATCAGGTTATATTTTATTTCACTTCAAATTTGTTTTTGATCGACTGTTTGTCCATCAACTTTTTGCCACACTAAAACAAAAAAAATTCAGCCCAAAGAGAAGTTTGTTTTACTCAAAGAGTTTTTCCTTCCTCAATGAAGAAAGCAACGAAAAAAAAGCTGCCAAACAACTTTTTGGACTCTCATGAATAAATTCCAGTTTTGAAATGATGAATGATCTCTTGCTATTGAACTCTTAACACTAGGTATCTACCTCTAGGTGGAGAACCTAGGGGTACCACATCAAAAATGAGACGACTTTATCAAACCCCCTGACAGGCAGTGATTGAAAGTTTGTTTTTGTCCTCGGACTCTGAATCCCGGCTTTCCACACCGCAGACGTGACGGGGGCCGAGGAATGCGTGCTTGTGAAATTGCCGGTGATTTCGAGGCTCCTCGCGTTTCACGGAGCAGTTTGTAATGTCATATCCTGCGCTCTCCAGGGAATGTCTCAGCTCGTGCTGGGCCGAGCACTCCTGCGTCATTCAGACGGCTCCTCCGGCTGGGTCAGGAGGAGGATGGGGTTGTGCGGAGAGGGGTTACTTTAAAGCAGCGTGTGGTGTTCGGGGACTGTTGTTGGAATTGTGAAATGCGGGGTTGAACTGTAACAAAAAGCATCTGCAGGGTCAGTTTTTCTCTCCTGGAGAGCTGAGTCAGGCTGTGAGCAAGAAGTTTAACCCATCACTGCCTCTATTTGTCTCAATCTGGAATAGTTAGTACTGCTTTCTACATATTTCGAAATCCAAGTGCTATAGATTTGAAATGTTTTGCTTCAGCTTGTTGCCAGGAAACACGTCATGATGGTTGCAACATAATCTTGCATCCAATCAGAGTGCAATCATGTTCTTGTTTTCTCACCTGTTTCACTTTCTTTCTCAGACTCAAAGGCCTTAGCAAAAGAGACAGAAGGCCAACAAGGGGAAGTGTTTGGTTGGTTAAAGAAGCCTCCTTGATCCTGCAATGCCAGAAGAAGCCAATAAGGACGCCATGAGAACACCAGCGACCCCCGAGAAGCCCAACAACAACGACACTCCCACCGCCCCTCGTGATACGACCACAGTCAACATCCCTTTGGTCAATGAAGTCCAACTGACCGCAGCCACAGGCGGAGCGGAGTTGTCCTGCTACCGCTGCACCGTCCCATTTGGCGTTGTAGTACTCATCGCCGGGATTGTGGTCACTGCTGTGGCTTACAGCTTCAACTCACACGGGTCGACCATCTCTTACTTCGGGCTTGTGCTCCTCTCGGCCGGGCTGGTGCTCCTGGCGTCCAGCGTCGTCTGCTGGAAAATAAGGATGGATCGAAAGAAGGAGCGGCGACGGGAGAGTCAAACCGCCTTAGTCGCCAACCAGAGGAGTATTTTCACTTGAACTTCAGCTCCTCTCTTCCCATCTTGAAGATGGACTGGTAGAAACAGCTGCTGACGGATGTTGTGTTGGATTTCTGACCTGTAAAAGCTTAAACCACAGACTCCCACGTCCCAGAACTCAAAGCTTTGAACACATTTTAAGGGATTATTTGTCAAACAGACGTTGAACATCTGGTGAGCTGGGAATGCAGCCAGAAGGAGTGCATCACAATTAAGATGAATTACAACTGTGCAAAGCAACGAAGAGGAAGTCGACGATTAATCTGAGGCTGTTTGATTTTAACAGGAGTGAATGCGGTTTTAAAAACCAGGATGATGATTCACGACTCTTTTCTCTGAAACAACTTGGACATAACTCATCATAGCTCATCAACTCTCATTTCACAGGGATTTACTCTGAATCTTCTTTACAAGTATGGTACTAATTATGAGGATTGTGTTTCAAATCTGCCAATATACTCTGCCAGATTTAACAACACATGATAAAATACATAGAGACTATTTAACCTTAAATACATGTTCTCTAGAAGCACTTTAAGTCTTCATAATCCATCATTAATCACAAACATTAACAAAGCACATCAATAACATATCCATGTTGACAAAGTTTAAACTTCTAAATGCTTCATGTTTTGTCTTTACTGTAAAAATGTAGCATATGTGTTATTTTGTGTAATCCTTTGCATGTATGAACTGTTACATGATGTTATGAGGTTTAATAAACTCATTGAAATGAAGGAGTTATCATTTAAAAATGCTCCAACGGTGTTCACTCACACGCTGCTGTTGGGGCAGATCCTAAGGTTTCTGATAGTTTTCAGACCCATGAGGAAAAGGTTAGCCTAGCTTAGCATAAAATCCGGAAACAAAGGAAAACACCAGGACAGATGATCAAAAAGTCACTCAAAAACTTAGATTCACATGAGATTTGCTCAACTTGTGACACCACACTTGTGAACCTCTTTAAAGCATCTTAAACATGATACTTGTCCCTTTAAAATTTTCATGAAATGTTGCCATGCTATGTTTTGAACCCAGATTTGTCCTTCTAAATAGAGAAACCCCCTTTAATTCAATGATGTCAACTTTGGCAACAGTGGAAGAGGCTTCTTGAGTACAAGTTTCGATTCAAAGCTACATTTCAACATCTTTGATTTACACTTCATTGATTTGGTAAGTTATGTTAATGTTATGTTAAGTTAAATTGATAAGTTATGATCCCATAACTTATTTTACTGACATTATCTTGTCTTTTTTGTTAACCTTTTTTTTGCCCCTTTTTTATTTCTTTTTTGATCATGGCAGCAGTGGAGGGAACTTCTCGAGTATTAGTTTTCACAGTGTTTTGGGTGCCTTTAAAAGAGCAGCTGAAATTAAGTTGGTTTTTTTTTACCAATTTGAGATAACAGATTTTTGAGTTGAAAACAAAAACTGAAAATAAACGGAATACCTCCTCTTTAAATATCTAACCATAAATTAAACTGATATCAGAATTTCCAAGCATCCCACAAATGAAATGTGTGATATATTTTGTAACTAAGTCATGGTTTCCTCTTAGATTATTTGATTATTGAGATGAACCAACAATGCCCACAAAGTGGTTTGTCATTTGCCGAACTTTTGATTTGACCATTTGTTTATAATCCAATCTTCGGTCATTCTTACAGTTTATTTGGCCACACATCAACATGTTTACATTATGTTAAGCCAAAACACTCATCAGCTGATTTCTCCACATAATAAACCATTCAGGATGTAAATTCTCTGTGGTAAGAGGAAGTTGAACTCTCCTGTTTGACCCTGTTGGGTTTTAAATAGTCTGGACGTGGAAGTGTATTTATAGGCAGCATTTGCGTTGCTATGTGACACCAGACACTACAACTAAATGGTTTTCTTTGCGTCAGAGGAGACCCTACAACACACTTTAGGGAGATCACCACCACACACACCATCAGCTACAGGTCGAGATCAGATCGGTAACACTTTTATGGGTCACATGACACCCCGAGGCGTCTCCTGCCTGCGTCTCGAGTTAGAGGGAGACAGACTGAAGCTGGAAAAACGGGTGACTTGATATGAAGTTTGACAGGTGCTCTCTCCGCCAGTGTCTTTAGCCTCTTCACACACGGCTGGCACCTCCTGCAGGGGCTGCGTGCGTCACTTTTTGTGCCTCACGTGGTTGTCATTCCACTCAGCGCCACGCTGCTGGGTTGGTTTATCAATAAACAGAGGGGACTCCAATCCACAACAGAGACACTGTGTCCCAAGGGGAAAAACTGAACAACCATCTGTTGGGTTGTGTGGATTCAAAGATGAGAAAAAGAAAGTAAGGAGGAAAGAAAAATGAGAGTTGGTGAGGTGGACCTAGGAGTTGACCAATCCCAATTATGAAAGCTCAACAGTTAGAGGCCATGGCTAATTCACTGACGGGTGAATGAGCCAGTTTATTCTTGTTATCCTCAATAATAAGAGCGTCTTGTTCTTTTTTACAGATAAAGAAGATGGGACAACTCGTGCTAGTTAGCTGTCTCAAAAGAAGTAATAAATCCAATACTGCAGCTGATCGCATGGCGATGTTTGATAAACACATAGCTATCTAACTTCACATTTGGTTTGCACAATGAATCAGCTCATTAGTACAGAATCTGAATCGGAGTGGTTTTATTGTACTGCAAAAGATATGCAACAAAATTTGGAAGTTCAACAATTATTTTTAGTGAAAGGTTAAAAGATTGAGATAGGAAAGAAACAGAAAACATTAACACAGACTTTCAATTCAGAATACACAAATGAATGGTCAAATATTTTAATTTTACTAGTTGATATGCCCAGGGGTTGAAACTATTTTTGAGTCCCTTTGTCCTGATTCTGAGGCTTCTGTATCTCCTGCCAGAGGGTCGGAGAGGAAACAGTCCATGACCAGGGTGTGAGCAGTCTCTGGGACGAGGCCGTGTGGAGAGCTGTAGTGATGGTGTCTTCAGTTGATCTATCCGACCTGCATATAAACTGGTAAGGATCAAAAGAGGGAGGCAGGCTTTGATGTGATCATCCATCAGTTTCTCAAAGCATTTCATGACTACAGGTGTCGGTGCCATCAGCATGTAATCACTGGGACAGCTAATAGTTGGTTTCATGGGGTTTGAAATGATGACTGATTACAGTAGGAGACGATGGGGATGAGTGCACCTCTACTCCTCAAAAATGAATAAAAACTTTCATTTTCTCTCCTTAGATTAATTTCTGGAGGCAGAGCTCTATGACTGAATCAATAATACGTATTTCTGTTGAGCACAGCTGATTGGATTTGTATGCAGGGAGAGGCAGAAGAAAAGCAGAGCTATGAGCTGGAACTGAAGCTTTGTTGGAAACAGATGCTGGGCCGTCACACTCTGTTCCCTCCTGGATACGAAGAGTTTTTCACGCGGAAAAAAAGCTGAAAGTCACAAAAGACGACACTTTGTGGCAGAGCTGTAACACAGAGATGGGTATATAAGGTCTGTTTTCAGCTGTTCGACTGTAAAAGGAAACCGATTGCTGTGAAGAAGCCACTTCCCATGACATCATTGTGTTTGTTAAATGACCTCCACAGGCGTGTCAGACACACCTTCTCATTTCCTCCCTGAGTGTTTGAATTATTTACTCAATTTACAGACTGAAGGAAAGCAGTTTATGTATCAGAGAGCAACCCTGAAAACACCCAGAGCGACTCTGATGGAAGCAAATCTCATCTTTTGGTCTTGAGGATTATTGAAAGTTGTTTTAAGTCTTTTCTTATTATTATTTTGGGTTTTGTGTTACCATTTGACAACAGAGACCATCCTCTATGGCTTAAAGTGACCCATATTGTACCATCTGATTGCTGACACAGTAACATAATTTCACCAGATGTTTTCTTCTCACTTGAGGGACATCCGCTGACTTTTACAGAAAGACAATAAAAATGATTTGAAACATATTTTAATCATGCAAACACCAGAGCTGAATATTTTTCTTCTGAAACAGATTTCCACAGGTGTTTGTTATCCAGCTCCTCATCACTCTGACAAACAGGGAAAAGGATTATTACAAGCAGAGGCTGACACACTGACCATGTACGCAACTTTCCTCATTTTTGAAACACATGTGCGTCAGAGGAGGTGAAACCAATCACAAAGCAGAGGAAAGACAAACAACTGGTGGTGATTTCTCCTCACACATATGGACACAATCATCCCTATTTGATGAGACTGACAGCTGGGTGTTAACTTTACTTTTTTCCCATGTTTTATAAGCTTCACTTCTTTTTTCTTCTGCTGCTGACCACATAGTTTAAAGAGGAGAAAAGGGAGTCAGATGTGGCATAGCTGTGGGTGAAATGGATTCAATTATGAGCTCCACATCCAAAAATCTCAGTATGAAACTTGACCTTGCAATGCAGGCTGATTTTTCGACAACCCTAGGTTGGACAGGTGAAGTGTAGAGACAATAGAAAAAGGGATTCCCAGTAAATAAAAAAGGGAGGACACATTCAGGATAAGCTCTCTCTTTATTATGTGGTGGAACAGAGCGAATGGAGCCTCTGGGACTATGGAAAGCCAACACCTCAGACTCTCCAAGAACTGCTGGCACCACATGAAAGAACAAAGACGGCATTTCGTGCAGAGATAATGACTACCTCTATCACACTGTAAAAAACTGTTGCTCTGATTGTTGGGAGGATTTGACATTACACACAAAAAGGTGTGCTATAAAATGCAACTTTGCACATTTAGCATATAATTCCATGTCCATCTGACAACAGATTACTGAAGATGTTGTAATAACACTTGATTATAAGTTGGCATTGTATCAATGACAAAAAAAAGTTTCAATTCTAGTCCAAATAAATCAGTAATGCCTGTTGACTTAACGATCACATTTGCCCCTCCCAGCTGTTCAGCAAAGCTACAGCTTTCAAGTTATACCAAGAATGCCTTTGTGAATTGTAACCACAGTTACTCCATGAATGAGGAGGGAACACAGTGGAAATGTGACCCTGCTGTGCTTAGAGACTTCAGCCTTGTTTATGCTTGATGCATCCATGACCTCACTTTAGCTACAAACCAGAGCTCAAAGTGTCTAAAGTGCACAATCAGACATTTATTTGATTCATCAAACAGAGATCCCTGTGATAACCATGTGCTGATGATTCCGTATGGTTACACCTTGCAGGGAGCAGGAATAGGTGAAAGAGTAATGTTGTACATGTTGTAAACAAATGCAAACTTCCTCTAATTCATTGCTCTGGTAGACTGGTCTTTATGATACACCACCCCTTGTAGTTTGGGAACAGACCAACAGGAGCTATGCGAAGTGAAAAAAAAGTAAAAAAGCCACACGTATTCTCTAGTGCAGATTTCACACATTACAATCATGTGGTAAGCATAACCCAGCCTTTAGCATGGTGAACCGTATGGTTTCCAAAACACAAGGGATCAAGTGAGATGAAACGGATTAATTATTTCAAGCATCTGCCTGAAAAAGTTAAGTGTTTTAACAAGTCTAAATCAACCAAACCAAGGCAAGGGTTAACACCTTTTATTTCATCAAGATCATTTCTGCTGGTGTTAGAACAACAATATCTATTTTTTGAACAGGCAGTCCTTTACATCATATTTTTACTTTGAAACAACAAATTACATTGAATGATTTGTGAAAAACCATAAACCCCCGACCCATTCTCCTGAGTGTGACTGTACACAGGCCTTAGGGGGTGGGGTATGTTGTGATGGGATCTGTGGATTTATCAGCCGTGGACATTCCTTCACATGCTGCCTGGGAAGGAGCGGACAGGCTGCTGTGATGACGTACACTAGACAATAGCGAGGAGAAGGTTTAAGAGCTCCCTGCTGGTTTAGACTGGGTGTGAATGTGGAATACAAGCACAGAGACACTTACACTGCAGCACGGCTGGAGGGGACAACGTGTGCATCAGTCAGGGAGATTTATGATTCTGCACAAAAGAGAATAATTAAAGGATTTTGTGCAGCCATGTCTCATATGACCTCAGTTTTATCACATGTCGAAATGTGTATATTGAAATGTACGCTTTAATGTTCACAGTAAATACATTCTGTCTTGCTCAGAGTTGACGTCAGTGGCAGCTGCAGCATTGGTTATGCTAATGCAAACAACATGTGCATGACCTGAGCTGCTTGAGACAGCATGTAATTGATCGGATATGAAGCAAATGTTTAGATTCTGGGATCTGAGCAGAGGTTTGGGTTGTTACTGAATGGTTTAGTTGGACAAAAAGATAGATTCCAGTCAGAGGAGGAGAATTGTTGCACTTTTTTAAGCCTTTAACTACCCCACTAAGACAAAAGAATAGAAACATTTTGTTAAATAATTCTTGTTGCAATGGGTGAGAAATAAGCACAAAGTTTTTTCTTTTTTAAAAACCCTTTATTTAAAAAAAAAAAAAAATTGACCTCCACCCAATGGCTGAAGGGTCAATAAATGGTTGTAGTATGAAATTTCATACGAATACCACAAATGGCTGGAAAAAGTCACATGAAATGCTAAATTTGAAAGAAATTAATTACTCATAAATATTCAGGACATTGAACAATTTTAATTTCTGTAAATATGCCACAAAAAATTGAGCAATGTTATTTCAACCAAGAGAAATATTGAATGAAACAAGGAAAATTGCATTTGTACATTTTTCATCTTGACTAAAGTGCGATAACGAATAATTCTCACATTCATTTTACTTGTGACATAATGCCATTGTATAAAACATTCATTTTGCATGAAAAAAAAGCTAAAAGGAAAACAAAGGCACTCCTCTTATTGAAATGTAGTAACTTTAAATGTGCTTAACCTTTTGGTCGGGGAGGTAAATAAAAGGTTAAGAGAAAAACTGAAAATGGAAAAATAGGAGGTGATGGGAAAACACAAGAAGAAGGAGATGTTGAGGAGTATTGGAAACAGGGGAGGAGGGCGGGGCCTCAGCTGTCACACAGCTGTGGATGACGGACAGGGTCGAGGGTCTTGTCGATCTGATAAAGGCCCAAAGAGAGCCCTTTCCTTCCTGAATGTTCCGGACTGTTTATGTTAGAGCGTCTCTTCTTCTGGGTGTGGGAACCAGCTCCTCCCAGAGCTCAGGGTTTCCTCTCCACCAGGACCCAGAAACCGTCCTGTGGTCTGTCACTCAGAGTCTGACTGAAGCATGAGGACCATAAATGTTCTTGAGCAATGAAACATTCTGTACTTTTGGTTCTATGGGTATTGACCCACTTTTGGAGACACCTCCAGTGGCCACTCCAGGGACTGCAGTTTCTAGTGCATCACTCTGAGCTTCTTACTTTGGTTTGGTAAATATAAACAGGGAAATGTTGAGGAGATTTTAGCTCATTGATGATTCTGAGGCATCCTCTCTCTCCTGGTTGTGTAACCGCACCTCGTCTCTGACCTCATGGAACATCTCAGACAGCACTGAGAGACACAAGATCACGTTCTCCACATCACCTCCCTCCTCAGGTGACCTTTGACCCCCAGAACAAACTCAATACTCCCCTCCCTCCCACCTCGGCATTGTGAGGGGGACGGGATCTGTTCCAGTTTGAAAGAACAACAATAGATGAAACCAGAAAGCAGAAAGGCTTTGTTGTGTAACTGTGACTCAGGAGTTTTCTGACTTTTTTTCCTCTTTGATTTTTTTTTCTTTTACAGAATTGAGAAATCTCCTTCCTCATTTGTAGTTTCTGGGATGTTTGATGGTTTGAGAGTAAAGGTGAAGTCAAAGACCTCAAACTGTGAAAATGAACAAACAGCCTGTTGCTCTGTCATGCCTCAGGAACATGAGGAATATCAGACAGACCCTCACAGAGTTCTGCAGGATTTATCGACACCACCTCCTCCTCTCTGTCTCCAGGTCCCTGTGAGGCAGCCGGACTCCCTGGCACCAGGGTCTGCCGCTTGAGGAGATCTATATCCAAGATATGAGCAGGAGAAACTCCACCCAGAGGCCTGGTATACACAGAGACAAACACGCACAGGCTAACCTGTTACATCCTCTCTGCTAATCGTTCCCCGAGACCGCCACAACACAAACATCCCCCAGGACAGAAATGCCACTCTTCCTCTGACACGCTGCTGTTTTTAGAGCTCTAAATCTTTTCCGAGGCTGACAGAACAGGTACACAGACAGGGAGGACTTTTACTTTGAAGAAGTAAAATCTGACACTGCTGTCAAACCTTCTCCTCTTCTATATCAAGATGTCAGTAAAAGTGAATTTTTTATAACTTAAGGGTTGGTTTGCTTGAATTGGATGCAGTTGACCTCAAATATCACAAAAACAAGCAATAAACTCAAGAAATGCAGCTAAATTTCGAATAAATGTTCAGGCATCTTTTTCGTTTTTGCACAGTTCAAAACCGATGCATGAAAGATGATGTTAAAAGACTTGAAGGCCAAGTGTACGAAGCAGCAGCTCATCTACTCCATCCCCTGAGGCTTCATGTATCCTCAACGACTGTTTTTTTTTTAAGTCATGAGAGTTTATGGCTGATTTTTAATTTAGTGAAACTAAATTCAAGCACAAGTAAACACATCACTGCTTGTTTTGAAGAGAAAAATTGAATTCAGGCGCTGTAGTGAAAGAAAAAGCACATTGGATGTTACCTCACTTCGCCTCTTGTTTTAAAATAGTGACTGACCTTTTTGCATTGCATGACTGATACACATCTGGCATAAAGGAGGTCAAGATAAGTCTGTCTTAAGATCTGAGCCACAAAGTTGCACCAAGTTTTTGCACTATTATCTGTTCCTCTCAAAGTGTTAAAAGATGATGGACAGATGGATGTGCATTAGTTCTGGACCCTTGCTTTGACCTCTCTGCAGTATGTTAACAGTGTTAAAATTTGAGTCCCTGAATTTATAATTTTCACATCATTTATGGATCAGAAACAGACAAACCTGCCTCTGAGAGAAGATAATCCAGATTTACGTCCTGTTAATCCTTTACTCTGTGTCCCTGTTTTACATGAAAGGCGATCAATCACTGAGCCAACGCTGACATGTGCTGAGCAGAAGCGATGCAGCTCTCCAGATGTCGACTCCTGGATCATCTGTGAAGCACACAATCCCCTGCAGATGATTCTGCGGAGGTCAGAGGTCGCTGTATGTTGAGCCTGACAGAAGGGTTCTCATCCTGAGACCGGAGGCAGGATGCAGGTCAAGCTTTTTCTCGTAGACATTGGTTTCTTGGACACACGTGCCAACACTGCAGAGACTTGTGGTTGGAATAACCTATTTGGTGCTGAAAATCTTATTTTAAATTGTGCATCATCCACAGTCAAATATATGTAATTTTTACTTTTGTTTGTTGAGATTTTCAGCAAACATAAAAGTGACAATAATTGTACTTGTGTCAACAGGCATATATAAAAAAGTGGTCACTTAGGAAGTCTTCACAGAGCCTTTAGTATAAATAAGTATAAATATGCTTAAATCAGTGGTACACACTCTTGTTGGTGCCATGACCCCATTTTTATGTCACAGTTTTCTGGCAACCCCAAATACACTTTCTTTCTGGAATTAATGTCTTCGCAATATTATGCGACTTCACTACCCTAGCAGTGACATAGCTCACCTCTAGGACACTTTCAATGCCCACTTGCTAATTGTCATAACCACTGGGGTCCACAGACATTTTGAAGGGCAGGGGTGAGAATAAAGAAAAGGCAAATACAGCATTTTTATCTCCAAAGAGGGCATGTAAGCTTGTTTTGGCTCCCAGGAGGTCAGTTTATCATTTCTTAACCAGCCAAAGGGGCAAAGTGGTTCACCCGCTAGGAATTAATTTCAGCATTTGTTTTTGCAGTGAAGCGCAGGTTTTGACTCCAAAGAGGACACTTTAGGTAGTGTTTATGTGCCTTTATGAAGCCAGGTAGGCCAAGAAATCTTAACATTTGTTTCTGTTTTTCCTTATTGACTGCAAATTTGAGTTTATACCAGTTGAAACAAGGGAACTCAAGTAGGGGTAACTGTGCAGTCATATGATTGTGGCCCTCAATCATGATGCTCCAGCTCAGATAGTTTTATATGCTTTGTTTAATTAGAAATGGAAAGTGAAAGAACAGAAAACAGATCTATAAGATTATGTGTGGGGTTTTCATTTAACAAAGAAGAGCACTAAGTTCAGTCATTCTTCTTTTATCAGTTATTTTACAGTTCAGGCGACTCCACATGGGGTTCCAACACCATGTTGAAAACACTGGGTTAAGTGCTCTTAAAATCACACTTCAAATCAAGGAGCTCAAACTCTATTTTCTTTTCTATTTTATGGATGTGGAACCTGTTCATTAAAGTCAAACTCAAATTTTTTGTGCTCTCACTTTTGCCTCCATCCTGCTCTGAGTCAGTTTCCAGGCTGTGATTTCTGCAGGAAGATGCTTCATTAAGAGAAAACATTTCCTTTATCTCTAGTGTCAGCATGCCGTTTGAGTTATTGCTTCATTCCTGCTCTGTGTGCACCTCCTCCTTGAGTGTTTGTCTGGGTCAAAGTTCAACCTCCAGCTCTGCTCCGTCTTAGTCTTCCTTCACTGCTAACAGCTGATTGCTGCCCTCTGCTGTCTCACAGCACTCTTTGCTGCAACAACAGCTTCAGTTCAGCTGCTGAAACACCACAAAGACAAACTTTAAAAGACAGATTTTATGACCTTCCTGCAGAAACAATCGTGTGCACATGGCGTGTGCATCGACATGCAGATTACACACCCAAGGAGTTTGCTGATCACTGTGATAATCCTGCCTCTGATTCCCTTGTGACTGAGGTAGGTGAAGAGAGACTCTCACAGAGGAAGATAGCTGCTGTAATCTTTGCAGATTACACATCAAACAATAAATACACAATGAAGTCATAGATTCTAAGGATTGAACATCTTTTTTGCTTCTTCAAAGCTCCCTGAGTTTGCTTCCTGAGTGGCTTCTTTGCAGTGCTGCTTGGCTGCAGGACAGATGGCTCCTCCAGCAATCCCCACTCACAATCAAGATTAAGATTACACACACATGTACTGGGAGACGTCACATACACAGTAATTAATGCGCACTTGCATGCAGATGATATAACAGAATCCCTTCGGTCAGTTGAAACAGAGGCTTAAGTTATTAAAGGGAGCCATCGATCTCAGCAGCCCGAGGCTGGAGGAGTGACACGGATTAAAGTATTTTTATACCACAAAGCCACGTATCCACAGCACTCATCTGAAAGCGAGAGGTGAGAGCAGACGTGAAGCAGGGAGGCTGTAAGGAGGGGAAGAAAGCTGCTGTCAACAGGCTTCTACTGCTATCTATTCTTCCATCCTCTGAGGCCTTGTCTTCTTCTTCGAGGCCTCCGGGCCGTACAGCATGAAGCGAGCACCATGGGCTTTCTGGAAAACTACCAGGAGATCGACCCAGTCACTTTGAACCTTTGCATCCTTATTGCCAGCTACGTTATCTTGCTCCTGGTCTTCCTGATATCCTGTATCATGTATGACTGCAGGGGCAAAGATCCAACAAAGGAGTACGCCCCGGACCCACAGCCGACGACTCAATCTCCCATCAGGCTGGTGGTGATGCAGAGTTCTCCGGCTCCGGTGACACGGTGGGACACAGCAAACATGATCACTACCTACCACGAGCCTGCACACTCTGACTTCAGGGAGAAGAAAAGCACAATGGTCTAACCCAGACTAAAAAGACACACCTTTTTTTATAAATATATGAATTTTTTGTACCTTTTGCACCTCTTTATTTCTATTTTTCTCTGGAACAATGTTTGGATTTGACCTCCAGAGGACAAAACTTGGACGGTAAGCCATAGTGACAAGTAGTGATATCTAAAAAAGTAAACTCTAGGCATTCTGCACTTTAATCCTCATATTCAACAAGTGTGGGAAATACAAAACTAAAAGATGAAGAAAAAGATTTTTAAAATGCTTCAGGAGGAACTTTAACTTGCAACTAAAAAGCAAACTGTTATTCTTTGTGCAGTTGCACCTAAATGTATTTTATTGCTCCTCATTGGCCCATAAAGATTTCCACAGTGTGTGACAACACTAAAGAAATATTAATCATCAAGAATAACCTTTATTTGTGTAATAATTTCATTTTATACCACCAACACATGCTAAAATTCTTTCTGAAACTGCACCAAACTTCATTGACAAAATGACTAATCTAACCTTTGCAGAATATGAGAGGTGTCAGCCACCATGTGCTTTGTTTGTCTGATTTTTAAGGGTTAAAGCAGAGAGTGTCATGGATATTTCTAAGTGTCTAACTGCACTGTTTCATACAACAGAGTCCCACAGTGACATTAAATGCTATCTCATTCCAGCAAATGTTAACCAGCTGCTGTCATGATCAAGAAGGTACATTTCTTAGCCTTGTCAATGGAGTTTGGTGCATTGGGAGCAAAAGCTATTAAAGTTATTTATAGTGAAGAAAAAGGATATCATCCGAGCAGACAGGGTCTATTTTTTGAGGGATAATTTCTGTAGATGTAATCACAGACTGAAAATAATTTCAGCCTATTAGGGGCAAAATGAGAAGACCATCAGAAGAGGTAAACCTGTTCAATTCCAAGTTTGTGTACGTTTGACCCTGAAACCTTTATAAAAATAGGACTCAGGTATAAAAATACATGGACTGTCCTTTAAGTGCTGTGTGTATGGAGGTGAAATCCCTCTTTATCTCAAGGATCTCAAGCCAAAGCCTTCAGACTGTCGTGGAGAGGAAATGTCAGGACTGATAAAGCACAAGGAGGACAGACAGAGAGTTGGTGAGGTTTAGGATTAAGGTTAGGTCGAGGAAAACACACAGAAGAGTAGTAAAAAGACATATGTTTGTGCCTCTTCTCTGACAAGGAAGAAAAAGCAAATTGCAGACTCCATACCATCAGGTGTTTGGACTTTGTTCCACCTTAACACTATTAACTCGACCTTAAACACTAAATCAAAGCTTGATAGCTCTTAATTGGCTGCTGTTCAAGGATTAGGGTTCAAAAATTAAGTCAGACCGGACAGCCCCTCTTACATAATTCAGCTGAGTGTGTGTGTTTGTCGAAGCAGTGATTGGAGTTTTGGAGGTGTCTTCTTTCAGGAAGATCATTAACTGTTTGATTTATGCAGCTTTGAGTTTGTTGTCAGTTGAGGGCTCTTTTCCAGAGACCATGGGACTCTGTCTTTCACAACACTCAGGAGGGGATACAGGTGATTAAACAAAGTTTAGTGTAAACAGAAAAATCATGTTATATCTTTGTTTGAACAGTAAACAAAGCACAGTTTCAGATCTACTTTCAGTTTCTCCACAAGAGCACTTTTCAGTCACCTGCCTCCTATAAGATGTAAACTGAAGTGTTTGACTCTGTGCCCCTTTAAGGTCACACGTTTTGAAGGACCTTTTTTGCGTGCATGCATTGTGCTGTAATCTGCATCAAGTCAGACTGATTAGCCTGTCAGAGGGTCTCAAACCGAAGCAGAGGCCTTTTTCCAAGGTGACAATATCTGAAAGGGAATGTCACCTCTGAAACATGATATGGAGAGACATCTCAAGAGCTGAAACACTGGTGTTTAAAAAAATGAAGTCAAAATATTGAGTTTGACTCTCTGCAGCTTTTTTTTTTTATTTGAACAAATATTTGTGAGGTGAATTTTTTAAAGTTTTGGTATGACCAAACAGCAAGGTCATAACAGCACATGGGAGATTCTTTGTAGCTGTAAGGCCTTGGTCTCTGCTTCTGTTCTGGTTTCAAGTTTAGTTCACGTCCAATATGGCAAGCACCACTTTAGGCCTCGAAACACCTTTTTAAAAACAAATGAGTGATGTCACTGCAGCCATATCCATGATTAGCTCCCTCTTTACTGATCCACCAATCAATCTCATACTCCATTATAACCTCACACTTGAACAAGACCCTAATATACTCAAGGTATCAATCCTTGGTCTCACACTTAGGCCATGTCCACATGTAGCCAGGTATCTGTGTAACTGCATAAATTTGTATTCATTTTGGCCTGTCATCCACCGAAACCGCAGTTTTATGTCACCATCAAATGATCTTTTCTGAAAACTCTGGTCAAAGTGAAGATTTTTGAAAATTCCGGTTTCGTGGTGTTGTGTACACACCAGTAACCACAGTTTTAGGATCTCAAACATCACAGCTTGCTGCAAAAGAAAGCGGTTGACGTCACAAGTCATCATATGAGGATATGTGCAGCTTTCTTTTTGCATGTGTGTTGGTTTCAACACTGATGGAAACACTTCTTGCTTGCTTATCTGACAGAATAGACACAATGACAGAATCTGATTGGCTGGCAAGGGCTTCACATCCGAAAAATACTGAGGGGGGTTATTCGTTTTTGAAAACACTGTGTAGCTAGGTGTGTACAAGACCTTAGCGGTGCTGACTGTCATCCCAGCAGAAACTGCCACAACACCTGCTTGAGATACCTGCCTGCCGAAGCTAACAGAACCAAATCATCTTCATACAGAGAAGCTGAAAATTTGAGATTCCAAAACTGGAGAAGACCTTTTTTTGTTTTTAGTACTAGAAGGAAAGGAGAGGATGGAAGTCTGAAGGATGTCTTTTGCAAATTTAAATCAAAGCTGTAAAACTGATTTCAGTCATGAAAAAAAAAACACAAAATGGCAGATGATTGGGGTTTTTCATCTCATACTTTTAGCTCTTTCATCTGCTTCAGAACTATTGTATTGTTTCATATTCTTCTGTGACTCGCTGCATTTACTTTGTCTTTTGCTGCAGAAAATTTGGCTGGTTTTTAATCGATGATGTTTTGGCTGATCCACTTGTTCAGCGGGGAAATAGAGCGACCACAAGGTCACTGACTCACTCCTCTGTTGGTTTACAAAAGCTGCTATGTTTCTTAATACGTGATTATTCAACAGACTGCAGCTCCAGTCTTTGCTGCCAACACTCAACAGAAATAGATCTGGTTTAGTAAACACCAAGAGAATCTTGGATGAAACTTGGTGTAATCCCGCTGCTTCTGAGAAATGAGCAGGAAAAGGATTCGATTCATGAAACAGGCAGGCTTTTTCAGTCAGTGTTGTACATTGTCAGGGGAGTTTTCACCATGCAGGTTTTCATTTTATCCATGTCCTGTTGGGAGGTTAACTGCAGGAAGTGCATTCAATCTGAAACAGTAAACCAATTACTGAGCTGTTTAACCCTGCGTCACGTGTGAACAGAAAGCTCCTTTTATTCCAGAGGCACCCTCAACAATATGTCTGTCACACTCAAACACTCTCACACAAATGGCAAAGTGAAAGCCTCCATCCTCTGAAACGTCTTTAACTCTTTGGTGTTTTCAGCAGGAAATGTTGGAGTTTGTTAAACAGGTGAGGTGTAAAGTGTAGGTCAGCTGGTGTCTAATCCTGTCGTGAGAGTAAGTTTGAGTCAGCGTAAGCATGTCTGACCTCTGACCCCTGACCTATCAGACAGATTATATTGTTTCATATCAGAAATGTTGGCCTCCTGTTCAATCGCTCAGAACTTTAAAAAGAACCAGCTTGAGTGGACCACACATCTTTACTTTGAAGCACAGATGTCAAAACTGGGTGATGGGAAAGCAGCTGATATTTATAAGCTCAGGCTTGGTGATGAAGAGATGAGGGTCAGGTGTGCAGGGTGCAGCCAGGTGAGGAGGATTGAAACCATCAAGATGAAAACAGAAAGTGATTATACAGACGTGAAGTGTTGTATATGATCCTTCATAAATATATTTTTCAACCCATGACTTTTTGACAACCTCACTCTCCTTCAGGAGTGTTTTCATTTTTCATTTCTGACTAATCAAAGCCCAATTATCATAAAAATATGATGTCAAGGGCTGACTTAAAAAAATTTTTTTGTCGAAAAGTAAATGTTGTTCTAACACCAACAGAATTTACCTTGATTTAATAAGATGTCTTGTGGCAATCCGTGTCTTAGTTGGGTTGATTTAGACTCGTTAGTTAACATCTTTTGAAACAATATTTCGGAACAATTCATGTCATCTCAATTGAACGCTTTAGTTTTGTACAACTTTTAAAAAAGTTAAGTTGTTTTTTTTCTTTTGGTGCAACATATATCATTAGTATGGGGATAGTTTTCTTATGCTCAAGTCTATAATTTGGTCTGATATTCAGTTCTACTTTTACAACATATTTTTCTTACGCTGCAATATATTTTTCTGGTGCAAAGAACTATTCCTGTAAGTTTTTTGCTTGATTGATACAAGCAATACTCTCAATATCTTTTCAATTAGGATGTTGACCATTTTACCAGGGGTGGGCAGCATCCTGAAGTGCTTCCTTTGGCAAAAATATTGTTTTCCTAATAAAAGTGACTTAGGACGATAGTTTAAGAGGGTGAAAAAATAATATTGATAATAAAAAATAAGGGATAAAAAAAGTGGTTGAAGTTGAACATACGTCTTGATCTGGTTTGCATAGATAACATTCGGGCTGCTGCAGGTTACAAAGTCAAGCAGGTGAACCACTTTCTCCGAATGAGCTCAGGGATTTCGTGATGTCAAACTGCCAAAAGTACAAAGGCTCTAATGTTCATTTTTGATGCCAAGCTGCACCTTTCCGAGGGTGTCTGTGTCTGTAGGTCTCCTTAAAGACATGTCAATGACCGTCCAAAGTGTGACCTGTTCTGATTGATTCATTTGTTGAATGTTTTGAAAAGTTGTCTGAGTTTCTTTTTTGGAATCCACACAGGAAGATGTGCTTTTCTTGCCTTCTTCAACCCCCCTCCAAAAAAATAAACATTGGACAAGCAGCTCTTTTCAGTTATATTTTTTTATGTAGTTTTATTGTTTCTGGTATATTCCCTCCCTTTATATCATTTTATCCCCTGTGAATTCTGAAACCTGAGCTTATATGTGGAACATACTTTTATGGTGAGATGTTTCAACTCAAGCAAATTTAACAGAATTAAATGAGGCTAACCTGTCATTAAACGTCAGACACTACCACACAGGCGTTCTCAGTTATTCAATTAGAATAACACTCAGGCACAGGAAGAAGACACCAAAGCAGGAAATACTCCCCCTGTCGTGTGAGGCGCAAGTTAAACTCCAAACTGTCCCAAACCAGAGGCTGCAGACTGGCACAGATATCAACAGTTGGCTACTAGGACAGACAGATATACTGACCTGCTGAGTCTCAATGCTAAATATCCACAGCTCTTGAGTCTGTATCACATCATCAAGTGTCATGGGAGATAAAACAGAAGCCAGGAGCAGAAAGACACACACTGTACGGCTTCTGGCAGTCTCTCATTGTCTGTGCAACTGTATGTTTGAAGCATCACATGGACAATGACCCTCTTTTTCTGGAACAATCCTGTTTTTTTTTTCTCTGGTTGTGCATTAGTGATCCGGATACCTTTTATTTAATCTACTAAACAACATTTTCTGTACATTTCTGATACAAATGTGTCCTATTTTTCTGATCCAGCTCCTGTAATCCAGGAAAAATGCCTTTGTAAGAGGGTTCAGTAGGTTCCCTCCTCTGAGCTGAAAGCAAACAGCGTGAACTTCATTAAGCCCCAGGATTGCACTTTGCTCTTACATAAAGGCTCTGTTATATCTGAGAGCCCCTGATCAAGTTACAGCGGCCTTATGTAAGAGAGCTGTTCCAGTGTGACACTGCTTGTGCTGTTCGTTGTCCGCCTGTGTCACTGTGTCTGCAGGAACATCAATCCCTGACCCAAACGCCACAGGTTTCTGGCTTTCTGAAACTCACAGCACCTGTTTCACATTTCTTTAGTAGCTTTCAGCCTGCAGCAAAACCAAGCTGAGTTACAGTAAAGCTGTCATCATTGTAGTTGACATGTAACCTGTTCCCTGCACTTTTAGGCGTACTTGTACTCAAGTTTTTTTTCAGGACTTCTCCAGAAAACATGTTTGTTTATTGAGTCACTGCGGATCCCCTTAATAATAATAAAAAAGAAATGTATATCGCGCACACAAGTTAACCTGTGCTAAGAACATAAATACCTGTGAACAAATTTTTCCTGCATGTTCAAGAAAATCATTGATTCTGAACTCTGGGGGACTTTTTCTTTATATTTTTACAAGCATAAATCCTTCACAGGTTGTCAATAATAGCCTTGTGTAATTTTTCTAATATGTTTAAAGTAAGCATATACCATCTTTTCCAAGTATTTTCATGCAGAATCAACAAAACAATGAGAAAAAGGCCAAAGGAGACATTTGAAGTATTTTATTTTGTATTTATATTCAGGTGTTTTTGTTCTGTATTTGTTATTTGCATATCTCTATCTACTTTTTAAGGGTATTTTTGTATCAAGCCACTGATGTACTGAGAGAAGTAGCTTTATTAATTGTTCATAGCAGTCTGTGGATTATTTCCCTCATTTTAAGCAAGAAAGACTTTGAATAAAAACCGCCAATGGATGATTTTTTTTTTTTTTGTTACATAGTTTCATATGTTTGGTTTCATAATATAGATGAATGTATGTGTATCACAGTTTGAGAGAGGATTAAGATATCAGTCTCAAATATATGAAAAGAAGGAAAAAGATTCAACAAAACACAAGATGAAAAAAGGATGTAAAATGGTCCTGCAAATTATGTGAATGTAAATCAAAATAACACCACAAAAGGAAATAGTATTTTAAAAACCCACAGCGCACAGTTTGAGTTCAGTACGGTTAACAATATTTAGAGACATTGTAATATCTCTACATGTATTTGTTGAGTTTTGATGCCAATCTCATTTTTAACATCTCCATAACGTGAAGTCACGTTTCGCTATAAGACCCCGCCTAACTTATAACTAATTGGTTCGTCTTTCTAGCTTCTCGCTCCTCATTGGCTGAGCCAGCTGTCAGTCATAATCTTCCCACAGTGGGCGGTTGGGCACAAACTGAGATCAGCGGGGTGCTGCTCGTCATTAGCCGGCGGAGGTGCTTGCTTGCGGGGGGAAGTTTTCGGTTTGGCCTGCCTCTCGCTGGTGCTCATGGATGTTTATAATCAACAGAAGAGGCAGTGAGCCGGTTTTTGATCCAGAATGGTCCTAAGAAAACGGCTAAAACAGTGCCTTTGTAGCGGGAGTGTTGATGCTGCCGGTGCCTTGTAGCTGCAGTTAAAGTTAGCTTTTATGGTTAGCGTTGGGTTAGCTGATGCTAGGCCTTCCTTTTCCTTTCGTTTTCAGGAAATTTAGTTTTATTCCTCTCTTTGTGAAGCGGGTTTTGTTTGCTGTTTTTTTTGCATTGCCTCCTGCTGTAAAGAAGGCCAAAATGAAGAGGGTTAACAGCTTCCAGAGGTGGGTAAAGTGCGGCTTTCTCTCTGAAATATGCAGCTAAAATCATCTGTATGACAACAATAAGGCAGTTTAAGCGTCACTTAATGACTCCAGGCTGGTTGAGGTGTGGCATCTTTATTTATGACCGTTTATAGAAACCTGTTTCCACTCAGGTGTCACGCAACAGTTATTACGCAGCTACATTGAAACAGATGTGACAGCAGATTAATAACAAGTTAAATGGTTTCCTCCCCTGAAAACAAGATAAGTAATACATTCATGGGTTATTTGATTCATAATTCTGGGAAAGTAATATTGATTACATGAATTTTACCATTGAAGTCTTTCTTCGAAATCCGAAATTATAACTATTGTGCCATCATTCTGTGTATACCTTTACAAAGTCATCATATGTTTTGTCATAGTCCTTAAAGATATCATCTTTGACTGGTTTTATGATCTAGATAGGAAACAAAGAACTACTCACAACAACAGGCTGTCGGAGGTTTGAAAAAGATAAAATTATTTTGTAGAGACCACAAAACGTCAGACTGGCTCTATGATTCAACTGATATCTTCACTCCAGTTTGAGATTGGGTTTGAACGTGACTTCATGTAACAAGTCTTAATTTATTAATACTCTATAAACATGTTACATTTTCAGATTCATGGGGCATTGTACTTCTATTTCATTATACCATGTCAAAATACAATCAGGAATTCAGGTGAAGCTTGTCTTCTGGGTCATTCCACTCTAGAACAAGAAATACAGCAACCTGTGTATTATAGCTGATGTTTACCAAGAACACCCACAAATAAGTTTATTAAAAAGTGTTGTAGTGAATTGTGTTCCTCAGTGTTTAGTCAGGGCTGCACAGCATACTGTTTCGGTATGGTATGTGCATGCCTAATGTCAATTACTCAAGGTATATAACATATTACCATACATTTGAGCTTTTCATTTAAGATTCTGTAGCTTGTCTAGGCACAAACAAGTTACTAATAGATCTAAATGAGCATCCATCTATATATCATACCACATTGTATGCAACAGCTCCCACAGTTAGAGCACCTTCTCAGTGCTCTGTCATCTCACCTGCTGTTATCAGGGTCAGGCAGAGCGATGTACAGCTTGAGCGGTCAAGCGACTGAGAGTGAGGAAGTGGTGACTGTGATTGGAGCATAGCAGGGATTTGGACAATCTGATTGTTTGCTTATAGTTAATATCATAAAAGGTGCTTCATTTGACGCTGTCAGGGTACAAGGCAGCAGCTTCCAGATCTGTGTGTTTAACTTTGTCTTTTGTCAGAATGTACTGTCGTTTTTAAGGTCTAAGTTTTGATCTTGTGATCACCCATTTTGTTTATTTCATGTCTTCCTTCACACGCCTTATGATTTCATGAGCTGCCATAAAACTTTAAACAGTCGTAGTTTAATGTCCAAGTAAACCTTTGCTTAAAGTTTGTTTTCAGCAGAAATCACCTTTTTTCCCCAAGTCCCCAAGGAGGACAAACTCTGTGAGCCACTGCGCGTCTGCTCAGCTTGTGCACACTCCCACTGGCTCTGGCTCTGGTGTGCAGGCTGGAGGGGCGCAGCTTGTTCACAGATTCAATAAATGTTCCAGTAATGTTATCTGGTTGTGGAGGGAAACTTAAATGATGAAACCTCTGTGTAGGAGTGTTTTATTAAAATTCTGACTTTATGTGAGAAGAATCACTTGCAAGAAATATCATTGGTCAATATCAATAATTAACAGATATCACCATGATAATCACCATGAATAAGACTCTTCGCAAACGCAAACAGTGTTCACGGAGGCAGAGGGAGACAGAGGCAATTAGATGAAAGTCTGTTTTCATCATTTCAGGGAGAGTCAGGGAGAATTCAGCTGAATGGAGAGAAGCAGTAAACTTTAAAAAATATGGCAATGTTGTTTTTTCCTGATAATGCAGCCCCAAAGTTAATGTAAGTCGAGTGAAAGGGTTTAATGAATTACATTTTCCTCTGCTGGCTAAGGTTAGATACTATATATATCAATCTTTCCTTTGAAAAAATGTCTTTTTTTGTTGTAATCAGCTTTAATATGAAAGAAATCTATTCTGATTGTATGGAATCTGTTTTTTTGCAGGGCACAAAATGTATTTCTACCTCATCCAAGTGTCAGAATGTGGAAAAAAAACTAGAATTATGTACTCAAAATGATAGATTTCATTATCTATTTCAAGAAGGTCAGATATTTTTGCCGGTTTAAGGCTACACGTTGTTTATTTCTAACCTGTCTCGCCATATGTGTGTTTCAGGTACATGAACCGACGAGCCTCTGCAAACTGCCGATACCAGCCCACCTGCTACGAGCATGCTGCGAACTGCTACACTCATGCGGTAAGAGGTGTGAATTCATTTTTAACATAGACATGATCTCTTTTGGTTCATTTTTAATGTTTTTTCTGATTTTTTTTGTGTAGCTCCTCATCGTGCCAGCCTTCGTGGGCATGACGCTGCTGCATCGTCTGTCCGATACAGGCTGGGAGAGAATCACTGCCTGGATTTACGGCTTGGGCCTGTGTGCGCTCTTCCTGGTCTCCACTGTGTTTCACATCATCACCTGGAAGAAGAGCCACATGAGGTAAAGAGGACGAACGCTGTTTTGCCTTATCTCATCTGAGATTGAACCAGGCCGGTCGCTGTGGGAGCAGAGGTTTTTATTTTGGGAGAGGCTGAAATGAGAATGACTTTCAATGTCCTTTTTGTTATTTCAGGTCCATGGAGCACTGTTTGCACATGTGCGACAGAGTGGTCATTTATTTCTTCATCGCTGCCTCCTACACACCTTGGTGAGTGTCACACAGGTGTGAATCTTCCCTCAGATCATCTGCAGGTGGGATTTATGTTTGCTGTAATGTTGTTTCTTCTCCTCAGGTTGAATCTGCGTGAGTTGGGTCCTTTGGCTGCTCACATGCGCTGGTTTGTTTGGCTAATGGCTGCTGCAGGGACCATTTACGTCTTCAACTACCATGAAAAGTACATTTATGACACAGTTTCCATTACACTTGTGAGTTTTATCCATAGACTGTATGATAAATGGATGCAGTCTCTGTGACGTCACCCGTCGGTTTCTGAAACAGAATTTTGAAGCAAAATGGCTGGTGCAGCCATATTGGAAATGGGGCTTGTGACAGGTCTCTACACTAACGGTCACAGGGCGCCTGTCAGTCACATGAGCTGAGCTGTGCCTCTGCTTGGACAAGCCCATGATCTTATTTGAATCTCTTCCCTGCTTGAAAAAATTTAAGACACTGAAAAGTAGTTAATGTTATATTTTTGTAATAAAATCTATGACAGCTTCTACAGATTTACATCCAAATCATAACAGATTGAAGTCTAAATAACACAATCCTTTCATAAAGTCTTAACATCGTTAGTATCTGCTTCTTTCAATGTTTTAATGTTTGCATTATTGTTCTTTTTTGTTTGTGGGATTGTGATTGACCCTATTAATGTCTCTGTTTCAACAGGTATAAACTAGTGGAGCTGGCCTTCTATTTAACGATGGGTTTCTTCCCAGCATCAGTCGTGACCTCAATGGTAATTTAAACATTCATGAATACCACTCTGTTTGCATGAACCGAACTCCTGAATGTCACTTCTGTCTGCCTAGGTGGAGAGTTCAGATTGAGTTGAACAGGTTTTTTGACTTAAATCAAACCAGTTCGATTGATACATGCATTGTGAAAAGGATGTAAGGGTTAAAAGGTGGCATGGTTTTACAATACTCAGCTAAAAAGCTATCAAGTATGAATACTAGATGATTAAATCAGTCTTCCGCTCTGAAAGTTTACCTCACGGCACATAATGACCAGAAAAGCTGGCATTCTGAACCAAGTATTACCATTTTACACTTGTGGTTTGACTGTGCTGCCCTCTTGTGGTTTTAAGCAGTACAGCACCCTTGTGTCTCATGAATGCAATTACAAGTAAGAGCACAGTCACACTGGCCATTCAAGCCATACTGTACTTAAGCACAATTCACCCCCCGCAGTGCTGCTGGCCCACAGGACAGTACGGGCAGTGGTCACACTACTCCAACATGAATCAGACTACAGCGTGGTTGCCAGCACATGCACTGCTGCCGACATCACAATGAGCACCTGTTTAAGAGACACGGTCTCTTCAGAGCATTGTCACAACTTTGGACTGACACAGCCCTCCCACACTCCACCATTGTTTAATATGATTGTCTAGAGGAGTAGTTGCACCAATCAAACATCATGCGTAATGCAACATATGCGTGCATGCTCGTGCATGAGGTGAGCTGCGTCGAAGCACACCTCTTCTAACTGTGCTGAAGCTGGGTAAGTAGGCCATGCTGGACTTTTGGGCTGAAGAGTGCTCAAACACGGCTTGGTTTCCAGTGTGACCACTCCTGAAAAGACATCTAGTTATGTTGATGAATTTGCTTATACTTAACATTGCGGTGGACAAACGCCACATGATTAAATCTTACATGGAATTTGACCAATTTAAAGTCTCATTTTCTAATATTTTTTTTCTTTAATGAAGGATATGAATGCATTGGTTTGAAACTCACTGAGCAGCTGGTTGGTACCTACTTTGATTTCTCATCTTTTTTTTGTTTGTGCACTCCCTCAGAGTAACACTGATGGTCTCCAGGAGCTGGCATGTGGCGGCCTCATCTACTGCCTCGGTGTTTTCTTCTTCAAAAGCGATGGTGTCATCCCCTTCGCCCACGCCATCTGGCACGTGTTTGTGGCGCTGGCTGCAGCGGTGCACTACTACGCCATCTGGAAATACCTCTACAAAGCCCCCAGCCCCGACTCCCTTCTCCAGACATGATCCACACCTGACCTGCCCGCTGACGCTGCACCGTCAGCTGTAAAGTTTACGAAGTAACAACCAAGAATTGTTTACTGTTTTCTAACCTGGAGGAGAGAATATTTGTCTAACAGAGCTTCTTTAAAAGCTGTTTTCTATGAGTCACATGAGGTAGAGTTTCCACTTTTTACAACGAACCCTGACATGTTCAGGAGTATTTGAGAAATTTGATAGCAGTCTTTTTGTATCGCTTAAAGTCAAACACATTCCACGAGGTCATTTGTGTGTCAGAAGCTGGAGAATCTTTGATTTCAGGCTGTGAATTTATCTACCACTGGGGTCGAGTAGCTGTGGCTGGGTGTCAGTGAAACAGATTTGTCATATTTTTGATATTTTGCTTTTAAAAATGAATTCAAATGTTCTCGACCAAATACTTTCCACTCAAAAAAGAAACCAAAGATCCCTAAAGCTGCTAAACAGGAAGAAAAAAAGCTTAGATTTGGCCAAAAATAATAAGAAAAGTCGACTCTTGAACAAAAAAGTTCAATTCTCAGTCCTTATTTTCCATTTCATGCACTGAAAAACTAGCATAAGCAAGAAAAGGGTGCAAAGATGTGTCTACATTTTGTGTTGTAAATATATATTTTTTTACAGTAATTTCAACAGAAACCCATCTCTTACACACACACACACACACACACACACACACACACACCAACACTTGCACTTTCCTTCTTTTTTTTTTTTTTGCAACTTTCTGATTGGTTTTCATTCTCAGCCCTACACTGAGGATTATCAGGGCCTAGCATGAGAAGGAAAGCATAGAGGCATTGCTTTAACAGGAATGTTATTATTAATTTTAACGAAATACATCAAATAGTCCAATAAAAATCACTTAATGCAAATATATAGGAACGAAAAAATGCTTCTTTTGCAACATGTGAATAAAATTAGGTCAAATGCCCCAAAGATGTTCTTTAATTTCTTAATGCCTGGCATCTAAAATGAAGGGTTTCTCCCTTCCATTCTCAGCCCTGATTTTCCTCCTTCATCTTTATTTTCAGTCACCTCTGTACTTATTGAGCGCCCCCTGCTGGTAGGCTGCTGTAAAAAGATGCAGCATTTCAGGATGTTTGAAACTGGTAGAGCCAAATGTAAAAATGTGAGCTGAGGTGGTGTAACGACCTTTTCCTCTTTCTTATTACTGTGAACAGTGCAGTATATAGTGTTTATGAGTGTGTGTGTGTGTGTGTGTGTGTGTGTGTGTGTGTGTGTGTGTGTGTGTGCGTGCGTGTGCGTGTGTGTGGATGTGTGTGTGTTTGCATGACCTCTGACCTCTGCAGTCCTGTATCACATTTCCATCACACCACTATGACAAGCCGTGTTTTGTAAATTTGCTTGATGGCTTCAGACGTTCCTTCAGGGTTTTTTTCTGTAACTGTTTTATTTCTGTGACGATGATGATATTTTGTTTTTTGTTGTGTTGTTTTGTGATTCTCGCCTTTTATCAGGAACAAAAAACAGCTTCTTGTTTTTCCCGTTGGTCCTTAATGGTGCTGCATAAACATGAATGCTCCTCCATGAATACCGACTTTCTAATGTGACAATAAAAAATGATGCCCCCAAAACACCACCTGGCTAAGCTCTTATTTCACTCAGAGAAAATCCAGGACTCCTTTGTTTTGTTTCACTTTTCCAACAAGGAAAGGAAATGTGTGTTTTGTAGATTTTGTTGTAGCTTCTTGGCAGTTCATCTTTAAAGCGACAGTGGGGACTTTCTGAGTGGTATTTAAAAAAGTCTCATATCTAGATATACCCCTGTTGTAATGTGGGATGCAGGCAGTGTGAATGTCCCGACCAGGACTTGAAGTTTGAATTCTTCATTTCTTTATTCAGCCAGTCAGAACATCAGGAAACACAAAAACAAAACAAAAGCACAGCCTGCTTCTGTTTGAAGAACAAAAACAGGACAATGTATCAGAAAAGGGGTGAAGGCTCTCCTCGTAGCTAACAATGAGAAAAAACAATGACCCAACCAGAAATGCTCCAACTCCAAGCTTCAAGTAGCGCACGACCTGAGTGCTGAGCCAATCAGGCAGGAGCTCTGCAATTAGTGATTCAGCTCAGGTGGGCTTAATCAGCTCACCTGAGAGAAACAGATGGTCACTAAACAGCAGTCTTTTTTTCAGGAATTATCCTCATCACAGTTAATCAATACACAGCGACAAAGACATGAGGGTTCACCAAACAGTTAAAAAAACACAGACCTTCCTCTCCATCTTAACATCAACCTCCATCCATCAATAATCTAGATCAGGTCTTTATGACAATGCCTCAGCAAGATACCCAATTTAAAATGAGATTGTCAGCACCAAAATATGTTATTTCTAAATGCGTATTCCTAGCTTCCTGCAGTGAGAAGAGAGGTCTGTGTTTTTTTCTCTGCTTAGAACAATTTCTGTTATTTAGTTAGTAGTACGAGTGGAAACAGGAGCTGGGCTGTCTGACATAAAATGGACAAAAGAGCACAAGAAAGCTAAATGTTAGAGTGATAGAGCACAGGCTAAAGGCTTTAACACGGGCGAGGGGCTAAAACATTGGCTAACTGTTTTGGACAATTTTCATTCCAACCCACATGCAGCAGTTTTACTGTGGTGACCTGTTCAAACCGGAGAGTCTATCAATAAAATGAAGAGCCGCTTCACACTGATTCTTGTCACAGCCACTTTTAACAGTGGCTCAGTTGTGAGGAACATGCATTTGTGGGTTGTGCAGATAAAAAATTGCAGTCTACATGGTATTTACTAAACAGCTATTGGCTTGTATTTTGAGCCTCTGGTTCCTTCAGGTGCTGCATCTTAGGTGCCTGATTAGCAGAGGGTGAAGCATGTGGCACCATTGAAAAGTAATATAAACAGGCTTTGTCACAACCAACAATTAATCTCCTACACATAAATTTCATTCCTCAAAAATCCAAATTTTTATTATATTTTAAGTGGCATTAATGCGACATTTTACCTTGATCAAAGAGAAGAAAAGAAAGTCTTCCTCTGGAAAAAGACAATCGACTTTGGCCACAGGTGTCGCTGCAATCAACCCTCCACAGGTACACCTCACATCTTCTTTAATGAGGTTTGTTACCTTAGCTGTGTAACTCTTTTGAGACATTTAAAACATTTCTGTTAGAATAATCAGAAAAAGTCGTCACTTCAGAAAAGAACTGGGATTTTATTAGACACTACAAATTACAGAGAGACGGAGAGGCTGAGGGCTGAACAGCACAAATAAATGTCGTTATCCATTCCATGACAGACAGATAATACACCCTCTGTGTTGGTTTTAACACTCTGAAACAGTCTTTTGGTGTTGCCATGAATACAATGGTTACAAGTCTGTTGCAATGTCCAAAATAAGAAATGAAGAGTCGCGTGCATTTGTGCGTTAGTGTAATAAATCAGTTTTTGATGCACTAAGAAGCCCTTCAGTGCAGGTCTGAAGCAGAACTGATTAGTAATGAGAAGTTTACATTGCTGAGAGACCGGGGAACAGTCAGTGTATTCAAGGCACTGGAATAGACTCAGAATTATGGTTTACGTTTCCGGGTGAGGTAGTGAAATCACTGGACAGTGAGGTCATTTTGGGATACGCGTGGATTAATTATTGGCTTTTTCCTATAACTGTTACGGTTTCATGAAAAAAAAAAAAAAAAGGGCATTCCAGTCGTAGCTCTCCTCAACAAACCCTGCTCACTCGAGTGCATCTATGCAGAAAGGATGCAGAAGGGAAACACCCTCTAAAGCGCAAAAATACAGACATTTGTGATAAGAAAATAATTATTTTACATCACACACTCCAACACACACACACACACACACACACACACACACACACACACACACACACACACACACACACACACACCTTTGGATCAGCTCATCAACCAGGATAGGCCAAAACATTTTCCTTTTTTTCTCAGGCTGATTTTGTTTTTGTTTTTTTTTTGTCTTTTTTTAAAATTTGTTTGTATAAAATCTCAACACATGCGTACAGAAGTTAAAGGCTGCCATTTTTCAAATTAATAGCTTACATTAAACTTGATTTGGCCAAGCCAAAAATTTTTGGTCCATCTTGAAACTTTTTTAAAGTCTTAAAAAAAAAGGGGAAAAGTGGTGCCTCAAAACTTAAGATCTCAGCATAGATCTATAAAAGTTAAGGGCTGCCACTCCTACAAAGTAAAAGAATTCAAACTTAGGTGGAGTGTGGTTAAGCCCCTAATGGCCATAAAAAAAAATTAAAAAAAGAGTCTAAAATTGTATAGTGAAGAAAAAAAAAAAGAATTAACAACAAAATAACATGCTGGCTTTTAAAATAAAAAAAGGATGAAATTGTTTCCATATCTGATAATCTGTTGTTAGCTGACAATGCAAATTTAGAAACAAATTTCTAGATGGAGTTACAGAATGATAAAGCTCATTTTTAAAAGCTTAATAATCTCAAAAATAATTTTATTGTCCCAAAAAAACACCTTAAAGCAAATAAGTTCTTGAAAAGGGAAAAAGAGTAATATGATCTATAAAAATCAAAATAATATTTCAAGGGAACAAAAAGCCTGTTAGTCTATTACCAAGAAGTAAATATCCAAAGTTAATGCCACTTAGACAACAAACTCCGTCATTTGCCTTCAAAGCATAAAAAGCAAAAAAAGTGTCCCTGATTCATTGAAATGAGTCATCAATTCAAGGAAATTTTCCAACCACAAAAATTATTGTTTTTGCTCAGCAGCCAGCAGCTCAGCAACACCCTGACCCCAACCTAACAACAGGGAATGCAATCTAACAAAGTCAAAGTACAGTTTCATTTTAACACTGGCAGCTTTTGACTTCCATACAATCATCACAAAACATAACATCAGCCTTAAAAAGAAGGAAAAAAGTCGCCTCCTCGACTTAAACTCCGACTAAAAGCTTCGCAGCGTGTGGCTAACATTCAGGAGGGGTGAGGGTGGAGGGTGGGACACTGCTGTAAGCTTTAGTACAAGCAAACAAACTAAAGCTCCCCAGCGTCCATCACTCAGGCTCAGGGAGACACTATAACTGCATTAAAGGAACCGAATCACACACAGAGCAGCAGCAAGAGTAACCAGCTATAGATTTCCCTTCCTTCATCGTAACTTCATCCCAGAAAGAAACACGAGCTGCGCGGTTCGAAATTTAGTCGCTGAATGAAAGAAAGAGAAACCGGCGTCATGAAGTCATATTTTAGTCAGACTCTTTAAAAAAAAAGGGGCGATGGCGGTACATTCCAGCATCTGCTTCCATGGAGTTAAATGAGAATTGAATGACGTGCAGGAGAAAAATGCTCAAAGTGATTATGATCATACGAATAATGCCCAGGAGGTTTGGGTGCTGCTGAATAGCCACAAATCTCTGTAAAACTACCACATTTCTCTAACTAATATAGAATATCAAAATACCACTATATGTCTTTGAGTTATATACTTGTATTCTTTAATAATATTCTGGATCTGTTGTGCCTTTAAAATACATAGTTCAGTAATGTATAGGAAAAATACTGTACAAAAAACAACAACTTATAGTTGGTTTATATAAACATATCTCTTGTAACCAATATATCATCTCTGTGTGAATCGTTTTGGTCTGCAGTAAACAAATTGATTGGGTTAACCACAGTATTGGACAACACCATCCAACTTTTGTTTTTTTTGTCAACATCTTTTACATTCATACAGCCATCTTTAAAAAAGAGGGCGAACATGGAGCTACGATGAGAGACTACAGACATCTGTATTGATTCTAAAATAAAACACTCATATTAATCATGCTAAAGTTTAACAGAAGCCAAAAAGAATTATCAACAACTTTGCAAAATAAAAAGAAGAAAGGATTAGCAAGAAGCTCGAAAGAAAATCATGCTTAAGTCTGAAAACAAGGAGGAGGCTAAACAACAATGTCAAGAGTAGTATTACTACTAACAATTATATCAACAGAATACATATATATATATTTATATATATATAAAAAAACAACAATCTTCCATCTGAGAAATAAAAGGTAGATAAATATGAGGAAATTTTGAGTGAGGATCGGCGGATCAGATTGTGAGACACGCATTAGTGCAGAGGTTAACTAAGTGTTAGCTTAGTCAACGTAGTGGGAGAAATGAGAGAGAGATAGGGGCGATCAGGAGGGGGTGAGGAACATGTACATGTTTAGTTCTGGACAGGATTTATTATTGCTCAGTGTCCGGGTGATGAAGTAAAACTAAAACCAGAAAGAGAAAGCTCAAAATGCAGGAAAATTTACAGAAGCTGAAGAGAGGTTTGGTGGGGCGTGTTCAGACCAAAAGTAAAGCAAAGATTTGAGTAGCTCTACCAAAAAGAAGTTAAGTTAATGTACAACTCAGTGAAAGAACAGATTTTGCAGAAGAAATCCTCTTAAATGTTTCATTTTTAGTAGAATAATAAGGGTTCAAGGCTTGTGAAATTAGATTTTCAGACGTCCAGCAGAAACCGTTTCACCAAACCCCATTAAAAAAATTAGTATTTCAAAAGATATCCACTTTTCCTTTAGCTAACAAATAGGAAACAACAAGAACTTGTACTTTTTGGATTCGGCCACACCATGGAGTTAATTCAGCTTCACATTCAACAGTTTATAACATAAAAACAAAACAAATATTGGGATTTAAGTGCTGTTTTAGCCCAGATTCAAGCCGTCACTCATGTGGGAGGTGGATGGATCTTCTGAGCTGAAAGATTGGCTTACTTTTGGTCTGAACACTCCTTTAGAGCAGTAGGAAGATTAGACAAACTAGAAACATCTAGAAAAAGGTTTAAAAAGCAAGATGGTACAAGAAAACAAAACCTCTAACATGGTTTTCGAACACAAGATTTAAGAGGTGTTAACCAGGCTCTCGGACACGTCACACAATAAACACAGAAGAAGAAGGAGGAGGAGAAAGGAAAAGGGGAAACAACAGTTCTCAGTCCTGATCTCATGTATAAAATTGGTATGAAAGTGAACAACAAACAGCATGGCATCGTTTTCAAAAGTGGAAAGTAGCGGAGGGCGGGCGGCGGCAAGGGGAGGCGGGGACTCAGCTGGTGGGTTGGCTCATAACTCCTCACAGTACATTAAAGTGGGAAGTATGCATGTGTAAATACATATATTTATCTATGTTTATATATATATTTATATTTAGTCTAACAATGTGTACAGAAATCAAAGAAGGAACAGATGAGTCGAAGCTTATGATAGAAGTCAAAATGACAGTTATAATACCAGGATCATACAGATGTGTGGAGGTCAAAGGGGAGGAGTGGGGAGGTGGGGGAGGACGGGGGCAGTGCCACAAAAAGAGACACATTGTCCTTAAAACTCAGGGATGATGGGTCAGGGGAGAAGTGGGTGAGGGTTGGTGTATGGGGGGGGGTCAGGGGCTCACAGGGGCCCATGTCGGGCCTCGTATTTAGCCAGAATGTTCTTGCAGCGGCCGAGCTCCTTCCTCATGTCCGCTACCTCCATGCGGAGAGCAGCGTTCTCCTTCTCCAGGAAGCCGGCGCGGATGGCAATCTGGTTCTCCTTCAGCCGCCGAGCGTCTCGTGACCTCTTGGCTGCAACGTTGTTCTTTCTGCGCCGGGCCCAGTACTTATCGTCCTGAGAAGAGGAACAGAATAATGAACACAAATAAACACCAAATCTTAAAAAAGACAGGCTTTTAGGGAGCTTACAGTTAAAACTAAGTTGCCTCAATGAGGGCTGAACAATTTGCAAAAATAATCCAACTGAGATTCCTTATATTGTGATTGCAATTTATTGTGTGATTATTTTTGGGTTCCCCACTCCTATATTGAATATATGAAGGGGATGATTTGTTAATGTCTTACAGAAAATGAAAACCCAAAATTCAGTGTCTCCAAAAATTAGAATATTGCACAGAAATGTCAGGCCTCTGAAAAGTTTTGCTACTTTCTGACAGTTTTCTAAGTTTTCTCCCAATTTTTGCCCGTCTACACCCATGTTTGCTGCTTTTTGACTGTTTTTGCCACCTTATTTTTATTGCAACTTCTTGCTATTTTTGCCTCTTTCCACCACTTAAATTGTTGCTCTTACAAAAGTAGTTTTCAACAACTTGGCTCTTTATACAGTTTGTTAACACTGGTTCAGAGCATAACACATCTACTGCAAACAGTTTTGTTTGGCATTCTCAAATATTGCAGGTTAAAGAAATACTGCACTGTCTGCACTTAGAATATTGCAACAGGTCATACTGCGATTCAATCCAATTTGCTATTAACTGCCCTAATTTTAACTGTAGATTTTTGTGACCCACATCAATTCTAAAACACAGACCCAAAGAGCGCTCATCCTCACCTTCATGTCCTCTGGGATGAACACCTTGCGAGCTTTCTTGATCATGGGCTGCGGCTTCAGCTCCTCAGCGGAGAATTTGCGTTTCCTCGGGTCGAACATCTCCTGGCCGGGAACGCTGGACAGAGCGAGGTCTGCGGGGTCTGGGTCGTAGCTCATGGGCACCTGGATGGACTCTGGATCGATGGGGCTGGGGGTGTCACGGGCTGATGTCACAGAACAGAGAAAAGAGAAATAAAATGTTAGACCACAAAAGAGAGCACAGCGACCCTACATTCCCTAAGATTTGAAGTCTTCTAAAAGAAAACCCCATTAAGGTTAAAGGAGAGATCTCCATTATTGATTATGTAATGCGAGATCGTGTCTGAGCAGCTCCCTCAGCCTGAGAGAGACAGAGGAAGAGGAGGGTATCTGAGGAGAGGCTCTCAGCAGGGGGCCTCTGAGGGGGCCTGAATGCCCCTTTTATTTCCTCTCTGCTCACATGCTCAAGTTTAGCTGCTGATCCATTAAGAAATGTCAGGCATCAGCCTGACGTGAAACGAGGTGACTGTTCTGCATGAGGGGAAGCAGTTGACCAGCAGGGGGTGCTGTTGTACTAATATAAAACAAACAGAGGTCTTCTCTCAACTGGGGGGGATTTAGGGTCAGATTTTATGTACCTTAATCCAAACATGCCGACTTAAAAGATGTGAGTGATTCTCATTTTAAGTGTCGAAAATCATCCTTGTGGAGACAAACCTTTTGGACAAATGAAAACTTCTTTAAAAAACAGAGACAGTGATTACATAACTCCTTCAAGGGCAGCAAACTCCTCTGATAAAATCACAAGTTGAATCTTGCAGGCACACGAGTCCTCGCTTTGCCTGATTAACTGAGTGTCTTTATGTTGTTGTGCAGCTCTGGTGTAAAATTCAAAGTTCAGGCCTCAACCAATGACTTTCCAACACCACAATAACACAAAAACATGAGGCAACAACTTCAGAGACTTCAGTTTTAGGAGCCAAAATCATTTCAGTGACACAAACCAAAGTTTCACGTTTGACCCGGAGAGTCTCTGCAGAGATTGACCAATTAAATTCAAGAACTTATATTCAAATTAAGGTAAACATGATGCCAATATTCACCCTGATACATGCACAACAGGTTCAGTTCTGCCTCTTTTGGCCAGCAGGTGGAGCTGTGTGCTCTGAAATCACAGGTATTGACCGTTTCCCAAATGGCCTTATCTGCAGCTATCAGCAGCTCCTGTCAGCTGATAGTTAATCAACACTTTCTGTCTTTAAAGCAACTTGAAGCAATAATCTTTGAGCTGAAAAATGCACTCATTGATGTGACGCTGAGAGGGCGCAGCATTTACAGCGACTCACTTCATCAGTCAGCCTGAATGGAATTATTCCTGCATGATTCATTTCATTAATTTAACCCGTCGCTCTCTCACACACCTGCATTCCCTGTGTGTGTGTGTGTGTGTGTGTGTGTGTGTGTGTGTGTGTGTATGTTAAAAAGCTCAACAAGCAGCAGCTGGGAGTATTATAGAAAGCTGTTTTTCATTAGTCGCTGATGTTCTGGCAAGTTGTACATCATGACCTACATTTGCGTGCGTGTGACAGCCGACAGTCGATCAGAGTGTGAGCACGCTCGGGCTGTTTTCTGGAGGTTTGAGACTCTGCTCTCTGAACAAACAGGAAGCGTGAACATCAGCAGAAAGCGGCCTGCCCAGAGGAAGCAACAGACTTCTCTATGACAACGGGATCAAAACCTCAGGCGAGGTTCAGGCCGAGCTGCTTGGAGGGTTCTCAACGAGCAAAATAAAACCGAGAAGTATGAGGAACTTTTATGAACTGCTCATTAACACCTCGTAAAACAGTAGAATTCTCTCACAGAAGAATGTTACGAATGAATAACCATGAAGTGAACAAAAATAGGGTGTGGTTGGGTTTGGAAAATTTCAATTTGATATGTTTATATTTTACTTTACATTATTTTTGCAGATAGAGGAACTACAAAGTTGTGTATGTGCATGAATTTAACTCTGATATGTCCACACAAAACGTATCCAGGAAGCTGCTCTGTCTGGGAAAGATGATGCAAAACAATATTTGACTCTGTGGACAGAGATGGGTGTGAGAGGCTTCAGAAAGCTCTGCAAATACTGTAGGTAAACTAGGACACTGGAGAGACTTCTCTATTTGTTGACATTATTTCAAAATCACCCCAGCTTGTCTTCTGAGCGCATGCTTGGTGGAGACATTTCATCATTTAAGTTTTCAAGACAATGTGATGTTTAATTAGAAAAAAATCAGACAAAAACTAGCACTGGGACTTCCTTAGATAGAGGAAAACAGGGTGGACAAAAAAAATCCAGGCATGTCACCAAATCGTGGCCACATTAACAGTTTTAAATTTTATTTAATGCACCCAACTTTTTCTTTTTCAAACTAATTTTGAGGCGTTTTCAGTCTTTGCTCAGGAAGAAAAGGATGGTTTATTATTCCACTTGCTTGATTTTCAATGTGCTCTATTTTATTATTTTGCAACCTTGTAAGTGTTCACTCTTTGGCCCAAGCCTCAATGGAAAAATATTTTATTTTAAAAAGGACTTCCTGGTTACAGAAAGCTTTATGTGTCTCGATTTTCTCTTTGTTCATTTTTCTCTGATAGAACTTGAAGAATTTGGTGCGAGACAAACTGCACTGGTTGAAAATGGACATTCATCCTTAATATTTTCTTTAAATGGGGTACCAATCGTATTAGGGGACTGAAAAATAAGTGTCCGTAAGTTTTACATTTTGGTAATTTTCTTTGTTCTAGAAGTTGAGGCTTTTGAAACACCCTTAAAACATTGCTCAGATACAGTTTTTTCTTTTTTCTTTTATCCTAAAACGAAATGTATTTCTTTTTATTATGTTGCTCTTGCTCCAATAATTAAAAAAGTATTTTTTGTTATTCTCATATTTTGTCAAGTAAAGTTAAAACTACCCAAGCTGCATGATTATTTTTCTGGTAATCAAATGTTAAGTCTTCAGAATTGAAACTAAATCCTGCTTTATTGACTCCAAACCCTTCTACTATCCAACAGAAGAGGTGTTTGTAAATAACAACTTTTTGGCATTTTCTGATGTTAACAGCTCAATAACTTGCGCCTGTTCCTGAGGATCTTTCTAGAAACAGCTCCTGGGTCCCATGACTCCATGCTCTGCTGTTGTCTTGCTAATCCACTCCTGCATATTTAACTCTCATTCATAAAGCGAGCAGCACAGACAGAAAGCTCCTTACTGACTAAAACTAGACGCTGTCGTAGACAATCCGTCAGGCCTGAACTGAAACCTGCAAATAGCCGCCTCACCTCGCCCTAATCACCTCCACGGGTTGTTCTGTTCTCTGAATTAACGCCATTAAAGCACGGCGGCGTGGTCATGAGCTAAAAGTAGACGTACGAGCCATTCCCTGACCTGTAACAGCCACAAATAAAGACTTTATTTGAGTCCTTCTGCTGAGGAAATAATCGTAGAACACTTCAAGTCTAAATTTAGGAAAGTCAGACCTGAGCTGACCCACAAAGAGCTTCTCACTGAACACCTGAAGAACCGGTTTTTATTTGACGTGAAGAGATTCATGGGCTGACTCACACCTGGTTGTAGGTATCTGTCACGCCACATGTTCATATCAGAACTAGTGTGAGCGTTATCATGTGGTTTAGCAGCTGAACTTTGACCTGAGTGTGACACGGGACAGAAAACAATGACTTATTCTTAGAGGCTGAGGGGAAAAAAAGACTCCTCTCTTAGTTCTTTTCAAATCTTTTTCTAAAGCGAACTGAAACTGGTCCAACTGGTTCACATGGACAAAAGAATATGAATAAAGTCAACATAACATTTCTTCCTCAGCCATCAAAACCAGAAATTAAAACAAAGCAGGTACAAAGATTGTTCCGCTGCCTTGGCTTCCAGGTGATATTAATCCAAAAAAACACATTTCTCGCCTCTTTCAGTTTTTTAAACCAAAATGAGTAAGCCTTATTAAATTTTCAGACACGCATGAGACGAAAAATACCAGAAATTATCATCCTCCTTTCTAGTTTCTGCACCAAAACTGGCCCAACAGGATTTGCTGAACGTGCTGAACAATGAACAAACAATGTTGTAAAAAAACTTTTTAGTGTCAAGAACTCAGTAATTCAAACATCTCGCTTGTAGGTATTTGAATACAAACTTGATTTTTTAGACTGTTTTTATCTGGAAAAAGGCTCTGAAATGATTTTTTGTCCCATTCTTTGAGCCTTTTTGTTTAACTCATACAGCTTCAAAGTTTAAAGATTCTTTAGCCTTCATGATATTTAATGACTCTTTAAGTCTGTGGTGATTTTGTGGCATTATATTTTTTTAATTTATCCTCCAAAATTGCTCAAAAAAGCCTGAGAAATTGGCAAGCTGTCCAAATTTTCAGCTGTGTGTTAAAAATACTACTTTATGCCCTGTTTCTTAGTAGGATTGTTGCCTCCCATGTTTGTTTTCTGCTTTCATTTAAAATTGTATAATTTGTGGGTTTATTGCAACAGAATTTTAAAGAAGTCCATTTTTTCCATTTTAGGACTGGATGTCAGCACTTTTACCACCTCTTTTTGTATTTTGCACCAATTCCCAATTGGGGAATCAAATTAGAAAAAACAAAAAAAACAAAAAAAACAACGCTAACCCTCAGAGAAATGATGCGTTATGATGAAGTCTCACAGTTCAAGTATTTCGAGATGAAAGAACATTTTGTTTTGCATCTTTCATGACACTTCTAACCGAGAAGAAAACTTGTTTGATGATTTTTTTTCTTCCACAAGTTACTCAACTACCCTCAAATTGATTTATCCAGCAAACCCTGCAGAATTAACTCCAGTCAGGAGGACTTTGTTCCTCCGGATCATGCAGGACACACTGATCCTGTCTCCAGGCTTCCACATGACGAGACATCTGAGAGGAGCGCTGCTCGGTTTGCATGAAACAGGGCCAGAGGCTACTACAACTTACGGACTGAAAACACTCTGTGAGAGAGAGAGCAGGTCTGATAAGGACTCCTGGATCATTCCTGTTTTATGAAGCTCATATTTAGCTCCCTGGATGTGCTGATAAGAGTCCCAGCAGGGCCTCTTTTCCTTAACTAACACAGGAATGCAGCACAACAACACACCCTTTGACCCCCTCCTACATCTGACTTCCCCTTTGGACCATGCCAACAGCACACAGGAGTCCTGGTCCCGTACTTAACCTGAACCCTGAGCGTCAAGAAATCAGAGAAATTTGAGCTCACGAGTTGGTGTTGTGGTTACGCTGTTATCAAGAGCTTTGCTGTGATGGTTACACACAGCAGGGAGCAGGCACAGAGGGTTTTGTGGTTGTTGTGGTGCAGTTAGCGGAGAGGCTGGTTAGACGAGACTTGCCGAGCTGGAACAACATTGCCCGCACGTGACAAAAGCACACCAGAGTCCATGTGATCTCTGCAGGGTACAGCCTGTGCCTTGGCTCCGAGTCCAGCGCTGCATCGCAGCCAGGCTCGGCCAGGGAGGGAGAGGAAGACCGGACGGAGGAGAGGGGAGAGAGGGAGAGGGAGAGGAAGGGGTGAAACAGAGAGTGAGGGGAGGGGTGGGGGGTGGGGGGCACTACATGCCGTGACAAGCTCCTGTTTGCAGCTCGCCTCTGCACACGGTGCCTGCATGTGTCTGTCACATGGCCCCGCACACTGCAGGAAACCCCAGCCGCGTTCACGTGAGAGGTAAATGTGAAGACAGACAGAGACGGACCCAAACACAGAACAAAGAACATGTACGCACACACACTGTCCATGCACACACATACACACACACACACACAGTCCACACTTGTACACTTCTGACTGACACACACACACACTCACACACGTGCACTATGGATGGAATAAAGTGTACTGTACAGACGCATCTGTTTATCTCTGACTGCTCTGTTCTCACATCCGAGCTCAAAGTCGCTCGGCTTCGTCTGCACAGCTCTGCAAGGCGGAAGTAATACGACCCACAACGGGAACATTCAGGAAAAATATTCAGGGACATGAAGCTTTCGTTTACAAGTTACACTGGTTTCTGAACATACAGCGTTCATCCAGGTATTCTAATAAACACAATATTTCAGCAAATTGAACCTTATAACTGACAAATACTGAAATTTATCACAATTGATGTCAAAGGAATCCAAAGTTATGACATCCACAACTCAAAAATTCAACAATTTATACTAAACAAAAGTTCAATTAACTTAATTAAGTGGACATAGCAAGAGTTAACATTTTCAGATTTAGGCTGCAGTTTGTGCAGGAAAGGAGGCTAAAACAACATCTCAGCTTTATCTGACACGCACACATTTCCTGTCCTGTTTAACAGTGACTTGGAGAGCTCTGAGTTCACATGAGTGTCATTTTCATCATTTTTTTATTCAAACTTATTGATTTCTTACAACTAAAGTGTTAATTTTCTTGCACAGGCAAATTTATGCACAGAAGCTTGCAACTTGTTGTTTATAAGAGACTATAATTAATGTGAATCCCAGTGTTTTGTTTGCATCTGAAAGTTAACACTTTATATCAGTGTGCTTTTACAGTTTATGCAAATGTTCTGCCTCAGAAATGCATCATGAGGCTTTGTGAGGTGTTAGATGGAGCTGAGTCTTTTGGCTTCCTCACAGAAATGTGTGTGTAAAACGACCTGTTTGGTGATGTGAGTGTTGACACAGACAGTTTTCTTTGACTTCTAAGTAGATACAACTTAAATCCTTCGTTGACCTCCAGCTCTAATCCTTACCTCCAAAACAAAATGCTTATTTTTGGATTAATGTTTATTGCAATGAGGATTTTCCAACTAAGCTCAGTTATAGTCTGTTTGATCTTTGCACTGTATCTTTATTACATAAGAAAGTTTGAGCTGCTGCAAGAATCTGGTGAAACAGGAGGAAAAAGTATCAGGGCACACCATCATAAAACATAATGATGCGTTAATAAATAATGTGTTACCTCCTGCTCTCATTCTTTCATCATTCATCAGAGGTTCATATAAACTCCTGTGTAAATGTCTTTAAAGTCTTAACTAAAATTTTTTTATTTATTTAATTAAATTTTAACATCGGGCAACATGTCTCGATTAAGTTAAAAGTGTACTTGTTTAGTTTCGTATTCCAAGATATTATTCTTATTTCCAGAAACTCAACTCAAGAACATTTTTCATACCTCACTCACAAATATTTTTTAAGCCATTCTGGTGTCATTTTTGTCTTTTAATGTCTTGGAGTAAGACATTTTTCTGGGCCTGTCAGGTTAATGTGGCTTATATCAAGTTTAAAAAGACACCTTGTGATAAAAATTGGATGTGAAAACTACTTAGATTCCAGTTTTTGCAGTGGATTTCAAGAATGAATTGATCTTTAAGATTTTGAAAAGTAAATTTCAAAGTTTGCTGGTTTGGTTTCACTTTGATGCTGTAGTTCATCATCCTGAAGCAAATACATTTTCAAATCCCATCGTTTCTCTATCTATCACACTTCTTGATAAGTGAGTAATGTTTTAATGGATTAATTTAACTTTCATCCTCCTCTGCTGATGAACACTCTTATCCTGAAGCTGTTCTGCGAATAAACTGACTGGTATTGTTTGGTTTTCTGGCGTGGGCTGTCAGCTGGTGACTAATCACTCACATAGACTGTCTCTATTATAAACAAAGACTCAGTTTAATACAGTGTTTTTACCACACTGTGGTGGTGATGTTTACAATACCTCTGCAAGGTTTCTTCCTTCCTGACCTTCAAAATAAAGACACAACACACCATCAGGAAATGTTTCAGTGGTGGCGGTTCACCAGCTGTGGAGGAAGACTGACACTGGGCCAAAGATTGGCACGAGAAGTCCTAATCATGGGCGTGTTATGGCTGAGAGATGGGTCCTTCAGGAGGAAGATGGTGAGGATTTAAAGAGAAATTTGCAAAATATATAAATAACAGCTATATTAGGATTAAAAATGTTGGTAATGCTCTCTGCTGATTTCCTGGGACCACACCTCTGCGCCTCTGCTAGGTAACACACACATTAACTGGGCCTCACACACACACACTCACACGTTATCATTTTGGACTCTAACGCCGAGCGTCTCTGGAGGCAGCGCAGTCGTGTTTCTGCCTGCTGAGAGTTGGCCCTGTTTGTGTTTACAGTGAAGGTCGGCCTTTTAAATGATTCAAATGGCTCTGCTGCCTGATGAATTAAAAACCCAGATAAATCGCGTCTGGCAGCAGCTCAGAGTACTCGCTTCTACAGTTTAACACTCCAAATACCAACTGCCTGCTTGGTGTCAGCGTGTTATTAATATATGAGTTTACACTTCCTAAAGTTGCTTTTAAGCAAGAAATGCGCATTTTAGCTGTGAAATAATGATTCACAAGAGAGTCTCTTTGAATCCAGGTCTCAAGAATCACAAACAACACTATTCCATGATCGCACTAAGTCACCACAGGATATAAAAACACTGATTTGTGACTCAGACTCCTGACTAAAGCGAGCTTTTCTCTTTAATCACTTATCATCCAAACCCCGCAGGGACACTGAAAATGAAACCAAATAATTAGGCCGTAACAGTGGAAAAGTAAAACTCATAATCCGCCTTCCTAAACACAGCACAAAGACGTGAGTCACACAGAGGCCTTTCTACCAATCAGAGCTTAGCAAAGTCGACTGTTCTGCTTCTTTGGCCTGTTCATGCTGTTCTCTGGGAGTCTAAAGTCCAGTTCAGAGCTGTAAATCAGAGCTAAAGTACGTCAGAGTGGAGCTAACCTGTGCTGAAAAGCTGTAATGAGAGGAAGCTGAAGCAGTAGGGGCTCAACATGAAACACATCAAGATACAGACACAGCAGCTTGCTCTGGATTAACACCTGACAGTAGGAAAATGAGGGGGTGAATATTTATGTGTGTGTGTGTGTATATGTGTGTGTGTGAAAGGTGAGTAAACAAGCCTCCCCTATCACCGCTGAGGTGTGAAAACCAGCGTGAACCCACGTGTACAGGTGTGCACATCAGGCTGCGCCGCATGTGATTCCTACCTGCTGTGGCAGGGCTGTGGAGGCAGGGCTGAGGTGCCATGCCTGTGTGAACTGAGGTGGTGGCGCGACTGCTCAGGTCCACCACAGAGGGCGTGGTGGGGGTAGGCGGCGCAGGTGCCGGGGCCTGCTGCGCCGGCTGAGGAGCCTGTGGGGTTTGGTCGCTCTGGGCTGTGTTGGCGGGGATGCCGTTCTCCGACAGGAACTCCTCCAGGTCCATGTACTCCAGCTGAAAACTGTCCCCATCGTACGGCAGGGTCTTGTCCCACAGGGTCGGCCCCAGGAAGGCAGACTGTGGGTGGTTGGCGGCGGTGGCTTCATCATCGAGCTTCTTCTCTTTCTCCTTGTCTTTTCCAAACCCTGAAAATGGTTCACACAGTTATTTCATTGTCTCAGAGCAAAGGAAAATCACAGGTCACTGCAGCGCTAGAAATAGAAAAAGGCTTCCTGAGGTTTGGTTTTAAAGGGTCAGTGCAAAAATGTATTAAAAATGAGAAATATAAACACAGATGTTGACTCTTTCAGAAAATAAACAAGTGTCCTTTTGGGAGAATCATGATGACATTCAAATTACTTGTGGGCACTCCCTGTTTCCATTTCTTTGAGGACTGAGCCTTAATCCTTTTGAGACTGATCCTGCAGTTTATTTATCAGTCTCCTTTTTTTCTCTGGCATTTTGGCTCCAATACATAATTTATCGCCATTTTTACATTTGTTTATGTGTTTTATGCACAAGATACCTCAAACCCTCTGCCCTGAGAGTGATTTAAAAAGTTGCTTTAGTAAGAAATTTCCTTTTGAATAATGATAAAGCCATAATAATAACAATTACAAAAAAGCCCTGCATGGTTTGCCAACCTTTTACAAATTGTGACTTGTTGTTTTGCTTGTTTCCTTCAAAGTAAAAGCTTTAAAATTGCTGAAATTGTATATATTGCTACCTTTTTCATCTGGGAATAAGCTAAAAGATTAAAACCTGACATATTTGTACACAAAGTTAATTTAAAATAATGTTTAACCCTTTTAAACCTGGACAAATGAAACCAAAAGTATCCAAAAAATAATCAAGTTCATATAATGGATGAAAAAAAAGGACTGACGCATAAAAAATGAAAAAGTAGGTAACTATTTATGGAGTGACAGTTTAAATACTTGGAAAAAAGTGCATTCAAACAGATGGAGCGCTGCATGCATTCACAGCCACAAAACACGCCCTCTATCGGCCAGTTATGGGGTTGTTAATATAATCTCACGAAGCCTCAAGGGTTTAAAGGTTATAAACGCACCTGCAAGCTTAAAGCTCAAACATAATAAACATTTATGTAGATTGCAACCACAGTTAATAAGTGGCCTATGAGCCAAATCAGCTCGTTAGCTTGAGTTGAAGTTCAAGCCAATGTGTCAGTAAACAAATATTTATCCGAGGTAATCATCGCTCTAATTTAATTATCTCTGAAGACTGCTCGGATATACAACTGAATGTTTTTTTCCACAAAGATCGTAAAAAAATCAAGATGCATCACTACAAATTAATTAGTTTAACCTATGTCCTGTCCTGTCACTGGCGACTCATCTGTCAAAGCCATGGAGGTATTGGACGACCAAAGCCGAGACACCACAACAACAGGAGAAAAAGCGGAGCGTGCAAATGAAGTTTGAACCCTGATAAAACGTACCGTCATCGTGATGGAAAGGCAGCTTCAGTGGATTTTCCAGCAGGGATTTCAGCACGCCATGAGTCGGCGGCAGGAAAGTTGGATTTAGAGGAAGAGGTCTGGCCATTTTCTCCATATGTCTTGAAGGGCAACTGGAGAACAAAACTCGCGCAAACGAGACTAGAATTCCCCCCCTGAAAGGACGCGACCGAACTCCGTGACCGGCCCGTGGAGATCCTCGCAGGCGGTGTAAAGCGACGCCGGGGCTCGAAAGGAGAAGAGGAGAGTCCGCGCAGCAGCAGGACGGTGAGCGGCTGGCTGGCTGTCGTCGAGGCTGTCTGGCAAATAGTTGCCGGAGGAGGAGGAGGAGGAGGAGGGCGGGGGGAGCGGAGCTGACGGAGCCTCTACTTCTCCATCCATGTGCGGAGACGGGCGTCGGTGACGTCAAAGCCCCGAGAGGGCGGGGACACTTGTCGGAGTGCCTTCAGGGAGCGTCGGAAAACACGGCGTCAATTCTCCGAGCGGCTGTTTGAAGCATGCTGCCTTCAGGGACTGCTGGGAATATTGATTTTTTTTTTGTATTCTAGGCGACCATTTTCAAATAATTTGCATAAAAAACACAGACAGAGTGTGTTATCATATCCAATCACTTGAGGTTGCTTTGCAAGTTTTTTTTTTTTGGGCCTATTTTGATCAGATCCATTACTGTCAGATTTCCATTTTGAGTGAAGTGTGTTGAATATTTTGGGGTTTTATTGACTACCTTTTCACGTTTAATTAAAAAAATGTAAATATCTTTACTTGAAATTAAATTTATTCTGCTTCACACTTGCAATAATGGAAAGAGTCGTACAAACTTTGTGTGAAAAATTGCAAATCTTCAAGGTAACCAAAAGGGTGTAGGTTCTAACTAAAGCTGATAAACCTACCCCTCTTCTTTTACACAAAACAAACAAAAACAAAAGAAAAAGCCATCACAGAAATAAATGCATCACAAAAACCAAACTGATGCATTGCTGTTGTTGTTGTTGATTATTATTAGCAATATAATTTATGTTTTCAGTGGTGTATTCAAAACGAACATTTTTTTTCTCCTGTCCTGTAGCTTTTGTACAAAGGATTAAACTTTTGTAGCTTGCATACACAACAAAGAGTCAAAATGCATTTTAAAAAGGAATTAAGACACAAGAGTTTGAATCAAATTCAAAATGCTCCAATGGGTAACCTAAGGCAGCAAGTTTATCATAGTTTTATAGAGGCTAAACCTGGGGTTGGAGAAAATGTAAAATTTCTAATTTATGTGGTTTTTAGTTTATGTGTGATTACAAGTTATTTTTCATCACACTTTCCAGGTAAGAATGATATAGCTTGTGTTAGGTTGTAGTTTTAAACTAAACCTTGTAAAACTGAAAAATGTGTGTATGATAGTCCTTTATCTCATTTTCCGTAAAGGTCAAGATATTTGCTTGGAACAATAGAAACAAAACAGAAACCTCATACATCGCTACACAAAAAACAGTCTTCTGAGAATCTCTCCAGGTGCATGTGTTTACTTTTGAGACAAGTTTTCTCCCATGGAAACTGATTTGGATATAAAATGGGCTTTCAAGTCAAATCAGAGACCCTTTGTACGAAAAGTAGTTTCTGTGGTTAACCTGTGACACAGATTGTATCGCTGACTGGTGCAGTTTTTCTCTCTCTCAGACAAGACAAAAAAAGCGAGGAAAACTGTAGTTACTTTAACTTTTCAGGAGCTGTATGCTTTCCTTTGATGCTTTGCTGCTCATGTGGGTGTTTGTGACTTTAAGAATGATCCTTTTCGGGGCCATTGTGATCAGCAGTATATCTGTGCTATGAGCATACAACCCAGCGTGGACAGCCATGAATCTAAACTTGACCTACTTTCAGCCAATGGGTGTTGTCAGAGCGCAATTCTATCTGAGCAGGTCGTGGCACATGGAAACTCATGCTTTCCAGTGTAGTAACGGCTGAGTCATAGTCAGGAACCCCTGCCATATGTTTGTTTTTGATGATTAGTGAGAATGTTTCAACACACTTCTTGTTTTTGCTACAAATAAAAGGAAAAATCCTCCAACAACAAAGCTGAAAGAATGAAAGAGGAAGTAAGTCTACAACAAAAGTCTCATGAAAGGAGTTGCTTGTACAGACAGGACCAGAGTGGAACAAATCCACTTATCCCAAACTGTCCTCATGTCTTTGGAAACATCACGCCATATCAAAACTAAGATCTTATTTTCATGCCATCAAAGAAAGTCTTTGTTGTTTGGAGTCTCAGACAGGTCAGACACTGTTGCAGCTCTCTGAATTTAAACCTTTTATCTTAATGAGACTCTGCGGGGGCTCCGTGTGGACGCAGTGACCTGCTGGATCATACCAACCGCAGCTTAGTGGGTTAGGATGTTCCTGATCTGAACTGTGTCTCTGTAGGAAGCTAGTTGGTTGGTAATTAACCACAGAGTTTTGGTGCAAACATTGTGTTGTGTGCTAGCATGAAAACCACAGGCTGTGATAAAAAACAAGGGTGTGGCTGCAGAAACGTCAGCCATTGGTTTCTGCATGGGCTTTTATGGTAGTGGAAGTATGGGAAATGCTGACTCAATCTAACTGTTAAAAGATTCAGAAACGGGTGAACTGAGGTGGGCCTTAAAGCATCCAAAATTTTTCCCTTCAGTCAACACTGTAAAAAGTGAAATGTAAACAAGCAAGTGAAAATTCTCTAATTGTACTTGATATGAACCAGATTCAACAGACAAGTTCAGGAGAATGTCTTAATTCAAGATATTAAAAGACAAAAATGATGTCCAAATTGCTTGTAATAAGTTAACGACACCTGCCAAAGTGGTAAGAAAAATTTACTTTTCAAGACAGGCATGGCTTTTCAAGTTTCTTGAAATTAATTAAGTAATAATAACTTATGACTTTGGAAACACTAGAAATAAGAATCATGTCTGAAAACCAAAGAGATTTGTCATACCCCACTGACATTTTTCTTTTTACTTGTTACCATCTATTCAGACATCATTTTTATTCTTTAAGGACGTGAAATAAGACATTTCTATTGACTGATTCAGTAAATGTAGCATGACGTTACTATACCCCAAATGATGCAGAAATGGCATAATGTGTTGACTAAGGTTGTTACTGATCAGTGAGACTACTAAAGAGGAAGAGGGTGCAGAGTAAAGCAAGTGCAAACAAGACAATGGTTTCCAGAACTGCCAGGACGGTGAAGTGTTTGGTCCAGCTGGATTGGTAGAATGGATTTGTATGTTTCACCTGAGCTGACTCTAAAAGCTACGATGAAGCAAGCATTAAACTTAGTTTGTCCTCTACCGAGAAGTCACGTAAGGTTCTTGACCCTACAAGGCCCGAATTATTGAATACTCTAGAGAGAGTTCATTCTTCAAATCTGGAGTCTTCATCAAGGCTTCTTATTCATTAAAAACAGTTAAATCCATATTTAAAACTCTTAATATTACTCACTATGTGCTAAATCTTAACTTTCCCTGCCCCTGTGAGGAGATCTCTCCTGGTTATAAACCTTTCCTGACAGATCATTGGTACACTGCATGTATCTGGATGAATTTGTTTATTTGTTAGCAAAGATATGTGCATTTCCATTACACAGATTGGTTCTTGAGCTGTTTGAAGAGTAGCACAGGCTTCTGTCAAAACCAATTTCACCTGAGTTGCCCTCAAATGCTACGATGATGCAATCAATGTTTGGCCTTAAATTTGGAGTCATGTCAGGATTCATACATAACCAAAACACACTCAGCGTTTATGAATTTTTAATCAATTCGCACGAGAGAAAGCTCTTTTATTTTTGATCAGACATGGCAGGCAAAGAAAGAAGAATATTGAGATCCTCTGTATAGTGAGAGAGAAAAGACAGGGATCTATACGGAGGGGTGGCGTTGAACCAATCAGCTGCAAGGAAAAAAAACAAGCTTTTCCATTTGATTTGTGTAAAAATAAACCTCTCTAACTGAAAGAAAAATCTGTGCATGGAAATTTGTGACGTATGAGCCGAACAAAATGCGTGTTGTATGAGAGCGGTCAGCTGAACGGGGCAGCATGCCACCAAATCAGTGGGTTAGAGTTAATCAAGGACGCATAAAACAGATGATTCAAAGGAGCCTCTTCTCTGTGAAAATGTGATTTCAGACTGTGACAGAGGGCTACAAAGATGTGTGTGTGGAAGCACAGGACATTCAAAAACCTTCTGCTCAGTGTCAGGGTTAGACTTCATAGATTTTTTTTTCAATGTGACGTTGGCTGTAAAAACAGAGAAGTGTCTTTAAATTTCAGATAAATCACTTTAAAGTGACATCAGTGGTTATGAAAGAGGATGTCCTCACATGATAAAAGACTCTCTGGACACGTATTCATGTTTTCAACTAATGGCCAAGAAGTAAAGTTATGGAGAATCTTTGAAATGTTTAAACTAAAAGTAAGAAAAGACATTACGTGATTGGAAAAGCATCGAGCTACAACCGTTCTCAAACAATGCAGCTTGTTAAATGAGGACCAAATGGGGTCTAGTCCCCTCAGAAGACTGATTCAGCCCGTCTTCGATCAGACAGCAGGAACAGCTGCAAGTGAGTCTTCCTCCTCAGGTTGGCATGGATAGAAACCTGCACACCTCTGACTCTCTGTACCAACATGTCTCCACCTGAGCAGAAAGATAACATCACATGACGCCACTCTGTTTGCAGACGACAAAGAATCAGTCGACTCTGAGTCATTCCAATAAGGCTTCTGTGTTGGCACAGCAGGGGTGTGACGGCCAAGCTTTTATAAATTAGTCAGGAGGGCTGAAAGGTAATGCTTTAGCTTTCACACCTTAGGACCTTAGAAAAATTATAGTTTCATTTTCACTTCTTAAAATGTTACCTTGGAATATGTGAGCAAGATATTTGGCAACTTAACTTTCTCATGTCGACATAAAGAAACCTTGGCCGCAAAAACATCAGTAACAGGAAGCAGAGATTCTGTAGCTGAGCAGGTACTTTACATGCTGCTTCTATTGTAACTATCCTAGATGTCTGTTGTAAACGTGCGCAGATTTTCAAACCTAAACATGTTCCATATATGGTAAAAATCCCTGTATCTGTCAGTACATGGCATGAGAGCTCACTGAGAAATAACCCTAAGATGCACGTGTAGGGTCAAAAATGGCAGCTTGTTACTCTTCAAAATCTTTAAAACAAAGAGTTGTAGTATTTTCATGTTCCAGGTATTCCTCATAAATCATGTTTGTGACATGAGGCCATTTGTATTTTTATTTATTATTTATTTTTTATTAATTTTAAGAAATTGTAGTTTTTGTATCACTACTCCACTCTTCCAGAGGGTTCACTCTTCCTTTTTCTCCAGAGGCTGAAAAATAAGGGTTTTCTAAAAACAACCAGAGAGAGAGAAAAATAGTTTTATAAATGTAAATTTTTGAAAATATAAATTTTTGAAGGTTTAAATCACGCTAAGGTGCACCAGAGAGAGAGAAGTTAAAGACTGAAAACACACAATAACCATACAGGAGTTGCTGGTTCATACAATGCTCCATAGGTGGGACTTGAGATCATCTAAAAACAGTAACATGTTAATTTCTGACCTTGATTAAGGAGCAATTAACCCATGGGTGCTCTAATTATCTAGTAAATACCCCTGATGTGCTGGTTTTATGGAAAGACTGAGTTAAAAACTGAAGGTCTGGCTTATCAGTGCAGGTTATTTTAGTGCATGCTATTGAAAAATGAATATTGACATGGGTGAATCAGATTAGATCGAACATGACATTGTACACAGGGGCCTCGTAATGATACAGGCATGACAGGACCTTCCCTCCCAGCCAAAACAAACCTAAGGTGCCAGAAACAGTATGATATGTCAAAGGGTCTCACTCAAACTTGGAGAAAACAGTCTCATACAGAAGAGAGTGTTACAATTCAGTGTTTCTTCTTCCCAAGGATTCACAGAACGAACATTTCTCTTGACTAGACGAGAGCTGTATAAACATAAACACCTGTGAGTCAGGAACATTTAAAGCAGAAGCCCTGACCTGAAGTGAAGTGGGTCAAAGATGTTGTTCATTTCATCTTTATTATGAACATGATGGCTGAAAGAGGAAGGAGTCAGATAAGCTTGAACATAAAGGAATAATCCAGTAGCACTGAGGTTTTAAGCCTGCTGCTGCAGCTGAAATGATCCTGATTCTGCAACAAAACTATTCCTGTTACATAACACTTAGAGAAGCAATTACATGGACTCAGGCTGTTATCCCTCTCCCCTCACAGCGTAACAACCGAGTCTGAAAGCACACAACCGTCTCGGCAGATCCTGTGCAGTCAGACGGAGCTCTGTGAAGCTTCAATCAGAGGTTGTTTGCAGAGTATGTTCTTTAAAATCTCCCCCAAACACATAATGTACCGAACATGATGCAAGTTAGAGGCTTATTTCTGAAGTTAAACCAAGGTTGTAGACTCTCAGATTAAAGAAGAAAGAAGAAAATCAAACAATGCATTATAATTCTTTAGATAATCGACAAGAAGAAAGTATTTTAGTGGTACATTTCTTGAATCGTGCCCTGAAACAACCTTTGGGTTAACCTGAAAGGACCTCACTAATGCTCTTTTGGACTGAATTTGAGTAAATCTCTGCAGACAGGTGCACAAATCTGCTGGAAACACCTCCCTTCTGTTATGTTTTAGCTCCAAAAACTCAGCACTTATGAAGATTATCAGTAAGACAACACGCCTTGTTTGAGGAAAGGGAAATCAAAGCCTCCATGAAACCACTTCCCCTTTTTCTAAATGCAAACAGAAGTCTGTTTTCCAGCTCTCTTGTTCGATCCGACTCTCCACCTACCTGCTTATCGTCTCCCCTCGCTGGCAGGTGAGAGATGTTGAGGTGTAGGGCTGCTCATCTCCACATCCCACACACACCATTAAACACTCACATCCCTCCGTTTGCGAGCACAAACTCAGGTGCCCACACACGTCGAGAGGGCTGCAGGTGAAACAAGTGGCTGACAGATTCTGTGTATTTCTGGTAATGTTCATTTTTAGAGCAAGGAGGGGAAAGCGATGCATGCATAGATGCCCCGCTGGGTCTGCAGCCTCTTTGAGATGAAGGAGTGCAAAGGTGGAGTCGACCAAAACATCTACTGTGCTTTAAAACCAAGATATTTAAAGAGAAATGCATTGAAAGCTCAGCTCGACAAAGTACCGCATAGGGTAAAATGATGTGTGCAGACTTTCATCCATTTAAGTGATTATTCTCTCAGGGAGACGCTGTAATTTTTGTTCAAGAGGCCTTGAATGAGTGGTTTGGCAGCTCTGAAGGGAGCCAGTCACTCACAATGTTTTTGAAATTCAGTTTCATGCAGCTCTGTTGAAATGGGACCTTGGCTAATGTTCCTTTTTGGTCACTAATGCTGGAAAATAACCTGAAAACCTGTGCTGTGTTAACACTATTACACTTTGCATTGAAATCTCACTTATGTAGCTTATTTGCACGACAGAGGAGGCTAGTTTATATAGCTCATTTGTAAAATAAAGGAGAGCAGCTGATGACAGAAAAGAAGAAATTATCAAAACTTTTATTACTCAAGTTTGCATTCTGGAGTCAAAAATCTTTTCTCACACCATGGGAGATTCTGCCACACCAGACTGAGCTGATTTATTTTAACAGGCGGGTGATAAATTAAGGAAAGAGCTGTGTAATTAAGTACGGACACACAGCAGAGCTTAATGCTTCCATTAAGTGTATGAGAGCCCACTGAACAGTTTGATGAAATATTAAGGAACATGTTGGTCTAATCACTGGATCTCAGCCCAACTGAATCCCAATGGCAGATTTTCAGAACAGCGAATGATGAGTGCCAAGGCTGACGTAGAGAACTGGGTTGTGAATAACAAACCTTAATCACTTCTCTTTAGCTAAGTTATTGTCAAAACAATAGTGGTTTATGACACAAATATAGGTCAAAAGTATAAGTTTTGACCCTTAAAACCTTGAATCTGTCTGTGCTAGATTTTCATGTGACTGATAAGAATCTAGCTGGTTTGCAATACATTGGAGGCCTCAAACACCAAGGTCAGCCCACAGCTCTACCCCCAGCCAGCCCCCAGAGGACTGGCTAATCAAAGGTAAAAGGGTTTGCAGCAAGAAGTCTTAAAGCGACAGCAGCTAAAACAAAGGCAATTAATTTCAAATAAGATTAAATCACAATGTGGCCTGTCGCAATATTCTTATCACAGGCAGTGAAATATTTCTTTAATCTGGAATGTGTCAAAATATCAGATAGATTTTTTCGCAGAAGATGTTTGAAGACTATCTCTGCAAGAGAAACAATCTAAGAAGTGAGAAGTGTCAAAAACTGCAAAAAGTAGCATTAATACTGAGTTCAAGGTGGCAACATTGGTCCAAAGGTAAGAAAATTGAAAAAAAAAAAAAATGGAGGAAAACTTGGAAAATAGTCAGAAGCAGCCAAAGTATGGTCCAAAAGTGGCAAGAAAGGAGTGATAAGAGACTACAATGGGCAAAAATCAGTCAAGGCAAAAAAAAAAGAAAAAAAAGAAAGGGATTCATGTAGAATTAATGTCAATGTTCATTCCCAAAAATGTGCCTGTATAGCAACACATAAGATGGTGAACCTGAAAATAATTGCATCATAAATTGCAATTGCACTATAGGGGAAAACATAATTGCGATTAAACTATATTCGCGAATAGATCAGCCCTATTTCATTCACAGGCTGAAATATGTTTTTTTTACAACACCAGGGAGAGAAAAACAGGGGTGTTGTTTCATTATTATTTTTAGCTGTAATCATTTCTAACTACAATGGGGGCACCAAAGGGACAGGATTGAATCTTGAACCCCCTCTTTAAAATGGCTGAATGATTTTTGACAGATTTAATCAAAGTGTTGTGCACAAGTAGGCAGTAATCTGCAATTTCTGGATGTTACTTCCATATTTTGTATATATGCACACACATTGTTGTGCATCATCCTCTTTTGTTATTGCATCCTGTCTTCTCCACACCCCATCACCTCCTCATCCTTCATGTAGCACTCAATATTTCTGCCTGTATGTAGCGATAGTGAGTGGGGGGTGTTTCTTGGAAGAGACACCACACGGGGAAGCCTGATGGAAACAGCCTGCCAAAACAAGCCTGTGAGGATGAAACAGAAGGGCCTCTCCCTTTCTCTCCTCTCCTCTCCTCTCCTCTCCTCTCCTCTCCTCGAACATGCACACTGATCAGACCTTGTGCTCATATTTGGTTTGTGATTCAGCAAAAGGAAACATAGTATTCATGCCTGCTCACACATGCAGAAAGAAGGCCTGAGTCTCTCTCACTTTCTGTTTCTCTCTCTCTCTCTCCCTATAAAACATGAATCACACACACACCCCTGCTGTGTTCCCAGATTTGTATGGAGTCACATGCTGTCAGCATGGACAAACACGTTTCACATGCCCTCTCTCATCCTTTACTCTGCCCCCTTTCTTCTTCGCCCTCGTTTCCGGTCATCAAAGCTTTTTTGTGGCGATGACGTTACTCATCTGTGTGACATCTTATCTCCACATTCTGCCGCCTCCAGGAGGACAGTGTGACACGGAAAACAGGAAACAGGTAGTGTGCCTATGTCCACATGGCACGGCAGACCATTTGAATTCAGATCTTTCATTTTCCATGACACAGTGCATCGATAATCTGAAGATGTCTTAACTGCAGATCTGCATGGAGTTGATATTTCGATCTTTGGATCATAAATGAGACGAAAAATGGCATCTGATAATTTGGCAGTTGTTCGTCTCGACAGGATTTGATCCAGGACTCATGGTATATTCATCTCTCAATTACTTTTTCTACTCCTTTTACACATTTGAGCTTTAAATGCCTAGTTTTCTTTTTTGCTCCCTCCTTTTCATCTGCATTCAATGCGGCTAATGCAGGAAGTAGTCAGTTTTGCATGAGATAATGCGGCACTGCTTCATTTGCCTCTGGTACTTCTGATTTGTTTGATAATCTTTGTTTAAACCAGCCGCTGCAGCCTCTTCAATGTTTAACAAACAAGGGGAATTGTTCTCAATGGCTGGTGAGTGTTCATTGTGAAAGATGGATGTGTTATCCATCTCCAGGTGAAATCCTGCTTTAGCTGGACCAAAGGTTATTTAAGTTCAGTGGCAACGTGGGAGTGGGCCAAGTATCCTAACAGGCTGCTCATAATCCGATAATGTTTTACGCTCCTTCAAAGAACCAGGTTGCTTGAATGAAATGGGTTAAGACCTGAATTTGTCGGGCATATACCGAGGTATGCAGAGTGAATTAACTGAATGAACGAGACACTCAGCGTCCTTCAGGCCTGTCTTGTTTCCACTGCACCAGTGTTAGTACAAAAATAGCAGCTGCTTCCCCGGCTGTACTGTCCTCAAGCCTTTTAGTGACTAGAGCAGAGCTGGGCCAGTGTCTGCAGAGTCATCCAAGGCTTCAGAGAGAACAGAGGGTGGGAGGAGCAGGGGGATGAGTTGAGTGTGTGATCCTGTGTTTGAGGGGTTGGGAGGTCCTCCAGTTTTTGTCACAGCAGGCTTTTGGGAGCACTCCATCCAGCCTTTGGGTGCATTTATTTGCCAGGATGCTGGATCCCCTGTGACAGGGCTCAACTCAGGACTCAGTTCAGGTTAGGATAGGGTGAGGCTGAACTTGTGAAGGCAGATGAAATGAGACAGTGACACAAGTTCAGTGTATTTCTTTGTATTTAGTCTGATTCTGTTCAAAATTTTTAAGTTTAACCTTACAACTATATCTACAAACCACACAGAGACTTTCTCTGACTTTCTCCTCATTCATCCCAAGGCTTTTCTGAATGGATACAACTTAAATGAAATAATCCGCTCCAAGATAATTTTTTTCTAAATGCTACTTTTCAGCTCAACTTAGCTTCCTGGTCGGGTTGAACAGGACAAAATTGATTTATGGCACGCCAAAATCTTCATGACAACACCACACTGGCTGGTAAAGTTTAGCAGTGAGATATAAGAAATCTAAATGGAAGAGTGGTGGGGCTAAAACACAATAGTCTATCAATATAATGAATAGTCAGGCTACGTTTGCCCTGGTTGGTACCAAGAGTCACTAATGCTACTGAAATGTCTCAGAGCACCAGGCTGTGAGTGGCACTAAATGTAGCCAGCTGCTAAACTTAGGTACAAACTGAGTTCACACAGTCAGCTTGTTGATAGATGCATTAACGTGCTGTGTTGAATCAGGTGAAAAGTTATCTTGAAGAAAGACAGTGAGAAGAAAGACACGAGAAGATATGATCGCCATTAATTTTTCCAAAACAACTCGAAACCAAAACTAACACATGCCTTGGTTCATCACTACAATGGGGAATGGGGGGCATGTACTCTGATGGTGTCAGAGTTATGTTATTAAGAAGCTGTTTAGTACTTTTCAAATATTTCTAGTGTTTTGCTTTGCATCATCCAGTGGCCTCAGTCTTTTCCACATTTGAAGGATGCTGATATAACTTTTGTTGATGCAATTTAGAAACTCAAAATATAAATTTTGTCTGTCTAAAACAACCAAATAATTTGATTAGCATAATTTTCCATATAAGATGCTGAACATTTGGAAATTTGTGGGATAAATGAATTAAAACAATTATTTGAAACATTTTACAATGAGTGCTGGTTTGACTCGAAAAAGAACTGGTAAATGTGGCCTCAAGAGCATCTCAAGGCCTCAGTGAAAACTGTCTACCTGCTGAGTTGAGCCACCAGAGTCAAAATTAAACCATCACTGAAGTAGTAACCATGTCGTATCATGAAGGCAGAAAATAGTCGACCACTAGCTTTGACCAGCTGATGGGAGGATTACTGGTAAATCCACCAGTGTCCTGGAAATCTGAACAAGCCACCTGCAAGAGTCTGAGGCTACTTTAGATCATCACAGTCACACCGGAGTTACAATAGAAAAGAGAAAATCAGAGGTTTGGTTTCACTGAATTAGATAAAAACCTGATGAGATCTTGCTCAGAGGGTTAGCAGCAGACATCAAATTCAGTAATGATTAATTATAGAATCTCTTCTCTTTCACATGCCTTGTGCACACATACACACACACACACCTGCAGCTCCTACTTAACAAGAGTAAATTGCACCCAGAATAAAGGATTAGTCCGTGCTCTTGTAACCCACACTTATGTCACCTCATTGAGAAAAAATCATGGCAGGAACACGTGAGTGACACAAAGATAACTCCTCAGAGAGCTGAGTGAAAACACATATCATTGTGAGACCTGATTCATCTGAGTGCAAGCCCTCGTCAAGCCGGGACACAGAAACCCAACACCTTTGATGGTTGTCGTTGTTACAATCGCAATTTGAAACCTCAGAAAATGAGCGGTTACTCAGTTTCCTGGCAACATCATCCTTGAGCCAGGGTGAGTTTAAGACACGAGGAGAGGGTTCATGCTGTCACTCTTACATACTCTCTTTTACACGACCCAGTTTCACACACACTCAGCCAATCACCTCCTGACTCCATGGCTTATTTACGTGCTTACTTTAACCCGCTCGGACCATTTCTGTCTCTGTAGAAATTAGCAGCAGAAGCAACGAGTTTAACCTGCAGCTCTGAGCTGAGCAGTCAATTTTAACCCTCTGCTTCAATAACAAAGCTATTTCTGTCAGCCTGACCAGCACAATAATCACAGAACAGTGTGGGAGGATGTTCCTCGGCAGCTCCTGGCTGGAGGAGGATCAGTCTGGAATAAAACATGCCTCACTGCATGTTTGATATTTTCTTACATAATTCTTGTTAGCTTCCCACAATGCACTAAAAATCATCCGAAAGGCTTTGAAAATATGACAAGAGGCTTGTTTATCTGCTCTGGTGAAGGTAAAGAGCTATCATCTATCAAAATCTATCATCAAGGTTTTATGACATCCTTCAAACAGACTGCAGCTGCTATGTTAGTGTCACAGATTTAACGGATAGACGTACCAAATACTCTGCTACAAAAACATCACATTCATCAAACAATCCATTTTTGTCTACTTTTGGATTGATTGGTTAGTGTATTCCCACAGCAGGGGGTCAGCGTTCTCCATCATCACTTGTCTGGGGCTCAGAAAATTTGGAGGCCCATGCGCTGAGAGTAACATCAAATCTCTGCAAACTCACACCTGATAATCCAGGAAGATCTGAGTCAGAAGAAGATGGCAGCAGTGCTGGCCCAGCTCCTAAAGGGTGCCTTGAGGACACGAACGGAGGCAGAGCTGCAATATGACATGGGTTTGAAGTCATCTACTTTGCTTCCTCTCTGAATTTATTTCCACAGTCATTGCAAACTCCAATGATCCTTAGGCTCTCCATGGCATCACCAAACCATATCAGCTTCCGATTGTGGGACATCCAGAGACAACCTTTGATGCATAAATATAACTGATGCATAAAAATGAAAACAAAATTAACCTGTTGGTTATGTTGCAGTTAAAGTCATTCTGGATAAAACTGGTGAGCTGTAGCTCTGCTAAACAGCTGGGAGGGGCTAAGGTGCGCTGAAAGGGTATACCCAGAATGCCCCAGAGAACTGTAGCCTAACAGTTATTGTTACCGTGAGTGGGGAGGGAACACGGTGGCACAGGGTGTCTGCGCTTCACAGCATAGACGGTAAGGGCTCTTTGTGGTTAAAAAAAATCATACCAGTCTGATGATGTAAAAAATGTGGAACTGTAAAGAATTTCACAGACAGCGCTGTGTGTTGGACTGGTGCACACAGCACCATGTAGTTTAGTGGTACAAATACCACTCATGAAATACTAAAAACATTGGAAATCACTGCACATATAGTCAACAATGAGTTATTGTATTTCTACAAAGCAGATACCTGTAAAATACTGAATTTTTAGATTTACACAGCAACATATCTAAATTCAATTATAATTAGTTGCTATATTTATTTTTCTAAGTAAGACACTAAAATTACAGTAAATTATAGGCAGCAGTTATACCTGTTAATTTCTGTTATCTTGCACTAAAAAGTTTTAAAATGTAGAAATGCGTCATGTTTTCAGAATATGGTCAACAGAAATTTGCTTTGAATGTTTAAAATATCTATCTAGCTTCGTTGTGGCTTGCACATCTTGTGGTAGAAACATTCTTTGTGCACTGCAAAATATTTCAAATTTCTTTGCTATAATTCCTCTCAACTTAATTCCTGCAGCACATTTCAGCACTTTGAGGTTTTTATAATCTCAAAATGGGAGACACCACCCATACAACTCTACTACTCCGATTAGAAAAAGCCCTGCTGTTGTGATGTAATGCTCTGACTTTGCGATGATGCTATGCACTGAGGACAATCTGATCTCATCTTGTTTATCCGCCCGACTCTCGAGGCAGGAACAGGGTTCGCAAGCATGCCAGCGTGCATAAAAGCAACAGAGGGGTTGTTCGAGGTGAGACGCGCTTCTTGTTTGTGCAGCTTTAAGGGTGGAGGTCAGGATGGCGCTCTGGGGACATGGCAGATGGCAGATGTAGATTCAGCACTGAACTGACCACGGGTTGACTGACGCTGGTGTGTCAGCAGAATTTTTCTGCATCAGGAACATCTTGCAGAAATGTTAATGCAAGACTGCAGGGGCAGAAAGAGCATCAATCTTTGATTATACAACTTCTTTATCACTGTAAAGCACGCTCGATTACAGCACAGAACCCAAATTGTCTGCAGATACAAAGACAAAAACACTTTACAGAGAGAATTGGGAACCATTATGGCTTTAAGTTTGGAGATTTCCTGTCCTTATTTGCCACAGAGCTATTTTTTATCCATCAAAAGCTAAAGGGTGCATATTCACCAGAATTTATGGATAATGTGTTTTTAAAGCAGCATCCCGTCCTGCGGAGAAAAATATTCTGATCCTTTTTGAACCTTTTCTTTTTCTGAAGCAGACACTGCCCTCCATCTCCATCTCTGCAGGACATGTTGGATGAGTTTCTGTTGTTCCCTGTGGAGGCTGAGCCAGAGAACAGCATCATCTCTAAACCCACCGCTGAGCCGGGCAACAAAGACGGTGAAACATGCAGGCAGCTGTGTGGGCTGCATGCTCCCACTGAAACCAGGATAAGATGGTACATGCTCCGTGTTATCCACCAGAAGAATTCTCATGTACATGCACTGTGTTTCCATAAGCCTGAGTCGAATGTGCATGAGTCATGAAATGCTGGCTAAAGGCACAAAATGTCACAATGAAAGAACATTTTGGTGTTGTGTATTAATATTGCCGTTTTAATTAAGAAATTTAAACAAAATTTATGTTTTCTTTTACTGAAATTTGCTAAAATGGTTGGAAAATGTAGTGGCAGTAACGTTCCTGGATGTTCAGACTAAATGTGTGCAGAATGTCAGACTGTTTCATATTCATGCATTGTAGAAATCCTTCAATCTGTCTGTAAACTGATCAAAAACTCCAAAAATGGCATCAGATCCTTACCAAATCTTCACAAGAGCCTCTGCTCATGGCTCAGCTTCCAACAGGCCTCCAGGAAGCTGGCCAATCAGAGTGAAGGGGGCATGTTGAGTGGTAAGCCTCAAAGGGACAGAGGCGAAAATGAGCAGCTGAAATAAAGGTTATCTAAAACACCTGTGAGGGAAAGAATGGAGATTTTTTTGAGCTGTAAATAATTTCAAGCAATTACAGGGGCACGAGAGGGACAAATTAAAGGCTCAAAAATACAATACCCCTGCTTTAAGATACAAACTGTTACAAATTTACAGTAGGCTGAATGTGTAGATTACTGTAAAAGTTAACAATAACAAAGGAAATGCCAATGAAATAAAAAAAAAAAATTTCTGGGTGTCCAGTGTTTTAATTCTCGTGGTTCAGACCAATAGAAAGCAGAAAAAGAAACATAGCATTGTATCACATGCAGACAGTTGACCTCTGACTCAACCATTGGGGTCATTTTATTCCTCATTGTGCTCCAGTGTAACTCTTACATCACATTTGCACCCTGGGAAAACTTTAATAATAGACTCAGTGCACTGTAATGTTCCCTGACACATTACAAAAGTTCCCGTAAAAGAAACCACCTTATTAAAAGGAAGGCTTATAAAGATCGTCAGCTTCACCAAACAGTTGTTATTTACCGTCCTCGTCCACGCCTTCATACCTGTGAAGTGAGGCGCCTTTCCTTTTGAGCAGCTGACTCAAGGAAATGAATAATCTATTGTTTAGAGGAAGCATTTTTGGTTTCAGATTTTTCTTTTTAAATCCAATGTCTTTCATGTTTATCAAATGTAATGGCAAAAGTCAACACCAAGGGTGAATCCATACGTGAAAAACTGCGAGGCGGACCAATCCGACATTTTGTTTGATGGGTTTTTATCACACTAAGATGAAACCATGACATATTTCAGAACATCCGTAATCTCCATCTGTTAATGAGGAAAGGAAAAGGTTATCAGAACCTCAGCAGGAAACGAGGAGCTGATTTATTCCTGCTCACACGTCGTCTTTATTCTGAGCAGAGCATCAATTTGAAACCTGCAGGCTTTGTGTTCGGAGGCATTCAGCCTTTCAGTCAATGGCATTAAGGCGACGACAGCTTACATCATCTGTGCTTATTATGTCGCTTATTTATTCAGCCTGGAGAAAATGAGAAAATTGTAGAGGGAGGAAGGGGGACAATGAGGGGCCGTATGAAAACAGTTAAGGGTGGGAAGAGCACCTTTTAGAAAGAGAAGGAACAATAGTTGAACAAGATACGTATGTCTCTAACTACATGTAAGGAAGTTTAGGTGTTGGGTTTTTCTTGTTTCTTTGTGAAGCATCTGAAAAACTTTTATTAAGAGTCTTGTTTTCGATTTGAGATCTGCTTTTGGTCTCCATCATTGCCTTTGGTGTTTTAGGCACTGAAGGTGGTGTGTGGCCAAGATTTACGACTGCAGCAGCAAAAAAAGCAGAAGAAGTTATCTTTTTTAACCTCTTGGTTTTTTTCAGCATTCAAAGCATCAATATCTGTTATTCTTGAGATAAGTGTTGGTCATCTGATTACTTTAAGATCATACTATGCTATTTTTGTCACTCAGCTTTTGTTCTCCACCACCTCATGGATAACACTGGGCTTTCAGGTGTCAAATGATCCACTTAATTCAATAGAGAGCAGTGTGTGTTAGTATTGTGGCTTTTTTCAAAAGGTCTTAACTGGTATAAATCTTTTAGTACAGAAATAAGACTTAAAGAAATGAATTATTTCAAAGAAAGCACAAAAAATGACCAATAATTTTTGATCCCCATTTCTTGGCACCTGATGCACTGCAAAAACTTATCTCAACAGAAGTGTTATGTGGTTTTTTTGATTACTAAAAATTGTCTCAATTGATCTTTAATTTGATTAATTTTAATGTAACTCATTCCTTGAGGACCAATTTTATCTCACTGTTTGGTCTCTGCCATCATGATAGAAGGACCTGTCTTTTTAAACATGCTCACTCGCTCTCTTCTATCCTGCATGATGACCACTCTAGAAGACTGAAAATAGAAATTTGCCCAAATCCAGTCTCATTATTCTTGAAAGCAAAATATGGGAAGACAAGATTTAAACAAGTTCAGGAAGTAAGTTTGTTCTGGTACACTGACCCACTTTACAGTGACAGTAAAAAATGTTTTGGTTCCTCCTTTGTTGACTGTAAATTTGAAGATAAGACTCATCAGATTTCAAGATGACTTTTTGGTAACTTTTTGAGAAGTTCCAGAATCAGATTTCAAACTTTTTGGGGTTGATTTATTCTCATCTGATACCCAAGTCTGAAAAGGAGCAACAGATACTCTCCATGATTGTGTGGTTTAAACTTGCAGGTATGATGTTGTCGTGTCCTCTGGAGTTGCATGAGTCTGTTTTTTTTGGAGCCTGAAGAAATGGAGATGATGTCTCACTATCGAAGACATTTTCAACAATATCTATCAAACTGGTGTAACTCAAACACACCCAGAGCTGTATTTTGGAGGCGCTGACTGAACATTTATTTACACCTCAGTGATTAAATCCATCCTGACAGGCTGCAGCTCATTGTGCCCCAAAGTGTGCCTTAATATAAATCTGAGGTGAGAGACCCTGAGAAGACTGAAACCTCTCTAGGCCACCAAAAACAAACGTGTCCTCCTTTACTCTTAATTATTTCCTTGCTGTCTAACATGGAGAAAGATGGATCATAAACATACCCGTCATTCAACAGATGGTCGACTGATTCTGAAAGCTGAGCGCTGCTACTTATAAATTCAAAGTGTTTGTTTGTGCTGTACTCTCAGATGGAGTCGGCTCAGGAAGAAAAACATGCCACAAAGTGCATCAATCACAGATTATCCAAAGTCCTCTGAGTTACGTAACCGCTCTGCATTCCAGGTAGGATCCCAGCCCAGGCTAATGCCCCTGTGGACTGAATACAGACTCATTTGGCACAAATATTTCATAGCAAAAGGGCCCAGAAATGCTGCATATACCTGCACGCACTCAGACCGTAGTGCGCCTGCCAGATTTTACTGATGCCCCGCAGGCTGTGGTGACATGAGATGAACTCACTCTGAGTTCACCACGTCTGGGTTTATTTCATGTTAAAACATTTTCTGATCTGCTCTTCACGGCCTCAGAGGGTTTTTATTCATTGCCTCCTCATGCCTGCTCATTCAGGGTCCATCTGTGTCTCTGTGGCATGACATTTGCAGATTTGTTATCTGAGGTAGCAGTTTTAGGTGTTAGAGTGAATAAACCAACAGTTTCACTTTAATCTCCCAGCTAAACATTATCTCAGGGAGAAGCGGTTGGTGTGTGAGAGTGTGATGTTGCTAGGTGGGTTCCTCCTTTGCTCTGCACACCACTGGGCTGCCTGCATGTCACCCAGATCACAGACAAAAACCCTCACCGCACAATCATTCCAGTTGCTGAATAATACAAAGCAAACAGTGACCTACTTTCGAAGTAAGGAACAAGCTCCAGAGAAGACCCGGAGTGGAGTCAGAGTGAGAGCGGACTCACGGAGGAGTTCAGACGGATCAGGAGGCCGGTTTTCGTGTAAGGACAGAGGCGGGGGGAGGCGTGACTGTGCTGACAGAAAGCATGATAAGCCATGTGAGCTCTGAGTCCGCTCCACACGGCCTGCAGCTCCCTGGCCATGGCTTGTCCCCGACTTCAAATGTGATTAAACAGGCAGGCACAAGAATACTGCAGCGAGCCCCTATCCTGGAGGCCTCCCTGCACAAGGAATGCAGTTCACAGGAACAGGGCCTCACACTTGTGTCATACAATCAATCCGGGCTATGAAAACTTTCTGACCCTCTTCTGGTTCCTCTGCATTCTTACTGTATTTCAACTTTTGTTTCTATCTCTGTGAGTGCTGCAGGGAGGACGAGATGTTGCAGTGAGACTTTCTGCTCCCTGACCCGAGGAGGAGAAATCAGGAAACAAAACCACGAATCCTCTTCACTGTCTCTGGGAGATTAATAATTGTCGTTTTTGAGTTAACAGTCATTAAAACATTTCTCAGTCAGTAATTAAGAGGCTAATTACAGGCTGATCTGGGCTGGTTATGTTTAGTAATGACACTAATTAGTGAGCGCTGCTAACGGCTAATTACTTTTAGTCATCCGGGGCTCTCAGTGAGCCTGAAAACACACATTTTATCTTCCAAACAATGACACTTATTCAGGTTATTACTCATCAACTATAACATATTCATATGGTCTGGAGTGGGGGTTAAACAATTCAAAATCACACTTTAAATTCAGATTGAAAAAAAATGACTAAATGCTCTGCACACATTTCTAGTGAGTTTTAAACTCTCTGAAGCTTTCTTTTTATCTCTTGCTCCAAACATCACACTCTGCCTGCTGCAAGTCGTCAGTCATAAAGTCTCAAGGTCACCAAAGTACCAAAGTTCATTATTGTCACACATGGAGCCAAAACAAGCAACAGAAGATATCTATTCACATGAGGAATGTGTGAGACGGGGCATCTTAAGGTTTTTCTATCTGCGCTCTTTGATTAACTCTGAGGCTGCTGCAAAGTCAATCCAACGATCAATCCTGCGCTTGGTATAGAATATATATTTTTTATTTTAATGATTTATTGTCTATTAATTTGTCTGCTTTCTTGGATATTTGGAGGGAAGAACCAAAAGTGAAGTTGTTTTTGTCTCTATTCTGGTCAAAAAGCTGATGTATTTATTTCTTGTCAGTCCAAAAAGGAGCGTGTCTTATGAAATGATCATTAAAAACCATTCAAGAAGACTTTAAAGTCAAGATCGAGGCCAATAACCCATCAGGAAAATGCTAACAGTGATTCACTTTGAGGTTGTTTTTTTTTTTGCAACCACTTTTGTGCAAATATATAAGTAGGTCGCAATCTTAATGTCTTCTAAACTGCAGACTTAGAAAAAAACTCACTCCCTGTACAGTGCACAGTGAAATTAGCAATACAGACGGGAAACAGTTTTTGTACCAGGTTGTGAACATGTTAATTTTTGGCGCAGTGAGTATTTGACTTGTGGTACTCCAGGAGCCAGCCTCAGGTGAAGAACAGAAGACTTTAGAAACTCTGCATTGTATCAAATTTTCAGACCAGCGATTGGCGCTTGGTTCAATCACACAGGTTGAGTTTTCCCCCCTGGCCAGTGGAAAAAATGCAGGTGTCAGGCAATTCTGCACCTGCTTTGACTGAGCCAAAAGGCCATAAATATGATTTTTAAATAACACTAATGTGGCTTGAAGATCTTTGAATTAATCTTTTTCAACCATCTGAATTAAATACCTGATATTACTGGTCAACACCCAACAAGTGTGCAGTTTTCCTCAACAACAAAGTGTAGCCATGGACAGCCTGATCCCCCAGCGCTCAATTAAATCAATCCATGGAAATTTGTTCACTATAAATATATTGAATAAATGTTTAAATGTGAAGACTTTTAATTTAAATGAAGCTGAGATTAACGGCAGGAGCAGAGGTGAACATTAGAGAGGGAAATGCAGGACATGTAGTAGCTCAGGACGTAGTATACTCCGACTCTCACTGAGTGGTAAAAATAGACAGCGGTACACACACACACATACACTCGCGCTCAGGCCAAACATGAACTAGACTCAAGGTCATGTTTGGAGTATAGCTAGGCCTCTTCTAGAAACACCACTTGGAGTCAGTTCAATTCTTTTTCTATATCATGGATTCTGATTGTCACTACTTCAATGAAGCCAACTGTTTCAGAGTGCGATCTTTGTTGTCATGGTTGAATCCTTGAGTCACCGTTTCAGATCTACAAATTTTGATACCTCTAAAGTGTCCTAAAAACAATTATTATACACAAGGTGTCATAATGTCAAGTTTTCTACTCAGAGCCAACAAAAGCACAGCACTAAGGACTATTAAGAAAACATATTTCATGAGGTGAAAACTCTTTCAAAGATGTGTCCACCTTTTTTCAAACAACAAATGTAACTTAGCTGATGGCCATTCTTCATTTTTGGTGGATTAGCTCAAACACTGCTCCTCTATTTAAGACTTGATAAGAGGCTTGACCTTTGACCTCACTTGGAGGCTGTTTTGTCTCATGCAGCTGTCTATGAAAATTCAGAGCTCATGAATACCAATGTGTGGACATTACATCAGCGGAAGAAAAGGGAAAAGCACATAGAACAAACCTTCACAAAACATCCAGCTGCAGCACAGAGATGTTTTCTAGTTTTTTTTTTTAACAGAAATTGTGTACAAATCCATTAACAGCAATTTAAAAAAGGAAAAAAAGTACTCAGGTTACTTTCCAAAAGCTTATAAAAATTTATAACTTTCAGCTTGCTGATGATGAACCAAAGGTTTTACTGATCTGATATTTTATGCTGTTTTGGACACATACTGTGAAATCCCTTATATACAGCCCAGACAGGTTGATTTTCCCTGCAGATCTGATGTTTCTCCCCCATTGATTTACAGTTGAGTGAAGACAAACTAGCAGCTGTAGAACTACAGTCCATACTCCTGCTATGAAAGAGGACTTAAAATAAACCATCACAAAAGAACCGCTACACATGTGTGTCTTTGTATGAGAGACAAAAGAGAGCCGGTTCTGCTCACATGGACAGAAGGAATCAGCGTGTCCCTCTAACCAGGATTACTCAATCATCATGGAGGCTGAAGTGTGTTGATCACAGCTTCGAGGAGTCCACTTGTCTCTACGAGTGGTCGCCGTGGATGTCGGACCGAGGATGTTACATGTCAGTGTGATGCTGGTTGTGCAATATGATCTCATAAGACAAAGAAACATGTCATTTCACATGTTTGGTTGAAAGTGTTTCATGTCAATAAAAGTGGCTGATCGATAAAACAAAAGTGGGAGAGCTAAAAAAAAAAAAATGTTGTTCTTGAAGTGTCCACTAGAGCCTGGCTCCAAAAAGGGGCCCATTTCAGCCACTCTTCACTCCTTTTTTTTGCCACTTTAGGACCATCTTTGCTACTTTCTGACTCTTTTGCAAGTTTACTCCTAATATTCTTGCCAATTAATCTTTCTCTTTAAGCATTGTTGCCACCTTAAACTCAGTTTTAATAATACTTCTTCCATTTTTGCCATTTTGTATCCGATATGACACATTTCAGATGAAAGAAATATTGCACTTGTATGCGTTAACAATATTGCAGCAGGCCAGATTGAAACTCAATCTGGTTTGCAATTAAATGCCAAGCCCTAATTTCTAGCACTTAATTTTTAATGCAGTTGCTTCTTAAGCAAAATCACTTGGCTTTTCCGTGTTTCTTCAACCCCATCCCACTGCTTTCAGCTAAAGACTTATGTTGTGTGGAAACAGCAAACATATATAAAGTTGTGGCGCATTTGATTTGGTAAATATTTCTCAGTGCATTCTCAAAAATGTACAAAGCTGAATACAAAGCAATGTGAAGCAAACTTAACTCTAGCAGGAGTAAACAGTGGATTTGATGAGAACTATTTTCAGAGGCAGATTAGTCCACATTTGGTGCTCTAGTGAGTATTTGGGCCGGCATGACGTGTGTGGGATTGGGAAATAAACAGGAGTGTGTGTAAGTAAAGAAAGAACATGTCGTGCAGTGCAGCAGTGTGTTTACTAAAATGGATTGGAGTCTGGAGTTTTTAATATACAGACTCACATGCTTTGTTGTGATTTTTCCACTGATACAAGTTTCCAACCAGCCTCAGGTGAACAGGTGCTTTTTCTCTTGAAAACATGAGCAGCCTCAGTGTTATGAAAGGTGCTGTCATCAGAGAATTGGTCGTCCTGGAGACGTGATGCAACAAATTCAACCCAGTCTTTATATCATGTTGTGAAGTGAGCAGTACAAAACGAGAACGTGGTGCGAGATGTGATCTTTGCAGCAACAGGAAGTCCTGTTATTGGACAGCGATGGTGGCAGCCGTTCTCACAAAGCTGTGGTGCATTGGGCTCAGAAATCAATTAGCGAAGGAAAAATCATTGCCTAAAACACATTATGTCTGTGTACCGGCCGTGCTTAAGCCCACGAGTGCTACACTGGCAGCAGCTGCAGTGTGAAAGCAGCCTCGTTGTTTCCTTGGGAACTGAGAGGAGGCTTTCCATCTCTGAGCAGAGAGCTGCAGCACCGTGACACTCACCAATTAAGGGGCGACAGGCCAGCAGTGCTTTGCCTCTTCCCTTGGCCTGGATAAATTATTTTCAAGGGCCTTTCCAGCCACCTTACTGAAGAATGCAATTAAAACAAAAGCAGAGAAAAGCTCACGTACATATTAAAACTTTGGCATCAATTATATGACGCGGGCCCAACTGATTCATAACATATCAACCTTTCTATCCAAGTAAAGGAATCTTTGAGGACATTTGTCCCCTTCCATGAGTCTGAAGGCCTCAAATTTCAATGTGGGGAACAACAATTTGCTGCATAAACACTTAAGTCATCTGAATATTCATATTTTATACTCCAAACTGAACATCTGATCCAAACTGCAGCCATAAAATCACAGGAATCACAAAAAAGTGTCATCTGAGGAAATCTGGCGTCTTTGAAATTAGTGGATTAATTGACCTGCTCACTGAGGATCAAGAATGAACAGGGATTTATCCTGTGGAAAGCATTAAAAAAAGATAAAAATGTGATAATGCTAGGAGTAAATTTTGATTTTTGTTTGACCTTCTTCGCAATTCTGTTTTCAAAATGACTCTTGGCATAAAATCTGAAAGGGTGTCCTGAAAATGCAAGACCTCAGAAGTCCAAATAGAAAATCTGGTGAGATAAAGTTATAAAGAAATAACTTGTTCTGCACAGTGTACATCTGAATTGGATATGGTTTATCCTCTTGGGACCAAGTATGTTAACAAATTTATCTTGATATGTGTTTAAAATTTGAAGAATAGTCTTGACCTTATAGGTCATGCAAATCAACAGTGTATTAAAAGAGTAGACATGATTCATCCTCAGAGGGACAAGAATATGACACACATAAAAAAAAAAAGAAAAAAAAAGATTTGTTGTACATTACACTTCTTCCCTGAAAATCCAAAGCAAAATCAAAAGAGGTCATGGAAAGATCTCACACTGCTCACACAGAGTGAGTCAGCTCAAATTCATGGTCCCCAGAGGATGGTTTATAGTGTTACCTACATGCACTGCAAAAACGAAAATTAGAGCAAGTGTTTGGGTCTCTTTTTTAAATGAATGGATTTATTTTATACAAATAAATAAGCCAGATTCACATCACAAGTAACTAAAGGGTTATTATTTCAAGATAAACACCATGAGCTATCCTTGGGGGAGTATGAATATGCCTTCTTAATCCACTGTTAAACTGAATTTGAACATTTGTCTGATAGTTTTTACCATTTAACTGAAGCTTTTCCTACATAATGAATGAAACTTACTTGAGATTCTTTTTTTCTTTTTTTTAGCCGTTTTGATTCTCTGTACAAAGCTTGTACCTCTTCTCCTGAGTCCAGAGGTTTATAGGTCAGTGAAAATGTTTCATTTAGGGCATTCGGTTCAAATCATTTATTCCAACAGGAAACACAACTCTCTGTGAGAGCAAACGTCACTGTGTAAATGAATATTGATGGTGGAGATACAGGGCTCTGCTGCGGGTTTCAAACATTCTTGTAAAGGAGCCAAGTGGACATGAGATGTTGGGTTGAATGTTATGAAATAGATGAATGCCTGGTTGAATCACTTCACCCAGCAGCTGCTGTTACGTTAAGACGTTTTGACTTCAGATCAATACATTTAGCAGTGAATGATGATTGATCATAAGATTTAAAAACCCAGACTTTACAAAAAGTCTTATCAAACTCAGATCTCCAACGACGAATTTATCTTTATCTTGGTCAAAAATAAAAGTCCCCTGACCGATTTCTTGGAATCCTCTTGAAACAAATTTTCCGAGAGGTAAAGCCATCCAGTGTTCACAGATGAAATGGGTCATGATGGAACAATTATGATAATTTGTGCCACGATCATCCTGATTATATTTTTGACGTGAGCAGAAAAATACTAACTGCGTTTGAGCGGATATTAAAAGCAAACATTGTCATCAGACTGGGGTTAAATTTGGCACAAATTCTGGCAGTGCACTGAGGTCAGTGGGAGTTGGGAGATTCCTTGAAAGAGGGTTATGAAAACTTCTAGCTTACTTTAATTAGGAGAAGTATTTCTCAGCCTCAGATTCATGGAATGAAATAATTGCATTGACGTGATAGTTAATTGAAAAGTTTACAACGTATTTCAAAGCGACACAGTTATTTGGCTTTTCCTTGAATTTGGCTGATAATGTTTTCCATAAATATTACAGTAATAGTTGTAAGGGAAAATTATTCTCCCTCTGCTGGACATAAGAGAGAATGCAGGTTTGGAAAACTTCTGGGGTTTGAGTCTCCTTTCTTGAGTTTGAGATTTTATCCCTGCGCCAAACTGTTTCCTGTGGTCTGCTTCCGTTATCTGTGAAATGAAATTCTCCTTCTGCTCTGCCAGACATGTTTGTGAATCTACGAATGCTTCACAGGATGGACAAACCTCACTGCACTCCTTCTGAGGCGCCTCTGAAGTCGGTCCAAGAGGATCTCATGTGATGTTTTTGGTCCACTTGATGACCTGGAGGCACTGCTTTATCCCAGCCCCAAAACACCTTGAGCGAGCAGCAGCTGGCCACATGTCTGACCCCATCCACCCCCCTGACCTGGAGACAGAGACAAAGACCGAGTGAAGACACAAAAATCTTCTCATAATGCTGACACAAAGCAGGAGCAGCGTGTACTTGGCGTGTCAAGTGTTGTTAGCATCTGATTAGCATGTAAACACCAGCAGAACAGAGTGTGCATGTTCAGGGCTTTCGGTGGAAGTGCTTTTAGCATCCAAATGTCACTTCTGCTGCCGTGGAAGACATTTCTGTGTGGGCCTTCTGAGTTCAAGTGATAATTTCCAAACAGGGTCACCTGCAGCACAGATCAGCCTGGCTCGGTAGTAAAAACCTCCCTGAGTGAAGCATCTTTCCTCTCAGCACAAAACCACCCACATCTCTCTCTCTCCTCCACTCTCTCACAGCTTTTTCCCTCTCCATCACACCCTCACCCCCCTGTCCTCCTCTCCCCTCTCTGCTGCTGATAGAGACAGCCACAGTTTGGCTGCCGGAGGACGGCCCAGGGAGTGAGAAAACCTCCATTAAATTTAGCATGGATGACACTTCTGCTGTGCAGCGAACACTCTGGTATCCGGTGCAGCACTTGTGACTTTGTTGTTGTTGTGTGTAAGTGTGAGCGTGGGTGGGTGAGGGACAAATGTGTGGATGTGTGTGTGCATGTTTTGCTCTGCAGTGCCATCATGTGGCCTGCAGGAATACTGCATTATAAACACAGAAGCAATTTTTAAAAACTTGCAAAGATAGTGCTCTATAGGAGCATTACGAGTTGTGTTTTTACATGTGTACATACACTGCCTGGCCAAAAGAAAAGTCACAGAGTCTTATATTTGGTTGGACCACATGTAGCTTTGATGACAGCACAGATTTGCTGTGGCAACAGTGGCATTGTTCAGATAAGCTTAGGTAAGCAACCCCTCTTCTTATGCTGATGCTCCCATCACTCTGGAACAGGGTAAATCTCAGACCACATGGCATTCTTTCTTTTCTCCAGAGTCCAATCTTTATGCTCCCTGGCAAACTGAAGCCTCTTTTTCTAATTAGCCTGACTGATAGGGCTACACAGCTGTTCAATTCCAACCCCTTGAGTTCCCTTTGCATTGCACGTGTGGAGATGCTCATACTTTCACTATCAAACATACCCCTGAGTTCTACTGTTGTTTTTCTTCAATTTGATTTGGCCAAATGTTCAAGTGATTGACAATCAGAACCAATCGGGATATTTTCCGACCACATTTTTTCCTGGAAGACGATGACAATCTCATTAGATGTCGTCTTTTCTTGATGCATGCCAGTGATTTGATCCTTCTTAAACAGACTAATATCTTTTCCACGACCACAAGATGTGTCTTTCACCATGTTTTTTTAAGAAATAAGAAGTTACTCATTGCATCAGCTGGGATTAAATAACCTGTTGCCAGCTAAAAGATAATCTGGTATGCAATAATTATCCAATAGGAGGCTTTTACCTATTTGTGTGGTTAAATTCAGGTGGTGACTTTTTGTTGGCCAGCGATGTATTTGTGCTTGTGGAGCTTTTTGCTTCAAATCATTCTTTATATTGTACCGTCTGAAGTATTAAGACTCGGGACCAATATACATGAAAAAAACAACCTGTGCAAAAGATATTAGAGGGAAAAATTTGGCCAAAGGAACTGCAATAAATGTGATCATCTCAGACATCACCTTTCTTGGGAATCAAAGTGATCTTACAAATGAAACCTGGAGCATCCACGGAGTATAAAGTGGTGCTCAGTTCACTCAAAGGGCCCTTGAGTGGCTCATTGTCAAAAGAGAAAACAAGGTAAAAGAGCATCAGGCAGAGTCTCTGCTCCCGTCCGTATAAACTCTGTGAGGACTGAAAGGCTTGTTGTTTTCTCCAATGTTATGTCAAAACAGGGATTGCAATTAATTACCAAATAACTGGATTTAACGGCTAAAACTAGCTGGATCACAAGAGGAAATCCACGAGGAGAGGGAGTATTTGTGTAACAAGGAGTGTGGTTCTTCGGCTCCATTAAAAACATGTCTTTGGGTCCTTTTACAAGTTGTCATGTTAAAATGTTGACTTTTTTTCATACAGGCTCTCTGGTGGTTCTCAGTGTCTTTAAGGCGCCACAGCTTGACATGCAGAGCAGATACTATCAGAGGATTAGAGTCCTGGAATAGTTTCCTCTGGGAAAACACTCTGTGAGCAGCCTCATGACCCCAGAGTCCAGCTAATAAAAGACACCAGGCTCTGCTTCGAAGTGTTTTTCAGGCAGAATCTCTTGAAAAAGAAGGTGACATTCAGTAGGTAAAGAGTGAATCATGCCAAGCAGAATTTGGATGTTATTTAAGGACAGATGGCACACTCTTCATCTCTAAAAAAGCTTCCAGAGCACTCAACAGTTGCACTAAGCTCCTGGTTTCTATGGCGACGACACCTACACATGCAGCAATGAAGGCAACATCGATGTGTTCATAACAACAATCCCCCCTCCTCCAGTTGGTTCAGTGCTGCTGCTTCCTCTGCTTTTTATCAGGCAGCATGCTGTTCAGTTATCAGTTATCAGCCCATCAAACCTGTCACTGCTACAGACGTTACATAACTCCTCTTATTTTGAAAGGGTTTGAGGGGCTCTGAGTGCCTGAAGGCCGAGCTACAAAACCGTGAAAACTACAAAACATATTCCAGTACTTTTCAGTATCTGAGGACACATGTTTGTGAGACTGACAGTAAATTCAACCCATGGCATCTGTAAAAATAACACATGAGAATCAGGATTTTGTACAGAATTGGTCAGAAACAGAAATAGAGGCTTAACCTTAGTCCTGTGTTAGGGTCATCATTGCCCTGTTTTTGATTTTAATGCATACAAAAATTCCATAAATTGTGTATTGCATCATGGCTCCTTTTACTTTGTCAGAAAATATTATTCCAACAAAATAAAAATAAAAACTCAAATTCAGTAAAATATAAAATGCTTTAGTTGAAATTATACCACTTGTTGTGTTAGGGTTACTACAATAAGATTATGCAGTGAAAATTAGAGCCAAAAATACAATCATAAATGCACTATCAGCCATAACATTGACATCCAGCTCTTTTCCCATTCGTTTAAGGTTCAAGGGATTCTCATTTTGCCTTGTTTTAACCTGCACAAAAAAACAAAACAAACACAGGCGAACATGTCCAGACATGGGAGGTCAAATCTGTACAGAGCTGATGACTTGCAAAGTGCACATCTCCATTTTGAAGCCTTCAAAAATGAGTAAAAGAAATGTGACTGTGGGCCAAGTTCTGAGAGCAATATGGATTAGCAGGTTTCTGAGGAGGAAGTGAAAGTAGAAAATCATCTAGAAGAAACAGACACATCTGATGGGTCTGATGAAGAAGTCTCAGCTGGTGAAGCTGCTCCTGTTGAAAGATTCAAGTCCAAAATTGAAAAGAAAAAGCAAAATGACAAACAAAAGCAAGCAGAGAATATTTCTTGAGGAGCTGAGAAAATTACTTCAGGCCTCACACTGAGCGAAGAGAACAGGTGAAACTAACCCGACCATGTACTTTACAGGAGGCACTAAAACCACGTGTTGGGTGGGGCACGCTGGGGAGTTCATTGGGAACCAAAAAGCCTAACTATCCCTGAGACCCAGAAGCTGCAGTGAGTTCTGCTCCCTTTTGTAGAGCTGCTAATAGTAATTGATCATGCCTGTGCTGACTCTCCAGCCAGCACAGGTGTTATTTTGATTTGATTTACTTGAATGGTTCTTTGTTGGACCCTACAAATCTATATTTTGTGTCATTACATGCTCTACTCTTCGACTGTGGCTTTTTCTTGGAGAATATATATAAGGGTCAAAGTTGACCCGTAGCACTATAGATGTTACCAAGGTAAATATTATTGAAATGAACCACAATTTCAGATTTTTTTTTCCAAGAGATGTGCTCTAATACCATTCGGTAAAAGTCAGGCAACACAACAGCCCAGACATGACTCTCATCAACGCTGTTTTTAAGCTCCTCCTTGTCAGGCATGCCCCAAACACCTCTAAAGGGAGGATCCACAAGGCATCCTCAAATGTCCGAACCACCCCAAGTGACTCTGATGGATACAGAGGAGTTGCAGCTCTATTCCTGAGCCCCCTATAAAGGTTCAAGCGTCTGACTTGATCCTTCTTAATCAGACAATTTGGAGGCTCGTATAGGATTTGAATCCAGCACCTCTTGCATCCCCAGCAAGAATAAAAACTTCTAAATGCATCCTGCATGGACCTCCAGCTGGTACGTTCCCAAAGCTGGTTAGGGATTAGGTTAGTGGAGTATAAAACAAATGAACCCAGGAAAAATGAAAAGGGGCAAGTGTGAGTCAAAGGTTAAGGAAGCAGAAAAAAAATCACTTTAATATCACAGAAGCTGAGCAACCAAATTAACACAAAATCATGAAGTTGAAGGCCACGAGAAACTCTCATTCTGCTGAAGGACAAAGGAGGAGCCACCATAAAACCTCTTAACACATGCACCCAAAGGTTTGTTGGCTTCCAGAATAATCCAGAGAAGTTTCTCTTTTAAATTCATAGACCATATGTATGGATGGATGTAGTCTCCGTGACATCACCAGTTTGTTTCTGAAGCAGAGTTTTGAAGCAAAACAGATGGTGTGGCCATCTTGGAAATAGGACTGGTCGAGTGCCCAAACAAGCAGTGCGTCACTCATGACATGTCAAGCTGTTCCTCTGATTGGGCTAGCTTGAGATCTTAATACCGTTTTCTTAACTGCCAAGTCAGAATAAAGCCAACGTAGCAATAAAAAACAGGAGGCATTTTCTGTACGAGGCTGTAGATATGTTAATTTCTGCTGTGAGAACGACTTTTTTTTGGCTCAGTGTGTGTGCAACTTGCACTACATCCAGAGCCAGCGTCACGCAGACACTTAATGAACACCAGATTTGAGCACTTCATCATTGTCTCATGTTTTCAGACCAGAGCTTGCTGCTTGTTTAAAATGCATACTCTTTTAGGAAGTTTAAGACAATTTTAGGACCCGTAGTGCTACGTTTAGCATTTAGTAGTTCTTGTTCTGCAGACAGTTTCTTGACAAAGAAGCTGAGCCAAGCCGAGCAGGTTCCTCTGAGGATAGTCACTTACTACAGACAAGCACCTCACATAACCTCACTACGAAAAAACATGGCAAAAAGGAATCATCCCCTCAAAGTTCATCCCAAAGGAAGGATTTGTAAGGACGTGCAGAAATAACCCGTTGACTGTCTGAACACATAATGTGAAGTGAAAGATGAGGTCACAGCCTTCATATCAGGACGGCTACCAAAATATTACTACGGGGGGAATCTGGAGTTCATGGCCTTGATATGTTAAAACATTAAGGTACTTCAAGGTTAAATTCTGCGTTCTTTTATCTGCCGCTTACAAAACTGTCTGGTATGTTGTCTCTGTGTTTTTCGTTCATGTAGAGCTCTTTGTGACGAGTAAATGCAGACAATGTTTTCTCTTAATCATGAACATTACGAAACATCAATGCACAGCTCTTCATGTAAGCGGCTGGTTCACACCTCGTGGTTCCTTTGTGTACCTGAGAGTATACACAGCCTGCAGAGCTCTCTTGTTAATGAGCTTCTCATCTGTTAATAAGCCTGTAAAGTGTTTTCTGTTTATTTATGTAGATCATCTTATTCCCTGCAGACTCCCCTTATATGTGTCTTTAATTGGAGTTTGTCTGCTCTGTGCTCCCTGCAGAATGATAACAAATATCTACTGATGAACCTGGAGCTAATGAGCATCCTGTTAGTTTCCCAATCCATAATTTGTCCGAAGGGGTTTGTTAATGATTGTATGCTTCTGTTTTTGTTGAAGAAGCTTCAGGAGATGTTTCAGGAGTAAATGTTTGAGGTGAAAATGGTTTGTTGGATCTGGAAGTTGGACTCTTAGCAGGTTCCTCTGATTCTGATTTGATCAAAGGAGGGCTGAACGAATGAACCTGACCCCCACACAAAAAGAAAAGGAAGTCTAGGGTGAAGAAAGTTATGAAACAAGAAATGTGGACAGAGAAAGCCAACTGATGGTGTTGAACTTTCTGTAAGCAGAAACCAAACGGAGAGGGTCGACTTCAGCCTCCTTATATAACCTCTTTCGGCTGATTGGCTCCAGCTGAGGAGGAACTCACAGGTGATCCTGATACTTGCTGATTGGCGAGACAAACTGGTCGACTGGGTTGAGATCTTTTCCAACAAAAGCACTTTTATTTTTTTCTTGGAACCGCAAGATGTGTAACATAAGATTTAATAACAAGTACTTTAATTTAGCATTTAATGACCAAATTACAGTGTCTCTGAAGGTTCCATTTCATGATGCAACAAAAACACAAAACAAAAAAACAGAAGACCTGGATATTTAACATGGTGGGAAAATATTTGAGGAAATGCCAAAAAAAAACCTTGTGAAAGGCAGTCACTCCACAACAACTGTAAAAATTGTTTGCAAGAATATTTTGTTGATTGCAGTAAAAAAAATAATGAAACACAAAAGTTTGTCCGAAAAACAGGACTTTGAACCAGAATTTTTCCCCATTGGTTAATTCTTAACAGCATTACAACCAGGGCTTTGAACCAGTTCGCGGAACGAAACCAAAAACCAGAATTTTTTGCCTTTTTCCCGAAACAGAAACGAAAACCAGAAACTTTTTAATTTGTAATGTTCCGGGGCAGAACCGGAACGTTAAAATAATGGAAACCAGTTAATACCGGTATTTTTTCTGTTCTTGACGTCTTGGTCTTGTAGCCCAAACACATTCCCTTCCTGTGCCTCCCCCCATGCCCTGGCATCCCAGCGCTGAGGGCTAAGAAGCAATCTAAAGAGATTCATCTGCCATTTTCCAAACTCAAGCAGAAGAAGGGGTAAATATTACAGATTAATAATCTTAAAATATGTTAAACAATTTACTATTCACATGAACTTCGTTGTGGTTGTGGGCTGAATTGAAGATGCTAAAGCAGTTTTGTAAACAGCTAGCATGCCCACAACTTCAAAAATAATACTATGATCCTTTCTTTGCTTTAAAAAATGAAGACGTATACATCAGTATTTCTCAAAACACTACTATTATACTGAATACAATCCTCTTCTTTTTTTTTCGGTGATATGGATGGATCAAGAATCATGATTGTGAATATTAGCCTACGGGCGGGAATAGAATAGAATAGAAAAGAATAGTACTTTATTAATCCCAAAAGAGAAATATTATCCATAACTAGCCAAATTATTTCAGTGGCAGCTGTAGTTGCCTGCCTTGTTTAGGTAAAGTTTACATAGATTTGCTTGCTATGTAAATACATATTTTCACTGTTATATGAGCTCTTATATTTATTGGCATCTTTTCTCAGCCAACTTCAGCGGTCTTCCCAGTGTGGTTAAAACTTCCCCTGCCTTTTGTTTACATTTTGAGTGACCTTGCCCAGCTTTTGACCAGAGGTGTTACAAACCTTTTACCTGTAAGTGAACGAGAAAATGCATGATGTTTGCACTGGCAGGAAAGGGGGGGAGACAGCAGCAAAGCTGTCTGCAGTGGTGCCTTTCATCCATTAAAAGCACGAGGTTGCACAGTGAGGGACAGAAACGTTCACTGAAGAAGTAAAAAATGACATGATCTCACACTGACCACTGACAAAACAACAGGATGATATCTCATGAAAACCATGTGATAATGGTTCTATTTTAAAAACATTGTTTTAACTTGCCCAAGCGGGTCAGTGGAGCTTACAGTCATCTGACCCAGAGCCACATATTTGAACATATGGAGCAGAGGGGGGGTTTTCATGTTTAGCCCCATAAGCTGCATCATTCTAAAAATGTGCCAATTCGGTTTCATTCATCTTGAAGAGCAACCAAACCAACCCAAATTCTTAAAAGGTTTCATATTATGGGTAAGAATTAGGAAAATTACACCTGCTGTTTCTTTCTGGCTGTTGAATTTTATTGTTTGTCAGCAGGTCTGCTCTCACCTCTGACTTATCTGCTTCTGTTTTTAGACACAAAGGAGGGATGCTGGGGCTTGTCAGGGTGTACACTGAAAAATGTCTAAGAGTCATTCAATTCAGAAACACAAGCTGCTACACCCTGACTGCAGCGCCATCTGCTGGCCACTTCACATACATAAGGAAAGACCCTTTTTATTCAGGTGATGATCAGTAGAGGTTGATTTCAACATGTAGTGCCAATTACAACATTTTAATGTGTTAGAAAAGTATCTCCTTCGTAGAAATGCGCAATCTCAGTTTTTTTCCTGTTATTATTTTCATCATTATTATTTTGGATACATTAAAATGGATCTAAAGGATGAAATTATTCTGAAGTGTTAACAAAAAACCCTCCTTGTTGACGTTTGAGCTTGACCCTCGTGTGTTAATAGGAGGCAGCCATGTTGTGTTATAGGACACAGCTAACTGCACACTGCCTTTCACTCACTCTCATGCTGCCCTCCTGTGGGCGAGAGTGGAACTGTTTCAAAATGAATCCATGAGGCAAAGACAGAAAAAGGGCTTTAAATTAATTTATTTAAAAAAAAAAAAAAGAAAAAAAAAAAACAGCATTTCTCCACTTAAGCAGAACAAACATCGATTTTTTTCTTTACTATTGTTGGAACGGGTACAATCAGAAAACAGACTCCAGGTCGCCAGAACAGAGTAAAATAATCAAGCAAAAAGGGGGAGAAGTAGAGGGGTGAGGGGGGGTCTGCCACACCACAACGTCAACACAGCCTGAAGGGAGGAAGAGGGGCAGGAGGATGGATGGAGAGAAATAAAAAGAGGAAGAGTAAGAAGAAGGAGGAAGAGAGGGAGGGAATGAAAACAAACGTTGAATCAAGTGCAGGTCTGGTTTGGACAAAGCAGGTTTTTTTCCTCGGTTCAATTTTACAACTTCTCTCTTACATGCAAAGGTCAACATATGGAACTACACATGGAAATTTCATATGCTTATATCGGTTATCTGTGCAAGTATTAAAATATGTAGGTATAACTAAGCAAGATTTCATACGGATATGTCAGAACAAGGGGGTAAAAGAGGAAATATTATGAAAACTAGTACACTGATTCACCGAACAGAACAAAAAGAAGTCCACGTAAAAAAATGTCTAACTTAGTTACCGAAATGTCTTCGACCTCGCCATTTTGTACGCTTTCTTTTGTTAAATTATCTAGATAAGTGAAAATACATTAAAAAAAATCCTATGCTCCACATTTGGACAACAAAATACTGCATATCTACGTACAGCTGCGACAAAGGAAGGACAGTATGTGAGAGGCTAGCTGCCAGTTTCAGGAATATTGGCTCCAAGTTTGATCCCTTTCTGGATTTCTATGTTTTCTAACCGTAAATTCTCGTCTTGCTCGCTGCTCAGTTGGTCCAGAGCCGTCCCGACAGGTCCGAGCGGGCAGGGGAGGGGACGTCCTCCGCTGGCTGCCGGCGTCTCCAATCTGCTCTGAGGTAGAAGCGACAGAAAGGCGGCGTCCAGCCTGAGCCGAGCAGACTCTCCCTGCTGCACTACATGAGGTCAAAGGTCAGCTCTTTAAGGGTGAAAGTTGTTAAGGCTTCCTGTGGTCGTGGTTTTGAGTCACTGACCTGTTTCAGTGGCTCACAGGGGACACCTTTGAGTTCTTTGTTTGTTATCAACCCATGTTCCAGTCTTTAAAGGGGTAGACTTTTTTTTTTTCTTTTTCCTTTTGACGCTCTCGAACAGAAGTGAAATTAAAGAAACATCTCCGTTTGGCACCTCAGGAATCAGTGGAAGAGAAGAGGAGGAAACAAAACGAACGACAGAAACGAGAGAGAGACTGTGAGAGAGGAGAGGGGAGGAGAGAGTGATGGATGTGTGATATGTGGGGGGGGGGTTTGTGGTGTGTGTTGTACAGACTAATCGAGGTGGTTGCTGGGGTTTGCTGCTGACGAGTCCGAGTCTGCGTTTGCACTTGCGGGCGGAGCTGCCTCGTCGTTCTCTGATTTACTACGCTTGGCATCCGGCTGTTCGCTGGCTGGCTGGTCCGCGTTCTGTCGTTTGGTGGGGAGGGAGGCGGAGGCAGAGGCGTGGGTGGCCAGCAGGTGGAGGGGACTCGCTACAACTGGGGCTGAAAAAAGAAGTGAGCGCGGTTAAATGAGGGAGCATTGTCATCACGGTGGCTCAGACCAAACAAAGTAACCTCTAAAATCAAAAGTCTGCCTCCTCACCAGCGCTGGCAGCTCCCTGGATGGCAGTGGTGAGGCTGTGGGTGCCGTTCTGTGTGATGGCCTTGATGGGCAGCTGGTGCTGACCAAGAGGAGCCGACTGCACGATGGTGACGGTCTGCAGGGGGCCGGCGGACTGTGTGGTGCTCTGGATGATACGACTGGAGCCACCTATAGAAGTGATTGTGGGGACTGTCTCCACTTTGACTGAGAACCAAAAAAAACAACAACGCTCACTCTCTCTGACATGACTCTGGCTTAAATATGTTATTTCTAACAGTTTTTGGAAATGTTTGAGCTCTTCCTCTCACCTTTGACCTCTGAATGCTCTCCATTCTCATGCAGCTCGCCCTTGCTGATTATGGCTGCAGGCTGAGTGATAACAGGGCTGAGAGAGCCTGCAGGGATCTGCTGCAGCACGTGGACCGTCTGGACCGCTGGCTGTGAGGTGCTGGTGCTCACCGGGGACGCCATGGTGTAGGTGACGGGCTTGATGGTCTGAGGTAACTGGCGCTGAACTGCTATGAGGACTGGCTGGTTGTTGACAGGCGAGCCTGGAGTGCGGGCACAGAGAAATGTCAAGATTTAGTTTTTGATAGTTTTCCAGTGTAAGAGTGAAAATGAAGTGATTTTTTTAATAGAATTAAAGGCTTGTCACAGATCAGAGAAAACAAACATAGAGGGAAAGTGCAACTACCTGGTGTGTTTGGTGCAAAGCGTGCTTCCTGGATGACGGCCAGTTTAGGTTGGGCTGCCTGGATGGATGCTGGGGTGGGAGCAGAGGACGTGTCTAGCTCCAAAGGAACAGGGGAACCCTCCCGAGACAAACTGTCAGGGGTCTGTACGCCGCTGGAGTGAGCTGAGAGGACGCCCGAGTGATTGGGAGACGCAGGGGCACTCCTGAAGGAGAGAGAGGTTTGAGAGTCAGGATGAAGCAAAGTAAACATCATACACAGTTCAAGTGTTGACCCTGTAAACTGGAGACTTTCAGCTGAACAAGTACCTGTTGAAGCATTCTAGTTTACTTTTTCATACATACACTGTCTGGCCAAAAAAAAGTCGCCACCAGGGTTTAACTAAAGAAGTCAAATGTGGCCGTCTGACCTGGAAGAGAGGGGTCCATGTGGGGTCCTAAAGCAAGGGACACCCCGGGGCCTTCGTTTCCTGAAGGCCTGCTCAATGAGCTTGGCCTCTGTAGACGGGTCTATCCTCCAGAACGAGCCTTTCCCCGGCTCCTCCTGCGACCGCGCCACTTTGATGAAGTAACGGTTCAGAGACAGGTTGTGACGGATCGAGTTCTGGGGGGTGAAAGAAAGAGTATTGAGGCATTTCAGAGGATGATTTTTGTGGCTTGATACTGTTTTTTGTTTCTGCACCATCCTCACCTGCCAGCCCTTGTCTGCGGTCCTGTAATAGGGATAGTTCTTTGTGATGTGATTGTAGATTCCATTTAGTGTGAGCTGCTTGTCTGTGGCTAATGTTATAGCTTGAACAATCAGCTGTGCATAGGAGTACGGAGGTTTGGAGTCATCCTGTAGAGCAGAGCAGACATGCAGATTTATAAATAAGACAAGAAATACAAAGAGAACTGTCTTAATGTCAACAGCCAAAAAGACTCAGAGGAGGAAGCGGGGGATTCAAACTTTAAAACATGAGACAAATTTAAAAGAAAGGAACGAGAAACCAAAACTGTAATGTCTCATCACTGAAGTCCGAAAGGGGAAAATTATGACTGGAAAAGAGACAAATGTGACCTAGTGATCATCTTTCTTCACCTAGTAAGATGAGTCATAAACTGGTTGAGTTGAAACAAATGTAAGCAGCAGACAGGTCATTGTTCTTCTATGCAGTCAAGGCACCTAAGACTTAAAACCTGAACTCATATCATAACGTGTTCAGTCGTCTCTAACTAAAAGTTATCACGTCGAGAAGCCTTTAAGCAATGGATTTTATTTGCACAAGTAGTTTAAAAATAAACTGTGTGCAAGAATGGACTCTGACAACACAGCAGCCTTTGTGTTTCTGTTCAGATATTTAAGAACACCAGTGAAGAAAATCTGCAGCCTCCTTTTCTAAGAGATGAAAATGTTAAAGGTCAGACTGACTGACAGCAGCCGTCCTCCAGTTCTCCTCTCACCTTAGGACTGTCCCCTCCGGAGGCGTCTTTGTCATTCTCAGGCTGAGAGTTGTCATTGATGAGCTGCAGCTCTGCAGAGCTGACCATACGACCACCCATCCTGTAGCCTGAGGAGCCGGCACCCCGTGGACTGGAGGGGCATGAGTTAGCAGCACTGTGGGGTGAGACCACAAGACCATCAGGTGGTGACAGGGCATTTAACTTCACACAGAGGTTTACTGGAAAATTGAGAACTCACAGTGTATGATTCCCACCTGTCATTATCCTCTGGCTTAATTTACCAACATTTCACACACTTTATCAAATAACCTCTACATGTAGGACAGGGGTTGTTAGTCTGGAGCCATCTGTCTGAGATCAGAGGTTGAGAGGATCTGTGTGTCTGAGATGGAGCAAGTCCCTCTCTGAGCCCTGCACTCTCTGAATAAGCCTAAGCTGATCACCACACAGGACCCATGTCAAGGTCAGGTGATAAGCTGAAGGTCAGCTAGGGGTGGAGGAGAGGGGAGTTGGTACAACAGAGCACTGACAGGTTGTGATGCTGATACTCAAATGATGACGTATTAACTATACAGTATCATCTGTTTCTGTTTTAAATGCTTACATTAGCTGCTAGAAAAAGTTCCTGCATTTGTCATGAAGAAGCTCAGATTGCTGTCAATGTCTGACAACATTTCTGCAGAGATGGATTTTTTATTGAACACGTTTTATAACAAGAAACAGATTAAAATTAAAGCCGCAAGCGGCGATACACGGGCCCTCGCTCACGTGCGCTCCTCCGAGCTTGCGCTCGGAGAACCGCACGAGAGCGACTCCCCGCTCCTCGCCGCTTGCGGCTTTAATTTTAAAAAGCGTCGACCTGTGTGCATGTCTGAACATGCTGCAATCGTTCTCAGTCAGCCACATGGGAGCGAGGGCCGTTCTTTGCTGCATGTGGCTCTACTTTTAAATACATTTACTTCTGTGTCGAATTTTAACATTTTATTGCTTTTATAGTGAAGATTTTTGTGGCTGTGGAATGACCTTGATCCATGTGAAATAAAGAAAAATGGCTCCTTAAAGATTGCAGACCCCTGCTCATGTGTTTCAGGGTTCAGCTGAAATAGAATGATGACAACATGCAGAGAGCTGCATGGCCACAGCACATTCCTCTGTCTGCTCTCATGTTTCTTCAAGAAGCCTCCCTGTGCACTGAAAATAGGTCACACAGCAAAAATGGTCATTTGGCTCCATCTGGTGGCCAAACTCACACAGACTACCCAAAGATTCAGTTTGGCCACTAGATGGAGCTAAAACCCATTTTTGTTAGAGCAAAATGATCATTTTTACAGGGTGCAGAGTTTGATTGGCCTGGAAATTGGAAAAAATGAATTATCAAAAATCCATAAAACAAAGAGTTTAATCCTCTCAGTATGAGGATGTGTCCAGGGATGGATTTTGACAATTTGAATGAAATCTGGAAAAAGATCAGGCTAAAATTCAGGGGCTTCATGAGAGTCTGTGGTTCATGAAACCACTTCAGACTTTGACACTTCACAAGAGAAACATCATTCAAAACAGAAACTTGACCTCATTAACTGAGCTTGTTGAAGATGTTTTAGAAATTTCAAATAGAATATCAACATCAAATGGCTGCATGCTCACAGCACAGCCTCCTGCTGCTCTAAAAATGAGAGTCACAATGTCAGAACTGAAAGAAATCACACGGCAAAAATGGTAATTTGACTCCATCTAGTGGCCAAACTCACACAGACCACCTAAAAGTAAAGTCTGGCCACTAGATGGAGCCAAATGACCATTAATGCTGGAGTGAAATGGTTATTTTTGCAGGGTGAAGAGTTTTATCAGCCTAAAACTTGGAAAAATGAATTATTAAAAATCTTTAAGACATACATTTTATCCTCTCAGTTTGAGGGTGTATCCAGGGATGGATCATGACAGTTTAAATGAAATTTGAAGGAGATTAGGCTAAAAATTAGGGAGTTATAAGGAGTCCTTGATTCATGAAGTCACTTCAGACTTTGACACTAAACTGGAGACTCATCATTCAAAATAGGAACTTGACCTTATATATGGTGCTTGTTTAAGATTTTTTTGATGTTTCTGTGCAATTGTTTTCAAAAAAAGATCAAAGGGGGAGGAGCTATGGGTCAGAGCATAAAACACTTGATTTCCTGTTGCCAATAGGGGGCGCCTTACTTTGCGTGAATAAAGTCCATATGGTTGGACTCAGGCTGTGACAGTGAACATTTTTTTGTGGTTTGGTCAGGATCTGACTTTGTACGAGAAAGTTATTAAGGGTTTTGTGTTTGTGAGAAAATGGTCAATTTTGGGTCGACTTTGACACAACACTTAAGACACATCATTCAAAATAGGAACTTGACCTTATATATGGTGCTTGTTGAAGATGTTTTTGATGTTTCTGTGCAATTGTTTTAAAAAAAAGATCAAAGGGGGAGGAGCTATGGGTCACAGAGTAAAACACTTGATTTCCTGTTGCCAATAGGGGGCGCCTTACTTTACGTGAATAAAAGCCATATGGCTGCACTCAGGCTGGGACAGTGAACATGTGTGTGAGGTTTGGTCAGGATCTGACTTTGTACGAGAAGGTTATTAAGGTTTTTGTGGTTCTGAAAAATGGTCAACTTTTGGCGCCCCTAGTGGCCACGCCCATCAATATTATAACAATTCTTTAATAACTTTTGATCATCAGTGGGTCTAGTATGCACCTGTCCAATTTGGAGATAATCAGAAAAAAACTGTAGGACAAGTTCGAAAAAGTTCGTACCGTGCTAGCGCAAAAATTCTATCTTTGACATAAAATTTCGGAACTTTAGATTATTGTTTAGCCTTAACATTTTACATTTTTATGAAGGTCTTGGAGTGATAAACGTGCCCAAAAAATTTCATACAAATCGGAGCATGTAAATTTTTCTTTTTTTTTGGCGCCCTCTGGTGGCCACGCCCCTGAAGATTATAACAATCTTTTAATAACTTTTAATCGTCACTGTGTGTAGTATACACATGAGAAATTTGAAGCTGATCCGACAAAAACCCTAGGACAAGTTCGTTCAAATACGTACCCTAAAAATCGTCAAATTCCGACTTTTGCGACAAATTTACGAACTTGCTGTGCGAAATTCAGAGTTTGCCCAAGAGAATTTTTTGAAGGTCGAGGCATGATTGAGGTAGCCAAAATATTTCAGACTTGTAAGTCAAAGTAGGCGGCGGGGCTACCGTTTTAAGCTAATGCTAAATGCTAGCAAGATTGTAGCATTTTTTGAGTGGCAAAATAATAAATTTTTCGCAGTGGTCAGGGGGGGTAGGACATAGTGTGGCGCTCTTTTTTTCAAGGGAAAGGGGCGAAAATTGGGGTTAAAGCGGCGGAAAAAATGTATAATCCTTAAGGTTCCAAGAGGGCCTTCGCCCGCCTGCGGTCGCTCGGGCCCTAACAAGGCTGATTTAAAAGCCATCGAACTCTATTTACTGAAAAACTGTTATTTGAGCCTGAATCACTCAGAGCTGTTTCTTTCCTACTGCCATAATCACTGAGTTAGTTTGAAGAGTCATGTGACTTTAGTGTTTTAAATGCTCAGTCCAAATCCAACACAAATTATGTGCAACAATGCAAACAAACAAACAGGGCAGAGGTGGAATGATACACACTCACGTCCTTGGATAATTACTATTTTCGTGACTGGACTCCAGCAGCTGTGAAAGAAGTGATTCAACTACTGACAAGAATCTTTTCTGTTTGGCTGTCAGACACTTAGAATACCAAAAGATAAAAATGTTTTAGGGTCACACTGGCCATTCCAACTGTGCTGTACTCAAGCATGAATGACCTCCTGCAATCACGGTAGGGTTAGGCAATTTTGGCAAAAATCTAAATCATGATTAATTGAACCTTCCACCCATATTTCCAGCTCCAAACTCAGTTTGTTCTGTTCATATTCGGTAACATGATGGTGTTCCAAGTGTTGAAAAAGATAAGATGTGTTACCTTTGGAAGCTATTTCCTGCATGTTGTGCTAGGGTTGTATTAAAACAGTCAACTCATGATATAACATGAAATGATATAGGGATCCCGATAAAAAACACTCATGCTACAATACAGCTGACAGCTGTAAGTGAATTTCCTGATCATCCTTCCAAGAATTAAACTAAACACCTTAAATACAACAACAACCCTTTAAAAAAAACACCTGAACTTAACATGACAGAGCTAATAGTTTAGCCTGAGAACTTTAGCTTCAGCTTGCGTGAGCATCAGCTGATGAGACAGAGGATTAATGACAGTTTGCGTCATTTTCATACAGACATCACGTTCCAGCAGGGCCAACAAGCTGAAACAGACGATTTGAAACTGCTTTGCTGACGTTATGTATGGATTAGTAGAAAGAAAAATCGAGACAATGGACAGAAGTTTTCCACAGAGGCTCGGTCAGAGGCTCGAAATGTTGGTTTTGATCATTTTTAAATGATAAATGTTCACAAGGATGGTCAAAAATTCAATATTTCTAATCATACCCTGCTTTGTTAGATTTTTTGGCATATAGATACATATTTGCAGAGTTGCATACCTGATGGTGCCAGTGGGCGATGGCAGCGGGCTCATGAGGTGAGCGATGTTATCTGGAATGTTGATGGTCAGCGGGGAGATCTGTGGCTGTACTGGTTTCACTGGAGACTCTGGGGCTTCACGCTTTGCCTTCTTCCCACTGGACAAGGCCGTAAACGTGATCTTGATATTTGTGCTTGGGAACCTGAAAGTGCACCTGAAAGAAAAGGTACAGAGGGTTAAAACAAGGACATGAAAACCTCAGCCTTGGAGGAGTCATTGAGGAAATGCTGACCGTAATTACCTGAGAGAGTCAATGTGTGTTAATTAAATTTGAAAACTGATGAATTATTCTTCTCCAAACAGAAGTGGACAAAAGAGAAACTTTCTCTGGTAGCTCTTCATGCAGCATGCTTTGGAGCTGCTCAGTGTTTGGAGGAGAGGTCTCAGTGTAGGATCGGAGCAGTAAATATAACAAACAGGTTTTTGAGGGATTAAAAATCAAAGTAAAAAAAAAACTGCTCTGTCTAAATTTATTTTGGAGTTAAAGAGCATCAGACACCACTTTCTGGATTTTCTAATTGGGCCCTCGCAGAGCTGGCTGACAGAACCGTTTCCCCAACACCTACATCTCAGATTATCTCTGGCACTCACAGGAGGAGACGGAAACACTTCCGGGAGTTAAAGCAGCCGACGGGGAGACAGTTTCATTCTGCACGTGGCTTTTGAGGGCCCTCACAGGAAGGGGACAGACTTTTCTCTGGATGAGACAGAGCAGGAAGGATCCTAAAATAACTCCAGAGAGGTTCAGTGTGTAAGTGACAGAGTGAGGACATGAAATCTGAATATATCTATAAATATAGAATATCTAGAGCAGGATTATTCTTTAAAGTTCCTCTTTGTATGTCAGCATGCCGTCAGCCAGCACCGTTGAATGTTTAAACAAATACAGGCGAGCTCAACCATCAGCTGCTGGAGCCGCTTATTAAGAGAATATATTAGATAGTGTGGAGTGCAAACTAAAGGCAGGCGTCGTATGAAAAGATCATAGCCTGCCACTTCTGCAAAACATTGCAAGCAAATTGAACATTTCTCAGTACCTTGTTCCTTCACGGAACAGAAAATGCTGATTCACAAACAGTCAGAAATTAGGAATGTGAATGTGAAGAAAGTCAGAAATGGGAAATCATTACAGCAAGAAACAGTCACCAAAAGGGAGAAAAATGACTGGCATTTGAATAAAAAGTCTATTTAATCCTGCATGCTTTGTTTTTTGACTCTAGTCCAAAATTAAGTATGCGAGAAACAAGGTCAAAACACATTTTCTTTCTTGAAAAATGGGTTTAGCGCTCTCAATATGGCTCCAATAACGTTTAACTCATTGTTAAACAAAAACTCAACAGACTTCACGAGTTAGAGCAACATTAATACAGAATTTATCACTTCAGTGGCTCACTTATCTGTGTAGCTGTGTCAATGCTGCTGAGTACTTTCCTCTAAGAGGGAATTTACTGAAACCTCTCATTTCTCCCCTTGACACACAATAAGGCCTGAACTCCCAATGACCAACAAGTTGTTGCTGAGCTGCAAGAACAGCAACAAACAAAGCTCATTCAACCGAAAACTCTCACTTGATCTTCTCCCCCGCCCACCCGCCCTGTGAAAAACGGAATGTAAACAAAAGAGGATGGCAAGACAGGAAGAGCACCGAGTTGGAGAGAAGTTGCAGAGTGTGGGAGAGGACAGGGAGGGGGAGGGAGGAAGAAAAGAGGGGAAGGGAAAGAGGCTCCTTTCTGCTCAGTCTGTTTACATCACCAAAGAGGAATCCCTGGAATACAAGCGAGTCGTCCCCCAGGCCGCAGCCTTGCGAGTCCTCTCATGCTGTCAATCTTTGGCCACGATCACAGTTGTTGTGTGGAGTCTTACTTATGGAAGTGCATGCGGTAAAGGTTTCTGCTGATTAAAAGCTCTTTATTGGCTAGCGACCTGATCGATAAATTAACCTAAAACCACTCTTGTCCTTGCTCCTGACAGTGCCTCCAACATTCCATGCGCAGGTTGTGAGTAATGTGGAGGCACTACAAAAACAAGCCCAGCTGCAAAAATATTCATGTGCACAGAAATTGCATCAAGTCAAAACATGTTTTTCTCTTTGCACTTAAAAAATGTGGTTTCACATTGAAGGATTGCACAATAGCAGAAAGCAGAGCAGATTGTTGGCAGAAGCAAACTGGGAGGTTTGTCTATGTTACAAAACACTGGGGTGAACAAAACTGCAGACATTTTCTAGAGTGTTAAAGGTGGTCAAAATGTAAACAACTTTTTATTCGACTAAAGATTTAATCCCCATTCCCTGTTTTTCTTCTTGTTGTCAATGTTTACATGCATTTTCATCATATATTAACCTATCAGTAATTTTTTTAAGTCCAGGACAAAGTGAGAAATTGAAGCCACATGCATCTTGCAATCAGCACAAACCTGAAGAAATATACAACCAACAGCATAAAAGAGCAAGGACTCAAAAACTTGAGAAATGGCAAAAATATTCAGGAGCTGTAATTAGCCTTTGTTTGATAAAACTGCCTTGAGTGTTTGACCTTCAGACATCAGCTGAACCCTGCAATCCTCAATTGCAAAAATAAGAAACGTGATGAAAAGCAAATCCTCAAAGAAAATTCTGCATTTTTCTGACAAGTAAAAAAAACTGCAAAACATTAAAAGAAGAAAAAATCTGCAGAAGCAAACCTGCAGATATTTTTTGTTCTTAACCACATGTAGAGCAGTTTCATCACCATGTAAACATGTTTTTTTTTCTTGCCAGATGGTCTCCAACAGTCTGGTTTTTGGTTGTAATTGTTTTTCAGATATAGTCTTGATGTTGGATAACTTAACTTCATTTACAAATTTAATGAGATTAAAATTTTTCCCTAAATATTTTCATAGACTAAAAAGTAATGCAATTTTTTTCCATTTAGCTTTTGCGGAAAAACATATTGTTCTTTCAAAAATTAACGCTATCCTGCAAAGACTTTTGATTTAAAAAGGGGATTAAACAGTTTAAAAGTATTAGCAACACTTTATATCTATGATTAGAAAATTGTAAATTACTTTTAATCTGAAATTTTGAGAAACTTACTTTACTTATTCACTCTTTTTTTAATCTACACGGTTACTCTTTTCTATACCTAATCAAATAGTCTCCTTCCATAGTTGCCAGATGCTTGTGTATCAACATTTCAAGTTGAACAATGGCTTGTGATGGGAGCTCTAGTTGCTAAACCTTCTAATTTTAAAACAAATATGCACTAACTCATTTTTAATTCTTAGCTTAAGTATATTGTTGGTGAAAAACATTAGCAAGAAGGACTACAGTGTATTTAAATGGAGGCCAAAGGTCCCTGAGGCTGTGTGAGCCGGCAGGGCGGGGACGAACTGGTTTGTTTACGTTTAGGGGTCGAGAGAAGCTCCATTCACAACTACACACAAGCTACAGCGAGTTAGCTCAAAGGGAACATGTAAGCATGCACAGCACTACAATGCGATGTTGGTTACATTATGAAACACTTTCTGACTTCAGCGTGTGCAGTTATTAGAAAAAACTCCCATTATTCAACATCATTAACAACAAAGTCCCTAGAGATGAAGGCTGACTTCTTTTAAAATGTGTAGCATGGTAAAGGTAGTGTGGTCCTCACGCTAATGCTAAGCTAACCAGAGGAGGGAATGTGGCATGACGGAAGGAGGCTAATGAACCTTTCGGCTGACAAAAACTCAACAGGAAAATAACATTGGGGATAGGATGCAGACTTCACGCAAACATGCGACACACGTGGTCATCCCAATACTGCTGCCTAGCACACAGCCAATGTTGTTGATTTGAGCTGGCCGGTGTTCTGTGGAAAAATGCTACCTATCAAAATATGCAACAAAGCGGCTTTTCGCAAGTCTGCACATGCGCACAGCCAGAACACTGAGATTGTGTGGCCACAATAAATTAATACATCACTTAAAATGGTTAGAGAAGCATTTTTAAATGTAGATTTTGTCTTTTTTAACTTGTACATGCTTTCATTGTGCATACTTTGTCCTATGCAGAAAGTGAAATATTGCTGAAAGTTAACATGGCGTTTATGCTATCTGTAAACAAATGCAGCCTGTTGTATGAAAACACATGATAGTGTTGCCTAATCTTATACCAAATTATTATTTTTTTAAAGGTATAGTCATGCTATTGCAGGCTTTACAGTGTGATTCAGTACAACAATTCAATTAGGAGATGTCATAAAAAACATGTTCACCTCATTTTTGTAGCACACCTCCCCTGTTCGTTGTCTGACACATAAATGAATACATGATTCAAAAGATGAATGCAACACATCTTTCTGTGGTCTGCACGAATGGAAATGGAAACCCACAAGGTAGCGCTTTCTCACAAAGTAGCTAAACTCAGCAGAACATCGGCTAACATTGCTAGCATCCACATGTTCACTTACATTCGTGGGAGCTGCAGAGGAGGGGCGCCTCGTCTGAGGAACACTCCGTCTACAAACACCCCGTTTTTACCGAGACACCTCAGGTAGAAGTCCCCGCTGCCTGTGCCGTCGTCGCTTGCAGTGAATATTTCCAGATGCCTCCGTGAGATGAAACTAGAGTGGCCCATGCTCACGTCCACGGAGCCCTGAGACGAGTTCCGGCCGATGGTCACCGAGCGCTTTTTCATCATGTATTCGAATTCACGGCCCTCGAGCCGGGCAACCGGCCCAGACGATCCGCTCACCACCGCCATGCTCGGGTGTAAGTCTCCAAACGATGCGTACAGGGGGGAAAAACACCGGTGAATAGGGCGCCCAAGTGTGGCCCGAAAGAGGCGTGAAAAAGATCAAATGTAGGAGAGGGGCACCGAATTCAAAACAGGAGTTTAGAGGGGAACATGAGAGGAGGCCAGGGACAGCGGCTCCGACCCACCGCCGAGAGAAAGGGGAGCGGAGAGACCCAACCAAACAGCGCAGGAGGAGGGTATCACATGACTGACAGCACCTCCAGCCAATCAGAGTCCAGGACACTGGTGCAGCTCTCCCACAGTAGCCAATCAGTGGTGAGAATTAATCCGAGGACAGATTCAAGGTCGGTTGTTGAGCAGCAACACACGCATATGGTGCGTGGTAAGAAAGGAAACACGGAGTTTTACACTATGCAGGAAAGGAGTGGATCGACCGGTTTACACGTGCAATCTCTCACCGGAATCCCCCCACGATAAAATCATCTCACCCCAATCTCCTCGCCTCGATAAGAAAAGCTGGATTTGTATGAAAATCAATTATCAACCGAGTTTTCCAGATAAATCTGCAGGATTCTGCTTCTTTGTGATACAACACCGCTGCAGCGCAAATCCACATTACATGCAGATCCTCCTCTTCCACTACAGAATCCGTTTCTGGGTTTATTTTTTGCCTTCTTTGCAGCATCTTGTTACTTTGCAATGATGGGGTTATTTCTTTTTTAAATGATAATCAATACAGTCAGTAATAAACAGTGCAAACAGATTTAGTGACCATGAAGGACAACACAGATCTGATGCATGTGAGGAGCTCAGGCTGCAGGTTTGTAGTCTTGAGCTTTGAGATCCTAGCTGCAGGCCTGGTTATCACCAAGGTGACTGACCCTGCCATCTGTAAGCCACTTGTTTGTAAACACTGAGGGACTGTCTATGCGGAAGTTGTGTGTGTGTTTGTGTGTGTGTGTGTGTGTGTGTGTGTGTGTGTGTGTGTGTGTGTGTGTGTAAACCAGCCAAGGCCACTAATAGACAGTAACACCTCCAACAAGGTGTAAAGTAGTGATCAGGCGTGACAGTGTCAGTGAATGCAGCATGGAGGTTAAACCAAAGTTACTTTACCTCAAATGATTGCATTACAAAGAACAAAGGAGATTTACTAGATAAAGTTGAAACTGACAGATAGTGAGTTAACAATTGTTTAGGAAATATAATGCAAAAATGTCCAATACCTCTTTTATTCAAAGACTATAATTATAGCTATTTCCATGAGCATAAACCTTGCACTATACCTTCATATTGTATCATATCAGATCATATAGGGCGCTGGTACAGCCCTAAAATTGACGCCACCTTGCCAGTAAGGGGTAGATGCTCCTCTAAGAAACCTTCTGATGTTTTCAGTAACATCGCTACCATCTGTTTGTCTGTTTTTTTCAATGGACGCTGAAACTTTGGCTTGTTGCAGACTCTGTATTTATATTTCTGTTTTGTATTATTTGGGACATGCAGTTGGGTGTTGTCAAGCTCAACACCCTCTGTCATAGTGAAATATCAATTGATTTGAAAACCTTCCAGAAATCCAAAATTTTGTTAAACGGTTTACTTTCAGCTTACTTACTGAATCATGTTGTAAAGCAAAGGTCTACCATGTGCTCATTGAATGACAACATTAACTAAAATTCTCTACCCTGTCAGTAAGCCTGTGCAACTTCAATGAATTTACTCTACTTTGAAAATCTTCATTTCTCACAGCCTAACATCTGCTCAATACAATCAATAAGAAGTTTGATTAAAAAATCGAAATGTTTTGGGGGCACTTAGGAAGTCCAAAAGACATTGTGATATTGACCCAATTAACAGACAAAAATCTCAAAAACTTATTTAACTGACTTCTTTTCCTGTTGCAAGTATACAGTCTCCTTTTAATTTATCTAAATGCTTTTATTTTTCATTACCTTCAAATCTGGAAAATTGGGCAAACTTTCAGATCAAGACAATTTCAAAATATCAATGCATCCAAATAATCTTTTTTAAAAAATTAATAAGAGATGAAAAGCTCTTTTTTACTGTGCATTTGTTCTTGGGACCTTTGTCTGTCATAATGACACCTTGTCTATGATGTCCCCCTCTTCTCCATCATGATGTTAAGAAGGGCTTGCTGGTTTTATTGTTCAGTTTTTCCTGTGACTCTGTCTCCCCCGGCCACTGGAGGGAGACATGCACCAACAAAACCCTCAAAAGCTGACATCATGAACTCACCAGCCATTTTAAGGCAGAATTAGTGATTTGGGAAAACAGATGAGAGAAATAACTACCGCCCAACAAAGTCAGCTCCACAGCCTAAACAAAGCAGCAATGATGTGGTGGTAAATCAAATAATAAAGACAAGTCTGATACATCATACAGATTCCCTCAGTGCACGACAACAGAAACATCCTCTCATAACCAAAGTTCTTAGTAGGTTTTTAAATCAAAACAGTTCTCTAATTGTGAATAAATCTAAGCCGAGGGCATCATTGTTGCGTCCTATTATGTTTGTGTTTCCTGGAAGCACTCATTTGTCCGGAAAGAGTAGTGACCACTGTGTCACCGTTAATGGAGATCAAGTATGAGTCTAAAGCTCTCTGAAACCACAAGATAGGATTCAGAGTCTGATATGAGCTCAACATAGCCTACAGAAGAGTCCATGCACCATCATTATACTGTTTAATGTTTTGAATGTGGCTCATATGAAGTCTTACCAGATCATTACCTACTGAAAATAAGACAAACATTTGCATGGATTTCAGTGTTTGCAGTGTAAATGTATAATCCTGCTTAGCGTTTATACAGGCACCAAGAAGTCACAAGTTCTCTCTTGAAGCCACAGAGCTCCATAAATAATTACAGGTGTTATCCTGTTTGTAGTTTACATGAAAAAAAAACTTCAAACTCTGTAATCTATAGCCAAGAGGGAGGATGAAACCAACACTACCTCCACCCAGCCCGACTCCCCTCCACCTTAATCAGCACTCAAGGCGCCATAAGCTCCCCCAGACATGGAGAGTGTTATTAATGTGTCCATTTGGATGCTGCCCCCAAGAGAGGAAATAGAGGAGAGGCATAATGGAGCTCTCTCTCTCCCTCTCTCTCTCTCTCTCTGTCTGAAGTGATGGAAACCCTGCTGCTGGGCTCCTCCCTACCCTCACAGGATGCCACTTGAATCTGTTGTGTTTGGATCCTAGAGTCGTCTTGATGGTATCTGTCATTACACTCATACTCACAACTGCTCTCATCAATGCTTAATGACATCTCCCCGGGGAGAGCACATTATTCACTGTAGAACATGAAATCAAAGTGAGACAAATCATTTTAATAGAAGCAATAAATACTCATCTTTGGCATTACTAGTCATATAAGGTGTTTCTCCTACTTAAGAAGTTTATGTGATCTGATTTATTTGCAAAATGAATAATCTCCTGTTAGTTAGACTTCAGCTATCAGTCCAGTAAGATATCTCATATCTGTCTGATAACTTCTGAACCCCCTAGTTTTCGCATAGCAAGATATATTTCCCGATTTTGTTCTAATATAATTTCCATAGGTTATGTAACATTCGCCCATTTCTACTGTCTGACGTTCTGCAGTGTTCTCCTCCTGCATGGCTAAGCTCTGGGTGGATCTTATTAAAATAACCATGAGTACAAACCAACACTGCCTGTTTGGCTAGTTCTGGGAGCAGCCACACAGAAAATACAATAACTGCCGTTTTAAGACGTGTTCAGGGATGATTTTCTGTTTCTTTGTGATACGTTTAAACATACAGAAATCATGCCACAGTGTAAACACACAGGCTTGAAGTCAGGAGGGGTCAAAGGTTACGGGTTACCCTTACACAAGGCTCCTCAAAGCACATCTAACAACAACAAATCGACGTATTTACAGACACTTTGAGTTCAGTTTATGTGTATTTATAACACTGAGGTGTTAACGTGCTCAGATGGACACATGCCTGTCTGTCAAACAAAGTTAAAAATCTGTGATAAAAACCAGTGGTCATGAGAAAGAAAACTAACTCAGAACACAGATAGAGAAAAATACACGAGTACAGCTTCAATGAGTGCAGCAGAAGCCTAAGTATGAGAGACAAAGTGACGTATGGAAAATGTTAAATGAGGTCAACCTCATAGAAACATGAGCATCAGCTTGACTTAACAGTGTTTGGTGCCTCTTTGAGGTGCAGATGTGTGTTGTAAAGAAAGAAGGGACACATTCCCCACATTATGATGCATAATTCCTAATAAAAAAAAATCCATAATAATAATAATAATAATAATAATTCACACACATACACAGTATCCTTCAAGTGCAGCTTTTTGTGCTGAGGAAAACTTTTCCACTCCGATAAAGTCCTTCAAGTCTCTGCTGTCCAGGTACAACCAGACAAGTTGTTTTCAGCCTCAAGTCAGAAAAGTAGATTCTTTAATCTCCGAGGATTAGTCAAATGTGCTCCTGCTGGTGCTGGGGTTGGATTTATCACCTCAGGGCTCCACAAAGCTTCATGAATGCATGATTTCTGATGCTCCAGAGCCTCCTCATCATCACCACCAGGCCGAGCAGCAGCTCAGGCTCCCGTCGGGTCACAGTATGTCAGGTTTGGTCAGGTTGAGCTCCTCCTCGGACACCGTGAGGTTTCCCATGTACCAGAATATCCAGAGCACCAGGCTGAGGAAGATGAGCAGTGGCCCGGAGAAGACAAAAAAGTCCCAGTAACCCAACGGGGCAAAAATCCCGATGAGGAGGAATATGAGGCCAATGACATCCATGATCACAGCCAGGGACACGAAGAAGATGGTATACCTCCCCTGCTCCATCTCTGAGGTGACTCCAGGTGAGACACAGATTCGATAGTGTCACCTGAAGGGACTGACAACAAGTGATCTGAACTGCTCTCTTTCACTCGAAGCACACCTTATTTCTTTCCTTTCACAGCGGTAAGACTGGAATCTAACCACAATAACCTGCTGACATCCCAACTGTCCATCCTCATTCCTTTGCAGGGCTGACTCGCTTTTCACCTTTGTGTCTGTAAAGTGGCACATTGGCTTGTTGTGTGTAACCAACGTGACAGATTTATGCACATAAATTTAATAATCAGCCTCCTCTGAGCTCATGTTTACACCGAGATAAGCCGTCGTAATTAATTGGACCCCCTAAGATCTTTTTGTTCAGCTAATGAAACCAAAGAGATTCAGGGTGCATCAGTTTGTTACATCTCTTATCAGCACCCTTCAATGTTTCCTCTTGTATGGTGAGACCTTTTAGCTTTTAATCAATGGCAGTTGTGACAAAACTCTTTTTTTTTTTCAAGCCAACAAACTGTAAAGTTGATTTAAATAACAAAATTCTGATTAAATGTTTACACATAATTTTTAAAGGTTGAATTTCTCCCATCAGTTTGATCATAATTTCATTTTAATTGCTAAATTTTCACATTTAAATTCCATTCATATAATGTTTTAGCTCATAACTGATCTAAATACTGTTTAATTACATTGGATTTGACACATGACTGTCCAGTTTCGACTAATGGCCCCCTTGTTCAATATTTGGAGACTCTGCCTTCAACCTCTCAGACAGCACTGGTTCACCTCTTGTAATTTATTTAACTATAATTCTTGACTTTGCACTGCAGGGTGGATACACTGCATTCAAATATTTGACCATGCACGCTTCATGCTTCTCTATTACAATAGCTTTGTGTTGCAAAGAGGAAACACACGCAATGGAAACTTCTCTGTTCAAGGCTTGTTTGACCAGTCAAGCTGCTGCTATTTGTCTCTACTCTGCGGCCTCCTCACCATACAGCCTGCTGCACACGGAGCAGAGATGGCTTCATTACTGTAACATCAGTTTGGTTATGAGTTAAGCTCGTTTTGTGTTTGTTGGAACCGAAGCCTGTCAGAGCTGGGACATTTGCATAAGGAATGATGTTGATCTGCCTTTTAGGTATTACCTCCAAAAAAGACTGATAAGCAGACATGCTAAAAATATCTAAGCGGGTGTAAAGTGTGTCATACAGGTTCCCGTGTGAGTTTCCCATGATCCTCTGTTGAGGACTTTCAGGTTTGTTTACCCAACACCACACTGCAAACACAAACCAGTCCGACCAGTGCTGGCTGCTTTAACAGCAAATCAAAAGGCCAACATGACTTGACTTCACTAAGTCAGGTGGCATCTACAACTCAGAAAAAGAAACTACACAAGAAAAAATGCATTTTTGGCTTCCAGAGCTTAGGTATCAGCTGATTCTGGTTCGACATTGATTAAAAACACAACACATGCAACTTAAAACCCTGAAAGACACGTGGCAACTTCATATCAAGATTTTGTGAAGTTTGACATCGCTTTCTTGACTCCAAGTGACTAAACCATACAATTAAGACTAAAGGCTGTCTGAGACAAAGCTGACAGTCCCCGCTGACTTTCAGTCTTTTCCCATATGGTTGTTTGGGTATCTGAAGTTGAATCCTAGGAGATATTTTTATTTTTGGGGGGTCCTTAAGTACTGAAACTTTTTTCCTGTAGTTTCTTAAGCCAGCAGCTGTGCTCACTGAAAATAGTTCTTGTTTTTGTCCCTCAGATTGTTACTCCAAGTGTCCAAAAACATCACAGAAAGGATCCGTCAGAAAACCCCTCGGGACACAGACTGTTTGAACTGGCGTTAAACCAATATGTTGTTGGAGCCCAGCATGTAAAACGGCAGTCATACGATGAAGAGGTATCTTTTTAATAAAGTGATAAAGCAACAGTTTGTTTACAAAAAAGCATCATGTAAGCTCAAAACAATATAGGTAGTAAAGCTAGCACACCACCAACTATGACAGTATTCAGCTCATTTTCATTTGTATGTATAATGTGCTTAAGTGCCAATGAAGCATCGAAGTTATGACTCATAGTATTGTGAAGCTGAGCCTGCTACGATGTCAAGCGCAGCAGGAAAAGACCAATTCCAGGTGAAAACAGAAATTAAATCAAAGGTTTAAAATAAACATTTTTGACGTCATGGGGTGAAAAGATTCGAGTGCAGGTCACGCATCTGTAAAAAGCAACAGCCTGGTTTTTAAGTTAAGAAAAGTTTAAACAGTTCTGAGTTGTGGTTTCTTATCCTGCAGACTGCTCAGTGATCTTAATCCTTCTTAGACTCTGCCTATGAAACTGAGGACGGAATATATGTTTACAAAAAGCTTTAAGCACAACATCAGAAAGACTAATCTTACCCTGTGAGATTCTAGCTAAGGCGAGAGAACTTTGCAGCCACGACTTTGCAATTTCTCCTTTATAAAGTGCTTCAATTTGCAGAGTAATGAATCAAATGATATCATAAATCATTGATTTTTTTCAATGACTCGTCACCGATTTAGATCATAACCATTAAGAAACAGATCTGCCTGGAAAAGAGGATTGCAAACCCTGATGCCTAGCACAAAAACCACAAACATAAACAGAAAAAATTTAAATCAAGCAACATTCTTCAAAAACCAAAACAACAAACAAAATTAAAAAAACAACAATAATTTATCTGAATTATTTTCTCTCAGTAAACATTCATTCTTCAGTCATTTTTCAATATCTCATGAAATATCACACATATTACATTTCTATAATGATTGTCTGCAGACTCTTTTCAAACAACTCAACCACAGTGCATTAACAAAAACTATCAGCTTCATTTTGGATAAGTGGCACCAACATTTTTACATGAAACCTTTTGAAGATTTTTTGTGAAATTAACGGCCTGCACCAGATATGAAAATAACAAACACAAAAGCCTATTGCAAGTTTCGGCTTCAGGTTAAAGCAAGGCATTGGACCTAAAAGTCTTCCAGTTTAGTTTCTCTTAGAAGCACAAAATGCTTTTAAGTCTCTGAAGAAGACTTGTCTGCAGCAGAGATTGAAGTTTGCATGTGATAGAAGCTGACAGAGTCATTGGATCAGTCTTTAGATGTGAAGCACAGACTCTGGTTTCTCGTCTTTTTCTGCCTCCACTTTCTTCTCCTCGTCCTGCTCGTCCAGGCCGCCCTCGTACCCTCCGTTGTGGTAGGCTGTGGCCCTGCCCCAGGTGACCCTACTGGCTTTGTGAGGAGCCGGGGCCACCTCGCTGCTGTCCTCCTCGTCGATGTCTCGGACGCATTTGGCTCTTTCCTCTCCCTTCAGCTTCTGGCTCAGTCTCTCGGAGAACTTCCTGGCCAGACGCACGATGGTGCTTCTCCTCTTCTTGGTGCCATCATCCACGGATGACGGCACGTTCCCCACGTACCACATGAGCCAGGGCCCGAGGCTGAAGAAGACGATCAGGGAGCCCGTGTAGATCAGAAAGTCCCCGTAGAAGCGTCCATCGTAGCGCAAATTGGCGAATATTCCAATGAAGAGGAGAACAATCCCGATGATATCAAAGATGATGGCCATAAAAAACAAAGACACACAGCCTCCGATACACTTGATCTGCTCCATGGTGGAGCATTACAGCTGCTGGTTGCTTGTATAACGGGAGGATGCTTCATCCGGTGCACCTGAAGAAGACGCAGCGCACCTGCAGAGCCCCGCCCCTCAGAGTAGATAAACAAGGAGTCTCCCCTCAGGGTTTGGCCATGTACACACACAAACGCACACACACACACACACACACACACACACACACACACACACACACACACACACACACACACACATTAAAAACACAGGCTGTGGAGTCAGGTGTGTCTGCTGTTTTCATTAAATTTAACCTGCACTGATCTGAGGAGGCTGAAAGTCTGTAAAAGCAGAGAGATGATGCAAATCATCTACAGCTGGCAGGGCTTTATTTGACATGCAAATCCATGCTCTTACACAGAGTTATACTGACTCAGCCTTTTTCTGAAGACGGATATTATAAATTTGATATAAGAGGCCAACAAGGTGACTGTAAAGTACATTAAGAATTGGTTAGTCTCATATGTGAAAGAAAGGTTGTTGTGCTTCTTTAAGTCTTAATTCTGTCCCTCCTGATGCTCTTTCTTTACATGATTCATGGCTCAAAAAATGCTTGTTTTCCTCTCCCTTTAAATTTTTTTTTTAGCCTCTGCCTGAATTGTTTTAGCTGCTGTCACTTTAAGGCTCCGCGCTCCACAAAACCCCTTCCCTCTGATTGGCCAGCTCTCTGTAAGCCTGTTGAAGGTCTGTCCATGGCATCGTTTCAGCGTCACATCCCACACTTGTAAAAAACATTATCAGGATGCAATCAGACCACTCTTTGTGTGAAAGTAACACTCTAACTGCAGTCTTGCGGTCTGCATAAACACACTCACTGTCACTTTCTGTGGCTCTTATGTGCTTATGTGTTTGGCACTTTGGAGGCGTGCATTGAATAGACGGACCCCTGCAATGCCTCTTTTCTAATTAGTCACAAAACTCCTACTGTCTCCAGGTCAGGGCCAGTCCGAGACAGTCGGGCGGGTCATCATTGCGGCAGGATTAGGCAGCAGAATTGGATGAAAATTGAGCTAAAATCGAGATGTCGGACCAAAAAAATTTGAGGAACAGATATTTAAAGCCTGTTTTTTCAGCAGCTATATGTTTGTACATGTGATGGTTCAGTGACCTGTAGTAAGGAGGAAAAGAGGCTCTCTGCCCCCACCACAATCGGCTACACTGTTAGTGTTAAGTGCTGGGAGCGAGCAGAGAGCGGTCTTACTGTGCACTGATTGTTTTTTAAATCCTGCGTGGAATTTATTTTCTACAGAAAATGACAAAATTATTTTGATTTTTGGTGTTTGCCAAAGGTGTTTTCCCTTCCTCGTCATTTCTATGATTGCCAAGTTGTACAGCGCTCACATTGTCTGTGCTCTGAATATAAAGGATGTTGTTTGATCTCTTTCCAGTTTTTCTTGGAAAGTTTTTCTTTTTGGCTTCTCATACATGAGAAAGCTACGAAGGGACCATTTTTATGCTATCAAAGGGGGCATTATTTGAATATTTAGCACTCAAACTCAACATGCTGTTAAAAAAATTACACAATTTTCAGTGCCTTTTAATGCAAATAAAGGTTGTACTGGTTGAGAATTGATATTTAATACAGCAGGTTTAGATACCACACACTGATCTTGAATCTCATTTTAAGTGCTTCTTCAAAAACATATGAATATTTAATGTATAAATGTTGGGCACTTAAAGTCTCTGAAAGGGTTAATCAAGACTTTCCATCACATGTTATTCAAATCTTATGGAAATAAGAAATGTTCCTTTGGCTCTCAGCAGTCAAAATTCTCCCACTGAATCCACAATAAGACAATTTGTAGAAGACAAAGCAAACTGAGGATTATAAGCTCTCAAAACTTTTAATTATTCATGAATTGGCATATAGTGAAGCACACAGCATTAGGTAATCCCCAAAGTCCACTTTCCCATCATCAATATTCATGAGGACAGTATGCTCTCTGGCATCCACACTTAATTGTGTGTAAGTAAGAAGTGCATGTTGTCCTCGTGCTTGCACCTTTCTTTTGGCAGCCATGGTTATGAATCACTTTCATGCACACTTTGGATTGCGATAAGAGCAGGGATCCTGTAAAAATTACAGATAAAAAGTGAAACATCTCCACAGAGTCTGTGAATAAAATGCGCCATGCCAGAGAAGATCTCTTCAGTCCAGTTTCTTGTGTCAGAGGTTGAACACGGGCGGCCTGTAGTAAGAGAGCGGCTTCTTCATACTTGACCGCTTCCTGTTCTCCTTGGTGATAGGGATCAGGACCACGCCTATTACAAAAACCATCAATCCAAAGGACAGCAGGGCGGGGCCCAGGATGTTGGTCACCTTCTTGCAGTGTCCAGCGAAGTACAAGCCGCTGATGATGATCCCACAGGCCAGGAGGCTGCCCCCGGTGGACATGAAATGGATGGGGAACCAGAAGATCTCACGCTTGTCCTCTGTGCGGGGGTTCTCTGCAGTCCAGAGGGATTCACTGCGGGAGAGGCTGAACACGGTGGACTCTGTGCGGCTGGGTGGAGTCAGCTGGTCCCTGGATTGGGAGAGGGTGCACTCTCCCAGGGGGATGTTCTCTGGGCTGCCCGGCATGTCCTCCTGGAAGAGTCTGAGGGAGGATGGATTTAAAGCTTCAGTCAAACATGAAATCCTGATTATTTCCACACTTTCAGGTCCTAAAATTTTCTGGAAACAAAAACAAACAAACAAACAGAAACAAAAGAGAAGTCACTGCTTGCGTTCAGACATCCTCGTGTCACCATTACAGACTGATAAAATCAAATCTCACCTGTCCCTCAGGTGTGTCTCTTGATATGGCGGAAATTTGTTCGGATGTTTTCCCGGCAGGATCAGGATCTGCTTTTTTTTCCCCCAAGGACTATTTTGAACCGCAGACAACATTTTAAGCCCCACATATTTCTTATCCTGCATCATTTTACGACTTCAATCTAGTCGTGTATGATACTGTAGAATTTGGTACCGAATCCAATGCAGCTTTCTCAAATTAATCAGAAATTACACACAAGCACCACACACAAAACCAATGTTTCTGCTCATGGATAGAAGTAAATAACTAGTTTTTCAATCAGAAAATAATAATGTCCTTTAATTTTTTTCTGTTTTGTTCTAAAACAGTAAATCTGAATACTAATGGATGTCAACAGTTATAAATTTCCAGCATTGAATGTATAATTTTGATCAAGCAGCTTGCTCATATGGTGAATTAACTATTTCAGAAACATAATAATATTACAAAAATCAACAATATCACAATTATTAGTATGGATCTCATCAGGCAAGTACTGACACTCATTTAGAATCAAAATTTATTTTCAACTTTACTCCACAACCCATTTCTTTGCAAATGCAACAATAAATAAATAAAATTAGCTACAGCATGCTCATATAAGCAGATAACACTCTGAAAATCTAAATTTTCATTTTGCTGAATCACCTTTGATTACTCTCTTTTAAACCATGGCTTGTTTTTTCTTGCAATTATGTTTGAAATGCATTTAAAGATTGCAAGATTTTTTGCGCTATATGATACATCGGGAGGTGTGCCATCACTGTAAAAAGCTGCGTTTCCACTCCTCTAAGTCTCACTGTGGATCAGGGACCTTAGGGTACACTCAGTACTTTTCTGGGGTCTTGATTGAGTCCCAGGAACTTTTTTACATCCTTTTTTTAAAGAAGCTAACAAAAGTGCTTACGAAAATAACTACAAGATGGAAGCGGAGGTCAAAGCATAAGAAAGTATGTCCCATTGATGATATAATCAGAAAGTGACCAAAACAGAATAAAATAGCTTAATTGAAGACCGATGCTCTTTCTATTTAACAAAGTCAGAGTAAACATCTTTGTAACAATGGTCTGTTATTGCTGTAAAACAAGGAGTTAACACCTACCTTCAAAGCAGGATCAAGTTGTTTTTCTGCAGAATCAGTGATAAATTTAAATATTTCTAATCATCAGAAAACATCCAGAAATCTGAAGAAGGAGCTCCCAAACCGTCCGCCCCAAGAAACCAGTACAGAGCAATGCCTAACAACATCCACCCACCCACCCTATCCTATTCCCACCTCCTCAAGAAGAGAGCCCTCTGACCAACATCCTCTTACCATCATCTACCATCCCAGCTGCTCCGACCTGACGGAGCATCCAGGGCGAGCCTTCCGGTCCCCCAGAGGATATCCATAAAGACCCCCAAAGCACTCAGCCAGATGCTTCCATCGGTCTGTTAAACGATCCAAAAAACTTCCTCTAACAACTCTGTGTTTGAGAGCCTGAAACGTCCGAACTGTGGACAATGAGAGGAGGAATTGGATCGTACTCTTTCCACACAGAGAAGCAGGGCAGGGCAGCAGCTAGGAAATGACTCCGTTTGTTAAAGCTGGATTGATGTAGCAGGCAATCATCCATATAGAAATTTTCCAATACAGGCTGATATGTAGGCGAAGCATTGATCTCAAAGTACCCCGAAGCAATCATCTGCAAGTTGTAGTTTTGTCCTGCTGAACATGGGATCGATGGGACCTGTGTGGCATAATTAACCAGAGAAAGTGGAGCAAATCTTACAGAAGTTTGGACAAATTCAGGAAGTATTTGAGAGCTTTTAATAGGTTCAGCATTGGGTCCACAGGGGGGAATGATACTGCAATAAGACACCTCTGCTGCACTAACTTGCGCTGATATCTACATGTCTTTGTGCTTTTTTACAAACACAAGTGTCAGTGTCTGGCCATCGACCTGAACACGAGCTCACTCTTGTACACTCTCCTCAGAGACCCTGAACCTGACTCCTCTGTAACTGCTTCTTGTACTCAGTAAACACTGAAGCTCCTGTCTGATCTCATTACTGCTCTTATCTGTTTCAACCAGTGCTGCCATGCTAATGCATGCAATGAGCTTCTTGTCCCACCAGAGGGCGGTGCTTGCATATTCATTTGCACATGCTCAACTTTGGCTGTATCATTAACTTTTAGAGGAATATTTCATAGAAGAATAAGCTAATTAATGAGATAATTCAGCAGGTTTTTTTTTTTTACAATTACTTTACAGGATTATGGATCGGTGTCTGTTCTTCTGCAGCCACGTGAGAAATTAACCAGCCATCCTGTGTAATGTGCTGCAGTATCTCCTGATTATGATGTGCTTAATTCTCCTTAATGGCCCATTTAAGTGGGTTGTATCCCGTTCACTTGATCACAGTCATATAAGGAGGTTTGACACTGCAGAGCAGAGCTGCTGAGGAGGTAGGAGAAAAAGGAGAAGAAGCTGCAAAGTTTGGTCATGTGTTTGACTGCAGATATTTGGCTACATGAAGAGAAATACTGGAGATATGGAGGATGATAACATCATCGATACAAACCTCAAAGGATCTTTCTGGTAACTATAAACCTCAGCCCGTATAAACCACCACTCATTACACAGACTGGATCATTAGTCTTAACATACCATTAAAGAACGGCCCATTTGGCTGTAGCATTAACTGCATGCACGACTGCCAAAAATTGGCCAATTAACAAATTGCAGCATGAAAGCAAGGCAGGTGCAGAGCGTCATGTCAGGGGAACCTCTTTGAAAACTCTAGCAAATCTGAGTTGAGCATGTCTAGTATGCATGAACAACAATAAACATGGTGAGGGATAATGGTGTGACTGAGAGATGATTAAAAAACAACAACAACAACAAAACACTTTCTAAGCTATTCAATCATCAAAGATAACAAACAATGAGAAAGGGAACGTGTCGCTTGACATATTTTGCAGATTTAATGTGTGTGGTGTTTCTGAACACACAGTAGAAGACCTTTACCTCAAAAATAAAATAAACAACATAAAAGCTGCTCTACAGAATAAGCACCACAGCAATGCTCCAGTAACTCAGTGAATTACCCTAAAAACAGTTTTGTTTTTTTATGAATTCTAACATTTTATCACACATCCTGAAAGGATCTAGGCGCATAAAAGTGAAGCGCATCAGAATCTTTTAAAACTAACATCAGCGAGCCTCGCTGGTTTGAGACTTCAAATGCTGATTGGCATCGATTTTTTTCCCAATAGGACAGTCTGTGTCGTCACAATTGGCTGAATGTGCGTATGAGCCCTGGACTTTATCCTTACGAGGCCAGGATTTAGATTTCTCTCTTTATTGATATTCTTTAATAAGAACATAAGACAAGAATAATCTGGTGGTTGCTTGTTGGGAGAAAACACCAGTCATGAAGGTTCTCCTCTCCCTACAATAACTACAAACAAAACCTGAGCCTCTGTTGGTCCACACCTTTTGTACCAAGCTTCTTGATTGCTGGACCAATCAGAGAAGGGCTCTCCAACCCAGGTGAACCTAATCATCTCACCTGAAACTAAACACAGTGGTCTACAACAATGAACCTGTATATGCAGTAAACCAAAGCCCATATCTGAGTCACATTCTTCTTAAACTTCAAAATTAGTTTAACTTTAATTACTTTAAACAGACTTAAGTATTCAAAGTTAAAACAAACATTTTGTCTGTCAACACTGATCTAAAATCAAGAGGATTGTGAATTTTACAGTGATACCAGGAAAAAAGAAGTGTAAAGTGCAAACATCACAGTAAGATAATTCAAAAGGAATGAATAAACAAGTGTGACATGAAAAAAAATACATGTTCAAGACTTTTTACCCACAAGAAATATAACATTAAGGTCAAAAAGTCTCCTTAAAAGGCTGAGACTTGTTGTCCATCAGAGACGACAGCTTGGCCATCACTCTCTGGTCAGTCTTCACCTCCACAGGGTCCAGGACTGAGCTGCACTTTTTCAACAGTCTGTTCAGACTCAGTTTTCTTCATCCAGTCCATCCACAGCAAGTGAGATCCTTCCAATGTGGCGATTGTGTCCAGGGTTAGCTCCGTTCGCTTGCTGTGAATATCATGATGCTACTTTGCCCTCTGGTATTTCCTCTAGTGCTGGGTTATCACAACCAGCTCGTCCATCTTATTGGAGATAGATCTTACATTGTCTATAATGGTGGTTGCTGTGTCTTCTTTACTCACATCTGAACACCAAACTTCCTCTCAAAATAAATGACAAAGTGTCACTAGGCTTCATGAGAGTATCAAACTGTATTTTCATCATGTCACATCCCTTTACATCACTTTGTATCATTTTTGTAATGTGTGACATCACAATTGTCAAGTATTGCATCGTTTCAAATTGGATTGTTTAATTTCATTCCCACTTTTATCCTTTCATTGCACATTGTATAGTAGTTACAGTTTAAGTATCATGTCATAGCTTATTGTAGTGTAAGTGTCAGAATTTGACACTTTTCCGTATCGTATGTAACAATAAATGTCATGACTGTTTAGATTTGTCCAACAATACAAGCAATTTCATGATGTGACTCTAATGATCCAGGAAATCATCTAAGCACACTTTAAACTATTGTGGAAATGATATGAGTAAAGTTGTATCAGTAATAACAGATTTTTATGAAACCTCTAACTGCTGTTATTTCAGGCTGATAGTTTCAATTTGAAGCAGGGAACATCTAATTAATCCATTGTTGAAGGTGAAATGTATTTCAGTGGTTTGCAAAAATGCTGAAGTGGTAGGGTAAAACTTTCCCATTCAGTTTTATTTGAATGTATTGATATTAATGTGTTTGCTCTGTACCCATATTTACAGTGGGCTCCCCTCTCCCAGCTGGATTATTTAACTTGTAGGTGTTGAGAGTTAAAAGTTGAGTCTGTGTATTGGCAAAGCGACACACAGGTATCAGTCTAATCCTGTTTGATAACACAGACACAGAGGGCTGCGCGGATTAGAGCTAATAAGCCCCGTCTTGAGTCAGCACGCTGAGTCTGTGGGTTTGGCAGGTTTCAGGATGGATTCAAATGATCTGTGGACTCTGAGGTGCTGCAGACACACATGGAAAAACACTCACACATTCCCCGGCTAAAGTCTCCTGAACTAAGATGCTCTAACAACTCCAGCCCTTAGTGTTTTTTATGGCTGTGGATTAAACAGAAGAGAGTTTTTGGCCAAATGAAGCCCTGCACGCAGCCTCGTTAGCTCCTGAGTAAATATCAATAAAACCTTCAGGTAACACATTCCTGATTTATTAATGCACACAGAACCCTTTTCTCTACAAGTGACCTTGGAAAGTAATTAATCTGCTTTGCATATTTACAGCTTTTTGTAAGTAATCCCACGGGGAGTTCATGCAAACAACGGGAGCACAGGGGCTCCATCAGGCGTGGAAATACAGAGATCTGAGAGATACTTTTCATCCATCAAACGAGCTCAAATAGGAAAAAAAACCAATCTTACTTTGACTCAATGGGGGATCAGTACTGTCATGGTACATGCATTTAATTAATACAAACTTCTCCCAGAAACTAGGGATGAGTTTCATTAACTTTCTGAAGAGATGAGGAGCAAGACCATACTTAGAGGAATGGTTTGAAAAGTTTGCTTGTTGTCACCTTTCAGACAAAAGCACAATGCAACTTGAAATAAATCCGTTATCTCGTCACTTTGCATCCTGCAAATCCTGCAAAAATACCCAAAGATCCTCAAAGACGACAAAGCGTTATATTCAATACATTTTTTTAAAACACTCTTTTTCTGTTAGTAGTGATCATTTTCTATCAAGTAACCAATACAGAAAAAATGTATAAGAGCCCATATCTGCCAGTTAAGAATATAAAGATGAAATGTTGTCATTTCTTTTCTTTTTTGCCATTTTCCTTTTTTTGTACCCACATGAAGTTGAAATTTTGAGAGTGAAAAAAAAACAACTTTTTCCTTAAAAGTTTGCCTTTTTTTTCCTAAGTTTGACTTCATTATCTCAAAATTTTGACTTTTTTAATCACAAAGTTTTGACTTTTGTCTTAAAATTTGACTTGTTCTCTAATAATTTTGACTGTTTATCCCAAAATTTAAGTTTTCATCTCAAAAGTTTTGACTTCATATGGGCCGAAAAAGGAGACATTTTTAACAAAGTCCAGTTTTCACTTTTATTTTTTTTACTGGTGGAAAAGGCTTTCATACTAATGCCACACCACATGCTTTAGTTAAAAGAGAAATGTTCATATTTTGCCTGTGCAAAAAGATAAACAATGCATCAAAATCTTAGTTAAGGTTTAATTTAGATTTTGAGGCACTTTCATTTTCAGCTAACTCAAAGGTTGCTGCTCTACAGACAGTACATGGGACCTCCTCATGGTCACTGATCTGTCAGATAGAACAAATTGAAAAAAATCCAGACGTTTTGGGGAATTTTATAAAATCCCTGATCATAATTTTATCACCAAAAAAGGGGACATGTCCAGGCAAAACAGGACGTTTGTTCACCCGAAACAATCCTCTCACGAAGTCTTTAATATCTATTTTAAAGGGAGGAAAGAGATGACTTGAATATATTTATCCCACACTCCTTTCCTTTGATGATTGCTCTGAGATCAGCTTTTTTATACACATTTCAATCCAGACTATTCACAGTACTCTTTCAGCAGTTTAAAGGAGAATTATGTGGCCCTTGATGGACCTTGGGTCTGGGTGATGTCAACAGCTCACTTGGCTCCCCCACCCTGACCCACCGTGTGGAGTCAGAGTCATGAGAGCCCGTGGGAGATGAAGAGACTTGGACCGTATAAACAGATCAATATGTCAACCACAGCCCGTTTCTGACGCATTTGTTCTTCCTGTCTGATAAATAGTCTGAAAAAAACCTGTGTTGTTGTAAGTCTGCTTTTCTTAAGAAAACTCAAACATTTTGCAACCAGACAAGAAGCAATTCTCAGAAATTCTGAGCCTCTCCTCAGGAATTCATCACTTTCTTCCCTTTCAATAGCCTGATTTGTATTTTCCTCAATGCATGCAGTGAGGAATGATTCATAACACAAACTGAAAAAGAAGAAGCTTTGTATTCAGAAGAAATGACAGTTTTCAGAAATAACAGATATTTCAAATAGGGGTAAAAGTGACAAACGTGACCTGAAAGTGTCGTCTCACTCCTGGTCTTGACTGGTCTGCATGAAGCGGTGCTTTAGCCCCGGATTAACAGGTCTGTGCCTCTGATGACAGCCTGTCTGTTTTTGTTTCTGCAAGTCTCAGAGGGTGAAGCTAACAGGTCAGAAGAAAACATTCAGAGGGAGATTTTCACACTAAAAATGAATCATTTTAAGATTTCTTCTGAACGTTATCTAATAATGAGTCCGTTATGAGTCATGTGTTTTTACCGTGTTGGAATGGAAAGCCTGCAGCCTGTCATGGACACAGATGAATGACAGAAAACTGAAGATGTGCACTCTTTTTAACACCTGTAAGAATTTTCCTATCTGCTCTCTCTTGTAATCTTCTTTAGCTGATATACGCAGCTTGGATGACGTTCCAGGGAGTGTAAGTGCGGTAAACCTTGCTGATGCTCTTTAGAGATGTATAAGAACATCACTCATGCAAGTTTAAGTATCATGTGCATTGAGGAATAACTCAGAAAAATGCACTTGCTATCAATCTGTGCTGCATAACAGTGATCCAAAGGATCAGTCAGAACTTTGATTCATACACATGGCAGTTTTTCCTTTAGAAATCAGGTCACATGAGCTCACATGTGTACACTGCTAACAAATTATTAACCTTCCTACCTGACAAAACTCTTTGACTTGAAGTGTGTACATGTTTAAGATTTTTAAGAAAAGACAGTTGGTAAAGAGTCTCCTTATGTGTGTTAGAAAAACAATTTTTTGAATCATATAAGATTTTGAAATCCTGTAGTGTGGGCTGGTCATTCTTTTAAGAATCATTTAAGATTTTGCAGTCTTGTAGTGTGGGCTGGTCATTATTTTCAAATCTTAAAGTGTGTTCTTGTTTAAGATTTTTAAGAAAAGACATTTGGGGAAGAGTCTCCTTATTTGTGTGAAAAACTGATTTCAGAATCTTAAAAGATTTTGAAATGCTGTAGTGTGGGCAGGTCTTTATTTTTAAATTCATATATATTTATCTTTATATATGTGTGTGTGTGTGTGTGTGTATCGCACCCGTGTTGCTGTCTGAGTGTGTGCTTGGACTGCCACACATGGGCGAGGTCCCTTGTATCGCTGCTTGGGTCTTTAATTTTATATATTTATATATTGTTTTTATTTCAAACCGTCTGTTGTTTTGTTTTTGTAGTGCGTGCATGTTTTTGTGTGTTTGTGTGTGTGTGTGTGTGTGTTACAGCCGACTCATGCTGTAAATAAATCAGCACAGGTCTTAAGGTCTTTGCTTCCTCTCACTCAAGAGCTTTTTTTAATCTGTAGCAGTAAATAATTCAAAATGAGTATTTTCCAGTGAGTCATGGGCTAATTACAAAAAAAGCAAAACATTTCTTAGAGACAGGGAATAAAAGGGAGAGGAAAAACAGGAGCAAATCCCGCCCATTGCATGTCAGAGCCATCGAGACAGGATTCAATGACATGTATGTCACTGGACTGGAGGGTAATTAACACAAAGGTGACCTTTAATACTGAAACATAAAGGAAATCATGGAAACATCGATATAAGGATTTTGTAGTGTTTGCAAAAGACTCAAGTTCACCTCCAATCAGGGGACAGACTTCAGGTGGAGTTCCTAGAACTAAAAGGTTCCTGTGGCCTGTTGTTTTCTGGTAGAGGACGGTAAGACAACGACAGCATTGTTATCATTGTTATCACCACAGTTCGCCTGGATACTATTCAGCCTGTGATGGCATTAATGTGGAAATGGGACATAGCTTCTCAAGAAGTCTCAGGTTAAGTTTCTGCGGTCAAAGAGCACCTTTAATGCTTGTGTTGTACAGATATAGACAATTGTCATCACAAAGCACTGTGCATAAACTCTCCCTCACCACTGAATCAAACAAGGATTGTGCAGACGCATTAGATCCGCACTGAAAATCTGACTTATTGATAGTAAAGAGAAATGTGAACAGAAACAGTTCCCTGTGAGGCTCCTGCACTGCTGAGGACCCTCTTTTTTAACAAGGATTAAACACTCAAAAACAAGACACAAAGAAAATAAAAAGAAAGAAACTTTGATGTCTGGAAAAACCCTGAGGTACCTGAGTGCTCCACGCAACCCTAAAAAACTTCCATCCCTCACCTGTGCCATCCACTTAGAGGCAATAAAACTCTAATGATGTCAGGTCTGAATCACAGTCCATAGCTTTTCGTTGAGGTTACAAACCAGGTAAAGCAATATAGAGCGAGTTATGAGAGTGCTTCACAAGAGAGACTCTGACATCTCATTTAAGAAATCATGAGGGCCCGGCTTTTTGAACCAAGGGAAATAAGAGCAATCTCTTGGAGGTCAAAGGTATAAAGACGGGCGCCTCTATCCCTGCATGAAGATACAGCCGAGGATCCAGTTGGCTCTCCGTAATGGCCGGGTTTCCATCGCAACAAGACTTTTAAAAGCGATACAATGTGTGGTACAGCCCGTCTTCGCCGAGATCACAGGTCAAGGCTTAGACATGTTGCACCTTTGATGGAGAAACCCTCAGGTCGATTAATTTCTCTGCCTGAGCTTGAGTTCCTTTTGAAATGCTAATTCCCCTCACAGCTGGATGGACCAATCGATGCCATCGATCCACACAACCATCAGCTGGAAGGAGGAGACCCTGCGGCGTGTGGAGGAGGATTTCACACCCTTGTCCCCCGAGTTCGTGTGTATGCAGAGCAGACTCAACGTTTGATGACACTTTGATGGTTGAGGCGGCGCAGATGTTCAGGACTAATCGAGATAAATGTTAGCTTTTTGTAGCACACGTACTCGTCGATATAGGGGTTGGACTGAGGAAGTCCCCATGTAGCAAAGAATTATCCGAGGAACAGATCAGGACTCTTACAACAACCAGCAATAAGGTGGTTTCATCGTGCATTTCCCTCTTCAGCCCTGTGGCCTCCTGGGAAAAAGCATCATCTCATATTTCAGTGATGAAATTTGTGAATGTGACCCTGACCTGCACGCGGCGCTCACAAACACTCAGTCTGACGAGCTCCGGCCTCAGAGACGATTTCATTGACTCATCCTCAGCGGTGAGATGGTTCGGTGCTTGATGAAGTTAGACTACATGCTTGACTCGCTCCGTTTGCACGTCAGTCTGAGGAAGAGACGAATTACTGCTGTGTTGTGCAGAGAGATATTCATGTTATGAAGGCACGAGATCATAATCACAAACACCAACATCAAGTATTTTCTCTTTGACAACTGAACACTGATTCTGCATTTCCATTATGACGACTGTCGCCAATATGAGTTTAGAAACCAAAGCTCGACATCACAGACACTTGGTCCATCTTTTACAGAGAGATATAACTTAAGTCCGCCACCGATGACTCTGTCCTTGCTCCCACTGAGACACTTTCTTCTGAGCTTTGAATCACGGTGTAATTTATCGATAGAGTCCTACGCCATGACGGACGCCTCACTTCCTCTGAGCTGAAAAGATTTCATTCAGAACAAGCGGAGGAACACTCGCTCCCTTGGATTACGTCGATACGATTGAGTTTTTCCTCCTTTTTTCATCTTTTTTTGAGACAGCCATTGATTTCTTTTTACTCGCTTCATTTCAAAAGAGGAGCAGAGATATAATTACTGCAGCTCCTCAAAGTCGGAGAATTCAAATAACAGAGTTTTTCTCCTCTCAGAGACGGTGGCCTGTGTGAAAATCTTCCTCATGCATAGTTACAATCTCAAACTGTACGTCTGATTGTGTTTGACACCTCCGTTCTGCACGTTTGAGTCTGTAATTGCCTCAAACATTGTCAGTATCAACACGTTCTTGGCAGCTTTATTTTCTTACACTCATAGTTCATTAGAAAGCGCCGCTCGCTGAAAGACTAACACTCTGAATTATTCATGAGTGCTCTCTTCTTCTTCTCTGTTTTTGTTTGCTCCAAACTGTCATGCCACATTTAATTATCCAGACTCTGAGGAAACACAAAGAGGTTTGACCTTAGCGGGCCAATCTTTTTGCCATTTGAGATCAAAACATTTATGAGTTTCTTTATTTTCTCTTTTAGCAGATTACTCGCTGCGGTTTGCCGACACTTGAAGGGCCAGACGAGGTGAATTCACAGAGAGAGACTGCTCGTTTTCTTACCGTCTCTCCCTTTCGCCAGTTTATCCTCAGAGGGGCAAACATTTAAGGTTTTCTGGATGTTATTACTGGTCTCTTGTAGGAATCAGAGATACTGTGAACATTTCTCTTCAATTGAGTAATCAGAGAGGGAAATTTTAAACTTTTATCCTCGTCAAAGATTGAACAAACAGACTGTTTGCTACGTCATAAGACCTGCTTGGGTTAAAGAGGGGGTTTGAAAGTTTATAGTCTTTATTTTGTACAACAGGTGACCTGTAGTATTTTAACGTGATTTTTTTCCCCACCCTAGAGTTTAAAAACCTTATTTATGCCTCTATCTGAAGCACTTTATTTTAGCTGCTGTCTCTTTAAAACTGACTCCCTTCACTTAAAGCAAAAACTGAAACCTATACAAGTAAGTGTGTCTTACTTTTCATTAAAAATTGTCTTGTACTTGATATGAGTTACGATCAACTGACAAGTCTAGATGCGTGAAAAATTTGCTCATCAGGTTTCTTAATATTAAAATAATGTCTCAATACAAGAAACTTTTCTTTCCACAAAGCAGATTTTTCGATTTGTAATATGCAATTCTAAAGAAGAGGATACGGGACACTGAAAAAAAAGGTCCCAACATTTTTTTTTTTTGCATATAGTTTACTTACAGAAAAAGTCTGAATTCTGAGAATTGAGTCAGGATTTTGATATTTTTGCAGAATTCTGTATTCTTATGAGGATTTTTTCCCCACAAAGTATCAGAGTGTCATTTTTGCTTATACTGAATGCCGTAAGATGACTTTAAACTCAGAATTTGCCTTTTTTTTCCCAGAATAAACTTTGTTGAGGAAAAGAAATAGTGGACCTTAATATTTTTTATTCTTTCAAAGGCCCTAATCCCCCTTTGTACAATTCAGACATCATTTTTGAAATAAGACATTTCTATGGACTGGCCTGGTGATTGTGGCTAGTATCAATTGAAAGAAAAAATATTTCACCAAAAAAAATACATAATGACTTACATGGATTTCAGTTTTTTGCAGTGCTCTGATTGGCCAGCCCTCTGGAGACCTTCGAGGCGGAGCATTAGGTAGACCTTGATGTTTGAGGCCCCGACCCACCAACAATGTCGTGAACCAGGCATGAGATTCTCATGTGATCTTATCTTGTGCAGATCCTGTGTAAATCTTGTACAAACCTCTTTACAGACAGATTTAATGTAAAGGGGTTTGAAAATCTGCAGACATTTAGTCCAACCATTCATGCATTGTTGAAACCCGAAAATGGTGGTTCACATTTTGAAAATGCCAGCAAGACTTTACTGTGCCCACAATGGCCCCATTTGTCTCGCCTTAAAGGAGCACTAAATCAACTTTGTGTCATGAAACACAATTTGGTCTTTTTCAAAGAAACAGCTTTGAGGTAAAACAATCCCATTACAGCCTGCTTTATTGCGAAATGTGTTTTACAACAATTTTCTGTAGAGCATGATAAAAACTTTAGCAAACAGTCGAGTGAAATGAAGTTCTTAAAACTTATGTCAGCTGTAAACTGTGATAGTTTCATATCCTGAGTTTGATTCCCAGCACATACTTTTATCTTTCTGCCTGGGGGGACTGTTTTAAAACCAACATAACATCTACTTGGTCTCTTTGTGATACAGAATATAAAATCAGAATCTGCTGCTCTGACAGTCCCCACTCCTCCGTTTTCAGGCGTTTAACCCAAAGTTAGGAGCCAGCTGCACGGATTTGCTCCCATTCAGCCTCGAGAGCCTGGTGGAGGTCTAGTAACAGCTGAAGGGGGATTATTCTGACCCTGCATCAATGCCTTGTTATCAAAATGAGCCCTCAGGGGAAGGCAGGGATCCCTGAGTAACAGAAAAACTGAACAGCTCTGAAAGTCTTCCTTATCTCTGTCTTACTTTCTGTTTTGCACATCACTGCAGTGTGGCAGCAAACCCAGAAGTTACCTGATAACAAAACACTCTTCCTTTCTCTTCATGTACCCTGTGAGTGTCGGGTGAAATTAGCACTCTGTGATTTGGTAAATCACGGGAGGGAGGCCGTGTTAATTAGGTTAGCAGGTAGCCTGGTTTCCACATCAGGGGACTCGATGCTGCGCTTTCCTTTTAGCAAATCATGAAGTTTGATTCTGCCTCCCCTAGAAACTCTTCACCACAGAATCTTTTACAGCTAAACTTTCATAAACTGTAACTCCTTTAATTTGCAGAAAAGTGTACCATTCATGTTTTAGAACTCACCCAAATCTACAGACTACATTCTTTCTTCATGCGCACATTTGTTGCTCGTACTCCAACCTGTTATTGGGTCAGAATCCAGCATGTCTACCGTCCTGACTCCTCCCTCTGCAGCCTCCCTACTAAACTAGGCTGCACCCCATCACACTGCAGCCTCTCCTTCAGGCTTCAGGAAATAAATCATGGCTCTGTAGGTTTCTCTCCTGCAGAAATCAAGGTCATACAGTGTCTTTAAAATCTGGGACAGTTCGCCTCACGAGACAAGCTGTTCATCTACCTTGTAATACCAGGGTGGCAGAGACGCTGGCTCTGTGGACGGAGCTGAACCACACATGAAGAGAGGTCAGAGAAGAGCTGACCAGCTTTGAAGTATCAGAACTGTAGAAGAACTGGAGAAGAACTGGACACATGTCTTTACATCCTCTTTAAGGGATGGGAACCTTTCACATTTGAACCAATGGAAATTAGTACCAGTACTCAACGTTGCCAATTTTCAGTACTTTTTTGTGTGTTTATGCGGTAATAAATTAACTTTTCACTGAACTGAACGTACTGAACTCTTTATTTGTTCATTCAAACATCAGACTGTAGAATTTCATCAACTCCAACAACCTTCCCCTGAATTTGAAAAACTTTAAATGTCAGTATCTGTATCTGTACCTATCCAGTTTTTCCTAGATAAAAAAGGACCAAAGAAATCTTGATTATTTGATCCTGAAGAGCAAAAACCAAAAAGTGCATTTACCCTGAGCGTCCTGTTTTGAACTCTGCTGAAGGAGACCCTGATTGATGAATTTCTTGCCTGCTGGAGGCCTCTCAGAGCTGCTTCCTGCAGAAATTTATGGAGCATGGTGAGCATTTTCTCTTCTCTTTGTGTGCTTACTTTGTGCCCCTCTAAAAAAAACCCTTAGAGACACTTCAGCCTAGTTGCCCAGATTAAGGATCTCTGCTGCAAGTCGCCGCATGTGACTCTCAGAAATAACCTGTTCACGGTGTTTAAGATGAAATGATCAGAAACAGGCGAGCAGATCGAACACACATGTGAGCGCACACAGATGTGTGAGTAAACAGGCACTGGGCTCGGCTGGTGGCCCTCGCTGTCAGATAGCTCCCAGCAGGATTCAGTCAGATCAGCAGTAGCTCGTTGATGACTGCTGAACATCCTCATTTCATCGTGTTTGAGCAGCGGGGAGCCTCACACCTCACCTCAGCTTGCTCCTCATGCAGGAAACAGGAGGTCCCACATTGAGTTCCTGTTCTGACACCAGGAGCAGACTTAATCACAAGAATAATTGACAGGACTTTTACAGTGCTTTTCTGAATACTAAACAACATAATAGAGGGAGCTGAAGCCATGTGTCACTGGCTTTTATGAGGCGGGAGTCCAAGGCATGCACTGTTTGTGAGGAGGAAGAAGGAAAGTGTGGGGTCATGGCTGAAGCAAACGTTAAGGATTCAGACGTTTGGGCTCTGTGAGAATGAGTTCAGATTAATTGCTGTTAGGTTTGAGAAAGTTGCCATTCATGCAGTGTTTGATGACAGTTAGTGAAGGGGCAAAGATAAGCAGCAGTAATGTTTCTTTGTTGATGTAGAGCTGGGTATCATCGACATAGTGATGTGCATGACATAGTGGGTACAGTTCTTCTGCAGTAATGACATTTATTTCAATTTAATAAGCTGCAAAAAACTTATTTAGGCAAAAATAAGACATTTCTTCTGTTGAATTTCTGGTAAATTGAAGAAAAATGTTCTTAATGACAGTGCCTCTGAATAAAACAGACTGTTTTCAATTTGAAGTCTTCCCAGAATCTAGAGGCATGTCTGATACTTAACATCACCCTCTGATGTTTGTACACTATAGCAGACCTATAGGATCTATATATTGTCTTCCTGCTACACTCTATCAGAGCTCATTTACGGAAACAGATGCCTACCGAGCCCCACAACAACAGGGATTAAACCAAACTGGGAAGTTAAAGAGGCTTGAAACCTGCAGATTTGCAGTAACTCCTCTAACATCCCTCTGCAGAGAACACAGAGTGAGTTTCTTAAAGTTAAATATTTGGACAGGCAGGTTCAACCTTTAATTTAGCAATCCGATCGACTGCAGCTCATGCTGTGACAGAAAATAAACCAGAAGGGGTAAAGGTGCTCCCTCAGATTATTTTTCATATATATTTCCTGAGCTGGTCTCTGCGGACACACTGATCTCTGCTGAGCTTCACATTGATCTGCTTTGTGGCCCTGAAGTCTGAATCTTAGCTTGGATTCATGGTTTTAAACCGAAACCATGGAGGAGAAAGTCAAAGTGACATTGACCAGGAGATGAAAAAAGGAGCTGGAGGTGCAGAGAAGCAGGACGGATGAGAGGGAGGAGAAAGAAACCAGCCTGTGGAGGATTTAGAAACCTCTTCCATTGTTATCTGAGCAGCAGATGGAGTCTGAATTGTGTGAATGTTCTGTGATTAATGGAGGTGCTTGTCAATAAGACAACGCAGGCAGGATTTTAATTCATCAGTCTGGCAGGAGGCTCTGAGTATAACTGAAGAATGTTTTCTCTGGATGTGGAAATGGGACTTTTTGGTTTCCAGAGCTGGAATAAGAATCATGTGGGCTATTTAATGTGCAGAATGTAACATGGTGGATTTTTATTTGACACATCAGCTCTCAGTTATGTGTTTACATCCCAAAATAAGCATCTAACTTTGTTCTTTGGCTTCAGATTGGGTCACTATCTCCTGTGTCCTTCTTTTCCTACAAGTAGAAGAGGTTTTAATGTTTAATATCATAAAGTGCGAGGAATTACAGATAAGAACTTGTGTTTTGTGAGCTCTGTGGTCATTGTGCTGAGCTGAACCCCAGTTTAAAGTGTCGTGCTACAGATATTAAAGCAGACAGTTTGGATGTTTAAACTCTAACGCTGAAGTAAACACACAGTAATGTTTACTTTGAACACAGTTTTCTGCAATGAGAATGTTTCTTGGCTATATTATGGGATATTTAATAAGTCTTCTATACTGTCTGATTATGGTTATGATGTAATTATTGCTTTCTGTACCGAGTTCCTGCTGCTCAGTGTGGCCAAGCTGGACTGTAACTTCAGTGAGCATGCTCAGAGCATATACAGCCTCTTGCTAATCATATTCATGTAATTGATTATTGCCTACAGGAGGATACCTCTGAAACATTCCCTTATAAATGTGTGAAGGTTATAAAACAGGAGAAAGTTACTGTCTGATAACATCTTGGATAAATAACTTGATAAATAAGATATAACTTCCTGTTTATTCCTAAGATAATGGTTGAATAGCTTTAGAAGTAAGAAAAGATAACCAACAAAACTCTAAAGGGACAGTTTGGGGGTTTTTTCAATATAGTTGCAAGTATCTGAGACTAACTATTGATGAGGATCTTTATTTAAAATTCATGTCAAAAATCTGATCTCTAAATTAAGGGTGAAGCTCGGTGTTTACTATAGAAACAAGTCATGTTTTTCTCTTGGAGCTCAGAAGCTTCTGATGTCAGCTCTGCCTGTAGTTGATGATGGTGATGTTTTTTTATATGTGTACTTCAACCAGCTGCCAACAGTCCTTCACTCTAGCCTAATACTAAGTTTTGAGGTTTATCACTGGCAGTAGCCACCTCACTCACCACTGCAAACCATACACTTAACACTGTACACAGTGGATGATTCTGGTTTATGAGGCTCGTCTGGGCCTATTTATGCACTTTTCCTATGAGAACTAAGTCGTTATGCCTTACAATCAAACAACATTTTGTACCTCTTTGCTCCTCATGTTCGAAACTGAAGTGGAAAAAAAGGCATTTGATTTCTCTGCCCCCTCTGCTGGGAACGTCCTCCAATCTGAGCTGAAAGTGTCAGAACTTGTTTGATTGGAAACTCTAGCTTAAGAAACCGACAACAGAAATCAATCGCCTGTTTTCTTAAAACATTACCATAAAAATAACTCCTGCATTTTATTTGTCAAATTGCTTGTGTTTGATATTTTAATGTTGTTGTTCTTCACAGCTGTCTGTCTGAGTTGAATACCGTGCTACTGCCCCTTGGCCAGGTCACCTTTGTGAAAGGGGTCTTGATCTGAAATGGGTTTTTATATCATTAAATAAAGGTTAAATATATTGCATCACCAACAGGGCGCTATCATCAGCTCTGACTCCTTGGTGAGAAACCGACTGACCTGAGAACCAGGGTGGAAGCTCAACCATGAACAGCTGCAGCGTGATCACCTAATTTACCTACTCTCAACAAACCACAACCCAAACCCTCACATCTGAGTGACAAAATTAAGAACATGTCCACATATAGCAGGGTTTCTGTGATACTGCATACATTTTTATTTGTTTTGTTTTGGCCTGTCATCCACGCGAAACCAGAGTTTCAGGTCACTCAAAACGAGCTTTTCTGAAAACTCTGGCCAAAGAGAAGATTTTGGAAAACTCTGGTTTCCTGGTTTTGGGTATACGCCAATAACTGGAGTTTTAGGGTCTCAAACATCACAGCTTGCTGCAAAAAAAACCTGTTGATGTCACACATCATCATGACGTTATGCGGAGCATTATTTTTGTTGGTGTGTTAGTTTTAACACTGATGCCAACACTTCTTGCTTGTTTATTTCTTTAAGTGCATCTTTTCACTTCTGTTGAAGGGTAATATTTTTTATTGATCCAAGCATGTGATCCCAAATCTCTTTATTTTTTTGTTTTTGCACTTTGCTTTCCCGTGAAAAACATGTATGTGTTGAGTCTGCAAATGGTCACTAAAAGAATGCAAAAGAGAAAACGGTATACAGTGAATTCATCATTGCAGAAGCATGCTTTAAGTGTTCTTGTTTATATTTCACTCATACTTTCTGCCATAAATGTAGAAATATTTGGAGAAGTCATACGTTGTCTTTTGCATTTAATTTTTCTGCCACAGAAGCCTGCATGTGTTATGTGATATGAGCCTTTTTTTCAGGTTTTTACTGAACCCACAAGCAACATTCCCAACTGCCCAAGGGGCAGTAAGGCATTAGATGTAATAGAAACTCATTTAATTCAGAAACTAGGCTGCATAAAGACTGAAAGTAATTCTTGTGGTTCAAAAGGGTGACAAGTGTTGAGCAGACAATCTGGCATGGAGCAGGAGAAAAAGTGCTGTTCTTATGCTGCAGGCTTAAGTTGTAGATTTGAAGCAGGTGTGCAACGAGGAGGAAGGTGTGGAGGTTCTTGACCAGGTAAGGAGGAGGCAGGCACACACACACACACACACATACACACACACGAGAGACCTTATCAGCGGGGTCACTCCTTTGTAAGAACGTTCTCCTTTAAGAGGAGTGAATCAATCATTAAGAAGAAAATGTCTCAGTGAAGCTCAGACATTGTGTGTTTGCTGAATGGCCAAAACAATCGATTTCTCAGGGAATTTCCTGCTCAGTATGTAGTTACACAATTTCCCTCTTTCTTTTTCCTTTTTTTAATCTTTGCGTCCTTCTACATTCACCAACGATCCATCCACAGCAGAAAACACTCGAGGCCGTTTCGGAGACAGCTCAGCAATTGACTCCTCTCATTTAAGCAGTGCTGAAGCAGTGTGTCAGAGCAATCGATATAAGCTTGTGTGTACGAGTGGGCGAGTGTGTGTTTGTGTTTGTGTGTGTGTGCAGGAGCGTCAGCCTATTAGCTACATTCATCATCAGGCTCCCATGGTGGTGTGGTAACCGGTGAATGCTATGGTGTTTACACATCCAGGCTCCTTAAACAACCAGCTCTATTACCTCTCTGCATTTACATGAAGCCCGTATCCGCTCGTTCCTCCCCGGAGGCGACACACTCGAGCTGTGAACCATAAATAACACAAATTGTCCAATTTCTGCTCAGGTTGGTTGTTGTTGGTATAATTGCAGCTCAGATAATGGCTCCTGTTTCTGCCTGGGTGGTTAAGTCAGCAATAAATGAATGTTTCGACTAGTACTATCTTGAGAAATGCTACAAAAAGAGAGTCCACACAAAGGATTAACTAGAAACACACAACTGGGGTTAAAATATTTTTATAAAGAGATAAAAATTAGCCACAGATAAAGTGAGACAATGCTATCGTTGTCTTTGTAACTTTTGCTAAAAATGAAACAATAGTTGAGGATAGTGTCACCCAGCTGATGGAGTACTATCTCATTTCTGTTGGCATAGAGACTTGTTATTGTTGTGGTCATGTTAATATTTTCTACTTTTAGCTCTGTTTTTGGTCATGACCACCAAATCAGATCAGTCTGTCTTTAGATTATCCTCTTGGGATCTGAAACCCAAATAAAATGCTAAAGGAGGCTAAAAAAGCACGGTCAGGTGTGAATATCTGAGCTTATCACTCCACTTGACCCCAGAGATGTCACATGTGTATATTGATTCCGTGTTAATACCAAACTATTGATTTCACCAGCGTTAGGTTATTGTTGCTTGGATGGCTGTTTGTGTCGTCTTGTGTACAGCTCCGTCCCGCTCAGCTGCTTTTTGTTTGGCACATCAATCAATCAGAGAAAAAACTCGTCCCTCACGGTGCCGTGGCTTCTGATTGGATCAGGTCCGCAGTGAAATATAAGGTCAGGAGCTGCTTTTTGAAATTCTTAAAGAGTAATCCTTCACTCTGCCAGTCAGCTCCACCAACAGATTTCAGAAATAATGGAATAAAAGTGAAATAAAGGCAGAAAAGTTCAGGCTTTGTCCCAGAAGTCTGCATGTTTTGTTGTTTTTTCTTTAAATGATAAAGGTCATCTCATCAGAGCGGCTCAGAGCGGGACATCAGCGATACACAGCGACTGAGCAGGAGGATTTATGGGACACGTGTATTTTACATTGTTGGCGTGAATAGTCAAAGCATTTTGTCCTGCAGGCAGACAGACCCTCTTGATGGTCAGATTGCTGATAATAAAAGTGCATGTTACAATAAAAACAACCCTTCTTCGCTCTGTGGTCGTCTCTGATGATTGTAACTATTCAAGCAGAAGAATTAAATTGTTAAATGGCCGAACATTTTACCATTGCTCCTCCATTTTGTCCAAATAACCTTGTTCCTTTTTCCATCTAAATGCAAATGGTCCAGTATTGAAGGAAAAACCACTGCCATTCGTGTGCACACGTTGGAACCATTGAGTTGTGTTTTGGTATTGAGAGAAATGCATCAGCAGCTATGAATTTCAAGAAGGTTTCAGATGGACGAGGACATGAAGGGAGCAGTTGGTTTTAATGCATGTGTCATAAAAATAAAGGCAACTTTTGGTGATGATGTCTTCCACCATCGACCAACGAAACTTTGGTTTGCGAGGCAGATCAGAGTCAGTTTTTGTTCACACTGACATATTAGTTGATATGTGCTTTGATGAAAGCTGCAGACTGTGGTGGGGGAAAGGTTTCCTGAGAGATGAGATGGGCAAGAATGATTACACAGATTACACTGAAGAAAATATCTGGGTTGAATCTTATACTTGTTGTGTGAATCTTCAGAAGTGACAGACATTTTCTCTGGCATCAAACGTTGATGGGTTTTTGACATTGGAGAAGAAGATGTTTCACTTCAATCTTTGTTTTTTCAAAGGACAGCTGTTTTGAATCCTAAAGATCATAATTATGGCCAGATAACACCAAATCTAATTGGTTTTAATCGAAATCAATGTATTAACTCACTCTGGAACCACTAGGCTGACGTTTGGCTGCGGCTCAGCGTCAACAGGTTGGGCCAAACAGATCAGATGGGAACCACCAGGAGCCAGATGTGTCTCCAGTCTGGCTCCACTCCGTTACATGTCAACTGCATTCATCAACTCAAACAAGCTGCATGTTCAAAAAAGGAGTTCCCATGCCTCTCCTGGTTCATTTTGGGGTCTAACACCTCAAACCTAATGACTCCTGACCCGCCTCAGTTCATCATGTCAGTTTATTGTTGAAGTCAAGTTGAATGCAACCCGGTTTGTTTGATTCTGAAAGTCACAGGGCATTTTTAGGTGGTTTCCATGCACGACTTCCTCTCCTGCTTGATCTGCATTTTCTTTAATTGACAAGTCACAGCTCTGGCATCTAGCAAGCAAAAGACGTTTGTGTATCTGCTGAAACCTGCTGGAGCAGGGATGCAGCCGGACCTCAACAGAACGGATCCAGTGTGACTTGACACTTTGACTGGAATAGAAACCTCTGCTGCCATGATGGAGTGGAGTCAGACTGGAGATGCATCTAGTGCATTTGGGCCATCAGACTGTGCTGCATCAGTCCCTTCAAAGTAAATAAAGGATGACAGGGAGTTGGGCTCTAAACAATATAAAATATCCTGTGACTTTCAAAATACTAGAAACCATGTCAACACAAGATGATATCTGACATTACCACAGCAACAAACCAACCGTGGGCCAGGAGTCGATAGGTTTGAGGTGTTACGCTAGAACTCCTTGGTGTCTGGGTTTCAGTTATTTGGTGGTCCTGCTACATGCCGGATGGATGTGCAGTCAGAAAGTTGATGGGTGAAAGAGTCAGAACTGACCACCAGTTATCTCAAAATAAGTACACATTTCCATGCACTGTACCTTTTACAAATGTTGATTTTGATTTGATCTAAGACAGGTTGACCATAAATTCTGTAAAGCATCTAAATTATGGTTTTACTCAAGGTTGGTTTAGTTCCTAGACCTTGATCACGCTGGTTTTGTCACAGTTATCTTAGAAATATGAAAAGGCATCAGGAGATATTTATACAACACATGTGATGTGCTTTAATATGTTGTAAACAAACAGAAAATGAACAAGAACAGTCATATTTTGTTGTTTTCAAGCTTTTCAATGAGTCTCCACTTATTTGTGCAGTTACACAGACACCTGTTCATCCATATCACACCTAGCTGTGTACAAAACAGACTCCTTTAATAATCAAAGACCACGTCTCTAAATGAAAGGACAACACATCCTTTATGGCAGCAAATGAACCTCACAACTTTTTTAGAAGTAGCTATAGAGTTATGGAGCATGAGTAGGAAATATTGCACATAGATAAAAAGGCTCTGGGGATGACATCATTATTAATTAAGTGAAACAAAGAAGACGTTTGTCAGAAGAGCAAGGTGAAAGGGTACAGATATCCGTCTGCAGAGGCCCACTCAACACTTACCAACCCTCTTACACAAAGCTTTAAACTCCACGACCTGTGAGCACTTCTGAGAAAAAAATCATATTCTACTTACAAAGAGCAAAGAAGACAATCTCTAATTGACATCATTTAATGCAGACCCAGCATAAAACAGGAAAGTAGCACATTAATTTTAAAGTAAGTCAAAGGAAACTCATTTGGCCCACTTTCCGCCCTCTACAAGTTCAATGATCTTTCCATAGTCCTAAAAAATAAAATCGACATAAGCCTGTGGATTTCTGGGTATGGAAACATTACTTTTTTGCTATGGAAAATACGGATCCGATCACAAATGCTGTTGTATTCAAGTCATTATGTACAGAAGAACGAAACTCTAAAAAGGATAAAAACATCAACTTTCATGGTGCTTGATTTGGACTCTTAAGTCAAGTTTATTTTAACTTTCATTGGATAAAGAGTCTACAGAAATACAAATTATTTCTTACTGATGTTTGAGCCTAAGGTGAACTAATAAATGTCTATAAAGGCCTTTCAATGTTAAATACTTCCAAGTTAAGAACCAAAACCTCATTTGGCTCTTTATAAATTAGACTCGATAAGAAACTGTCCTGACATACTGATCGGTACTTGATACTTGGCTTAGGACTGCAGCTTCTGAGACTAAAGTGTCCTGACCTAGGACAGGACAGGAGTTTTCTTGGTTTGGGGCTCAGTTATCTTAACTCAAAGGGGTCTTTATGGGTCCTTCATTGGAAATATAAATAAGGATGAGCCTTTGAAATTCAATTAAAACCAAGGTCTCAACACAATTTGCCATTTATGCCTCGGCTTGCCTGGGACTTAAGTGTATTGCAAAAGGACGGGATTGTCTTGACTTGGGAATAGAATGTTTTAACTTTGGGACTTTATTTGGAACTTACTCTTTGTGATCTAATATTTGATTTTGGGCTAGGCTAGAAACTGACCAGTGCAAAAAAACAAGTAAAAGTTGTCAATAAAAACTTCAAATGGCATCAAGGATTGTTAATTTCGGTGGATTTTTGTTGACTTAGGGGTACCTCTTTAATTTGGGACAAGGGACTTAAAGGCTTTAAAGGGTCAGAAATAGGGACATGATTCAAAATGGATTCTTGGGGAAAAACATATGCTGACTCATCCCTTGACTGACTAGAACTGAGACAAATATTTCTCTAATGCTCTTTATCAGAGACTGAAGAGTCTTGACTGTGGACTGACTTTGTCTTCTTGACTTTCAGTTTTCTTCGCCTGACTTTGTTTCCAACAGTCTTTGCTTCAGGACTTCACTGAAACTGGATTGTCTTTAAATTTCGAACTGAACTGTTTTGTCTTTGAGGCTTGATCAGGGACTGCATTATCTTGGTTTTAGACTGAAATGAAATTTATGAACTGTCATTATACCTACCAATATAGGATGAAAAGTTTCTTAATTCAGGATTTGTTTACCTTGAGCTGGAGGCTAAGTAGATTCTTGACTCCTCTGTGACAAAAGGAGTCAATTAAGGTGGTTTAGGCATCTTTTGATTCAGCCTCCGTTGTGCCTGAAGGTTTTCTAGGCACCTGTAACTAGGAAGCTTCTCAGGTGTTGACCCATCTTGCCAGGAGATGCCTCTGAATTTTCCAGGAGAAGCTGAAAAATGTTACAGGGCAGAGGGATGTTTGGATAGACTTGTTATAGCCTGCTGCTAACATGACCTGGCTCCTGGTGAACAGGTGAAGATGGATGGACAGTACCAAATAGTCTTCGCGTTATTGTAGTCTAGACTTGGGACTTCATATTTTTGATTTGAATTGAAACAGAGCACTGACTGATTTCCTTCAATTGGAATTTGACTTTCTGAGGTATGTTAACCATGAAAATTTATCACAGAACAAGTCTTTACTGCTGGTAAACTGTCCTTGATAACATAGCACAAAAAGCTAAGACAGCAACACATGACAAAAGCGTAATTGTTCAGTTAAGAGCTTATGGGATCCCATACAATAAGGCATCGCTTAATGAAAACATCTAGACCAACATTTCACAGTATTAATTAATGCTTGACGTCCTTTTTAGTAATGATTGTTTAGTCAACACACCAACACAAATCTACGACTCAGCCTAACCTTTCCTCAGCTCCTACAGAGTACCTGATATGACGAGATGGAAGCAGCTGGCCAATCACTACCCGAGTAGAGAGGGCGGGGGGAGAGTCATCCTCCAGATGACAAAGCAAGGAAATATGTGAATGGAAATTAAGCAAACTGCAATAAACAACCATCAGGCTCCAATGAAGCCACCAAGGACACTGATAAAAGCTTTTTTCATACACGATCAGTCTATGCTACAAGCACAGGAAACAAAAGGAAAATATACTCCCCATTTAGATATTACATCCACATACTTTGCAGACATCTGTGGAAATAATATTAATGTGGGATTTTTGCCTTATCTAATATCTGAAATATCAATCTGGAATCCATGATGGATTCAAGGTGGGAGAAACAAAAACAGAACGCAATGCCAAGGCCAGCTTTTGTCTTTAAATGCTCCTAATATAGCCTATTTACAATCATCTACTGTATGCAACAGAAACAGCCTGTTTACACTAATAAGCTGATATGTTCTGGCCGTGTACCAAAGAAGAAGAGTAAAATAAAGAGAACAAAAGTGGGAATTCATAAATTGTGCTTTTTAACCCACAAATCCACTTCATCATAGAAATGGGACAATTTCAAGAGGCACTACTTGAAGTGCTAACATCAGTCAATGAGAATCTCTAAAGCTATAACAAGGACTGAAAATACAAGTAGTAAATATAGTATATTTATATATTTATAAAGTCGATACAATTCCCTTCTAGTCCCGTGTCCAGTTTAAAAAATATTTTCTTCACGTGTTCATGTGTCTGACGTGAAGGATCTCTCTTTGTGTCAACACGCTAAGCCCTTATGATGCTCTAAGAGAGATGTGTCTTTGCCGGGGGGCGAATCTAGTTACCCAAAACCTGGATGACGGAGGAAGCTTGTGCTAGAAAGCAAGAAGAGTTAAATGGAGGAGGTTGTTGTAATAAGAAACCACTGCTGACTCGCTGATTTTGAAGAAGTCCGTGTTGAGCCGGGTGAATCCTTCAGCTCCGTGGTTAAACAGTTACTTCATTTTTGCTGGCAGTGCGGTACGTGTGGTGGTGGCCGGGAATGTACTGTAGGTGGTCCACCGTGTGAGTTCGTCGGGAGGCAAAGGCCTGCCTCTTTGACGTAGTTAGTTGGTGGTTGACCGTCAGCGTGTTGTAGGAGTCGTTAGAAGCACTGGGCTGAGAGTGCATCTTGGTCATCTTGTGGCGGTCCATGACTGGAGTTATGGGCATCAGCATGTCGGCGTGAGACATAGCCCGTGCCATCGCCTTCTCGCGGAACTTGTCGCGCCTCATAGCAGGAGACAGCAAAGGGTCCTGGGAATGGAGGCGGTCTGCTGACAGTAGCTGCTCATCTGAGAGGTGGCGGCTGCTACTGTATGCTGCTGCTGCCATGACGCCATATGAGGATAAGCCGTAGTCCCCACGGCGTGGCGTCCTGGGAGGAGACAGGACGTGATCCTGGGACATGGCCCTCTGGACTCGGCGTGGACGCTGCCTCGGCTGATGCTGATGATCTGCATTCAGCTTCACCATGTGGGTCGGTCCCCTGCCGCCAAAGTCTGGATGGTGATGCTTCCTTGTGTAGTAATCGTCGACATCCTTATCACCTGAGGAGAGAGAGGACAAAGGTCATTAAGGAGACACGACTCTTATTACAACAACATGATACTTACATGGTTCAAGGACAGAAAATTGGTGCAAACAATGATTGATTGGGTAGAAAATCTTTAATTGCAAAGATTTCCTCAATGTCATGCGTCCTATTCTCATCAATGGTGTCAACATTTCCTTCAAGGCTGTTCAAGAACTATGGATCACAGGATGTTCAAACTGATTTGTTTTGGATAAACTTGAGAACTAAGTTTTGCAAAGTCCGAGTTTTTTCCGTGCCTGCCAGGAACACACTGACTGGACCAAAGTGGCAGCGAAGTAAATGGGGGAAAATATCAATAAATCAGTCTTCAACACATTTGTTGTACACCGTCTGGCAGTTTTGGCAGAAATGAGCTGATGACTAGGAACCAACAGAGGAGTTGTTTTTTATTCATGTGTTTTGAATTGCTCTGTCATTCCTCGATAAGTAACAGACAAACAGCAACTTCCATCAGCTTAGTTGTCTCTCTGAGTCAATGGGACTCATCAGCATGCTTCAATACCCAACAGTTCATCGGCTGGTCGTGCCTGGGTGGGCAACCAGTCGTTTAATTCCTCTGCCAGAAATCAGGTCGGTGTCTCCGCTGGGTGCACACATGCTCTTAATGGTAAAGTCATTCACAGCTGTATTAACCACAGGCGGCAATCAGCTCTCAGCAGACTTTTATCTACCTGTTTTTGGCAACATTGGCTCACAGGGGGATGCTACCACAGAGGCTCTCTGATTAACTGATGGGGGCGGGGGGTCGTTACCTCTGCAGTAGTTAATTATCACAGAACAAAGGGGTCGAATGGCCGTTTTAGGACCATACCGCGCTTCACTGAGTCGTGGAGAAGGGGGATGATGGGAATTGGTTGTCTGGATGTTCGGCTCTCAGGGAGCGATGTCATGCCTAGATACAGAAGGTCACTCTATTGTCCCTCCATCAGGGGCTTCATGTCCAGCACTCTGTGCATTCCTAATGAAAGAAGCTCTGCTTTATCCTGTGGCGGAGTGCTCCAGCATTTTTCCCTGAAGGCTCGGTTTAGATGTGACATTATGGCAGAAAATGTCAACCGAACTCGACCAGAGGCGACAAGTATGCAGACAATCGACATGCCATGGCCCAGAGCTTCATTCATAGGTCAAACTTGAGTAGCCATTCTGAGAGATCTGTGTTGATTATACACTCAAATGTTAATGTGGAAAGAGTAGATTATGTCCTGCTGTGATAACATATGAAACATATTGTTAACAAATAAATAAAGGGCAAGTATCAGATCAGATCCTGTTTTTCTTCAACACTAGTTCCAGTTACTTTCATTCTTATAAGAAAACAGAAATCACTCCCATAAGATCTAACGTACTAGCATCGCTGGAAGCTGAAGTCGTGGAATTATGTCAGTTGTAACTTCCCAATTTTTGGGAAGCTGGAGCTGGTTTTGAAGAGTTATTGTTGAAAATGAAACAAAAGTCTCTTTGTGACAGACCATACTGCCCACTTTTTTTGGTAACATAATTTTTAACAGCAGGTTTCTCTGCTACTCCAGAGTACCCCTCTCCAACTGCACTTCCTCCATTTGATTTAAGACCTGCTCTCTCTGAGTTCACACTTGTTAAACTGTTTACACTTGAAATGATTTAGGAGCTGGTGATGCATATTACCCATCTCTGGCGGTGTTGATAGAACACAGTAGCTACTTTACAATTATCATGATTGCGAAGGGCTAAAGGGTCCTACGTGTTTAGTGGGGCTATGAACACAGGAAGCTGCTAACAGCAACTAATTAAAGCGGAGCTCCCCACTCTGCTAGATTACATCCGATATCAGCAGTGTATTTATGCTCTGCCATTGATCACAGACCACTGTAATCATATAATGCACTAAAACTCAGGAAACTGGTGGAACATCTATTATAAAGTGATCTTTGGAGGGGTTTGGAGCAGGAGCAGAGAAATTAAAGGAGGAAGATGTTTAATGTTTTTTTCCCTCCTCTGGAGGATTAAAGGTGGCTTTATGTTTTGCTTAGTGTTTTGATTACTTCCTGGGTGACCACAGAGAGATTTGAGATGGATTCCTCCTTCCTTATCCAACTTACTTCTGGGAACAAATTACTTAAGTAAAGCATCCTCAATCTCTGCCTCATTGCCATCACTGAAGGTCGCCATGGAGGGAGGAGATGGTCATTTAAAATTGCAAACAAACCATACTAATTTGATTTGAAGGCCGTCATCTCTCCAGATGGTTCGATTAAAAAGTATCTAATTATATTACTCTTGGGCTTGTTTCCAAACACTTTACTCATGCTTCAACCTTCCACTTAATGTTTCTTCTTCAAGGATGACTCTGCCTGCTGGTTTGACAAATTCTGCAGAGCCCTCCGTCTCAGACTCGAAAAGCCTCTTTGTTGTTCAGCGTGATTCATCTCTGTGGTTTTCTGTGTGTGAACAAGGCTCCGGCGAGATAAGAGCAAAGCCCAGAGTTGATAAGGGAAAGAAAAGGCAAGGAGAGAAGAAGAATGTGGAATTCTCCGAGAGGAGACTGCACCACTGCACGCAACCATGCCGTGAAGAGGGAGCAATGATACGATTTAATGGCTTTCACTCAGTATGCGATTTCTTGGAGGAGTCAAGGACAAAGAAATTAGGTTACTTGTTCAACAAGTGCATTCATTATGGACAAAACAGTAAACTTATTCCTGTAAATAACACTTAAGAGGAAAATATGAGGCAGTGGGTGTAAATGGAAGGAAGGTTTTCCATTAGCTGATGTATTAAACACGTTATGTGTGTCCAATATCTGAATTGCTAGGCTGACATTGAATCCTTGTGTACTTCAGTTTATTAATGTTTGAATATAGACGCTTTTAAGGGAAATGTGCCGCTCTGTTTGCTCAATAATTTGAAGTTATTTTCATACTTAGACTAAACATCCCTGCCTGATGAGCTCAGATCTGTAACTCGCATTTTTAAGCCTCTTTTGTTCTGACGTATGAAAAATGTATCGGTCTCAAGTGGTCGATTTGAAGTGGATGTCATCAACTACATGTGGCGGGTTTCAGAAAATATTTTCGTCCCTGGTAGTCTAAGAGCTGATGTTTGAGTCCTGTCAGTGAAATCCTCCAGAGCTCTGCATTTGTCTGAGATGGAGAACATATAAAAACACAGAGTTCTGCATTTTATACATCGAACAGTGTTCACATAAAAGCAAGGTTCAATCCAAGTTCTCCTCCTGTCTGTATCTGTCACCTGAGTATCAGCGTGCTAAAATTAATGCATTCTTATTTAAATAAACTCCTGTTTAATTTAAGTTTGAAATAAAGAAACCAATCAATCCAAAACATGCAACCCATCCAAAGAAAACAAGGCATGCTCCGGTCATGAAGTTAAAACTGCTTCACTCGCACCATCATCAAGCTGGAAATGTCACAGCAGAGATAATGACCTGTAGAATTGCTGGGATATTAAAGCGCCATCTTGTTGGTGTATAGAGGCCATTCAGCTATAAAAAACAGCTCTTAATATGTCATTAAGAGACGTTAGCAACATGACATGGGCTGCAGATGGAGCCAAATTACACGCCAATTAGCTGCCAGTCGATGGGCTCATAGATGAGTCGGTTGGAATGAGCGTGGAGAGCATCGTCATGCATTTTAAGAAGTTTATTTTCACCCAAAAGGTGAAAAAGTGGGAGAACTATCAGCATGATGAGCCACCAAACATCTGGAGATACTTATCATGATGCATGTCTCTGTAATGGACATTCAGGGGGTGAATGTGGCGACCCTAAATGCATGGGGGCAAACAGGGTGACGTCATTCCATGTGATCTTTCAGCGCATCAGGCAGAACACGGCGATGAAGGACGAATGAAGGAGCACCTACTTAATCTGACGAGCGAGGACGAGTATTTACTTAAGTCAGACTTGAGGGCCAGCTCGTGGGAGGGCGGCAGATGGCTGAGGTTCTGGAAGGATCTGGACAGGGACAGGTCGTAGGGCTCCGTGGCCGAGGTCAGGATGTTGTTCATCCGCTGGGGTCTCTCTACAGGGGGACAGGGGAGGAAGCGGTGCACTGTGGTCAGTGCTTTGTCAGTCAAAAAGATGGATATACACTGGGAGTCTGAACGGGAGGGGATGGGCGGGAGGGAGTGTGATGTGGAGACAAGTGAGAACGACTTTTGATTGGTAGAGGTGCCTGCAAGGATAAATTCTTGAGTTTGCTTGACTCTTCAACTTCAAGATGAATACGTTAGCTATTGCCAGAGATCATTGGCAACCCAGAAAATACAAGAACACAAAGGGTAACCAATAAAGAACTCAGGTTTTGGTGTAAAGGAAGTTAAGAAGCAACAGATTTGCAGACCAAAGTCAGAGCAAACTGAGGCGTCTGATTTTCTAAGGTGAGTTTGGTGACCTTCTCCTGTCCTGTTCTGATCTGTTCCACACCTATCATTCCCTAAATGATACATTTTTATACCAATAAAAGGTAAAAATGTTGTTTCTTGGCTTCAAACACTGACCCAGCATCTGATTGCTGCATCTAAGCAGCTCCATTGACACTTTTCACGGGTCTTTGTGAAACGCTTCAGCAGCTCCGTTTCTGGTGTCAGTGATAAGTGTGGCACTGTTAAGGCTCCCCGCACTGCACAGCGCTCCCGTGGCTTCAGTATTTGGGACGCCCAGTCATGGGTCAGGAGGCGCGGCGGGTGGGGAAAGGCTGGAATACGGTCAGGGACTCTGGTGCTGGATTTAAAAATAGGATGGGGCGACTACTGCAGCAAGGAGGACAGGGACACACAACATGGAGGAACATATGGCATAGAGGGGACACAGTCAGTGAGTTGGAGAAAGAGTGTCAGCGTGTGTTTGTGTGTGTGAGAAAGAGAGGGGTGTTTGGGGAAGATAGAGCCAGTTAGGTGGAGTGAAAAAGATAAAATAAAGTGTGAAGAAAGGATTTTCAGGTCGGAGAACAGGTCATGGATTGTGAAGCAGCGGCGTGAAGTTTTGTGGCTGCAAAAAATACACAAGCGCTGGAAGAAGAAAATAAAGATGACTCCCGGTATGCAGATATAACTGTTCGACTCTACATGATATATGAGATAAAAATAGGTGAAGGATAGATACACATAGACTCCATGTGTATGTGTATTACTTACCATGTCTCATGTCTCTGTGGGCTAACAAATCCAAGCGAGAAAGAAAGGATCAATGACAGTCAGAGTGCACAGATCGGTCATTCCTAAGCTGAGCTCACTCACTGTTCAGACTCTTTTCTATGGCAGGTGATGCTCTGTAATCAGTTATTCAACATTGCTGCCTACCAGCATGTTAGGGGAAGTAAAAAGCAAATTAGGCTGATCGGGAAGGTGAAGAATCGATCAAGAGAGAGAGATTTGACAAAAGAGGCAAGAGATTGAGCCCCATGTGTGACAAGTTATCGTATGAAACACTGTTCATTCATAACTTAAGACAGATGAAAAGGAAGAGAATAAATCCATCTAAGAATGTGGGGTATCTCCTACACTGTCTGACTTTAAAACAGATATTATTACCAATGTTTTGGTGCTAGCCCAAGCTAAGGGTTTGCCTGATGAAGGTCTTATGCCAAGATATTGCTAGCAGAGAAACTTTCCCAGAAGATATAACTGTTTGTTGGTTCATGTGTTATTTCTGAACCGCAGACACTTTTTCACCTTAAACCTGCTTTCTTCTAAAAGTCCATTAAGGGGAGGCTTCACTTGTTGCATAAATAAGTTCAGTTATAGAGAAGTCAATGAGAATATGACACTTCTTTTCAGTTCATTGCATTAATCTTCAGTACAAACTCCCCCAAAGTCCTGCATTATGTTCACTTGAAAATTGGGATTAAAGTATTGGTTAAATTTAGGACTGGGCTGCCTCTCATTGAAGACCTGACAGCGTAGTACACTTGTAAACCAAGACAGAAACCAGGCTGTCCTCATACTCATCTGATAATACACTCTCTCCGTATCAAAAACAAGTTGGAGTAAGCCAAACATCCAACAAAAGGCCCCTAAGCAGTAACTCACAAACCAATGGTTGACCTTACTTTAGCCTTATCCACCTTTTATAAACGGTTCTAGATTTCAAGCTTTAACATGACACATTTCCTGAACTTAAAAGAGTTGAAATCCAAAGTGAACAAACAACACTCAACAGTTGTCATACCCCATCTGTAACATATAAAGTCATATCTATTGGCTATTTAAAGGTTACATCAAGCTGAAAGAGGATTTCAGCACCAAAACTTATTTAGCCATTCATATGTTTTCACAGGTCTTGAAACCAGTTATGCAAAAATGTCAACCACTGGGTGATTTTACATGAATTTCCAATGGAAACCAGAACCAATCTACCACCACACAACAACTATTTTCCTTCCCTACAGAATTTATGTTTAATCTAATGACCAGCAAGAAGTGACCCCATCTGGCTTTGTGGTCTCCACTTCTACAAATCATTTCTATTTGCTCAAAATGAATTGGAGTAAGGCAAACACCCAATCCAAAGCCTCAAAACAGTAACTCACAGACCAATAGTTGGCCTGATCCACCTTTTATAAATAGTTCTCGACTTTACGCCTTGCCACGACAACTTTCTTCAACTGACTAGCTGAAATCCAAAGAAGACAATTAGTTATAACTGAACACTTGTCGGTCTCCTAAGTTGTCATAAATGGAGTTGGTGATCCAGAGTTTTGGAAGCTTCCAGGGCCAGATGTTAATTAGAAAAGCCAGTTGTTAACAACTAGCAAGATGTGACAAAAAAGTAGTTGAATTTCTCTGTAAGAAAAGATAGAAATATGCCTTAAACGCTGGACAAAAGGTGTATGGTACATAAACACATGAACTCCCCCTGTGCTCTGTATGGGACACCAAAAGGCAAAGATGTGGCAAATTCAAAAACCAAGTCAGGCATTCATTTGATCACATGAGAAAAACTGTGCAGAACTTTTTGTTCCCACATGACCCACATCTCACAACCAGAGTGTGCCCTTGTTCAAAGGCAGTATTGCAAAAATGCTGCCACTTTTTGAGGACAAAGTCCAAACCAGGAATTATGCAGAACAGCCATGATCCTCATCAGATGCTAAATAGACTTCAAAAGTGCTCTTTGAAGGGTTTTATTTGGTGCTGGAGTACTTTTGAAACCCATTTTCCTCCTAAAAGGCCGTCTTGTTTAAGAGGCAGACGAGCATGAGCAGGATGTGGTCGGCAGCGCTGCATTAATGGAGAAAAAGTTTTCACTCAATGACAATCTCTCAGCTTCATCCTAAAAACACTGAAACAAAACATCGGCCTCGGCAGCTTTTTAGAATATCGTGGAGAGGATTTTTGTAACAAGTGAGGCCTGATTCCCTTTTTTAATTACACGGTGTTTCATTTCATTGCCATTTAGATACAGGAGCTTTCAATAACTCCACACGTAAAGCTGCTCTGCTTTCACAGAAAATCACATTTAGAGAAATAGATGGGATGCTATAACGGTAATTGGGCTTTCAATAACTCCAGCAAACTGCTCAGATGATGCTTTGATTATCATACTCTTCTTTTTCATTTTCTCGGAGGACTTCTTTATCAGCGCCTCAGATTTTAATTTCCCCAAGAAAGATATACTTTTTCAATCCACGCTTTCCAATTTCAAGGCCAAGGTTTGTTTGGCTTATTTTCATTTAGACAAAGATAAAAGCAGACATCAGTTAAGGTAGAGTCAGGTCAATCATCTCTTTAAAAGTCAAACTTATGAAGAACTTTAGCATTTAAATGAGACCCCAAGTCTTGGTGAGGATCTATGGATTCATTAAAGGTTTGGATACAATTGCTTCAGTCTGTACTGTCCTACATGACTGTGCTTTCTTACCCAGTTTAGGTGTGAGCGCAGTCAGATCCAGGTGGCTGTGCTGGTAGTCATGGTGGTGGTTTCCTGTTGAGAGAAGAACAAAGACTTAGTTCCAACTTCTTCTTGAGGGCCCTGACTCACCAGGAGGACCATCTGGGTCTGGCCGATGGCAGATCAGCAGAGTTTTGGTGGATTGAACATGTTGAGTTGAGGGTGGAGGGTTACAGTTTGTGCACAGGAGGAAAATGAGGTCAAGACAGCGATGACATCACTTTTTAATTTTTTAAAGAGCAAAACACCAAACTTTTCGAGTCAGGTTGATCTGGTAGGATTTTGATATTTATATCTTTTCCATGCAGAATCAGCAAACCAAAGAAAATTGAATAAAAGAAAAGAAGAATATGAGTAGACAAAATAAATCGCATCCCACCAGCTAATAACGCTAATTCATGTTTCTGGGACAACAACACTGAATGTACCACAACACCTCCTAAAGAAAAACTCACAGTATATGATGTGGAGGTAGAAAAACACCAACACCAACATATTAAAAGGAATAAGCCCACCAAAATGGAATGATGTGAAGGAGGATACACCAAAACAGACAGAAGACAGATTTAAAGGCATAAAGGAAAAACATAAATACTGACACGCTTATGGGCATCAACCCTTCAAAACAGACACATGCAGTGACGAAAAACCCATCAAAAACAGACAAAAGAAGAGGTAGAAAAATAAAAATAGATAAGTGAAGAGGTAAAAAATAGATATATTTAAAACAGATAGCAGGCAGATGTACTGGGGAAAAACATGAAAGCAGACTGATTTTAAGGCATACCACCCCAAATGTAGAGGTGGAAAAACACCAAAATAGCCTGATGTAGATATGAAAAAACACCAAAATAGACGGCATGCAGATGTAGATATGGAAAAACACCAATACTGACAGATTTAAAGGCATAAAATCCCCCCAAACAGACAAATGTAGTTGTGGAAAAACACCAAAATAGACTAATGTAGAGGAGGAATCACACCATAATGAAAAGCAGACAGATGCTGACACAAAAAACAAGCCCACCAGAATAGACAGCAGACCGATGAAGAGGAGGAAAAACACCAAAACTGACATAGAAAGTGCTCCAGGAGAACCAGCACTAATAGATTTCACAAACAATCTAGACTCAGACATAGAAAAAGTGTTGCAGCTATGGTGTCTGAAGTGAAGTTCCCAGTTCATAGAAAGAAGTTAGCAACAACTTGAGCCAGCGAGTTTTTGTGAAAAATAAAAGCAACCTCTGATTTCATTGGTTTGGGCATTTGCAGGCAGCTTGTCTCTGAAACCACAGAGGTGTAAAAGAAATGGGATGCTCCAGGAGTGGAAGTGGTTTTGCATGAATGCCCAACCAAATCCTTCCTTCCTTTTAGTCACCTCAGGAGCAGATCCTGTGGCCTTGGGGAAACTGTTTCCCCAGTCCCTGGGCTGCTGCACAATGTGGAGGCTTTTTTGCTTCCCCCTCCTCAAGGACTAAACTAAAGTGCATATAGATCTATAGGTGAGAGAAAACACGTTTTTCATCATGTGTGTGACCTTTAGGGTATCAAGGATTCAAAAGCAGTTATATGTGCAGAGTTTCTGCAATCCCTCCTGCAACCACTTTGAATTTTATTTCAGAAGACGTGGTTAAGCTGAGATTATCCACACCCTTTGGTTGATGTGTGTAATCACAGAAAAGAGGGTGACAAATGTGCTCTGGGATTTATTAAACTGACCCTTCTTTTAAAGAGTCTCTCTGTGACTTCAGAACAACAAGCAACACTGTTCACCAGAGGATCTGCCTGCTTTCATCCAGAGCCGCCTGTGCTTGCCGTGTCCCCAGATATGAGAGCTTTGATTTGTTCAGTGCGTCTCGAGTGAGCAGTAAACTGTCACCGCTCAGTTACAGACCTGTGAGTGTTTCTTCCATTTGACAGAATCCACAGAGTGCCACAGCTTGGCACAAAATGATTGATTACAGCGTCTTCATACGGGGACGAGGAAACAGCTGCGGCTCGTGGTGATCCATCTTTTCTGTAAGTGAGTCATTTCTTGTTGCACTAATATTGTTATGTTGTTTGAGCGGTTAAAGAACAAAGCAATGTCAGTCGAGGCCTCCGTCACTGAGCAGCAATGGGAGTTAAATAATTTTCAGAGTGAAAATATTACCTCTATTCAATTAGGTCGGTTGTTTCTGAACAGCAGAGCATACGAAACATGGATCTGTGATACTTGTACCTTATTTGCATTTAAATATGTTCATCTATCATCCTAGGAGAGTGTTAAAGTCAATGAAATAGCAGCTCTGATAGCTGAAACTGTGCATATGAGCTCTTTGAAGTGACAACAGGGGGCTGCTTTCTGCTTTTGTTAAAGATCAGCGTCTGTATTTTAATGATGATGCTCTCCCAGCGGGTGGATCTGACATTTCTGACAAATGTTATTTGATTTCTTATGAGATCGGAGCCAGCACAAAGATTAATCTTAATGTTTCTTCTTGTTAATCTCAAGTGGAATTGATATGCAGCTCAGTATAAGAACATGAAGATTCAAGTTCAGTAGATTTCATTAAAAGAAGGAATGTAAAATAATTAGAAAACAAGCCTCTGATGTTTTCCCCTGCAGCATATTCCGCTGTCCGCACACATACAGGTTTTATCGAGGGACTAATTATAACAACCGCACAAAGCTCGGACGTATTGCCCTGCCATGAACCTGAAATCGAAGTAAATAACAACCGTTTATGATCCGTGTAATCCTGTTTATTTCTCTCTGCCACAAAGAGAACGGCTGCTGAATAAATTTAACATATAAAAATGTACGGCACGTCTTTAACTGAAGTTCAAAAGTTTATCACCCCGAGCGGACAGTTTTTCTTTGAGGTAATCTCTGCTTCAGGAATTACATTTGTGTGATCCAGTTATCCCTTTTATGTGACACATTGTGCAGCAACTCTGGCCCTAAACTTTGCTTAAGTTGTACAGAAAATAAAGCCAAGTTTGTGCATGACAAAGGTGAATTTCACAGAGAAGTTTGGTCCCACACCTGCTGATGAAGCCGGGCGTGAACCAGCCCGGGGGAAGGTGAGCAATCATGCAACTCTAAGCTGCAGAGGGAACACATTCACTACAAATACAGTTATTTCTCAGGCTGGAGTGTTTGCTGCAGGAGAGCAATGTCACCTGAGCTCAAGTGGAACCAACAAAACTGCAGCAAGATGCCCACAAATCTAAGGCTGTGTCCTCAGGTAAACTGGAACGGTGAAGGGACACAGAGTTATGAGTGTATGGGGATGAAGTAAAACAGAACAGACACAGAGAGGTTAATCACATCACCCATTCATGCCACATTCACTCAATAAGGATGCAAAGTGCTGGGTGGTGGTTCACTCTGGAAGAACACTTAAAAACAAAATCACAAATATTTTTTCAGGTGAAGTTTTCCATTTATCTAACTATGAAAATGATCCTGGCAAGAACTCCAGCCTCAACACCAGGTGAAAAACGCAGAGGCGTCGACTTAAAATAAATAATTGGATCTGTTTTTCCTCACTCATCCCTCATGGTTTCTGTAAACCCGTCAATCTGAGTCAATAACATTGATTACGCAGCTGTTACAGTCTGTTGCACAGCTGTGGACGGATGGATACTTCTTCTATTGATCGTGTCTCTCCATCATCACCTCACACACCTTCTCCTCTGCACACAGAGTATTTGTGTGGCTGCAGACAAACAGCACAGATAAATACAATCTATGTGATGATAACTCATGCAAACAGTGTAAAACCACTCCTCGATTTGTTCAGGGTGTCTTTACTTGTGTCTGCATAATGCTAAAAACACACCTTGAGTTAAAGTCATGAATTTTATCTGCAGCTTTTTGCCAAATCTGCTCAGTAAATGGAGCAAATGCCCAGAAATGTTTCCATCTTCCTGGTGTATCACTTTTGTCATTCACACTGAGGCACTGACATCCAGCTGACACGTATGCAGCGTATGGAGGACGGCGTACCTGCTAAGTGTTAATACATAATGCAACAGCTCTCACTGACTGTTAAGTGTGTGGCATGGATTGGCTGCAGTAACTCAGACAGCTCTGTCACAAATGAATCGAATGCTTCAGGTTCCAGCGGGCAGACGGAGGGGATCCCACTGTGACCCAGATCCATTTTAAACGGCTGCTGTTGGGGGGTTGGACGGACGGAGGGAGCCTGGACTGTGTCATTATGGCGGCAGAGTGTGAAGTACCATGTGGACCTGGTGGGACTCATCACCTCGCTTTGCCCTTGTGAAAATGTGTGTGTGTGGAGAGGAGATATGGAAAAGGAAAAAAGCAGGCCGTGTTTTTAGCTTTCAACCAATAGATCTGTAATGAGTAGAAATTAGGGCTGGGTGATTGAAAAATTGAAAAATAAGCAAAACTGACTTTTTTTTTTTACCCTCTTGTAATTGCCTTTACTAATCCATCCATAGTTTTGATCAAACTACAGCAAAGCAGCTTCAAATCTCCTGTTTCAGTGTGCTAGCCCTATTTCAACATGATGTCACTGCACAAAGTCTTCTCCAGCACATCCCAAAGATTCTCAATGGGGTTAAGGTCTGGACGCTGTGGTGGCCAAACCATGAGTGAAAAAGAACCACTCTTTCACTATTTGAGCCCAATGAATCCTGGCATTGTCATCTTGGAATATGCCTGTGCCATTTGGGAAGAAAAAAATCCATTGATGGAATAACGTGATCATTCAGTATATTCAGGCAATGAGCTGATCTCATTCTTTGGGAACATTATGTTCCTGACCAACTGCAGCAACCCCAGATCATAGCACTGCCCCCACAGGCCTTTACAGTAGGCACCATTTCCCACTATCTTTCCAGTTTTTAGTAATGTGGCAGACAGTTCTTAAGCAAATTTTAGTAGTTTTCTGCCAATGATTTGACTCTTCTTAAACAGACTAACATCTTTTCCACAACCACAGGATGTGTCTTCCTCCATGGTTGTTTAAGAAATGAGAAGTCATCACATCAGCTGGGGTTAGGCAACCTGATGCCAGCTGAAATATAGTCACCCATACAGTAATTATCCAATAGGGGGCTTGTACCTTTTTGCTTAGTTAAATCCAGGTGGTGACTTTTTATTTTTGGCCACTCGGCGTATGAACAGAAAAATCGGAGTTGAGGGTGTGATAATGGTGCGTAGAAGGTAGTAGAAGGTACAACAACAAAGCAAACGTACATGCAATAACTGGAAAGCATGAGTGTTAAAGCTGTTTTTCAATCCACCAAAGAGAAACAAATGTATGTCACGCATGCTGTTGTCTGTCTGTTAATCATTGATGTCTTGTTGTGCCAACTTCTCCTCTTTGAAGACAAACCCCAGAGTCCCAAAACGGCACATCTCAGTACAGTACACTGGATCTTTGAAAAATCAACACATTCCCAGCAGCACTTTCCAGTTTGTGCACTCATCCCAATAATGGTGTTCCTGTCTGCACATGACAGAGTCTTAATGTCGTCTACAAGTGAACCACATCTTCCAGGAAATACAACGATGCTTAAAGACTCGACCTTTCAAAAATATGGGTTTTTTTCCCAGGAACATCCCCTGCTGAAGACAAATCAGTTAATTTTCCGTCTCACAGGCTGCAGCTGCGATCAGTCGGTCAGGCTAACACTCTCAGCGGCTCTCACACGCGGCGTCTCCAGCTTCAGGATGGCGTCTCGGCAGCTTCTGGAGTCTGTGATTTACTAACAAGGATAAGCACAGATTTATCTGATGTCTTCTCCGATATGTCAGAAGTAACATCACACAAAGCTGCCGTTATCCTTGCCGTGGAAAAAGGGACTCCGTGAAGAAAGAAGCGACAAAAAGGGGGAATCTACAGGATCTGAGTCTCAAAGGAAAAAAAAAAAATCAAAGAATACAACTGAAACTTTAAGAGGAGAAAAGAGCTCTATTAGGCTTCATGACTGAACTAAAAACAGCACAAACACAAGACAAAAAAATGGAATAATTACGAAAAGACACACTGAGCATTTTAAAGCCTCTCTTATCACTCTTGGTGTGAATAGAAAGCAGCAGACTATTCCAAAAATGGATTATCGAGTTAGTTTTTTCCATAATTACTCTCCATGTTTTCCTGTAATTGCGTTGATAGTTTGGCACAAAGCAACTGTTGATAAGCAGGTTGATGAAACGATTGAAGGGAGACAAGGCAAGGCTCGGTGAGGACGAAGAAAGTGGAAAATTACAATAGAAGACCTTTAATGCATTTACAATGATGATCCATGCTCTGCTGTGTGTTTGCACTGAGGAAAGAGTGTGCAGCATGCTAAATGTTTGGTAGTCTCACAGCATATTGAGACAGATGCAGTACAAAGTTGTGTCTTACACCAGAAAAAGGCTTGAGGGAAACTTAAAATTGCAGGTGCTCTAATTATTGCATCTTTTACTGTTGAACTGTCTACACCATTTTTTGTTTTTTTATAAAAAATTCTGCAACAGTAGCAAAATATGAGATTTCACACTGTAACAAAAAAGCCTTGAAATGTCATCATGTAAGTGCCCAATGACCCAAAGTGTTGTTGCAAAGACTTCATTCATGACAGCCCAGAAATTTCCTAGAAAACATCCACAACATCTAGGTACCACAACTAAACCAAGACCAAAACCCATGTTAGTCTGCTTAGAAGTAACCTGCTGATCCAGTAACTCCACATTCTATCAATGCATTGATAAATCTCCAGGTTTTACCATCCACCCTTCACCAGGACTTGATTTGGGGAAATCTGGCAGCTGTGATCTGCAAATGTGTGTTTCTACAAAGTTTGGGAAATTTTCAGAAATGACTCATACCACCCAAAGGCTGAGACTATGGACCAAATTGGGGTCCAAGAATTGAGACCCAAGAATGATCTTGAGTTCTCTGATCAATGTTTAGCAGTCCTCCAAAAAAAAAAAAAGAGTCAAGAAAACTGAGCAGACCAACTCAGGCTCACACACAAAGACTCCTCATCCTGATCCCCAGAGGCTCCGGATCTTTGTGTCTCCCTCTTCGATTAGGGATCCTGTGTCACAGCTCTCAGGCACTTTTTATTCTCCTGACATGCTTTTTCCAGTCAGGAGGAACTCGCCTGATTGTCCCTACCATTCTCAGAGCTGACCTTGTGACTTAGCAGAAAAACAAAATCAGAGAAAAGAGGGAGGAGACATGAAGTTTGGGTGTTGTTTTGACAGTTTGTAACCCCCATTATTAAAACATGGAAGTACAATAACAATGCCCAATGTCCGTAATAAATGAGTTGAGCCAGCTCCCAGTTGTAAGTGGATCCCCAGCTTCCTGACAGGATACAGCAGGCGAGGCTGAGGAGCACTGTGCCCAACACGTGGACCTCCAACACTGGGGCCCCTCAGGGGTGTGTGCTCTTACCACTGCTCATATCCTTCTACACCAAGAACTGCACCTTAAGGGACCCTCTTTTAAACTTCTGAAGCTTGCGGACCATACCATGATCATTGGACACACAGACAGGAGGTGGACCAGTTAGTCTTCCGGTGTGGTCAGAACTACCTGTAGCTTGGTTCTTCTTTGCACATTCTTTTTTCCACTGCACATTATTAATGTCCTTATTCAATGTACAATTTAACTTAAATGTGTTTTTTTTTCAAAGATTCTCATTTGTACTTATTAAATCTCTGCTGTATATGTTTTTGATTTTTGACGTTTGTCTAAAAATATTTGTACACAGAGAGTACAGCTCAAACCATAGTCAAACTCTTTGTATTTTTCATACAGATTCTTGGCAAACGAAGGCAATGCTGATTCTGATTCAATACAATTGAGTTGTAACAGGGAAAAAAACTGTGATCCATTTATTTAGGATTACTGTGGCTGCAGCAGGGGGCTAGATTCAGGTTGGATTACAAGAACATGAACTTAATATTGGAAAACTTTTGAAACCAATTATGTAGCTTTAGGGATCTTCCAGTCTCTGTGGATGTTAGCACCCGAGGACAAAGTACGTGCATGGATAAAGTCAGTACACGAAGACAAAGTCCGATGGATTTCTAATCCAGGAGAGCAAAGAATGCAATAGAAAAATGCAGACCATTCAGAATCAGATTTCTTATAAAATAATCCAGTTTTAGTAATGATTATATTTGTACAAATGTTGTTTGTAGGAGCATTTCTGTGAGGTAGCATTGGCTCCACTCCTCTTTAAAAGCACTGTGTGAGTGAAAGTTCTCGAGTGTGTCAGTCAGGATTATTGCAGAGTGTCAGAGGAGACGGAGGCTCAGACTGACCCGGGGTCAAACCTCCAACCACACGCCTTTTGGCAAACGCTTTGCACCTGCAGCCCACCATCGAGCTGCTGCAGACACGTTTCAAAGAACCCGGAGGCTCCTCAGGCTCCGAGCCAGAGTTTTAATAAGCAGCTTGAGTACGGACCTGTTGAGGCGTAACCTGACTGCAGGGCATGTTTGACACACGGATACACGGGGCGAGCAAATGTTCTCAACACCTTCACCTCCACGGAGCTTCAGGCAATTAAAAATCACAGCGTGCAGACAGAGCAAACTCTTGATTATATCTTAGATTTATGAAAACACAATCATGATGTTGTTATGAAAATGTGATTTAAAAAAGGTCCTCCTACTTTGACACTGTTTGGCTTCGTGTTGACATTTCCAAAAGTCCCACTGTGCTCATATTTTAACGAGCGCTGGCATTATCACCCCACAACTCATTTGAGATTCTTATGAGGGCGGTCGATACTGAGCATGACAGCACCTAATCAATTAGGCCCTGCAGCCTGTCAGACAGAGCGCAGGGCTGCTGTCACTCCATCTTTGCCGCTGGAAAAACTGATCTCTCTCCCTCTCTTTATGGAGGCATATTAATCGTAAACCTCCACATAAATGGCGTCAGATGAATGCTACACATAGTGCCTCTGCCATCTTTAATTAGCTTCATCATGCACAATTGTTTACTCGTCATGAATGATCATTTAATTAATGTATCTTCACATGGAGGATCCAAATATTATGGATAGATTATAAGAAGATCAGCAGCAAACACATCCTGCAGCGGCTTAAGGAAGCTTAGCTCCATAGGACAAGTATCAATCACATTTATATGTAAATAGATGTAATTATCTGTTCTAATCATCACGCATTACTCATAAGGAGGCAGCTTGGTGCTTCAATTCAGTGAAAGATGCATAAGAGTGGAGGAGACAAAGCTACTCAGAGGATCTTTCCCTGTGCAGGCTTTTAGTGGAAGCTGGTGTAATTTCATAGATGATTTTGTCAGAGGAGATCCTCCAGTCAGCGATGAGACACTGAGGCCATTTCTTTTTTTGTTTCTCTCTGAGAGCACCATGGTGAAATCAGCTCGCATTGGAAGGAAATCTAATGATGCATCACACCAAATACAACTGACATCATTTGCACCTGTGAATTAAATGTAAAGACAAAGCGTGATCATGTTGGACAACCCAAATGCCTGATGGCTGTATCCTGTTCCTCTGGTGCCCCATAGTATCACTCCATGACAGCTAAAAAAGAAAAACTTGTATATTTCACACTGGTGTTTTATAAACCTTTGATGTCTTTTCTGTGGCACTTCCAAACCACTTTGACTTAGAGCCATTTTGAGGCACATCCTTTTTGGTAGTTTATATATATATCTCTGAGGGTAATCTGATTTATCTTCCTGCCCCGTATTTGTGTTTATATGCCAGTTTCTCCTGTATGAATTCATCTCCCTGACATCTGCCGTCATCAGAGGTAACAATGATCAAAATACCAACACTAAAATGATCCATCTTACTCCTCATGGCCTCGTTTGCTTTGATAGCCCACCTGGAGGCATTAGAGTTTAATCAGTCTGTTTCATAAGCAGGTAAAAACTCCTCACAGTACACTTGAAAGTAACAACCTTTCCTGCACTTCTAATGAACTCTGATGAACGCTGTGCTAACAGGAAGTGGACACCTGCTGTCTCCCAGGGGTCAGTCCTTGGCCACCTGCTGCTTGCAGTGTTTAGACACTTAATTTGAGAGTCAAATTATTTCCACAGCAGCTTCACTACTTCACTGAAATATCAGTGTCAGGCTCCTGCGGCGCTTAGCACAATCTAAAGAGTGTGAACCTTAAAACAAAAATAGATCCTACCACCTCTTTCCACACAACAAGCATCATTTGTATCACACCATGAGGTTATCATTTTTTAGTTGAGTAGTTATTTTGTTTGCAAAAGCATCAGAATGAAGAATATTTAACCCAGCTCCCTCACGAAGGTGACATTTCAATTATTGGTGTCTATGAGTGGGTCTATAGCTGACAGTTTTTCCAAGTAAAACACTGGCTGGATCTCAATGTCCCCCCCAAACTCTGAGCCATTAACCCCAACTAACGAGCTTTGGCCTGAAGCTCTGACCCTAAACCCTAAGTCCTAAGCCATAAGGCCTGAACCTTATACCCCGAACTCTTTACCCTAAGCCCTAAAACCCAAGCCCCTAGACCCTTCACCCTGAGCCCTAAACCCAATACATAACACCTGGACCCCAAGCCCACAACTTAAACTCATGCACCTTAAATGCTAAACCCTATCTCTCAACCCTGAGCCCTCAGCCTTAAATCCAAGCTCTCAACCCTAATTCATAATCTGTTTGCCTAAAACCTAAGACATAAACTCTAAGCAATAAACCCAGAGCCTTACATCCTGTAACCTAGACCCTAAAGATCAAAGCAATTTGCCTTAAGCCCTAAAGCCCAAAAGCCCAAAGCTCTCGAGCCTCAATCCTAAACATGTAGTTTTCAATTCTAAAACCTAAACTCTGGGTATTAAACCATTAACTCCTAACCTTTAACCGAAGCCTTGAGCCCTGAACCCAAGGCCCTGAGCCCTAAGCTCTTAGCCCATGTCATATTGCCGTGAACTCTGGGTAATTCCCTCACAAAAAGTCTGCAGACATACTCACTTCTGGAAAGTGTGCATACTCTACAATCTGACAGCATCAAACCCTAGGCTGACTTAACGGGGATACTGCTCAAAGTGAGTGAGGTGTGTGGACGTTGGGACACAGCCATTATAAACAAAGCTACAAACCATTACCCAGCATTCCCGGTGTTTGACAGCGAGCTGCACAGCCGTCCTTTTATGAAGCAGGTTAATTGACTTGTTTCTCAGGGAGGTCTTGTTCTGCTTGGCGTGTGTCCACGGTTTCTGGTCGTCTACCCTGAGCTCAAAGTGCCCCCCCACGGTACTGACTGCAGGAGGGACTGCTAATTAACAACAGCGGGGAAGCTGGCCGTGGAAAGGTAACTTCGATGGAATTACTCCAAAAATGTAATAACTTTCAAAGAGATACAAACTTAGAGCATGTGAGAAACTCTTCTTCAGATTAAATACAAAGTGAAGAGCAGACAAGAATCATTTTGATGATTACGAGTCAGTTTTAAACTCCATAAAGGTCGGATTAAACAGGACGGAAAGGAAACAAGGAGAGAGGAGGGACAGGTGAGGAGATGATGGATACGACTGAAGGAGAATGAACACGTGTGAAGCGCTGAAGTGATTGTGGAGCTTTTGAAGAGCGTCTGCTTCTTACAAAAAGGAGAGGTCAGAGCACAGATGAGGGCAGGAGAGGTGGACCGTCAGGGGAAGAAATCCCTCGCCACCAAAACAAAGAGAATGTGAAATTCAGGTGAAAGCGAAGGATGGATGCAAACCTCAGAGGAACGGAGACATTTCCTGAGAGCGGCGGCTTCAAAGAGATGAGAAGATGAGCAGGAAGTGGAGGAGAGATCAGGTGACGATGAAGCCGAACTATACTCTGACCCTATGGCCTGAATGTGGCAGCAGAAAACAAGACTTATGCATTTATTCAGCTATTTTTACCATCCTATGCTCAGGTTGAATTCCTGCTTGGATGAAACTTTTATTTTGAAAAGGTACAACAATCAAACAGACAAGTGGTCATGTAAAATCTATGAAGCAGAATCCTCTGAAATCTGTCCGTAACTTTCCTTCTCTATGTGGTGCTCTGATGCTTTTTAATTGTTTTGCTGTTTCTCTAACTTATTTCTCACTGTTTACCTCGAAGAAAACAGGCTTTAATCTATTCTGCTTATTTTGCAAATGCTAAAAACAAATCTAGGGCCCTCTTAACCTATCTTGATAACATTTAAATATTCTGCTGCTCTGTTATTGTGCCATTATTCACGGCTGGATTCTGCTGTAGAGGCTTGTTTTCCTGTTCTCCTGTTGTAAAGACGTGTGATGGGATTATTAAAACCTGCTACCTTTATTCATCTTAGCTGCTTACTTTTGTTAGTTTTAACACCTGATGTGAGTCACTATGATATCCAAACAAGTCCTTTTCTTCTGCTGAATCTAAAAGCTAATTTTGATTTGCATTCCGCCGTTTGGAGCAAATGTACACGGGGAGACCTTGGGGCGTTCATTTACAGTCGCAGATGAAGAGGAGATTTCAAACAACAATTTGTGTGATTGATTCGCTCGGAGCTGCGTGGTGCCTTTGAGTGTCTCATACGGCGGAGTAAATGAACTTCCTGCTACCTCTTGTCTCCATCTGAGGACTCCTGCTGTCAGAGAGCCACCAGCACTCACATTCTGATCTCTGCTTTTATGTCTCCTCTCTCCTCCGCTCCCCCTCCAACCAAACACATCTCGCCTTTTAATTAGAGCCAGGAAGAGCCGGCTTCGCTATTCTGATGTGCATCTTTTCTTTCGACTTCAACCTTAAATATATTATTCAATCTGAGGGGAAGATTGCATTCAGCGAGGCAGGAATCCTCGCTGTGTTTACTGCAAATACGACCCTGTGGCTTATACACCGACAATCACACAGACAGCACTTTATATTTATTAAAAAACAAACAGGAAATTGCACTTCGAGGAGCTGATAGATGAAAAATAAATAAAAAGCGATCTTGGCCCAAAGTGAAGGATGAAAATGCTGAAGGATTTGGGTTGCAAGGGAGTTAAAACACACACCTCTGCAGGTATAGAGCCACAAACACCATCCAGCACTTTTCACAGGACAGAGAGATGCACTAACAAGCCCCTCAGAGTGCCACGTTTTTCCACCTCTTGCTGTTTCTGTTCATTTCGGGTGCCAGACGCATCAGTCTGCTGCTTCGCAGGGTTGTGACTGCTCGGAGATGAAATCCTAGCGGGCATTGCATGACTGGAATCCATGTAGTGATTCAGTCTGCAGTCTGTGTCGGCTTTTTTTCTCCTGACAAGTAAAACATGATGTCAGAACAGCAGCTCTGAGGATAACAAAGAGGAGCCGTAAAAAAGGCATGCTGGGGCTTTTAAAGCAGATAAGAAGCTCTGACGTGCTGCACAGCAGAAGAAAAGATATTGACCGGATGGACTGGTTTGAAACTTACAAAACCCCAGTCATTTTAAACTTGTGTACGTTTTATTTTCCTATTCATGAAGTCCACTTCTTCAACTTCTGGCCAACCATGAATTCAGAGAGCATCTGGTAGGATCACTTCTCAGACATCTGGACCCATTTTTCTAGACTTGAATCTCCTGATTTTCCCTGCATGTGTTACAAACATCGTGCTCTCCTTTCACAGATTGATTCTTGAGCTCCGCTTGTAGGCAGGTTGTAAATGTTGGCAGCGTCACAGATTACCACTGCTCGCTAACTGCAGATGAATTAGTGAGTCACACAGATTTCTCACACGCCGAATGAACGAGGCACAGGTGTGTCACTCGGTTTGATTACTGGATCGTGTAGAAAAGAACTAGAGGGCATGTGAGAAATCTGTAAGAGTAATGAAGATGAGTTTTTCTCCTAGGAATGCATCAGATATTTGCTTTGAGTGTAACTTTTTTTAGTGAGGGTGAAATATTTATGCAGTTGGCTTAGTCAGAGATGCTCTTCGTAGAATTTAGAGGTCAAAGATTAGCTTCAAGCTGACCCTCTGTGCGGATAATCAAAAGAGGAGTACATTTAAACCCAATTACCAAATCCAGCCTCCACAAACTTCCCAGAAGCACTGATCAAGACTCTGTGAAGTATGAGAAGCTGCGGGCTTCTCCTTTACTGCTGACACCATTAGAAACCGTCATCACCCGGCAGATTAAAACAATCCAGCAAAAACTTTTCAGATTCATAATTCATTTCCGATGCCGGTGTTTGATAGATGAACATTTGAGAGCAGTCAGTGCGAGCAAGGAGAGCGAGTCGTCACATCGGGTCACAGAGTGAAGCACAAATAACTCAACACAGCAGGAGAGGGTTCAAATAATATCCTGCTAATTAAATTCCTCCAAAAAGTCAAGCCAAAGCCATTAAAGTGACTCTGGAGCTGTGTGAGTGGAGCGTTATTGAAATTGCATTCATGTGAAAAACATCAAAAGATAAAATGGTGATAAGAGGGGAAAATTAACAGTGAGCCGCCGCTGGGTCACGTCATTAAATCATCATGTCACAGCTCCTCTGCGCTCAGCTATCGGTATCAGTTTCTGCACAATGCAGGTACTAAAAGCTGTTATGAGCAAGTGCTTGTTCATGAAGTCTCAAAGGCCACAAAGTACAATCAAGCATTTCAAACTTTTATCGAGTAAAAGGTTTTCATACACCAGAAACATAGTAGAGGATGAAGCTCTGATGAAAGCACAGCAGGGGGCTGGGTGTACGATGCATTGGCGCAGTCGCAGTGATGTCACCCTTTGGTGTCTGCAGAGGCGGTCGCCATATTGGAAATGATGACTCAGAGTAGCACCCTTAGCCTCCTGGCAAACAGCTCAAACTCACCCACCTGTCAGTCAAACAGACATCGCCTTAATTATGCTAATTTATGCAAAACTCAGTCTAATTATGATCAAAAGGACAGACTATAAAAATCACTCAGTGCAGTGTGGACAAGGAAAAGGGACGGCCTAAAGTGGACACTGCAGTGGAGGAACTACAGGGGTTTCAAAGTTGCTTTTTTAAAAGACGGAAGGTTTACTCACCCTGTTTTCCCAAAAAGTTCCGAAAAAAAGGTTTTCTCATCCTGTAAGGGCATTTCAAGCTTGCATAACAACCTTTTCACTCTACATCATCCCATCACTGGACGCTCATGGTAAATTAGCAACGGACTGCATGACTGAGGGTTTAAACAGTGCTTTAAGTGTGCTGGTGCATGAGGACGTACAGATGCAAAGGTTCTTTGAAGAACTATTTCAATACCTCATACAAAAAATGAATGCATCATACAACTTCTATAATCTTTTGAAATGTCCAACATTATGTCCAACTACACTAGCACTGGCTGCATTATACACCAGCCAACAAGCACAAAGGGGGTACAGGCACTTGTTTCAATGCACTTGAAATACTTGTTTAATGGCAAAAACCATAAAGGCACTCAAGTTTTGGTGGTATCTAAGGAAAAGAGGGTTTTAAAGATGAATATGTTAAATGCCATTTACCTCCAAGTCTCTACAACCTTTGGTCCTCAAAGACAATCATACAGAGGGCCCCTATTTCAGTCCCACCCCTGGTTCTCTTCTGTTTTAATTCCTGAGGTTGGAGCCAAATTGTCCCTGGCCCCTCTGTTTCCAGAGACAGAAGGTGGTAGAGTCTTGGGTCCACAAAATATTCAGTGCCCCCAAATTGGTGTGCATGCCACCCACTCCTAAGTCTTTGTGAATATTGATTCCCAAGATTTAAGTCAAAGCATCCTTGGTACTCATGGGGACTATGGGTGTGTCAATGGAACGGATAATAGTAGAAACTTTGGACCAAGACTTGTGTGTTCAGCACCCCCTATTTCAGCCCATAAGTCTCTACAACCTGCCGCTCCTGAGATTATAACTGACTTACCCTCTTTGTCCACACTTTTTGTGCTAAAAATAAATACAGATAATCTACCAAATCAGAGAGCATTGGCTGAAATTCAATCAAAAAGGGTTCCACTCAGGGGCTTAACGTTTAGTTTACCCATTTATCCAACTTGCTTGAGCAAAAAGACTCTCTACTAATATTCTTCATGGTAAACTCATGCTGTTTCACTTTGAACATGCAAAATGATCAACTGTAATAAGAGGGCAGTGCAACGATTGTCTTGGGCTGGTTTTTCCAGTCTGACACTAAAGGATGCTTCAGGAGGAGATGAGGGCAAATGAACCCATGTGGGAAGTCTTAAAATAGTGTTTAAGTAGGGCAGCACAGGAGGCTCGGGCTGTAGCACACTGCATGGAGAACCCGTCCACACAGGCAGGACACAAGTTACATAAAGCAACAGGACACGCTGCAGGATCCAGATAACAAAAAAGACTTGGCGAGGTGGTGAAGTGATCAGGACAGAAAGTCATCATCCCACCTGCAGCATGGCGACGCACATGACTGAGCAGGTACGGCACACCAACTGGAGGATTAACTCCGCGGCTTCCACTTTGAATTTTAAGCACTGCCAGAAAAGCAACTTCAACAAACCAATGTGTTCAAAGCAAGCTGAATAAGCCGCACTGGTTAAAGATTCATATTCTCCACCATCTATCCCACCATTCAGGTCTACAGCCAGGGATTAGGTGAACCTTGTATATTGTTAAGAGTAATTTGGTGCCTTTCAATTCTGGCAGCATTATCCAGACAGTGCCGCACATAATGAATCCCAGTAATGAACCGGCCTTAAACGGAAAGCACAATGTGAGCTGTGAAGTGTTGTTCTTTGCAGACCACATTTGTCACCATTACAGTCAATATTTGGTGACTGCCAAGATTTATGTCGCCCCAGGGACCGGTGAGAGAAGGCTGCTGTTATCTAATGTGACTCATGGTGGACTCAGGTAATGGTCTGCGTTATGGGACACAACCCCAGGTATCACTTTACCTTGATCCTCTTCACTTTTATTCTATTTCAGAACAATGATAATAAAGTTTAACCAAAAGGAAATGCTATTGTGCTCTAATGGACTCCACTTTTTATTTCTGAGTTGAGCCTGGCCCAATTATTAGAGACATAATCACCTCCTTTTCTATTTGTGCTGTTGTCTCTGGTGACTGAGCTGAACATGGAATCAATTCAACTAATTGGAGACTTTAAATGGAATTGTTCTCACCTGCTTATTTGAAACATTGCCAAAAGTGCAGCCTTGTTCAGTCAGTGGAAAACAAATGATTGTGTTACCTCTAACAACTCCGACTTCAATTAACTTCTGAAACTCTTTCTGTGTGAAAAGGAAAGAAATGCAAAGAATGGGAAAGTTCAGTCACAATGTGACCTGTGTTCTCTGGTGCATGTCCTAAAACTGGTCCAGAGCTAAAGTCAAAGTCTATTTACTCAGGTGGTGTAGTGTCAAAGAACAAATCAAAGTGAGATCATTCTTTTGCTACTCAGCTGATGGAGAGTCTTGACTCTATGCTCTGATTTTTCTCTCTGACTGAGATCCAACCACAGAAAACAACAAGACCACAGAGCCTCTGGTTTCTCCCCTAATTCAACAATCTGATGGACAAACTGGACCTGAAGCTCGTCAGCAGCCTCGTCAGAAGAGAACGCCTCGGGCGTCTCTAGCTGAGGCCCAACATTAGCATTCACAGCTCATACCCAGTTTATGTCCACGTCACACCATATGTGTGAATGAGATCTAACCCCTCCAGTCCAACACACTACAGGCCTCCATTTATAAAGGCATGTTGCCATGGTTACCCCGTATAGACAGGAGTGCTAGCCTTTTTCATGCAGTGAGAAACTGCATCAGATGGGCTTCAATCGTCATGTTTTGCACGTTTATACATCATAAGGTTTGTGGACGCCTCATAAACGCAGAGCCGGCCCTATTCAAGTGTGGCGCCCAAGGCAAGTTTTAATGTGGCGCCTCCCTCTATGGCCAATTAACATACACTTTAAAAAAAAGTAGAAAAGCATTGTTTTTACAATCTTTTTTAACCTATAAGAGAACATGCCACTCTTTTTATATTTGTGCTGCAATACTTGGCAAAATTTTGTGGTTATGTTTATTTTGGACAATATTTTCATTTGCAATTATAATGAACTACAATACTTGTCCGTATGGGTACGTATAAAAGAAGATAATTGGTAGTTGTGACAAATGTACTTCTCAATTCATAGCAAACAAGTGTTTGTTTAATATGTTGTGGATTTTAAAGTATGACTAAAGAAAGCTTGTACTGAAGTGTTTTCAGTGAACTGCAGCACTGTTTTGTTCAGTTTCAGTTTTTGATATATATATATATTTTTTAATGCTTTTTGTGAAAGTGCTTGTCTCTCAATCCTGTATTTTTGATACATACAAATAAGCCATGTCAAAGTTGAGTCATTTTAGACTCTTTTAGTTCAGTGTTTCAATTTTTTCTATGCAGGAGCCCTGTCTGGAGTTGCTCTATAGACAGACCTTGGTGTTTTAGGCCCACCCCTCCAATGTGTCATGAGCCAGTTAGGAGATCCTTAAATGATGACATTACTTCGGCAGGCTTTGTGACGATCATCTCTTGTGTTACATCCATGTTGACTTAATGAGATGCAGACTGCTCACTCTTTAAAATGATAACGTGTAAGTTTTGGCTAAAGCCTGAATTATTTTATCAAACCCTGTAGCCGTGAAACAGAATATTAAAATACTAGAAGGAGGCTGTGGAGGTTGGTTGTTGAGCAGTGATACAGTAAGTCTCTGGGTTATTAATTCAGTGTGTGATCCTGACAGTGTGGATATCAGAGCACAAAGTAGGCCACAAATCCCAACCACAGATCATGTAATTTTCTGAAATGAACATCATTGGAGCAGAGGCCAATAAAGCAGAGACACACCTCCGCGCTTGCTCTCCATAATGGGGTCAAGTGTTAAATATGCCGCCTCTCAGACTGAATTTCATTTCCTTTCTTCCTCCCCTACTGATCTGCTCTTCATCGCTCTGCCTCTTTCTCTCCTCCTCCTCTTTCTTCTGTGATATTTTAATTGCTGTAGAGTAAAAACGCTGCCAGAGGAACATTAGTTAGTATTATCATAAATCATGTCAGTTATGATGCAACAGCTTCAAAGTCTTCTGTTCTGGAAAAAATATGAATGGGTGGTGACACCAGCGCATAAATATTTCATTTTCAAACTAAGTGAGTTAGAAAGGCTCAGTTGACGTTGCTCCTGCAAACCCTGCTGACCTTCTCCAATCCCTCCCCAAACATATTTTAATCTCAGTGCTGTTTAGTTGGGATAAGGTTTGAGTCTCTCTTCGGTGTGACACGTTCCCCTGAAATCGAAAAACCTCATCAGAAATGTGACTTTTCATCCCAGATCCCTGCTGACTGCTCAGCTAATTGGATTTCCCCCCAAGGAAACAAATCTCTGAGTAGATTTTATGTAAATCCACCCGAGTGCATTTGTTTAATGAATTTTGTGTTATATTATGAATACCATGCTGACAAATGGAGTCCACTAGACTTCTTTAACATGCTCATTACAGAGGGGTATATTCACATCATCACTCAGCAGAAGATGTATTTACAAATGTTAAGGGCCTGTGTCCACTAGAGGAGTCTATTTAGCAAAATGTGTTTTTTATTGATCATCAGGGAGTGGTGACAGCCGTGACTGCAAATGAATAATGATAGTTTTGCCAGTTTTACACGGAAATTAACGTCTTCACAGCATCCCTGGAAAAAAATAACATGCTGGATGGCAGAAGAGTAAGTGGCAGATTTAGTACCTGCACTAAGATTACACCAATTGCTCATTGGTACCATGATATGAAGGTCATCCACCCACCCACTCGCCTGCTGGGACTCGCTGTATCCTCACTGAAAGTGAAACTTCTCCTTAGGGGGCTGCCAAGAGACTACCAGGTATAATAAGGGGGCATTCACACATTCATTTCAAGAGTTTTAATACATGTGTGAATAAGTGTCTGGGTTTGCAGTTGTTACCTAGTTTTCTTTTTTCTGATTGTGGAGATGACAATTATCTTAAGTTCTCTTCCTTTGGGACAGTTTATGAAAAATACAGTTTTTAAATTCAAACTTTTCCATTAAAACTTTTAAATAATGTCTTTAATTCATGAACCATGCCAACTGTGATGATGCCAAGGACTTCATGCACTTTCTTTATCTCTTGCTGTTTCTGCCATGGGCCTTTCAATCATCAGACTATCCCCGCTTGGATTGAGGGGATCAAGAGTGAAACTTTTAATTTGATATTTCTGCTACACTTCAGACTTTTTCTCTTCCTCACAGGGATTTATGGTGTGAGGTTTGGTTTCAAAAAGGTTTTTGTTTGCTGGATGCTCATACTAAACATGCAGATTTTCAAACCTCTACATATCATCCATTCATCTATTTTTTACCACATATCCTTTTAAGGGCCACAGATGGCTGGAGCCTGTCACAGCTTGAGCTAGAGGTGGGATACACCATGGACTGGTTGCCGGTCAATGGCAGGGATCACTGCAAAAAAACTGAAATCTAAGCAAGTCATCATGTCTTACTTTTAGTGAAAAATTTCTTTTTTGACTTGATATGAGCCACATTCACCAGACCAGTCCTTAAAGATGTTTTATTTAAAGTTGTCTCAAGTTAATATTACGGTATTATTCTAATTTCAGGAAACTTGATGGGCAATTTTTTCTTACCCCAATGTCTGCCTGTTAGCTTATACATATTCATATATCATAGAAATCCTTGAATCTGTCTGTAAAGGGGGGCCTTAAACACCAGGGTCAGCTCATCAGCTCTGAAAGGCCTCCAGAGAGCTGGCCAATCAGAGGGGAGGGGGGTTTGTGGAGCAGGGAGCCTTAAAGAGACAAGAGGCTGAAATAAGGGTTTTCCTAAACACCAGTGAAAGGAAAATATGGGATTTTTGACTGTAAATTATGGAAAGCTAGAGTAAAGATTTTAAAAAAGCACAACACCTGTTCTAAATTCATATACAATTACATTTCACTGTCAGACAGTCTTTCCTTGTGTTGTGGACTTGATTTCTCTTGCAGTAAATATTTTAATTTACCTTGTCACCAAACTTCTCTCCCTTTAGCAGCAAAAGTTAAGGAAAAAAAAAACTTTCCCATCACGTCTTGCTCTTTTTTAAACCCTCATTAACAGGAGCACTGCCCCTCATCAGCCAGCAGAGAATTCAGCAGCCGAGGTTAATAAAGGAGCCTCGGTGTTCATCTGCATACAGCCCAACAGACTGCAGTAGGAAGAGTCTCCGTCACACAAACAAAACTGAGGCTGAGCCAACAAAGATCCTGCAGGTGTCAGAGAGGAGGAACCATCTGTGCAACGTGCAGAAGACTGTCAGCTCAAGGATTACATTTACACTCTTTATCCAACAAACAATGGACGCAAAAATCTGATTAACACTGTTGCTGACAGAGTGACGGCAGGATGAGCCTCTGTTACTGACAAAGAATTTAAAACTTCTCTGAGGATCTGCAGGCTGCACTTTGATTCCACACAGAAAGGGTTAATCTGATGAAACATCATCAATATTTCAGCAGCTTGTTTCAGGCCTCTAGTTTGTAAACACACAGGTTACGACATGTTTTCTCCGAGAGGAAAAACAGATGAAGCATCAGAATTCAGCGAGTGGGACAAAATGAGTTTGATTGACAGATGGATTGTGCAGATTTTTGATTAGAGACTCAAAGCAACATGCTGCTTCTTCCAAAACAGGGTGGGAAAACAAAGGGCTCTGCTGGGGGACAGATTACAGTCAGAATCTGAAGAGCGAACTATTCAAGTCAGCTCTGCCCCAACCTTTAACTAACAGCTGATTTCAGCTCCAGACACACTGACAGATTCTGGGCCAAGCTCTTCCCAGGTTCACAGGTTTTCTTGGGTCAATGTTTTGTTGATTAACAGGCTGCGTTCAGGTGAAACACTCTGAGTTGGATTTATTGCTGCTGTGCAGAGTTGCAGCTTGCTAATGATCTCTGTGTGAAACTTTGATGAGGCGTCTGTTAAACCGCTCGATGCTGCGATCCTGTCCCTCTGTGACTGCAGACGCTGAGCTTGGGTCTCATGAAAGTTGTCAGAGAAATGAACAACAGTGATTTATTTCCGTCTGAGTTATCAGTGGAAATAATGTTTGTTGAGCACTTACATCTGCATGGACGGATATGAGTTTAAATGCAGCTCTTTGAGGGTTCCTTTAAGCCCAAAGTGATTTTTAAAGCAATGCATAATTTAACATAGTTTCACACGGCTCATGCATGTGTGACAATGTACAAGTGTGGGAAAAACTAGGTTGAATAAGGAGTCTCTATTCTCCTATGTGGACAGCCATGTTGAAAACTCTTAATGCTTTGTTTTTAAGGTCCTGCTGAGGCTAAAGTAATGCAATTATTAAAGGAAAAGAGCAGAATTGTTCTTTACTTGGAAACCTTGACAGTAGAGAGAAAAAAGTCAAATGAAAGAACAAATCTAAGGCACGATCTGTCTCCAACAAAAGGTCAAATTGTCTTTTCCCTTTTTTGAAAGGTAGTCAACGACGTGTTTTGAACATGAAGAAAGAAAAAGAGTTTTTATGCTGCTTGGGCCCCACATACAGAGACTCAGACCAGCTCCTGTTTCCAAACAGTGTCTGGTTTCTCGGTCGCAGCCTTCCAGTCTCCTCTCTCTGTTTCTTTCTCCTCCTCCTCCTCAGTCGCTCTGAAGGAGAAATTACGAATGACAAAAGCGCATTTTTGCATCCAATCTCCCTAACACACAATGCAGCCTGCAGTAATGAGGTCATTATTATTCATATCACAGATATCAAGAGGAATGAGCTTAAAAGCTTAGACGTTTAATTGATTAAGGCGGGCAGGCAGCCATGGAGCTTTCCGAACAATGAAAGCTGTTTTCTTAAAGGTTGTGATATTTGAACCATGGATCCAAAGAGTTCTAATTAAATATCGCCAGACTTTGACTTCTATAAATAAACCAAAGTCATGCTGAGGTTTGTCCTGGAAAAACAAACAACTGCGTGATCTTTCTCAGCTACAGACGGATACGATCAATTCAAACCCAAAGCCATTCACACCTCTCTGAAAAAACACTGTTTGATCCAAACTGGAAGAGCTTTGACCTTTTTAACAGAAACATTTAGTTAACCCAACCACCAGGGGGGGGGGGGCAAGCCAGTGTTCTCATTTGGGCCGGTCCCGCATAAACGGGGAGGGTTTTGTCAAGAAGGGCATCTGATGTGAAAGTTTGCTGCTGCTCCACCTGTGCAGCAGCAGCGTGGTGGAGTCTTTAAAGCTGCTCTGCACTCTGTGGTGCAGTGTGACCTGGATGAGAGCTGGAGGATGAGCAGCTAATGTGGGGCGGCACAGATTGCATTGTTTCAATGGGACGAGGACCGTGGAGCGGAGAAACTTCAGGGAGACAAACTGTGAAAGGAAAAGAGGAGACTGACTCTCTTCTTCACTCTCAGAACATCGGTCTGGATCTGGATGACGGCTAAATGAAAAATTAGAGACATCGATTGGTTAAATAGTCTCCTGTAATAAAACTTCACTGAACAGGTAGATGACACTTTAAGCAGATGATGTTTAACTTGTTTCTGATGATTTACATTGACCCCTTTTACTTTGACTGGAATCTGCAGTTCATACAAACTGAAATGCTTTTAGAAAGGCCAAAACTTGGGAGAACCGGGAATGATTTTTGACTTTATCTCCTCAAACTGTCTGACTTTATCCGACACATGTAGTATTTCTAAGTGTACTTTTCTTCTGGTGAGTTTTTGTCTTTATTAAGAGTGTAAATAATTTATAATGACTGCAGACACAAAGTGATAATCCAACGTTAAACCCACCTCTAAAGGGGAAAATAAGAGGCTTAATTTGGACTGATCTTGTGCAAAATCAGATCACTTTATCGAGGATGAACTGTTTGTTTGTGGATAATCATACCAATCACTTGCTGTGAATCTTTGCCGCAGAATAAAGTCATTTGTTGCTAATCTCCTCATCAGACACCTACAGCAGGGATTGCAGGCATTAAAATAACTTTATCCACCCTGTCAAACTTTTCACTGACTTTTTTTTTAAATATATATATATATATATTGCTTTTCCAGATAAAAGCAAATTAATTCTGGTCTGTTTTTATATTCCTCAGAACTCTTCACTGGAGCTTTAAGTCTGCTTCAGGTGAAGTAGAAGTAGATTGTGTGATATTTGATGCTTCAACAACAAAAATATTCGGGCCCCTAAAAGGTGACCTCTGGGGGCGCGAAAAAAAATCTACTGAAAGTCCCCCTTAAAAGCCAGCACATGTGCTGAAGTATCTTCTTTGGAGCAGAAATACATGCCAAATGTCTGTTTGGGAGCCAAAACACTCTTAACACACTCTTTTGAATGAGAACGTGCACAAACGTACCTGACTTGGGAGACAAAACACATACACCAAATGCCTGCTTAGGAGCCAAATGTGCCTTCAAATACCCTCTTGGGACCCGAAACATACACCAAAGGATGCTTGGGAGTCAAAACACACTTCACTGCCCTGTTTGCAGGTTAAAATGTACCAAACTGCTCTTTTGGATGAAAAGAACGAGCTCTGAGTTCCCTTTTTAATTTTTATCTGCTGTGCCCTTCAGAAAGTCTGTGCACACCACTGTATTTGATAAAGAGCTCTATGGCTTGGTTTGTAACCCTGGAATAATTTTTTGTGTGAATGATTGTTGAAGTCAATGGTTTATCATCACTAATAAATACGATGTTGGGAAACAGACGTGTAGAAATATCGACCACATTGTGAAAAGAGATATTATCTTTTGTCGCCCACAGTGGAGCTTGTCAATTAGGTTTAACCTCGGGGGCTCAAAACCCTTCATGGACACAAAATCATTATCTCCAGCTTCACAAGATGGATCCATGAACAAACACCATTTTTAATCCAAAACAACGCCTCTAACAGGAGCCAACAGCATGACAAAACGCCTCACACACTCTGCTGCAATGTCACGCAAGTCAATGAAGCCCAGCCGCGTCCGGAGACATCTTGTCGAGGAGACTGACCACAGATCCAGCAAGCGCCTCCAGCTTTGGCTGTTCCCTTCGTCACGAGGAAATGTAAGAGATGCACAGCCACCTCCTCAGGCCGGATGCTGGTCTCTACCCTGCGTATCACAAGTTCAATTAATTTCACAGTTGGCGGCACCCACAGTCATTTCACCGGGGCCTGTTGTCTGGAACTGGAGAGAAATGGGAAGAATATGATGCAGACCTAATGCCCCTCCTCCTCTTCCTCCCATGAAGGCTCCACTCGCCCGAAGCATCATCTGATCTGATACAGCCGAGGCTCTACAGCATATTAAAGCTCACATCACGACGATAAGAGAGAGAGAAGGCGTGCTGCATGCATCATTAAGGCTGCATGAAGACATCTCTTTGCCATCACATTCAGGAGAAAAGAACTGAGTTTCTTTTCAAACGGAGCTGACCAAATGTGCAGATCCATAAATCAGGTGGTTTGAATCCCGACCACAAAGAAATGAAGCAATTCACCTACTCATGATTGGGTGTTGCTGGAAAACTTTTCCAAACACATTAATCGGGTTATCTGCACTTTAAAAGCAGAGGAAGTTAAGTAATTTTCTCAGTTTGAGTTTTGCTTTGAACGTTGATGTGTTTGCAAAATAAAACTTCATTGCATGCAACAAATCTGTGGTTTTGGACTCATGGGAAATAATCTCTTAAAGGGACCATGAGGAGAATCTGTGTGAAGTCAATTGTAGAAATTCCTCTGGCTGAAGGACTCGTGCAAAGAGTGATGATTTGTTTTGAAGGATGAATGGAGATAAAAATCTTCCTTTCAACACTACTTTTTTATGTTCATGACAACTTTTTACAGAATGCAACGACATGAGGTAATATATTTATCATCAATGGCATACTGCTGTTTTTTGAAACGTGACAACAAGCAAACTTTGAAAGTTTGTACCATAGTTTAGTAACCGACAACTTGTTGCACAGCTCACAGCCTGGTGCTCTGAGACATATCAGTAACTTTTAACATTAGTGAATCCTGGTTATGATCTACAGGTGCTCCTCCTCACAGTCCCTTTAAAGCTAGTGATGTTTATGAAGAAAAAGTGTCCAAAATCCAACCTGCAGTTCCTCTGACCACCTGCAGGGGTTGACTTGACTTCTTGCATCTTCTCATCATAAACAAATCCTTTCTCCTTTCAAACTTCCCCTTCAGTCAGACTATGAACACTCCTGGCTCCTGATCAGACCCCAAATCTGAGGCTTCAATCTTGCAAGCCAACAAACTGAGCGGTGACGTCAGTGTGGCAACATTCAGCTCTTAACTACAGCTGATGGATCAGAAGCAGAGTACACCCTTGACTGGACACATGTCTATAATAGGATTCACTTTCCAATTTACTTCACCTGCATTTAGGCGATGGACTGAAACCAACTTGAGAAAAGTCCCGGAAGACCCGGACTGTCTCGCTTCAGAACCTTTAATACTGTGGGCCAAATGAGCTGCTGTGTGCTGCTCTGCTGGCTCAGTGGTACACACTTATATTAACACCTCATGCTCATGGCGCTCTGCAAACCACATTATCCCTTATGATGAATGAGGGCAAACTGTGTAAATATTATAATGAACCATCATGCATTCCTGCCGGCTCCCAGCTGGTGTCTTCTCTTAATGAGCGCTGAAGAAAAGTGGCCACACAGCTTGTTGAAACATCTCTGATTGATGTTTCACATTACGGGGGAAAAGGCCCCCTGAAGAATATCCAAACCTTAAAATTCAACCTGTTCCTCCGACTCTCTCCCTCCTCTCCTTTTCTTCTCTGCATGTGCAGGTTGATTTTCCAGGACAACACTCAGGGGAAGGTGCTAATCACAGAGCTATCACTGCTACCCACCCTTAGCTTTTACACCTCTGTTTTATTCCGCAGATTTGCACTTAGTGTGTCTCTAACCCCCTGACTGCACAGCACGGAGCTGTTTGGGTGCTGTAACTTTATATTGCTTCCTCACATCTGTGATTCTGTAAAAAAAAAAATTTAAAAGAAAAAAGAAACAGATTTATGAATGAAGTGTAGTGAGTGTGTAGAGATTCATCACTGGAGCAATTTGCAGGTCCGCCCAGAGGGTCACAGGAAGCAGGTGGGCTGCTGCACAGAGAGCGTTCAGCCCCTCTCGTTCTTCGAAAGCACTCAGAGGCATCGACTAATGATGCATTTGGAGGAGAAGACTCCAGCGGTGTCGCCAACCCGCAGATGAGTAGCGATTGTAATTCCTGATGCCATTTTACATACAATTACCAGCCATTTGTGCACTGAGTGAGAGCTCGCCGTCGCTCGCAATTTGTCACTCGAGCAGCAGCAGCAGCGGCGTGTGGAGAGGAGTGGGAGGCTCAATGTGGAAAGAAAATCACATCCCCACTGAACTGGGCACTGATTTGTTTGTAGAGCAGCTTTCTGTGTCTCTGATGAGCTCATTGTGCCCTATACAGGCCCTTGTGTCACATGTGAGTGTTTTCTTACTGTACATACAAGAGCACTCCAGACCCGATCATGGTCTTGTAAACACGCTTCAGTTAACAAAAGTAACAATGCATTTCTTTCCTACAAAAGCACTATAGAAAACTATGTTTCATTTATTATGAGCACCTTTCAAGACACTCAAGGTCGCTTTTGCCAGAATAAAACAGACTCAAAACAATGTGCATATGTCTTGGTTACATGCAAATGCAAATCAAAAAAATGTGGTTTCTTGGCAGGATTTGAAACTCAGTACATAAAAAGAGTCGCTGGTAGTCTGCACAGCTAAATGCTCAAAATCCTATCGGGGTCAAGAGAGCATGAGTTGCAGTAAAAGGAGGAAGATTTGAGATTATAAAGAGGTGTAGAGGTATGAATAAGATTGGCGAGAGCCTTAAATGTAAAATAGAAGAATCTTGGAGTCTATTCGATATTTGGCAGACATGAAGTGGTGCTGTTAGAGGAAAAAAGATGCAAGTTCTGGTGATGATCCAGGCAGCTGAGTTTAAGGTCAATGGGAAAAGAAAGCAGAGGAGAGCTGCAAGGGAAAATATCACACCAATACTTTTGATTTGAGTGTAATGAGTGGGGTGACCAAACATCCTCTTTGACTCAGACCAGGATTTAACTTCAAGTAGGAAAGAGGGCAGAGGTCTTGTAGGACAGAGCTGAAAGTCATCAACGTAGCAGAAAATGTCCTGAAAATATGGCCTACACGCCAGAGAAAAACAAGCAACAGGAGTGGGCCCAGGAAAGATCTTTGGGGAACACCAGAGGGTCCTGATCTGCAAGATTTGAGATGGTGAGTCAAGTGCAGGGGAATCCAGAGAAAGCTAACCAGTCAAGAAAAATGTCTGCAAAAACTGCCAAAGAAGACTCCTTGAGAGCCTCAGTTATAGTTTACAATGAGGAGGACCACAGAGTTGTGAAACACAAAGAACTTATTTTGAAATTGACCAGATGCTCTCAGGTATCACACATTTGTCTTCCTGTCTAGGCTGATCTGCTTTGCGAAGAGTGGCAGGTGCTGGAGTCAGGCTGCTAAGGAAACTGACTCAAGAAAAGGACTTAAAAGATCTCACATCCACTTGATTCATTTTCTGAGGTCATCGTTTTAATCTCCACTCTCCTCTTTAACACAGCACAATGCAAAGACAAAAAGGCAGAAGATGCATCAGCTTGGGGCCACAATGTGACCCACAGATTGTGATGTCACACACAGGACAATTACAAAGCAAAATGTTGAAGGATCTTGCTTCCAGAGGACACCATGAAGAACTGCTGTTCCTTACATTTCTTGCACTTATAGAGAGAAACTCACTGCAGAAGAATCCAGAGAAAGCATGGATGCAGGTTGAGTCTTCAGTCTTGTTAGAAAGAGGAAGGTCAGGGTCAAAATGCACCCAGTAAATTGGAGTTGTGTGTGCACGTGTGTGTGCTCAATCTATGTTAATTTTTTTTCTCAGTGAGTAACCTTTGCTTGGTTTAGATTTTCAGATGAGAATCAATCAGTGAAATGTCAGAGTGTGTGAGTCTTTAAGAGAGTGAGAGTAGTCTGGGATTGATCCCCATTTGTTTTCCAAATGAGGACCTTGTCCTTCACAACACATGCATTAACACCCAGCCTCTCTTCGCCACATCGAGGCTGTTTCTCGTCCTTGCTTGTCAGCTTTTCCTTGAATTATTCTGTTGTTCCTGCAGCTTCTCAGTTTGAATACAATCCCTCGTCATTGTTGAAGGAGAATTCTTTCCTTGTGATAGAAACAACGGCGCCTTGGGCAGGCCTGCATACTGTATCAGAGTTAATTCTCTGCATACCAACACAGCCCATCCTCTTAAGTATTGGTGTTTGTCGGTGCTGACAGAAGCAGTTCTGTGTCCAGCCCTGCCCCGTCCTTACCCTCAAACCATAATAGATATTGACAGGTGCAGCGTAGATAACGCTAATCTGCATCCTAACAGGATTTCACGTGTCATATAAAGCTTTCTCATCATCGCCTCATTCAATTCACAGCTTTGTTATGCTGCTAATAACATTTCACGGTGGCATAGCCCACGGCCTTCAGAGGGGAGGATGAGAGTGGAGCAGGATTCAGGCACACGTCTGCTTTCTGAGCAGGTCAAAGAACGCTTATTGGATTCAGTGTTCAGGGTTTAAAATCCACCATTGACTGTAAAATACATGGATGAGGCCTCATGATGTAAAGGGGTGAGACTTATTCTTCCAAATTCACTCATCAGCTACAGTCTGAGAGCTGATTTCGCAGAGATATTCAAAGTTTTTTCGTGATGCCTGACGCAAATTCTGCAGTAGTCGCCACAAAGCCAGATTTATATTTCCAATTACAGAGAGGAAACATTCACAGAGCTCTAATGTTGATGCCCCGTCCGGTCAGCTCTTCAGATGGGCTTCAGTGTACAAATGTGCACTACATAATGCATGAGGAAAGCTGGAACAGAGGACGTATTAACACGCTATCTGTGTGTGTGTGTGTGTGTGTGTGTGTGTGTGTGTGTGTGTGTGTGTGTATGTGTGTGTATGTGTGTGAGATGTATAAATCTTCCATGTTGCAGAAAAGGCTTGTGGGATTCTCAGACTGTGAGTTCCATCAAAACGACCTCATCAGGTTCATTAGCCCGGTGTTTAATGGACAGGCCAGATAAGGAGATGAATCGATTCATATTGTGCTTTTGGCCGTCGCGGATCGGAGCTTGGAGGGAGGAAATGTCTCCCTGCTGCTCTGAATCTCACTCATTGAGAGAGAGGCGGAAATTACCACTTCTGTAGACGCTGCTCTGACTCCAAATGACCTGATGAAGACCGGTGAGAGCGAAGAGGCTGCAGGAAAACTGCCCAAAGACTGAGGAGAGGATTTCTGTTTATGTACATATTCATGGTAAATCTAGGGTTTAGGGATGGACAACTAACTTTTCATGATAGTGATCTAAATTTAGACACTACTTTAACACTGAAAGAGGTGTCTTCATTCACGAAATATGCTGCTTTTAAGTGGAAAACTAAACTCATGTTATATTTCACACTAAATTCAGACAGAAAGAGGCAAAATGGTTCCTAGTTAAGCTTGGAGGCAAACTTTTTTAATGTTTTCTGCTTTTAGAACCGAATTTTCGACGAAAATGAAATTCCATAGTTGCCTCAAACTTTATGCAAATACACCAATTACTCTTTGGAATAAATATGCATTAATTTCTTGTGGAGAGGCACTAAATGCAAAAAGTGTTTCATTTGACCTTGTCGTCGTTCGACAACTGCACAAAGACCTGACAACGTAATAAATATTTCCCTTTCTGCTCCAAGGTCTTCGACCTTTAGGGGGACAAATTTCAGAATTGAGTGTTCAGTTTGCCTCTGTTTAACGAAAAGTCCTGAGCTGCAAAAGCATAAACTGGTTTCTGGGCATGGAAAGAGCAGGGTGCCAGACGTCATGAAACAGTGCGGTGTGTGAGGCTGTTAAAAGGACCTAACACCTTCATGAGGCACAACTATAGAGAAAGGCTGGAAAAGGAAACACAGACACCTTGTTGTTCACACAAACTTCTGAGAGGATTCGAGGCAGAAACTGATCCTCACAGCTCAACTCTTTGTTCGATCCCTGAATCGATAAAGCATCAGAGTCTGGTCCGTAAACACGAGTGTGCAGCGTGTGATGATGTCACATTACGTGATTTATCGATCCATGATTCACAAAGTTTTCAGTTTCCCGCTCAAGTTCGGAGACAGAAACAAGTGGGCGAGTGATACCGCCTTGGCAGACTTCAGCTCGCCTCCATTTGCACACATTTGCACTCACACACACGGTGGGTCTGCAGGGATCACGGCACAGGGAGGTGGGAGGATACTGCAGCAGCTCTTCCCAGTAAGACAAGGTCACCTTAAGTGGATTGGGATGAGAGGGGGGGTGATGATGAATCCCCCCAGGACAAAAACAGGGAGCTACTCATGAAAAAGTAATTAAGCAGGATGCACATCGGTGAAGGCCACGGGCGGAGGAGGCAAGGAGGGTTCTGAAGACGCCCCGAGGAAGAGGGAAATGTTTGTAGTCGAGATAACTGGAAACAGTAGCGTTTGACCTCAGAGTGTTTGCATGTGTCTGAAAAGTTGTGCCCAAAGTAATGTTTGAGTACAAATCCAAATGAACACTCCCCAGTTTTATCTGCTCTCTTTCCACCTGAATCTACAAAGTGTATTCTAGCAGTGGGCTATTAAAGAGACAGCATGAGTGTGTGGTGTCCTGAAGTATTAGACACACTCATCAGTGTCATGTCACACTGGTGAGTTTTCATTTTCAACAAGAAGGAAAAACAGCAACATGTTGTATTTCAGGCTTCATAATTGGTATTGCAGATCTTGATGTGGCTGTTGCACATGTGCACATCACTGTTGCAATGATAAAACAGTCATGCACTGCAAACACTAAAATCGAACAAATGTTCTTCGAGTAAAAGTTCTCTTATTAGGCATAACGTGCCACATTTACCTGATAAGACTTGGAAAATGTCTTTTTTTCAAGATAAAAAAGGCAAAAATGATGTGAAATAATTGCAAAAGATTTAACTAATGTACTGTATATCACTACATCACTAAACCCACAGCATTGTGTATGCGTGTGTTTGTGTATGTGTGAGTACAAATCCACACACAGCTCAGGATGTAGTGTTATATCACACCAACATGAATATTAATGTCAATATTACTCTGAGCTCTTTGTTTAGCAGCTTGTTAGTCCTGACGTACATTCAAATGTGTTCCTCCATTACAATGCGCCCACGCAAACACAGCCACATCCAACAAACAGAAACAATAACACCAACAACAGAAACAGAGAGGTCAGGGGAGTTCAAGCTCAGATGTGGTTTGTCTCGGGATGTCGAGGATTTTCAAGGATTTTCGAAAATGTTTTGTTTGTGTAAAGAATTACAATTTGTTGGGTATCTACCCCATTCTCAGAGGGCCCATTATAGTCAGAGAATAAGTCCCAATCAACTTGATATTCTTACTCACAAACTAATTTTCTGACAAACCAACCCTCTGATTTTCTGACTAACAGGCCTCCTGACTAGCAGGCCTCATGGCTGACAGGTCTTTTGATAAAAAGGTGGGGCTGCCTTTGTTGGGGAAGAAAAAAGGAACCAAAGCACACAAAGATTTCTTTGTGTGGCGTCAAACTTCCCTAATTCAGGCTTGGAGTTCAAATCTTCAAAAGACACATAGAGGAGAGGGGCTTCAAGTTGACCTTATGGCAAATTTCAGGTGTAAAGTCAAAGTCTCCGTGTCCACATGAAATAATACAACCATCAGATTGCTGTAAGTCTGTATTTTTATGTTGGTTGGAGATTCCACCTCCGAAAGTTTGTTTAAATTCTTAAAACTGTTGAGGCCTCACCAATCTTCTTTTCCACCAACACCAGACATATTTTGTAATCCACTGAACCAATTCCCTCCACGAACCCGGACTGCCACTGATCTCTGCTCTATATCACAAAGTCTCTAAAATGAAGCTGTCAGGTTACAATCTTTGGTTCAATAAAATACACCTCCCGCTGCCCTCCATCGTCTCCCTCAGAGGAACACCACTCAGCGGAGCGATCGCTGGATATTTATGCCACCGACTGTAGAAGTTGGTTAACCTGTGAGGAAGGGAACTGGAGCCCGAAATGAAAGACTTGATTTGACAGAGTGCCAAAACAAAACTGACACCACAAGGACACAGGGGCAGTCAGCTGTTTCTGAAGATATGCAAATACATGCAATGGTGACTGGACAAAGACCTAATACATGTATCAAATCTTGACATCTGAAATTAATAAAAAAAAAAAGACTTGAGTGTCAAACATCTGAAAGCTCTCTATCTTCATACTGTTGCTTCAAGTAGACAAATAGAACAGTCACCAAACGTCCTCTATTGCCCGGACATGTCCTCCTTTCTGGTGGTAAAATTATGTCTGATGGGGATTTTATGAAATTCTCAAAAAAGTGAATGTTTACTCTGAATGCCTGCACAGCGCTCTCAGACAGAAAATGCACTTTTACAGAAAAACTGCAGATAAATGCCAGTACCCATGTTTCTGTCATGGTTGTGACCAGCACTGAGAAGTATTTTGGCTGAAATTAGGTCAAATTTTGAGGAAAAAAAAGTCAAAGTTATTTGAGGTAAAAAGTCAAAATAATTGAAAAAAAGTCAAAGTAATGAGATAAAAAGTCAACATTTTGAGAGTAAAAGTCAAAACTATGAGAGGAAAAAGGTGAAGTTTTGATTTTTCATCCCAAAATATTATAAATGTGCAAAAAATCTCAACAAAGCCAGTTTTTTGTTGTTTTTTATGAGCAAAAATTGGTTTTAATGTATTACTTATTTTTATATCAAATGTTCACTTCAAACAGAAAAGGAGTGTTTTAAATAAATGTATGCATTTATGAAGCTACTTTGTTGTCTTTGAGTAACTTAGGGTATTCTCTCAAAGAGTCAGGGTAGGGGGTCCTCTTTTTGGGCTATTAGGATATGGTAATCCTAATCCAGAAGGGATCTTCTGATATTTACAAAATTTGGCTGTACTTTTACACATCAGAAAGTACAAATGACTGATGGGTAAAATTAACTCCATAACTCCAGCAGATGGATTTAGCCAGCAGCTATGACACAGGCTGCAGCATAATCCTTAGAGGCAAACACGCCTGACCACAGACATTAGAGTAAAAGTCTGCTAATTGGCTTATTTGTCAGGCTTTTGATGCCTTTATTCAGACAAGACAGAGAGCCAGAGTTGAGAGTGACAAGTTCAACCTGTAATGTCATAAGCTGAACAGATTCCAACCAGGGCATCAGAATGAAAGTATTAAATACAACCAAATAATATTGTTGTCTTATTTCACATGTGAAGGGTCGGAGGACACTTCTCAGGCAACAGTACTGAAAATGCTTGGATTCTTCTGTCTCCTTTAAGTCATAAAAAACAAAACCAGCTGTCTGCAGAAGTCCCATAAATAAACCTCGACTGAGCAGATTTCATTCAAACCTGTCACAAAACCACAAGTAAAGATATTTTGGCAGAAAATCCATCCGCTGAAAAATATGAATAAAATATAACAGCTCTGGCACACACACTGCAGTCGTGGGCCAAGTGCACTTGTCTGGTCTGTGTGTGTGAATGTATGTGTGTGTGTGACTTGTCTTATCAGGTGCAAGCAGAAAGCAGGTCATGTGGCTTTTTTCGTGCACAAAGCAGAACGTTTAGAGGAACGTACCGTAGGCGAGGGGGATGTCCAGGTCGCCCTGCCAGGACATCTGCCCCGACTCGTCGAAGGAGTGCTGCGCTGTAAACACACAACAACAGGCTTCTTGTTTACGGCTCGTTCTCACTCCACTGATTTATTCAAACTCAAAAGGAAGACAATACTGTGTCAAAATGTACGGCTGTGCCATGCTGCACTCACACCGGCTGCCTACCGAGTGTGACTTTGTGTTTGGGAGTTAGGATTTAATCATAGATAATAGATGTGTGTGCGGACTTTTGCAAGATGTCACTTCAAGCCATTATGAATTGTGATGTCCAACTTGCACAGAGCTGAAACTAAAGTCACAGTTTTTTGTCTTTGGCAGAAACACAATGACAGCATGACGCAGGAGTTCTGTGAGTGAAAGATGATTATTCTGTTCTCTAGGGGAATCTGAAGTGGAAAACAGATTATAGAGATGGACCATACCTTTCAAATGGCCTCGTCCCAGTGTCACAAACCCAGAGGAGATGAAGTTGTGCATGTCCTGGCCTCCACTGCGCAGGTTTTCTTTCCCGTAGTGCCCTGATGAGACAGATGCATGAATGTTTCAACCAAACATTTGTGTGCAGTTTGATTGATAATTGAGAAAAAAACATGTAGACAGTACAATGGTCCACTTGGCTCCTCGTGAGTAATATATTTTCAATCAGGCACTCCTGGCTCTAGGAGGCAACAAATATACAGACTCATGCACGGCAAAGTTTGACCACATCACACAAGACACCAACATTAGGGGCTAAACACATAACTGGAGTCCCTAAAGAGGGGTTGTGGAGTTTTTTTTAGCTTTTATTCTGTCCCTTTGTATCTTTACATGATTTACAGCTCAATAACATTCCTTTTTTCTCTCTGGGGTTTAAAAACCTTTATTCAATTTAGCTGCTGTCTCTGTTCGACTCTCCACTCCTGTTTTGGAGGCCTGTTTCAGGCAGAGCAATGGGGAGACCTTGGTGTTTGAGGCCCTGACCCTCTAACACATAATTACCCAGTTTGGAGATCGTAATGTGATGACTTTGTGACTCCATCATTTTAACAAGTCTTTGAGGCTCCCCACTCCTTATATAATGTCTTCATCATTTGGCAAATCTTGTGAATATGTTGAGGTTTTAAAAATGCTCTTTCGAAATACTCATGTGACTCAGCCACAATTGAATGGATGCAACAAATCATCCATCTCATGGCTTGGTTTTTGGTGCTTCGGCTGCAGCAAAACGTGATGCTGAGGGCTGTTTTGATGAATCACCGATTATTATTGTGTCTTTTCTACAGAAGAAGCCACGAGGAGTGAGATTACTTAACAGGGCTTTAACTGAACCTCAGGTGGGATCATCAGGCTCATGGAAGGATTTAAGAGCTCCTGTCTAAAAGTTTGAGGGTTTTAAACCACTCATTGATCTTTCATTTCCTCTGAATTAAACCTAACAACAACAAACTGCAATGTTTTCTGCTCTTCAGAGTCAGAGTCTGGATGATTGGTTTCATTAACTTGATTTTAACCCCATCTTTGAGGAGCCAGACCCCCTTGTGTTTTCATCCCTGTGTTAACAATCATCCTGTAATTCAATTTGTACCACAGCAGCTTTAGCTCTGTAATTGAGAGAATTGCCTGCATGGATACAAAGGGGCAAGACAAGACACCAGCAAGCACACTAACAAAATACAATTGTCCTGCCAGTCTTAAACAAGTCTCACGAAGAAATCAAGGGATGTGGTATTGATGTAAAGAGGGAGGCAACAAAATCTAAAATCCAGAGATAAGGTTTATAATGCTGTCATCCCCTCGTCTCCTTTGCTGTTAGTGCTGCTCCAACATTAACCAGTGAATGGTTAAATGCCTCTTTCTCCCAGGAACCACTTCAAAGTCAATAACATCACTCAGACCTTTGGGCCTTGGGAGGCTGGGATCGAACAGCATTTCAAATTATCATAATGAGATGAAACACCCTGGACCATTAGACCTGCTCTTCACCGCTGCACCAAGGTTTGACACCCGAGAATCAGCAGTTAGGCCCGTTTGTTCCCTCAGATCAAACCCAGTGGAAGGAAATGAACTGATTACTAACACACCCCGACCATCTCTGGGTATCTTCATCCCACAGTAACAAAGAAAGGATTGAACATGTTTATCTGCGTCTCTGGTTGTGTAGTTCTGCCTCTATGCAGATGATACAGTCGTTTATATCTATATGTCGCCTCCCAGGATGAAACACTGATGATTCACAACCTCCACATACCCCAAGGACAGCACGGTGGAGCTGAAATTAGGTATCTGAAGATGCTGACTGTGAGATAAATTGTTCCCATGAGGCAGTACAAGCCTGTAGCCTGTTATTATCTCACAAAATGTTCCTCAAAATTGCCTTATCTGCTCCGCATAATGAAAACGGATCTAACGTCTGTGAAAGAATAACCACTCTATTAAAGCTGTTCATCATGAATGAAGGGCAAAGTGTTTTATTTCAGAGATAAATCTCAAATCTCCTGATGGAGGTGAACAAAGCACAAAGTAATTTCTGAATGGGCCCGGGGGGAAAAGTAAACAGTCATCAAATTAGTGACTCAAGTGTTCGCAGATGAAGCAGATGAAGAGATGGTCTTAATGGGAGGTTGTGTATCTAGTCTGTAAACAGTCATCTTCTGCAGATTACGGTTGCATAAACTGTAAAATGCCTCTGCTCACATAATGGTGTGGTATTTGGCTAACATGGCTAACACTGAGTGGGTCTGAAAAATGAGGCTGAATGGGATAAAACTGTATATATAGAAATAAGAGACTATAAGAGAAATAAGGCAGATGGCAAAAGACTCACACTGTATAGTGAAGTTGTGTTGGTTTTGGTTGGTTCTGTAAGTAAGATATCAAAGTGTACGGACAATAACTGTCCCCAGCTCTGTTATGATCTGGCACTAAATCAAAATTAATTTAATGTGTACATTAAAAATGTGGCTTTATGGGCTTTATTTTAGTAGGATTTTCATCCTGCCTCAACCAAAAGGTTTCAAGATAGGGCCATCAATATTTTTTTTGGAAACTTTAACAAGGAATAGCTCACAGCTCAATAGTTGCTGTAAAAGGGTCAAAACTTTGAGATAAAATGTTAAAATCAATGGGATAAAAGTCAAACTCCAACTTTTATCTGACAATTTTTGATTACTATTTCGAAATGTTGTCTTTCTTTTTCGAATTGTGACAAAATATGGGCCACAAAAATTTCTCTACAAGTTTTCTTTTTTTTTTTTTTTTTTAAACTGGCGTTAATGGGTTACGGTGACAACATGCCACATGAAAATAAAAAATATATATATATATATTTTGCTATTGGAAAAGTATAAATAATGCCTCAAAATCTTAGTCCAAGTTGAATTTACATTTTAGGCTGTTAAAATTCCCGCTGACACAAAGGGGCCAGCTTTACATCAAGTACACATCACAACTACAAGGAAAAGAGGGGTGCTCCAGTATATCTGCAGTTCATCTGTAAAAGTGCATTCCGACCTCAGCATTTTCTGTCTGAAAGCACAGAGCAAGCAGGGCAACATGTTTTCCTGTGTGCCAAATATTGTGACATATAGTGCATGTAAACATTAGAAACGTGTTGGCGTTTAAAGCAAATCCTTGCCTTGTTTTCTGTGTAAACTGTATTCTTGACTTTTTGTGTCCTGATCGTAACATCTGAACCGAATGTCAATGACAGTTGGTCAAGTACAATGGCTTTTTAAGGTGACACCACACACTCCAACTGTGTCAGTGGGAGTGTGTCCGTGAGTGTGTGTGCTCTCAGAATCTGACTGAACTCTTGAGAAATTCCCACCACTTCCTTTTTTTTCTTTACATCTGTTTTGGATCAATGAGCAGCTTAAATCTCCAGGGTCCATGTATGTTTTCAAGCTGCTTTGGATGCATCTGAGTCTTCTCCTTACACTACTCTAGATGCATTTCCTAAGTATCGCAAAGTATTTCTGTCAAATCCATATGTAAGCATGATTACATGTCCGTTCAGTGAGGGTTTACATAACCGACAGAAAGTTTCCCAGAAATGCTTCACAGCTGGAGATTAATGCCCTCAGATTTGGAATGACATATCACACTCAGTGTCCACATACATATGGCCAAGACGTCCATACCATCCATCAAAAGAACTGATAGCAGCAATTAAAGGCGGGCATATGGTTGGAGCAGCTCTCACTTTGATAAATATGGACAGAAACAGTCTCTGAGTATAATCCTTCAGGCAGACTGACACATCCAGACTCATCAGTATCAACAGCATGATGTCAGGCTTCAAAAATAACCCAAAAGTTGGCCTTCTCTGGTTTTATAGACAACATCTGCAGGTTTTTATGACTCAGAGTGCTTCCTGTTGCTGCAAGTGTCCCGCAGAGAGGACTGTTGACGGCATGTGTTGACAATTTTTGCAGCGTCATACAAACTTCTGAGGACAAAATAGAAGTGAGTCACTGATTCGTGTGTGTTATTGAGGTGATAATTCTTCCTCGAGGACCCCTCTGAGAAGCCATGAGGAATAATTTCTTTAACATTACATGAAATACTGCTGCTGTGGTGTTTGGATCAAGAAGTGAATGATTTCTTTCCATCAAGAGGCTCTGGGATCGTTTACTGCTCCAGTGCTTCAGCTGAAAATGGGGTTGGATTAAAAACTGTCTTAATTGTCATCTTTAAAGTTTTCTATGACCAGTTTTTTACATTTTTCAAACATCTCAAGCTAAGAGCATGACACATCCATTATGGATATAATGACTTGGACCGTTCCTACACTTAAAAAAACACCTCTTTAATCCACCGTTGTCATGAATTTGTCATAAAATGTGAGTCACGTCTCCCCTGGAGTGCCTCCATCCCTGCTTGCACACCCTCCACCCTCCTCCCTGAATCTCTCTTCATTCACCCCACGATGTGACATCCTGTTACTCCTCACTGGGCACACACTGAGAGGCTGGTATGACACAGGTTGGACAATGAAGACATCTTTTCTGTGGGTGGTATCATATCAAGAACAATGTGTGGCTCTGTGAAACACTCAGAAAAATGATTGTTGCTCTGTGTTTGCACTTAAACAGACGCACTGTGGCCTGTAACATGCAGTAAATTATCACACGGCCAAAGCTTTGGCAACTTTACCATTTGTAGATTGTTCCTTAGACAATTATTTTGAATTCAAAAGCCCTTTGGGACTTGTAAAATGCTCAAAGTGGTAGGACTCACAGTTCTGTTCACGTTCTTTCAGAAACATTTTCTGCACTTTAGATTCTGCCTCTTATTTTATTGAAGATTTAAGAAGAGGGGCTTTTTAAAATGCATCTTTTTTGGTTAGCGTATTGATTTTTTTCAGTCTGTGTTGTTTTTTGTGTGTTTTTTTTTCCCTGGAGGAAGTTCGAGTTGCTTTAAAAGGGGCTCAGGGTCGGATTAGCAGACCAGCTCACCTTGAGATGAAATTGAGCCGTGGCCCCCTGTGGATGCCCTCAATTTTGCCCACTATAAGCACAATGCTGCTTACAAAATAGTCTTTGGGGAGGAGAAGACTCAGGGCCATCCAACAGGGATTGCTCTACCTTTATTCAATAAGTAGTTCTGAACATCCATATTTTTAAAACCCCTATATGTTCACAGAAATCCCTGAATCTCCTGTAAAAGGGTCAAAAAGCTTTATACTTTAGGAAATTTCACAAGATCTTCACAAGACTTGCAAAATGTAAGGTCATCACATAAGGATCTCCGAACTGGGCCTCAAACACCAAGGTTTTCCCATAGCTCTGCCCCTGACAAGTGTCTACAAAGATGGCCAATCACAGGGACGGGGTTCCTCTTAAAGAGACAGCAGCCAAAACAAAGTGTTTCAAACAGAGGCTGAAATAAAGATTTTCTAATACACCAGTAAGTAGAAAAATAGAGATTTAATTTGAGCTTTAAATCATGTGAAGATACTACAGGGCACCAGAGGAATGGAATAAATTAAAAAAAGCACAATACCCCGTCTTTTTTCAGTTATGGGTTTAGCCACCACCATTTTGATGTCTTGGTTCCTTGCATTCACTTTTCTTGCTAGCAGACTTGTGAATACACTCCAAAAGTTGAGTTGAGCTCATGTGAGAACATAGAGGAAAATATTTTGCAAATTAAAGTTCATGTAAACATGTCGCTGAATGATAAATCTGCAGACTTGGTGATGAAGCCATCTTCACTCCAAAAGTGTGACACTTTCCTCAAAAACTCTCTGAGTTGAAAGTGACTTCTTCCAGTATTAGCAGGAAGATTTACTTATAAAAGGAAGGGCAGGGACATTCATTCTTTGACGATGTTAATTCTATAAATAATGCAAATAGAAGATCATCAAGGACATCATAAGTGGCTTAATCTCTTTTTCTTTAGAGGAACAATAACTCTTGATAGCTTGGCGGTAATCTTTCCAACACTTGATCTATAAGACTGGTTAGATTATCAGCAGCTCACACTCCTGAGGACAGCCTTTATTAGCTCTACATCTTCCTCCTCATGTGTTGGGTGGCGCTGGTGGACATGCTGGTGTTGGAGGGCTGGAGGCAGGGTGACACGGGAGTGAAACACAACACTGTTGAATCTGGGACACCATACTGGGGCACTTAACGAATGAGCTGATCCCTGGAGCCGAGATCTGGAGACCGCTGGATAAAAGTAGGAGGAACAGCGTGGCACGACAGAATTATCCCCGGACAAAGAGCTCGGCAGAAGAATATGAGGATAATTTGCATCCCAATTTTCAGCCAATGCTGAGTAGGCTTATGGGTCTGCAGAGCGAGGGAGACGAGGACTCCGCCTGGGCATGAGTGCTCTAATTTACTATATATTCCTCCTTTTACTGTATGTTCCCACTTAAGACAGATTGAGGGGAGAGCTTATAAACCCCGGCCTGCTCGTGTATTTCAGCAGCTGTCAATCACATGTAGCAGATTATAAAAAGCACAGAATCAGAGCAAAAACATGCAGAGGCCTTTCTGTTTCACTCACCGTGGTTGGAGTGAACAGGTGTGTAATGATTCTTCAGAGTCCGAACCGGCGTCTCATCTTTAGGCGAACTGTCCATCGCTGCGATGCTTTCATGCTCAAACTGAGATATAGGAACGGGTCCTTGTTGCCTTAGGATGTCTGCCAAGGCTCTGAAAAAAAAGTCACACAAAGGTTAAAAAAAAAAACTGAAAAGGTTTTCCAATTACTAATGCTTCTTTTCTTTTTTTAACAGCTCACAATCCCCCTAAAGGTCCCTCTAATTCATTTAGCTACAGCTCCAATTTGAATCAAAGAGGCCAGAGCCATGCAGAAAGGAAATCCTAATTACACCCAAAGTCACAAGGGGAGTTAGATTTTCAATAGCGTGGTACACAAGGTACAGCACAGTCCTATTTAAGTGTCAGACTCACGCTCAAAGCCCATTTATTACAAGTTAAGGTAATGTCCTGCTTTTCAAGCCACAAATAAAAGAGTACCTCACAGTATTTGGTACTTTCAGATGCTCTCTAAGATGGAGAAACAGCAGAGTTACTTCTTAAAGCTATCTAAGTGTGTCAATGTCAACCTAAAGTAACCACACATTCAACTTCCCCCTAACTCTGTGACTTTGGGAGATATTCTGTATATTAATAGCATCTCCCTGCCAGGATGAGCGCTCTTAAGCCTTTTTCTTTCACAGATGGAGGCGACCTGGTTTAAATTGTCCTATTTGGCTGCTGCAGATGGAGCTAAAGGAGTTTGCTGAAACAGACTTGTCTTTCAAAATGTTTTAAAAATAGAGACTGACTTGACTGATTTATTATTTAATCAAACATTTAGTATGCAAGGATAACGGCAGCTTTGTGAGATGTTACTTCTGACATATCAGAGAAGACAGCTTAATCAAAAACTATTAAACTATCCACGTTGGAGCTGTTTTGTGGTTAGAAAGCATAGAAACAAAAAGACAAGAAGTAAAAATAACGGTAGTATGAAATAATAATGCTAATAGTAGATGAAAATAAGAAAGAATGTATTAAATATTGACAAATGCATTCCCCTTGAGACAACGCGCTGAGATAGTGGAGTGTTTCTAAGTCTGGAGGCACTAATAATGCAAAGGTCTCATCATCTTTTGCAATGAGCTCTGCATGAGCTGCAGAGCCCCAGCAGCTGATCAACGAGGCCATAGATCAGGAATGTCTGTACTTTACCCTGCACTGAGTCTTTCTTGGTCTTTAGACTAGGGAACAAGGTTCAGTATACAACAAAGGAGCATATCAAGTAGAAACAACAAAGGACTAAGAATAGATCCTTGTGGGACGCCCAATTTAATCTGAATTTACAGAGACGCAGGAATCCATCATAAGAAAAGAGTTCTGCATGGTTTCTTTTTTTTTTTTTCTTTTTTTCTTTCAGGAAAATCATTGCTAGGTATCAAGAAGTTGTGATAAGAATAACACCCAAAAAGCTTCACATTTCTAAAATAAGTATTTTCTGCATTGAAGGAATTCACATTTACCAAAATCTTCACCTCAAAAGTTCCCAAAGCCACCCAATTTATCAAATTTGATCCAAAAGTATATCATAAATAAAATGATATTGCAATATTTTTGGTGGATTTTCTTAGAAAGGTTAACTAAACACGTCAGCTTAAACCATCCAACCTTATTGGATACTAGTCATCTCATCAGGGGCCTAACTCAGCCGTAATTGGGTAAAAAGCAGGATAAAGCCTGAGCAGGTCACCACCAACTCATCACATAGACAGACTCAGCCAATTCTGAATCATCAAATAAATCCACAAGCATTAGTGGTGGGCAGATTGATCAAATGTATCGATATATTGAGAGGAGAAACTTATGTGTCAAAATGTTTACTGCAGTGATATAGTCTACAAAACACACCAGGGAATTAGTCTAACTATGACTGTACAGGAGTAGTTAAAGGCCAGAGTCCTAACTGGCCCCATTTCAAGCTACATCGACAAATTTGAAAACATATTTGATGTTGTGTTCACTCACACAACACAAGGTAGCTTTTCCATGGGTTTAAACTTTCTCCTGCCTTTCTTCTTCAAGCAATATTTCTGCAATAAACTAAACTCAGTGGAAAGTATTGGCTAAGAGCGGACCACCTTTCCAAACTTTGACTCTAAGTTCCTGTTATTCTTCAGCTATTTTTGCACATCCACAGGCGCCTTTGGTTTGCTTTTCCCTCCTGCACTTGGAAAACAAAGCATTATCCTCACCACCTAGCCAGCATAAATTGGTTTGCTCTGCAGAAGTTGATCAATACAGCCTGTTCAAATCACTGGCTTTAGCTCTCACTCCACATTTCTTGTGTTTCGGTGAAGGTCACAGACCAAACAGCAAAGGTCTGCCAACAGCTCAGTATTCTGCTCACATTCCTTCCTCACAGCCACAGAGGTGGGAGGCTAAATTACACTGAAGAAGCTCTGGAAATTTACACAGACTCAAACATTTTGGGAGGAGTAGACCTCTTCCAAATATAAAGCTAATCCCATGTTCCAGTCCTTCTTTCCCGTCATGGTTTGTCAGGATGAATGTCTGCCACCAGTCTCTGAGGTCTTTTCCAGTAGGCATCATTCTAACAACTCCACGTGCCAAAAGAAGAGTAAAAAACATCATTGAGCGCTTAGTAAACCATGTCGTCTTATTCAATCAGCTTCTCTAATCTCTTGTGGCTACCGCTGATGGCATTTAGCACTCGAATGTACGCCCCACAGCAAGGACAGGAGGAAAAATAAGACATTAACTTCACTTTTTCTCTACCCAGAGATGGAAAAAGTGCTGCATCATGAAACAAACAAATTCTGAAGAAGTCTCAGGAGTCCATATAGTTATTAAAAGCTGACTGTGCCAAAATGTTTGAGAAGACACTTAAAGCGATCAGTGGAGCTTAAATCTAATCTGATCTGCTAAAGGATCGCATCATGTTGTTGTCTGTCCAAGGAGTTAAAGAGTCAGAATGTTTGTCTGAGGCTGAGTAATCTTCCTTGACATTTTCAAAGTAGCAGGTGCCAAAGTTGAATGACCGAATCATAACAATGCATAATTAGTTTCATATCTTTAAGCCAACGCCAGACGTTCTCCTCTGCTCGGTCCAAGAACAAATGACTCCTGACAATTGCAGGTGACTCAAAGTGACTCCTTAGTAAGAGAATGACTAACTCAGTGTCATTTTATTTTTTACAGGTGGGTTGGAAACAAGGGATTCTTCTCCAAGAGAGCTCTCACACTGAGACTGTTCTGGTCCTGTTCTGGATTCTCAGAACCTTTGTGCTAATGAGTGATCCAGTCCACGTTCATACAAATTTGGGCGGAACTTAAGTAAGAGGGTGTTATTCCATGTAACTCAAGGGAAAGTAAACAACACCGGCAAAATGGCAGAAAATTTGTGTAGTTTTACTTTTTTGTTCAACAAAAAAATCTCAGCTGTAAATATCTTTTATTCCCTTTATATATGTAGCTAAGTGTTTTTGGTTAATAATCACTGTGTTTTGAATATAAAATGTCTGAGGGAAAGGTGACATGGTATAGTGTGTTAGAAAAGTGTTTCATTCACAATATGTGCTCCTAAAATACCTTTTCCATTGCAATTAAAAATAGAAACAGTCAGCAAATTCCTGTTTTGAACTAAAAACGTCCATGTTTTTTCTTGGTATAGAACGTAAACACAGGAATCAGTAAAAAATACAAAAATCATGTCAATAAACAAAATCTTCTGAACCAAAATGCCATGAAACATTTCATCTCCTCACTCTTGTAACCCATTTACCCTGATTTTCTCGACTTCCAGCTGATTTCATTAACACAGAACACACGCCCACCAACTTTCCAGGTTCTGAACCAATTTTTTTTTTCCAGTCAGCAAAAATTTGGGTTCAGGAATTGGCATGGAGCCGTGCCAGCATGAAAGCCCTCAAAGATTCATAATAAATAAAGTGTAAGATCATCAGCTGGAAAAAGGAAAGTGAAGGTGGATTTTATATGGAGATAGCCTCCTGGTGCAAAAAATATTTACAGAAGAGCAAAAATTATGTTTTTACAGCAAAAAAAAATTCCCACATCAAAAATTGCAGGGATGCAAAGAAACAGTTCCCTAGAGTGTAACCAAGCTGAGACTGACCAAAGAGATGAAACCACTCTTTTTTCAACTCCTGTATCTTCTTCCTCTATAAAATGTTCTCTAAAATGTCTCTTTTTAAACCCCTTTTCAATAAAACTGAAATGTAATATGAAACATCATGCACATATTTTAGGAAAAGTAATGACAAGAAATTAGATGATTAAATCTCTCAAACCATGTAACCACTTTCATACATGTTTACGATGAGGTAATAGTGTGTCTGTTTGGAGACGCATAAAGAACATGTTGGGACACATGAAAACACCTTTCACAGGTTGGTATTGTAAAGTGTGTTTTGGTCAAAAGAGAGAGCTACAGAGTCTGTATCCTTTAAAACTTTATAAAACAGAGGAGGAGAGGAATCTTTGAAACACTGGAACAGGAAAAGTTTGTTGCGTGTGTGTCTGCAGCTCCACCACTTGTGCAACATCATTCAGTTTTTTCATTTAGACCTCAGATAAAAACCTATTTATCCCTCCCAGCAGGCACCTGTATGAAATAATATCTGGGTAGCCATCTTCCAGTTTTGCATAAACAAGAACACACTGTTCTTTTTCACTTCCTGCACAGACATCTGAAAGTAATCCTCCATATGTTGCTAAATCCCAGGTAATCACCTCATTACTTTGTATTTTATGACAAAAAGAGAAATCTGAAACTTCTAAAATAACTCAGGAAACAGTCTTTGGGTCCAATGAGAGAGAAAGTGAGAACATCTTCAGGTAGAAGTCTACTTTGATCAAACCAAGTCATTTTAGTCCCAAATGCAGACAGAATTGAATGAAGGTAAAGTAAGAAACAGGAGAGTTATTAAGGGAACTAAATGTCACATGCCTGAGCATCTCTAAGAATTTCATTTCCCTCCTTTATCAGGTGAAAGAGACCAACTCTAATCAACCAACCACATCATGAAACAAAAGCAAACCGACTGGTTCTTCCAGGACACAAGAGCAGAAAGTGGAACAAAATAAAGACAATAGTCAGCATTTGTAAATATTTAGTGCCTCCATGATGTCAACCCCCCGCACTGAGCCATTTGTTTGAAACCAAAACAGCCACAGGATGTGTTTTTTTATGCTTCTTTCACGCTCATCGAGCAATTCACTGACCACTAACTGCGCCCTGAAGGCCTGGAAATATCGTCAATGTAGAAGCAAACACTCATATCAGGACCATCACTCATTATGGCTTTCAGTGGCATTTACTCAGACCCTCTAGGGACACAAAAACACCACCCATCCCCCTCCACCAGGGTCGACACAGAATGGGAGCTGTGCTGCAGAAAGAGGTATTCAGTAGTGACATTTTTTGACTGGACAGCTCTCGGGAGGAGAGTAATGGCATGTGTTAAAGGTCATGAGCGGTTGTGAACTCATGATAGAGTGACTGTAAGAATACATCTCTTCTGTCTATAGGATTGATTTATACTCACATGTTTTTACAGGAAACATTTCACAACCTTTTTTGAACACAGGAAGTAAAATTATAAATAACATCACCTATTTGACCGGCCCAATGAGTATTTTATTTTTGTCAGTCTGATGCTTCAAAATATAATTTAAATGGTTTGATTTCTGGATGCTGGTCTTTCAAGTTCCCCTGAAATGACTCAGTTAAAGTTCAGCTTTATCAAAAATTAAGTCTCAAGTGCATTGATATGTTTAAATGTGAAAAGCTGCAGCAAATTAGACAGAAACGGGTGTAATGCAGCAAAAGATCTGAGCTTGCACACTGATTTTTCTACCGTTTTTGGGGGGTTGGATAAAAACCAGTTCTTGGAGAGAGGAAAGTTTGGTAACCAGTGGCTCTAAGTTGAAATTCTAAGGTTTAAAGAGGGGATACTACACTTTTATTAGGCCTCATCTGTCCCTTTGGTGGCCCCTGTAGCAGCTTTATATGATTTATCAAAAAAAAATGAAAAAAAAAATGTTTTACTCATAGTGAAACACTTCAGTTTGGCTGCTGTCTCTTTAAGGCACCTTGCTCTAAAAAGCCCCTCCCCCCAGTTGATCAGCTATCTGTGGGCCTGTCAGGGGTGGAACTAAGGGCAGTCCTCAGTGTTTGAGGTCTCCAGTGAGTCATGAACCTGTTATGGTATGACCTCATCATTTCAGCAAGTCTCGTGAACTCATTCCATAACAGGATCATGACACAGTGGAGGCCTCAAACACCGAGGTCTGCGCATAACTCCGCCCCTTTCAGGTCCCTAGACAGAGGACCAATTAGGAAGAAGGGGGCTTGTGGAGTGAGGTGCCTTAAAGAGACAGCAGCTAAAACAATTCTCGTGAAGATCTCTTGCAGTTTCAAGAACAGATTGTTCTGGCAGGTTCAGGAGTTTGGTTATATTACCAAATGTTCATCTACATTACACAGGCTCCAAAACCACAGCTATGCCTCCACAGATCTAATGATAAACATGAAACTGGATCATCATGTGGACCTCACTGTGATGCGACAGGAGCCTGGAGTCATCGCCCAAGCAAACTCAGGATTAATTCAACCCTCAGTAAGATGATACAGGAGTAATACAGAGACACAGAATATAAGGGTCAGTGTCATTAAGCATCCTGCTGTCCCACTTGGAGCTGACAGACCAGTACACTGTGTACTTTTAGGGCGTCAAACCATGTGTTTTGAAGTGTCTCTGCTTTTTAACTTGTCAGACAGACACAGAGGATGACTTTTCGTCTCATACTACAAATAATTCAACAGAAAATATTCTTCTGATCTAATTTAAACAGCTTAACTCTCTGATTGAATCAAAAAACTTCAAGAAATTGCTGTCCATATCACAGGACCTGGCCTTTGCAACTCTCAGGGGGAACTTATTTAATTCACATATTCACAGGCTCTTTGTTTTAAATGGTGCAGGAGTCAGGGGCCCCTTCAGTCATTTTGAGGAGGAGACACAGATTTACACAGTTTTCTTTCACACAACAGAAAAATGCAAATGAACCCAGGCTGAAAGAAAAGAATGATTTGCTTTTTGATGGCCTTAATACTCAACCTGAGGTGTTTTCAGAAGAAAAATGTTTGCTCAGGTGGTAATTTTTACACAGCAAAAGGTTTTTATGATAATGTAATAGAGATGGTGGTCTTACCTGTGCACGTTCATCTCCTGAGGAGGCTTGGTTGCTTTATCATATGCAACTTTGGCACAAATCCCAATGGCGATGATGAGCGCAATGACCCCACAGGTGATGTACACTGTGGTGTTGGTCTGGTCCAGCTCCGGGTCGTACGTGTCACCTGTGGGCGCAGGTGAGGGGGGCTGGGTTTTGATCCAGTCCGGGGTGTTGTAGTTGGTGCAGATCCTCTGCTCCAGCCGCTTGCCGCGGTCCGCGCAGCAGAAGCGCAGGAAGCAGCTGCCGCAACAGAAGCGGTGGTCGGTGTTGTTGCACGCGAACTCTTTGTCGTACTGGCCGCTCACGTCGTAGTAGCCCAGGCAGGTGTCGTGCTGCACCGCAGGAGCCTGGACCTGCGTGATCCTCCCTGGCACGGCGGCAACCAGCGGGATCGCGGTGGTGCTGCCGTTGACCTCCTTCACCTTCGTGTTCCTCCGCGGCGGAGTTTTGTTCTTTTTATTTGCGATGGAGGTGCACAGGACATTCAGCGGGTCTAAGTAAATCAAAAGCAGCAGAAGGAGCTTTATCCCCATCATTTGAGGACGCGCTGGTGTTTGTTCTTTGGCCTCCACTCTCTTCTCTCTTTCCTTGAGTCTCACTCTTCCACCTCTTACCGAGTGGAGCTTCTGGCTTGTTGTTTCTTCATGGCAGGTACTCCTTTACGCGCCAACACGTACTCGGACTGACAGATTTTGAGGTCCTCAAAGTCAAAACGCATCCTCTGACTTCACAGTCATCCAGTTCAGATTCTCTCTTCTTATAAAAGTTCACTTTGACCGAAATCTCTCTTTGATCTTGGTGGCAGAGACGCAAAAAGACGCGAAGTCCCGAAGGAAAATCTCTTTTTCCTCTACCAGGAGCAGCTGGTCTGGATCGAAGCTCTGTGTGGAGCAGAGACATGCAGAGAGGGTGAAAAGGGTTTTTATGGAAAGATAAGTATTCATTAGAAACTTTTTCATCAAGCAGAAATCGTATGGATAAAATATTTAAGCAGTAACTGTCTCTGAGAGCATTGAACTGTTTCAGCACCACGGACAGCGCCCAAGTTTCCATTTGGATGTTTGGAGCGTTTACGCGCAGAAAAGTGAACGTTTTACACCATTGTTGTCTCTATTTCGGCAAAAACACAACACATGATCACAAAATCAGAAGAAACACTTTCATAAAATGCACATTTGAGCAAAAACAGTCACTTTGAAGCTCTCCTCCGCTTCCTTTACGCGTAAACTTTCCTTTAATCTTACTTTGCGAGTGGGAACTTCTTTCAGTGATAGATTTTGTTGGAGGAGAGAAGAAGAAGAAGAAGAAGTAAAGGACGAAGACTTACCGGGTTGTCAGTGGCCAGTTACGGGGTTGTCTCAGCCTCTGCCACTGAATCCAAGAGCCTCAGGAAGACAAGAGGCGAGACCTCTCTCTCTCCTCTCCGGCCCGCCTCCCTCCACCTCTCTCTCTCCTCCCCTTTCCCACGTCACACAAACAGGTACTTCAGTTAATCACCCATCGGCTTGTTACGTTCACGTGCCTCATTCCATAAGTAGTGGAGGTGTTATTAAAATGGATAAGTGTGTTAGAAGTTGTCTGCACGTGGCGCTGCTGCTGCTTGTCCACGCGTCAATGAACACAAGCTGCACAAACTCACCAATCACCAATCACGTCCGGTGTGTGTGTGTGTGTGTGTGTGTGTGTGTGTGTGTGTGTGTGTGTGTGTGTGTTCAGGCAAAACATGTCCAAGCTGCTTGACTTCAGAATAATAAATCTTGAGTCCTGACAGAAGAGGTGAAAATCATAAATTTGGCTTTTAAAATAAAATCAGGTGGAAGTTAATGAAATGATGGGCTTAGCCAGAGATGAAACAAAGAAATGTTTTGAATTTTCGTGAATTTCTTCTCATGCAAGTTCTGAAAATAAGACTCTAAGTCTGAACAGTTGAACAGAGTTTGTGTTTGTTAGGCTGAGGATTTTTCTTTTTTAATTTATTTTTTATTCGAAAAAATCACCCCATATAAATAAATCAGTAGAATTGAACAGTGAAATTGTAAACAACTTTAAAGAGCAACCTATCAATTTTACAGTTTGAAACTTTTATTCGTAATAAAAAATTACTCTTTAAAGATTCATGTTGCACAATAATTAACAGATTTATACTGAGAATTTCAATACACACAACTTTAATGACTGCAGTTTTGCACAAATAATACTGTAAAATTTAAGGTTCTTATGCAGTCTAAATATTACAGAATTTCCTGCTAAAAATGTATGCCTATTTATTTGTTTTCATGGCAGATCCTTATCATTTTAACATTTTAATAGTAAAAGTCTAAATTTTCTGTTATTCAATGTATTTGACAAGGTTAAAGTAATTGTTTAGTTTTATGGTCCTTAATTGTTGCTTTGCTGTATTTTTTTACTGTACTTCTTACTGTATTTTTCTACAGTTTACGAAATTTAATTTTGATGCAACAAAAGTTATTGAATGCAGTCATTTCAAGAGGGTAGATATCTAGTGACAGGACTGAATGTTTACACCATCTTCATGTAGTCATGATACACCATCAGTTGAAGGCTTCTCATCATAATTACATCATTTGATACATAAATCAATGGATGAGTACAGCAGTGCGTCTCCCAAAAGAAGGGGGACTTGTAGTGAAAGGTTAAAGTTAGCATTTAAAAAGTCCGGTTTTCACTTCTGATGGCGTTTTAATGTGATTCACTGATCTGGTGAAATCTGCTTGTACCAGATGGTGAATTCAGCCACATTAAAACCTCACACACAGATAATGTGACAGCACAGAGAAATCCTTTTGAGTTGACTTTCAGATACTTTGCCGTCATTGCCTGAACTCCTCTGTCCTCCTCCTCTCAGTTATTATCCGGCATGTCAGAGCTCATCCATCTGCTGTGCAGAATAAAACCTCTGCCAACATTTATTTGTCTTCAGCAGCTCCAGAGCTGTTTGATCAAGGTGAACGCTGCTGGACCAAGGCCTGCTGTTATTACTTTTATAGCTACGGTTCCATGTGGACCAAGATTATCATATTCATATGAGCTGTTTAAGCACATTGAGGTTACATCCTAAATAACCACAAACCATCTGTCTCCATCAAATTAGTCTTTAACAAAGAGACAAACCGAGAGGATGCTTCCTCCTCGCCTACCATGCTTCCTTCTTGCCTTGCACGCTTCTTGTAGTACATGCTCCCTCCTTTTCTTGGACCTTTGCTTTCTTGCATGTTCCCCTCCTGCCTTGCACATCTTCTTCTTGTCTTGCATCCTTCTTGCCTCACATGCTTCCTTCTTAGCTTACTAGTTGCCTGCTCATCTTGCATGCCTCCTTCTTTCTTATGTGTCCTCTTCATCTTGCATGCTCCCGTCTTGTCTTGCATGCTTCTTGTTTTGCCTACCGGGCTTCAGTCTTGCCTTGTATGTCTCCTTCTTGCCTGCATCCCTCCTTCTTGCCTTGCATGCTTGTTATCTTGTCTACCAGGCTTCCCCTCATGTCTTGCATGCTTCTTGTGCTGCATCTCTTGTTTCCTTGCACCCTCCCTTCTCACCTCACATGGTTCCTTCTTGTCTTCCTCGCTGCCTTTTGTCTTACATGTCTCCTTCTTGTCTTAAATGCTTCTCTCTTGCCTTACATAGAATCAGAGGATGCCCTGCTTGATGAGTCATTTCCTTCTGTGCTTCAGTTTAACATAATCTGCTTATTTTTCCCTGGACAGAAGACAAGCGCACCTTGATTGTCTACCCCTCTTTCATTCTCCCATGCAACCTACTCATGCTTACTCTGGAAACCAGGTGTGATGGACTCCCTTGTGGCCCTGACAGCACCGTACTGATAATATGACAAGCAGACAAGAAAAAGGGCAGCGAGCTTTTGATGAATGTCTTTCCACGCTGAACGTTCCGGAAGTCAGCTCTTGCAAATTGGCCCTCCGTTCCTCTGTCAGTCAAAACGGCACATCAGATGGCATGTTGAGCACAAAGGGAAGAGCGATTGTCCATTAGTGTTAAACAGCTCAGAGTGCTCCACGCTGGCCTCAGCAAAAAGTGCTGACAGGTAACGACGGGGTCGACATTGGCTGAAGAATAATGACGCTGTGTTCCAACAGAAGAATGAAAGAAAGGATAAAACCAAAGAGAGATGGAGCTGCAAGCTGACAGAATGAAACGATGGAAGCGAGAAAGGAGAACAACTGCAATATTTTAAAACCAGGGCTGTTCAAAAGTACTCTATCAGAATACATGACTAATTGTGGAAAGCAAAGATGTTTAAAAGTTTACTCAAAGAAACCAACCATCTGTTATGTCAGACACACTAATGTCGATCTCTGGAAGGTTGAATTGGTGTTTTTGTGAATGGAGTCTGATGGCTGAGAGGACAGAGATGTAACAACATCAGAAAACAATCACACAGGGTGAGAAACACACTCTTCACAGCTCCATGGGAAGCGCTTGCCTTGTAATTGTCACGTTGATTAGTATCACAGATATTTGCCCCACATTCTCTCTCACTCGGTCTATATTTTGTCTTTCAATCAGGGATTTTATGTGGGTCTTGATTTGGCTTAGCTCAGAGCACCAACAGAAATGTCTGCCCCAGTTCCGGTGCAGAGGGGAATAGCTCTCCTCTGACACTGGGCCTGTTTGAGGGTTCGCTCTGTCGCCTTTGTTAATGAGCCAGGTCCTCTCGACATGTTTCATGCAAAGTGAATCTTTAACATCATCACTCAGAGGACCATGAAGCTCTTATCCTGCTGACCTTGGAGGTTTCTGATCCTCCATACTGTGCCTCTTGACTCAAAGTGCTTACATTATGATCTTAACTTTACTTCAAACATCCTGAAATAGTCACTTTTAAGCATATAGAAAGCATACAGAAAGCATACTGAGCTGCTGAAGAGGACAGAGGAAAAGACAAAGTGGATGAAGAGTGCAGAGAGTGCTCAATATGGATTAAATGAAACAAGAGTTCTTGGAGTCATTAGAAAAAAGATTAGTCTAACTAGGTTTTTCAAAATAAAACTTTTTCTTTCATATACCTATAGTAACAATAATGTAACTGACCACAGGGTAACCTTATGGTGAGTTAACAAGAATAAATAAATGAAATAAGTAGAGAAAATACACTCAGTTAATATGTAATTAAAAATGCTTCTGTTACCCTAAACACAGGCTAAATGATTGTTTTTCTCACATACAAAAAAGCTTTCTAGGCATATGAGAAAACATGTTTACTTTCCTGTGAGTACTCAACAAGACGGTCCAGCTGCAGACCTTTACTCTCAGCAGACTCTTTGAGGCTCCACTCTGCCCGACGATGGAGACAGCCATCTTGGGAGAGAGCCGCTTGATCACTCATAACATTTACGTCAATGGAGCATGGACTTTGAAATAACTGTAGATTTCTCAGTTTTCAATGCATTATCAATGCAATGGTTTGTTTTGGTCAGAGATGTAGTTATTTTACTGCAAACAGAAGAATATTTTTCAAAAAGAAAATCTGCAATGTCAACACTCAGTCTGAATCATAGCCATGTTAATAAAGTTTGTGATAAACTAATCCGTCAAGAATTTAGCCAGTTAGGAGTATTTTAGTGAGTAAATCATCCACCTTTCCTCTGACTACAGTACAGCACACTAGAGCGGTTCCCTGTCCCAAGATGGCCGTCAGTTGATGATGCTGCCGTCTTAAGCCATCTAGCGTTCATATAAATATCTATGGTCACATCCTCACAACAGTGGTTGCAAGTGCACATGGGTATTGGGAGTCTAAAAAAACAAAAAAACAAATTCCAGACAGCCCTCACAGCCCTTGCGAATAAAAAATAATCAGTCTTTTCACTTACTAAAAAGCTTCTTTAAGAGAAATGATTCTGAATCAAACTTTGAATCTGTTGATTGTTAATTAAGTCTCTCTGGAGGATGAAGCAAACATTTCATCCACAGATGAGATTTAAAATGATGACAGGGTCCCTGTACTCTCTGACTACTCGGCTCTGCAAACCCACCTGTCAACAAAACTTTGCTTCCCAACGGGAGGACCTCCTGATGATCTGATGAATTATTTACTAAATATTATGCAGATGATGAAAATCTTTGATGCCCTGGTTTCATGGAGAGTGCTCCTCGCACCCTGCTGGGAATATGTCAGATTGAGAAAAGTAAGTTTTATTTTGTGTTTTTGATGAAGGCTGCTGCAAAGTAAGACCTGGCAGACAGACCTTCTTGTTTCGGACTTGTTTCAGTCGGAGCAGTGAGAAGGATGCCAATGTGTCCTCCATGACACACCTAACTGCTCTATGATGCATAGAGGAGGAGTATTCTCTACACTTAAACTCCAGATTTGGTCCTCGGCGACTGGATTAGATGCACCTTATAGAATATGAAGTGAATTCTTTAAGAATGCAAAGTGGAGTCAGGGGAAATTAAAACTTTCAGCATCTTTGTTTCTATTGCTGTGCGTTCATGAGGCCTTGCTGAACCTAAGAGATGGAGTGAAAAGCTGCAGAATGTTCTCAGAGGGAATTGAGGAAGTGAATATTAAATTACAAACTTGAGAAACAGACTGTGTGTGTGTGTGTGTGTGCGTGTGTGTGTGTGTGTGTATGAGTGTATCAAACCATCACAGGTGTTTTGTGACACACGTTTTTATGAGAAGACATCTGGCCGTCAGACTTGGAGCAGTTTTAAGAGTAAACACTGTCTTAAAGAGGGATGTTAAAGTGAAATGATGCATCACTGCTCTGCGTCAAAGTCAAATAACGATAAAACATGTTTTTTTATTGTCGCAGAGGAGAGGCTTATCCGCACAGGCTGTCAAGACTTCCCCTCCTCATCGTGCTGGTTTGCATGACTGGGAGAGAAATTAGAGTGTGATGAAAGACGCCAGAGGAAACAGAGGCCTAAGAGAGCTGATGAACTCCTCCTCTTCATCACTCGTGCAACACAAATGCTCGGGGGGGACTGCATTAGAGGGTGTGAACTGGGCTGCATTTGTCTTGTTTAGCTCAGATTGAGACGCTAAGCTAATTTCAACCCCGAAACAGAGCAAACGGTTGATGGTGGAGACAATCAGTGTGTGCTGTGTTAGGTTGAAGAACAAAGCTGTTAAATCTGATGTTGTTTGGTGGTTGTGTGTTGGGCTTTCTTACATGTTCCAGTCAAATCACCAAGGTCCTCAAATGTCCCACTTTTCAAGCCAAAGAGCTTCCTGTTTTTTACCCCAAAACACTTAAACTCTCCATATCAAGGCATCAAAACATCAAGATGTGCTTTTTTAAAAAGTTTACTTAACCCCTTTCATCCCTCATAATTCTGGCCATCCTATGCTTCAAAGCTTATAACCAGAGAATCATAACGTTAAAATGTATCACTGACATTTCATTTGAAAGATTAAAGTCTTTAGTTTCAGAAAATGGCATGAAGCATCCTGGAGTCAATGAAATGGACTTTAGCCATCCATTAAAACATGACAGATGTAAGACATTCACCTCACCTTGTCACCTTGTCATCTACATCTGGGAGAAATTTGAGCTTTTTAGTCAACACCTTTTTAGAGATAAAGAGTTTTAGTCTCAGGTGACCAAACACTTCGTAAAGCTGGACTCTCATCTCATCCAGAGATCTCATCTGAAGACTCCATGCAAACAAAACCAGCTTCGTCCCTGCTCAGTGTCCTCTTCCAAGTCAACTTTGCTCTCTTTGTGAAAAGATTCGCCAAAGACAATGAAATTGTAGTTCCCAGTCATAGATTGTACCTCTTCTGTTGCGCACATGACTGTGAACGATGACACATGGCAATAAATAGGTCTTGTCAATGATCTAAATGGCTACAGCTAACTGAGTGTGAGTGGTAAGGGGATTGGCCACTGTAAAAGAGATTTACAGCTCCACTAACACACAAGAGACCCTCTATTAGAGCTATTACACAAGACAACGATGTGGTATTGGCCAGTTAAGTAGGGAACACTTGTTAGCTATCACAGGCTGTCCTGGGATGACAACTCATACCAGGAAAAACTATGGGGTGACTTTTTGCTGCTCGGATTTGAAAGAAAACCAACACACCCAGTTGTTGTGATTGCTATCCAAGCGGTTCCTCCACTAATTACATTTCTAATTTCGTTAAAAGGTGAAAATAAAGATTTATATGAGCTATTCTGGAATAAAAAAAAACACCAAAGTGGAGCTCTGAGTCCTTGCTCTGTGCTGTATTCATGTGTGACATGGTGGTGTTTCTGTAGGACCCTCAGCTCATGTGAGACCATTATTTGTGTTCAGCAGGCCTGACAGGATCTGGGGAGGATTACTGCGGCGTGTCGCTCCCTCGTGTCGCTGCTTTTGTTGTTGTTGTCCTCACTTGTGTTTGTGCCTCAACTTCGCAGGTACGACGCACCAGTAAACATGGCCCAAGAGGAGAAGACTGCCTGTGACAAAGTCCATTCTGCTGGTGGCATCCAATCAATAACAGCCTCAGCAGCATCCCACTGCACTGGCGGCGTGTGTGTGTCTGTGAGAGAGAGAGGAGAGAGAGGGTGAGTGTGGAGTCAGGAAGCAAAAACGTGGAAAAACAAGCCTCTTTTACCAATCTTTCCTCTCATCTCAAGGGGCGGACGGCTGCTTAAAACACTGAAAACAACAACAGAAAAATCTTGTCTCTCCTTTCCAGGGCTTGATCCCTCCCTCCTCCTCCTAGTCTTCCTCCCCTTCCTCCCCACAGAGGAGCATTGTTAAATTGTAGCTGCATACTAACAGCTTCCTCTGAATCAATTACCATTTGGATATAAATGTCACAGCTCTGGAAACTGTCAGCGGGCACAGACTAAGAGGAGAAAGCTGGTTTATGAAGGACCAGATTTAAGCCGAGGGTTTCCCAAACACAAAATAACCACACATTTCCAATTAAAGCCGCATTACTCACATGCAGATGCATTGGAGGAGTTGAGAAGAGTAAATGTAAAGCCCACACTGCTCAAATGTCCCCCGAGACGCCATACTTGAAGATCTATAAATTATCATGAAACCATAATTGCATGACCCATAGCTAACCTCCACTCCAGCTACACGAGCACTGCATGTAGCCGAAGAAGAAGAAAATGTGGTCCAACAGCAACGGTCACTGTCAGGTTCCTGCAGAAAGCAATAAGGCTGAGTGATTGAAAAGTCAATATAACATTTACTTTTAATAACCTGGAGGCAATAAGGACTTGATGTGTATTATGAGAGGAGGAATCTCTTAAGCCTTCCTCCTCCGTCTCCCTCTCCTCCTTCTCATGTGGAGAGTGGTCACGGTTTGATAAAAAGAGGAGGAGGGTCCACACTCAGACTCATTCACAGGTTTTGTTTCCTGTCTGCGGCTGCAGGAACAGGCCTGGATTTGCTGAGATTTTGATGGTCTATGGAAATGTCTGCATGCAGCCCATTTTCACTCAGAGCTCTGCAAATCAAACAACTCCATCAGGGGGCAAAAGAATCCAGAAGACTTATATGGAGATCCGTCTGTGGTCATTTTCAGAAACTTTTCTCCTGTGTCTCTCTTCAATCTCCCTGTTTTCCTTTGGTGAAGCAGAATATGAAGCCTGTGAAGTCGACTCTAAAGCCCAGACTAAAGTTGCAGTGACACCTGTGGCCAGAATCGGTAGTAGGGTTGAAAAGGGATGGAAATTTTCCAGTTAATTTCAGTAAAGTTTCCGGAAAAATTTTGTGAGAATTTTAGCTCCCGAATGTCTGAAATTTTTATGCTTTTGCTGCCATCAACCTAAATGACTTTTTCTAGAAATATGATTGCATAAGAATCATTTCATTTTCCACCATACATGGTTTTTATTGTTCTGTGAAGGAAAACATTATAGTTCCACTGCTCTAAAAAAAAAATAAAGAAAAATGTTGAGTGTCATTAATAAATGTTGTGTGAAACATATTTTGCATGTATGTTTGCTTTGACAAATATTCATGCCTACATATATGAAAGTTTGACTTTCAGGTAAAATTCTAGAAAATTTCCAAAAAATTTGATTCATTTAGTTTTTTTGAAAATATTGCATCAAACATATTTGTATGCACATCTTCTTTTGACAAACCAAAATGTCAATGTATACATATAAACACCAGGTAAACACAGTCAATTAAAAAACCCTTGAAATACCCCAAAAAACTCCCATTAATCCCTTTCTTTCCAGAAGTTTGTACAGAAAGGTTCAAGCTTTGAAAACTAAAGGACTTTTGCCACCCCAATGGGATGTGTGTCTCAGGGTTACAAAATTTGGGAATTATTTGAAATCTGAAAACTTTCCATGGCAAGTTTTGGAAATAAACACACATTTTTAGGAATGTTCATCATCTTTGATGTCACAGAAGGATTTCTGGTACAGAACAACATGAAACATTAATGGTGAAAATAAGAGATTTTCTTTACCAATAATATTGTTTGAAAAATTTAGATAAGTTGAAGCAGCAAACCCCTGAATATTTCAAAAGTTTTTCAAGTAAAATTCTTGGGAACTTTTTCAGGAAACTTCCTGAAACTCTAACATTTCTTGATGACCATTGGCAGGTTTTGTGCATCTGTGTTTGTGATGAACTTTTTCTGTTTCTTAAGTTGTATCACAGCTGAATATGCAGCCACATGTTCCAAATAAAAATCTTAATAACTTCTTATGCTGTAAGCTTTGGTTTGTTTTTGTAATGTGACACTTCCCGCAGTGGTCACATCTGTTATTTATAGTCTTACCTGTTTCTATACCTGCTTGGAGTGACAAGATCAGCCCCTTGTCATCCAAACTAATGTTTGTGTGCAAACTCTTTTCCTTCAGTTGCCAATTAAACTCAACACATGAGCCAAAATTAGCAGCAAGAAGAGTAGACACCCAGAAAGTCATGATACCCTCGGTCTTTGTGTTCATTTCTGTCTCTGACGTGATGTTCCCAGTTCAATAAAATGTCGCTTCCTCATGTCCGTGCGTACAAATCCATTTTAATGCTGTTAGGTGGGAGGATTAGTATTAAGTTCTCTCTGCAGTTTTAATATTCTCATGCCTCCCGCTTACCCAGAATTACCAAGCTAATTCCTTATCGTGACTCGTGTCCTAAAATTACCCTGCAAGAGTGACAATGTTCAACATGAGCCTCTGACAAAAACATATTTCTTGTATTTGACAAGGTGAATATCTGCTTTTAATGTAACAGCCAGTCAGTTTACATTCAGCAGGGTCTTAAGACTTTTAAAGAACGTCCATTAAAGATGTTGGAGTGATCTTTAAAGATGGAGGGGCAAAGGTGTGACACATTTCCAGAGCTGGAAAAAAAGAACATCTTCTTCTCTTCTTCTCTGTGGTTTGTAAACTGAGTTAGAGCGAACGCCCTGCAGAGCTGCACCGATGTCTTTGCTCTCTCCTTTCCTCCAGTTATTGTTTTTAAACTGGATTTAGCTTGTTTGTGCATCTCCAAAAGAAAAGGAAATCTAATCATTTTATTGTACACATCGCGAGGTTTAATATCAGATTGTGCATATTGCAGGAGGTGTGAGGAAAAATGTTTGGGTCCAGCAGCATAAACACAGGAGAATGAAGAAGAATGAGACAATTAAACTGAGGCTGAGGTGGAAATTATGAGTTTTTGAAATTGTCCCAATGTTGACCAACTACTGTGTTCAGAAGGTTTTTTGGATGAGTATTAGGTGTTTGAGTTTTTCCCATGCTGAATCTGTTAACCTACCAGGTCTTAGAGCTTCTGCTCCTTAATCAATGAAACAGTTTGAGACTTCTCTACCTTTAAAACTGAGAGCAAAGAGTCCAAATCTGAGTGATCACTGACAGCTTAATCCCAGCCATAGATTCTTATAGAGCACTTATCAGGCCTGTTTTGGTGTTTTTCCACCTCTGCCTTCATCTGCATCTTCCTCAGACGATATTTACGCAACCAATCAGCAAAGCACCTCATTATCATAGCGTCCCAGCTAAGTGGCAAATGAAGCCAATGAAAAAGTTACACTGCCTGGCCAAAAAAACCCGTCAGTATTTGGATTTAACTAAGCAGGTGTAACTAAGTTCTCAAACAACCATGGAGAAAGACATATTCCTGTGGTTGTGGAAAAGATGTTAGTCTGTTTAAGAAGGGTCAAATCATTAGCATGAATCAAGCAGAGAAAACATCTAAGGAGATTATAAAACTGGAAGGATGGTGGGGAGCCATCATCTTGGGCACATCAGGGTAAGAAGAGAGGCAGGTGAAGTGAGGCACCCATCATGCCTAGTGCCTACTGTACAAGCCTGAGAGAGCAGTGCTATGATCTGTGGTTGCTGCAGTTGCTCAGGTCTAGGTTCAGTAACATTATGTTCCCAAAGAATGAGGTCAGCTGACTACCTGAATATACTGAATGACCAGGTTATTCCATCAATGGACTTTTTTCTTCCTTAATGGCACAGGCATATTCCAAGATGACAATGCCAGGATTCATGGGGCTCAAATTTTGAAAGAGGGGTTCAGGGAGCATGAGACATCTTTTTCCACACATGGATTGGCCACCAGAGTCCACTGAGAATCTTTGGGATGTGCTAGAGAAGGTTTTGTGCAGTGGTCAGACTTTTCCATTATCAATAAAAGATCTTGGTAAGAAATTATTGCAAAAACAGGTAGAAATAAATCTTGTGACATTGAAGAAGCTTATCGAAACAATGCCACAGCAAATGTATGCTGTAATCAAAACTAAAGACAGTCCAACAAAGTATTAAAGTGTGTCACTTTTTTTGGTCGGGTAGTGTATAAGAACTAGGGTACACCGGGTATCTACTTGTGGCTGGTCAAATAAAGTACCAGTCAGTTAGAAAGCTCCAAATGTTGGGGCCTCTTTTTGAAGGAGCTGTCATGTCATCCATCTTTCACACAGCCGACACCCTAAACGTGTGTCAGTCTGTAAGCGGCTGAAGCAGGACAACACACACGGCGGTAGAAGATGACTGAAACAATCACACCTCTGCACAGACTCGTCCAACCAGGAGCTAACTCTGCTGCACTTCACACTCCACAGCCCCCTGCCAGTGAGCCTTTATCACCTCCATCACTCCACTTAATCAGAAGTGCTGGCTTAGGACTCCTTCTAATCAGACCAATTAGACTTTAAAACCTTGTCTTTTAGGCCGATGTCCTCTTAGTTCAGGAGACTATGACTGCTTGGCTCAGGCTCAGACAAGCTCTCAGTGTACAACCTTGAGTGTTTTTTTCATCATTATGTCCTGTTTTAACCTTTACTTAATATACATTCAGAGCAAATGTCTGCGAGGGAGAGTAACACACTAAACAGATAATTAAATAACTCACAGGAGACAGCATTTGGCCATACTTTATCAATTTTTCCATTTTGTTTCTATCACACACTCACAAACAAAAGCCTTCACATCACCGGCTCTGTCATCACATCTCTAAAGCATCCGTCACGGTCCTGGCAGGCTTCAGTCAGATAAGCCTGTGAAACCTGTCTGACTAAATATCAGATGTGTGTGTTTTCCCACTCTGCACTGTGACAGCCACGCTAAGAGGATTAATCATCACAAACAAGGCGCACATGGTTTATTAGGTACAAATGACACATTTTCACACCTCCAGTCAAAAATGGCAGCTTGGTCAATGGCTCTCACTTCAAAATATGATGAAAGAGGAGCCTCTTAAGTTGGGTTTAAACACACAGAGCCCAATGGTCAGTTGATCAGAAATTAACACTGGGTCATAAAGTCATCAGATACATTGAAGCTTCCAAATGGAGCAGTGCCAGAATCTTATAGTGTCACTAAACCAAACAGTCAGGTTTGGATAGAACTCGATACATTTTTTTGGTTGTGTTTAAGCTTAAACATAGCATACAAGCTTAATTGACCCAGTTATGTTGGCATACTAAGAAGGAGGAAATATTTTAAGACACTCAATCATCTTTGACAGGTTATGGGACCACAGAGGTACCATCACAGATCAGTCATCAGATGGCACCAAGAGAACTATGTTGGGTTAAGGCACAAAACAGCCTGATGAGTAGTCTTAGTAACATCAAAATACCATGAAAAACTTGATTCAAAGACATCTCTGCTCTTGATACAAATGGGATCAAAAAACACTTTAGGGGTTGAAAATGTCTACATCAAATGCTATTTACAAATGTTTATTTCATCCATTATTGCAAAAACATAAAGTAGTGATTAAGTTTGAAGAATTTTGATTCTCTGCTCATCAGTTATGTACTATACTTTTCTTCAGTTTTTTTTTTTTTTTTTTTTTTACATCCGGCTATCGTGCATGCAACAAGTGTTGATGATGAAGAAACAAAGAAGACAGAAGACAGTTCAGAGTACATCTTGCTTTTTCTTGTATTGTTCTCAGGCTTCAGTTGAAAGTCTGGTGATGCCCAAATTGTCATCAAGCATTTAATCTCCTCACTGTATGCTCTTCCTCTCGATCTTCCTCTACCTCCTCAACTTCATACCCATTTTATCAACACAGAATATGACATGCTCACCTATGATTTGGTTTGTGTGCTGGATCCAACTTTTTGAGCTCAAATGTTTGGAAACGTCAGCTCTTGTCAGCGTTTACTACACCAATGGGAGAATGAAGGGTGTGTGAATGCCTACTATGGCTAAACAATGGTCTTGTTTGAACCTGACAACAAATGGACAGCGTTGGATACAAGTACTAAACTAACTTGGTGATCTAAAGGCACCATATCATGTCAGGATGAAACAGATCGTTAGTTTTGTATTTGTCACATAAAGACTTGGTGAGCATCAGGACAGTTGAGTCATTTTTATGTAAAGCTTATGTACATAGGCAGCAAGGATGAAAATAAGAAATCTTATCTTTTTGTATAAATTCAGATCAGAGGCAGCAGAGGAGCGTCTCTTCCCATGACCTTGTAATAGTTTTTGACATTTTGGATTTCTGAAACATGTTTAATCTCAGCATAATCAAGGTAAATCTGACAGCACTATCCATCATAGCCAATTGTAATTACCTGCATATAGATCACTGTCACATGAAAAGGGGCCATTAAGGGGAGTTCTGTGTGCGAATAGAAAACATTCAATCAAAGTGCCACAGGAAACACGAGGAGCAGCCAGGAGCAGTGATTGAACAAGAATCCTAACCAGGACAGCCCGCTCTGACAGCATCGCTCCCAGGTGGGCTGTTGTGTGACAGTCACATAAACAGGTCTATCAGACCTGGAAGGGTTTTTACTTTGTGTTTGAGCAGCTGTGAACAGTCCTGATGGAACAGCAGCTGGAAAAAAAAACAGGTTTGTTCAGTAAAGCTCTTTAACCACCAAGACTCTGAGTCCAACCATGATGCTGGTTCAGTGGTTCAGTGGTTTAGTGAGCGCTATGACAGCGAAAAAGATAACAAAAGAGAAGTTAGTCCCTTATTGCAGAGCTTTTTTGTTTCTGCTTCCAAACCATATGATGTCAGAGGATTTTTGTGTTTCATTTCAAGCTGTTCTGAAAGATTTTAACCAGTTGCAGCCTCAGTGATCAACTATGACAGTCCAACACATCTTTACAGACAGTCTTTTACAAAATATCTGATTATGGTTGTCAAGCTGAAGGACAAATACAATGAGCAAAGTTAGAGCGCTTGCAAATAACAGTTAAACCAGTGAAATAATTCACAAATGACCTTAAAACTCAGATTGAGTGTTTCAGAAGGGTTTTTAGAAGCTTTCTGAAACTTTCTACAGACTCAGCAGACCTGATGGACCAATAAAGTTGAATCCAGGCAGAGGGGGTGTGGACAAGAAATGGAAATGGAAAGAAGACCTAGTCCAGATGCTTGTCCAGAGGCTTAATGCACGCGTTTACATGACAGCTGCCAATAAGGACGTGCTGAGTCATTATGTGTCACTAGGCCATTGGCACACGTCACTGAGCAAATGGCAGGTGTCACTAAGTTGTTGGCATGAGTCACTGAGTAATCAGCAGGTGTCTCTAAAGGTTTGGCACATGTTACTTAGCGTTTGGCATGTGTGGCTGAAGGCTTGGTATGTATCACTTAGCAATTGACAGGTGTCGCTAAGAGTTTGGCAAATGTCACTACATGATTGGCAGGTGTCACTAAGGGATCAGCAGATGTTGCATTAAAAGACTATACACGTCACTAAGTGATTGGTGGGTGTCACTGAGCATTTTGCAGGTTTGCTCACAAATTGGCAGGTGTTGCGGATCAATTTGCATGTTGCATGACGGGAACATGAAACATCCTAAAGCAGCGTACCAGCCCACTTTCTTGTTGCTACCTCAGCTGAACAAACCAAGCTAAGAAATAAGAAGTTGAGGAAAGTGCTGAATTAAAAATAACTGGTATGTCAGGATGATCTCTCACAGACTTTAAGAAGGTGATGAACCTCTGCTGTAGATCGCATGGTTCAAATGGGGACCTGATAAAACCTGTCTCCCTCCTCGTTACTTCCTTGAATCTATGATGCTACACTCATGAAAGATTGAAGGTTACTGTGCAGGTTGGATAAAATATGTTAATAAAATGGCTCTTTCACAGATATTTTACAGACTCGAACACCGCAGACTATAAATTAGTGAAGGTGGATCTCTCGGTGTGCGCTCAGAGACAGAGGAAGGAAGAAAGACTTTGAAATAAAAAAAGGTGGCTGCTGCGTTTGGGATGAATCAATAATAAAAGATTCAGATGGCTGCATGGTAAAGTCATAAATGGTGGAATAAGGTTGGCAGAACAGATTCTTTCAGTTTCCTTCCTCATGTAACTCAAGTTTTAGTGCGATGAGGGAGTGCAGATGTGACTCTGCAGAGATGATATCAAAGAAAATACCACGTTCAAGACGAGAGAGCCACCGTATCTGAAACACTTTCTGCTGCTATTTGCACCTGACAGGCAGAATAAGTGCTGTAAACTGCGACTGTACTGATGATGAGTTTGTTATTGCCTCAAGCAAAAATACCCAGGAGGATATTCTTCTCTGGGATTATGGCTGTGATGTCGGAGCAGCACCACAGCACCCATAATCACCCAGAACGACCTGAAGGTTATTGCAGCTTAAATACAAAGGCTGCAAAAAGTCTGTGTGCTCTTTAAAAAGTTTCTACCGAGCATCAAAGAGTTAAAAGTAAATAAAATGTAAATGAGGTGAGCTAGTGAGGAGTCAGCCCAGTGAGTATAGACAGTTGAGGGAATGTGGCCGTTAAAGAAGTGATACTCAAAGGTATTTTGTCTAGAAGTGTTTACCTGATGATAGTATCCACACGTTGGTCAGTGATTGATGTTTCAGGTCTGAGATTTTCAGAGCCACGTTCAGCACGAGCCATCTCCATCAGGTTCAGTTTTCTGTGCTTCATTCCTGCTCCCTGCTGAGGTTGCTCTGGTGAAAAAAAAAGTCTCTGAACTGGGTCACAGCTGTGCAGCACACAGTGGCACTGTGGCACACTTCTCTGAGAAAGAGGCCTATCTTCAGGCCGAGGGAGTAAAAGAGAGAAAGAGGGAGGGAGGGTAAGAGAGAGAGAAAGAGGGAGAGAGAGCTTGTTAAACTGCCCCCCTCCCCAAGTGAGATGAGATGGCGGGAGATATGCCAGAGTAATAAATCATTAATTCTCTGTAAAGAGGAAAAGGAGATGAAGGGGGGACGTATGGCTGTCCTTTAATGTGAGGTAGGAGCACAGTATAGCAGCTCGTAGCTGTCACTTCAGTACGACTCTCTGGAGACACAGAGGGACAACAAAACATTAAGAGTCTTTGAAACGACCTAAAGGCTCTCCAGGAAAGGGCAAAGGCAAAGGAGGAGCAGGGGGTTCCTGAAAAGAAACCTTATTCTGCTGCAATGGACAAACAGCAGTCTGAATAATGTGAGAGGGGAGAGGACAACATGCTGCTTCAGCTACACAGCAACCACAGATCCCAATAAAAGGACTGTCAGGATTTTCTAAGTGATCCTGGAAAAGGTACTGATACATCAGCACCCGGCTGTGAGTAGCGCTAAATGTAGCAGTGCAAACTTACAAAGTTTGTCATCAGGTTTTAAACAACAGTACTATGTAACCGTTGATAAATACATTACCTCGTCATGTTGTACCCTGTAAAAAGTTTTGAACAAAGTTAAAAAGAAGATCTAGTCTACTTTCACTTTCACTTTCAAAACAAATACATCATGACAGTCGGTGCAAATCATTGCCCTAGAGTTTGACACCAATGATGTAGATGTTTAAAAATCTGCACACACTCAGTCTGAACATCCAGCTCTGTGCTTAATATACATGTTTGAAATGAGAAAGCGGAATACGCCCTCTGTAAGGAGTTTATATCTGGCTATGTCACTGAGATGATCGCTTCACCCTTCACGCTTTGTAGAGAGCAGCATAAAATACATGTTGCAAACTTTAACATTGCAAAGTGAACTTTTAATTTAAACATGTATGTATGCAAAGCTAATTTTACCTGAGTCCCTGCAGCCCTGACTCTTTGAGTTGGAGGTCTGGCATTAAGTGACTTTGTGTCACCCTCATTAACTCAGGGAATAAAGATCAGCAGAGTGATGCAGACACCCAGGTTATAAATTTGTATAATCTATAACTCTGTTGGCCCTGATTGTCATTAAGACACGCTCTCATGCACTCATTGTGTTAATGGCTATATTGAAAGCGTGACCACATCCTCACAAAGGTGTTTAAGCAATCTTCAGGATCAGCATTAATGTGGGGGTCCGGCCAGGTCGGGTCCAAAAGGTCTTAAAAGTCGAGCTGAAGGTTTGTGAGGAGAGGAATTGGTTTCTCTTGCTGCTGTGACGGCCTTATGAACTTTAATGCTCAGGTTTTCTCCTGTAGCTCAGTCTGTTTGGTCTTTTATGATTACGAGGATTTGATTCATGTGCTGTTTTGTGTTTGTGTGGAAACAAGGCGGTGAGGTTTAACGGGGTAAGAAGTTACTGCACCTCCAAAAACTGCCGTGAGAAGTTTGTTATAATTCTGGCACCTCCTGTGGAAAAAGTGAAAAGCAATAGTTGTGAGCGCTGGTTAAACATCCCTTCTTCCTCTAAATATCTCGAATTCATCAAACCATTGTGAAAGTTTGACGTGGTGATTCACTGACAATGAGCTCAAGAGCAGAAACATTGGAGAAGAGTTATGTGAGATGAGTTTGAAGGACTTAAAAAGACTCCTAAACCAGGATGCTGCTATTTTCACTCTGTTCCACTGTCGGGGCTTTCATCATCTCCTTTAAAATGGAGGTCAGGTCCTCTGCTCACTGTCAGGCTCTTTGTTTAACTGCTGGATTAAAGGGCTCGAATTATGTGACAGCTCTGGAACTGAGCAGCTTTTTTTATTTATCCCTGAACAAACAGAGCCAAACAAATCCAGGGTCAGAGTACACTCAGCGGAGACTTTTTCTTGGAAGAAAACCTGTTTCTTTGAAAGAAACCCAATTTTCACTTTTAGGTTTTATTCTGTTACTTCAAAAGGCGACTTTTGTTGACTTTCAGAATCAGAAGTCAGATTGTTTTTCAAATCATACATGGCATTTAAATCTCATCTCAGGTGAGGCATGCATTACATTTGAATACATGTAAACACTAAACCTGTTTTCTGGTGAAGCTGGAGTCTCACTCCTCCCCCTCCAGCTGTGCCTGAAATCAGCAGCTAATTGCAGCACGACCTGGCTGTTGTACGCCCTCTCGGCCAGGCTTCCATTAGCTGATTACTGCACACATACCATCTTATTAATGTAAATCCCTGCGAGAAAATATTACTCTGGCATAATATTTATTTTTGCAGGCTATTCACACGGTGCTCTGTCTCAGCTGGCTCTGAAGCCTTATGGAGATTTTTAATGAGTCTTAACCAACGACCAAAGAGCACGATTTATTATTCCATCCTCCTGCCGGCATCAAAATAAATAAATAAGTAAATGAATTAAAAAAGAGAAGTTTTGCAGCAGGAGAAAGCGAATATGCTGCATTTTAATTTATTGTTTGTGAGCAGAGGTGATCCATCTGTGTTTGTATCTTAACAAATATAACTCAGAGCTGGCGTTTGTCTTGTCTGACACAGGCGATGTACAGCGCTCTTTATTCTGTCGACTACTCAGTTGTAGATTAATCAGAGAGCTGCTCTCATCCCTCATCATGTGGCCTGTGAAGCCTGCAGTCAAACTGCATCCTTAGCAGAAACTACTGTAATTGATAACAGAGAAACTTTATTGATTCACACAGAAAAATGTCTTGCTCTCGTACTTCAGCGGGCAGCTGTTTAATGCTTGTGCACGTTGATGCTTGTTTGTAATCTGTTTTCCTGCATGGCTTCTTTTCCTCGTCAGTGTTTGTGTGTTTTATTAAAATGTATTGACCATGCACAGAGTAACATTAGGTTTCTGTGAACATACATACAATTACTGATTGAGGCAAGCATGGCTAAAGCTATTTATTTTAAAGGTCAGCTCTCAAAGAAAGGGGAAAATAATCCTTTTGAAAGGAAAAGTTTTTGCAAATCCAGCAGGTTCTGTCTAGTTCTCAGAATCTATAATGCATTTTAAAGCTATAAAATTTTGTTTGATTACATTATAAAAGAAGAAAAAAATAATCCAGTTTGTGGTTTCCATGTAAAGACAATTTTTTTCCTTTGTGTTTTTAGTGTTGTCCGGTGATAAGTTGTGAAATGTTGTTATTTATTTATGGGACCTGTATGGAATGTACTGGCAGCAATGAGCTTGTTAGCCTGTAAAAATCCAAAATTAGCCACAGCATTGTTTAGGCTGCAGGGTTCAGAGTTTGTGGTAAAAAGTTGTGGCTTATGGTCCAGAACCTGCAGTAATTGACTAATTTCTGGCACTCATACATGCAGCTTAAGTGACATCCAAATGTTCCTTTTTATGACAGTAGGTTCACGTCACCACTAATGGTTCTGTTTGTGTAAAAATAGGACATGCATTTAGGCCCAGCTTGCTCAAACTCGAAACTTCCTGTAGAAAATTTCAGGTTGCAGTAGCAGAAAAGCCTTTTTACCCACTGCAAGATGCATTTTTGGAGGCACGAGCCCGGACAAATGAGGAGGGTTGTGTTTGAAAAGGCATCCAACGTAAAATTGGCACTGCTTAAACGGGAAAAAGTCAAAAGAAGAAGATAGAGAGGATGCCCTCTGAAGACAGAGAATAAAAACAAATCTGGAGACCAGGTTTCAGAGCGAGGACAGAAGCCCCCTAATTTGTGCAAAAAATAGGAAATACAGACTGACTGCAATTATACTGGACAACGTCTTCAGGAAAAACATGAAATATCCAAGAGTAACAATCAGCATACTAAAATCTCTTTGACTGGTGGGACTTGTTTTCTGATTTTGGCATCGCATCATGTTTTTTAAGTCCTCTGAACTCTCAAAGTGCTTTTAACTCATCACAAACATCAACACACACAAGGAAAGTGTCCGACTGCCCATCAACTTGAGGCAGTTTGTGTTGTTATGCGTCCTACTCAAGGACACTTTGACATGTAGACTGCAGAGTCGGGGACTGAATCACAAATCTGTTTATTGAGAGGAGACCTCATTCTCCGTCCAGCCACAGTCACCCCACAGCTACACATCTGCTCAGAGATAATCAAACAGCTTTAAAAAGACTTGTGCTGGGTATTTATTCAGCTTAAACCACCCTTAAACATCTTTAAGAGGCTAATCTGGATTAATAAAGAGTGAAAAGCCTGATCAGAGTGGAGTCAGTGAATTAAAGCTCTGCGTTTCACATTGAACCTGCAGAAGTGTCTCCTGTAACCTCTCATCCACAGCCGACATGTCGCCTCCATCCTGTCTCTCTCTGCCTGGTCACCTGCCAGCTCGTCCTCATTTAAAGAGAGCGCCCAGCCTGATAAATGGCAGCACTCTCTGTCACCATCCTAACAGAGAGCCGGCCACACAGCGGGTCGGCAGAGAGCTGCTCGATCTGCTGCCACAAAAATCACATCTCGTGTCTGTTGGTGGGAAGAGCGCCAAATTACAGCAAAATTTCCCAGCTGCATCCTGGGTAATCCTGCTGTACTCTCTAACAATGTTATCTCATCTGCTGCAATCCTCTCTGAAAAAAGTAAGGAGTGAAAGGAATATTGATCAATACCTTATCGTAAGAGCCATATACATTGACTCAGTGTAAAAAGAGATTATTGTAACAAGCTTTTACGCCCTTCAGATCAGGAGATAATAGATTAATGTTGGTTTAATTAACCATCCATAATAAATTCAGCTCCAATAATAGCACAACCTCGGTAGTAAATTTTACATCCAGACAAACCCAAACGCTCTAGGATCCATTACTCCTCACATCGCATTAACCTTTACCATGAATGAAGGATTTCTTTACGTCGTGCAGAGACTCAGAGGGAGATTCAGGACAGGGGTTTCCTGCAGAGGGGAAAAAAGGAGCTAAATTTGGTGTTGTGTTAATTTTGGACGCTGCTCTTGTCTGCCGGACGGGGTTGATTAATGTGGCCCCTCGTCACTGTGAGCTGGCAGAACCAGGACAAACAGCCCGCCCTCTTTTTGCACGACTGTAAGTTTATGGTTCTCTAAAGCAGGGGGACTGAATCTGGACTCTGTGAGCAGCTGAAGAAACATGGTGTAAGTCTGTGGAAAGCAGAGTCAGCTTATCAAGACCCTTGATTTGGGCTGGTACACTTTCTAACAAGAAAAAAGAAAGGGATTGTGCCATAGATAAGCAAGGGGGTTCAACCAGGGCACTTTCACCAGGGGCCAGCTATTGTTCAATAAGTGAGTATTTGATCATACAACATTAACAAGAAAAAAAGAAAAAACAGTTATTTATACATGAATCAAACTTAACGAGTAGTAACACCTTTATTTGTTGGGAAGATCAAATGGAAAACAGTCTTAACCACTCAGATTATGACTGGTCACAAGGACCCAGAACAGTAATACTAAGGTGAATAAAATGGGCGGATTAAACCAGAACAAAACACAGAAAATGAGAAACAGGGCCACCAGAAACACAAAAGACAGACAGTTTGCCAGACACAAAGAGCAGGGTCTGAAAAAAGGCCCAGAGACTACCACAATTGTTCCAGGCACAAGCTAAGTGTGAGATGTATGTCGTCCTTTTTGTTGCAAAATTATGTCTAGGGGGATTTTATAATATTCCCTACAACTTCCTGGTTTTGCTCAACTTGATCCACAGACCACAAATATTTCTGGTAAAGCGTCCCCACTGGATCATTGGCACCAAACACAGTTACAGACCAACTGGAGGAGAAGTACCCTTCTTTTATTGTGGTTGCGAGCGTTGACCAATGGTTTACCTCTCGTTTTCTTTTTCTTTTAGCATTTCATGAGACATTTATGTTTACGTTGTAGAAAAGCTTCACTTCAAACAGGAGGGAGTGTTTTTTTAGAATGGGGTCTACTAAATTGCTGGAAACACTGGAAGCAGAGGGTCAACTGCTAACTACCTCTAAAGCTGAGCTAATGAGTCAGCGGCAGGATCTGGGGCTCAGGAGTATATATAAACTCCCCCCACCTGCTCCAAATCAAGGCAATCAGGCACACACACACACACACACACACACGCACACACACACACACCTGGCCCTGCCCTCTGATGTATGCTTCACTAGAGTTAGAGTAGTAAATCTGAGGCCTTGTACACACATAGCCAGGTATTTTAAAAACAAATACTTCCCTCATTTGTTTTTAAAATACTTTGGCCCACAACATATCTTTTCACACATAATCATCCACACATAACTGGGAAAATCCATTTAAAAGTGTGCCTCCAAGCATGTCAGACTCATAGGTGGCAGTGTTTTTCAGACAAGAAACCTGTGCCAGCTAATCAGAATGAATCCGCATCGTCCTGTTTATTCTGCAGTGAGATGTGACATTTGAGATCCAAAAACTCTGGTTACCCACCAGAGTTTCATATCCATGAAACCAGAGTTTTCCAAAATCTCCTCTTTGGCTGGAGAAAAATAATTTTTGGTGAAATAAAACTGTGGTTTCATGTGGATGAGTGCTCTATATATGCTGCAGTTGAATGCAGAGGTGGAAAAACACCAAGGCAAACTTTGTGAGGAACTAATGTTACATTGATCCCTATGGGTTGAATGACAATAAAACTCCTTGAATCCTTGAATCCTATGGGTGAAATTGGTGACTCAAAATCTGACCCCAAACAAGAGGAGGTCGCTGTTGAAGTGTGGCAGCTGCAGCTACATCAGCATGTCTCTGAGTGCTTTGTTAAAATTTGAGCATTAGACCAAATTTTTTTTGTGCAAAAATAATTTGAACCAAGTTTGTCATGCATGCCTGTGCAAATCACTTCTGTCTGTAGAAGCTTCTTTGTTTCCAAATTCTCAATGTTTTCACTCTGATGGAGAACTAAAGTATATATCTACAGGTGAGGTAAATGTCATTATGAGCCCTTTAAATGGGTTCAGATCAAGTAACATGCAGGTCACATGTTCCCCTGTTTACATCCTTGTACAGGGGACAAAAGGCACTGACACCTCACTGTGTCCTTTTCCTTATCTGGCTCAAGTATTGGTGTGTAATTGTGCCACAGTGAAGCTTACACAGAGCATTATGTGAGCAGAATAAACCAAGTGGCCCCCAGACAGCCGTTAGCTGACGCACACAATGCTAACAGAGTGAAGGTAAACACGGGCACCTGCTCATAGAGATTAATGTGGGCACTGGGGCCAGTAAAAACATCATTATCATTCAGTCTTATTTAGTCCGCTCTGCAGTACAAGGTCGGCCCAGATGTTCTGTGGACCTGAGAGCAGCATATCAATAGTGTTGCAGTCTCATTATTAGGCAGGAGTGTGTTGTATACACAGAGATATATACCAGAACATGGCCTCTCTAAGTGAGTTGAATCCTCATAAAACATTGTTGATCTGTTTCTACTCCCTGGAAAACAATTAAATATTTCCTGTTTGTAAAATCAGCGTTGTTAAAATCAATCTCATTACCAAACTTTACTTTGTTCCAGAGAAAGCAGCTGCTGGGGTCGATGTCGGTGACTGTTTTTGTCGCAGCAAAGTGAGAATAATGATTTAACTGGTTTGTTAATGAAGAGCTGCAGTCAAAGAGGACGGACTGGGCGTCACGGAAACAGATGCTAGTTTGAGTCCCATACAGATACCTGAAAGTCAACTTTAGAACACTAATGGAATATTTGCTCTTAATTGAAATCCTCTTTCTGATAATGGTGTGAATTGTTTGGCACATGGAGCCCCAGGGAGTGAGACATTTCCGCTCTTTGACATCCTTTGTTTTGAAGCAGGCAGTCGGTAAAGGATCTGTATGGAGAGCAGAAAGGTAAACACACCTGTACAAGACAGACAACGTTCCTCTCTCCTTCGACAACCTCTCCATCACCGCCTCTCTTGACTTGTGATTTGTCTGGATGAGATCTTGTGTGGCAACCTCATCCATCTTTATCCCTGCTTGGAGAGGCGCTTGGTGACAGGCGCCGGATGACAAGTGTTGGAGAGTAGAGCCGCCAGCGTTTATCTCACGGCGCGTCTCGTCGGCTTCACCCTCTGAGAGCTCTGAAGGGCAACTTCCTCAAACTGAAGCTGAGGAGATGAATGCTGGGATGAGGCCTGCAGGCTGCTCTCCTCCTCTTCCAACCCAGCTTCATTCATAGCATTCATGTTCGGGGCCGACGATGCACCTCGAATATTCTGTTTGCAGGTAGACTGAAAACAAGCTTTTCACTTTTTAAAGAGATGAAGGAAAGGAAAGAGGTTTTAATCTTACAGTGAGTGACATTTTGCATCCACAACACCGTGCAGCTGATTTATTCATGTAAAACGCTCACAATGGAGATTTGATGACTCTTTGTTTAATTCACAACAATGATTTATTTGTTGTGCACATTTTATTCCATTTTGGTGGATTTTGAAGCCTTTGTCTGTCAGGTCTTTGACATGTATGGTAATTTTTCACCCATGTTCAGCCTACTAGAAGTCATCAAACATACAATTACTGACGAAAATTAAAGGAAGAGCCACTCGAACACCTCCCTCCCATTAAACATCCACACAGCAAAGTGAGACAATTCAACTGGAGCCATTAAGATATGCAGTTTAATTATGAATGAGCTATGTGTGGGCGTAATAAGCGTGGCTAATACAATGGCTCTTTGCACAATATGCGCCTCAGTGTATAAATTAGAGCCAGTTTAAGAAGAAAAGTGGAAACACAACACATTACACTTTAATTATGAGGCCATAATTACATTATATGGCTGCAGGTCACAGGTTGGGCTTTCATTTGTTTCAGCGATAAAAACAAACTGAGTGTGGTTCAAAAGTACAACCATCTGTATCCACCCGAGTTCATCAGATTCATCAGGCGACTGAGGCTTCATTACGTCTAATGTTGGTTCGATGGACAACAGAGTGATTATAGTCAGGGAATGTGCTAAAGAGCCATTAATCTGTTTCCCCCCCACTACAGGCTAAATTAAAAACTGCATCCAACACAACACGTGTCATTACTGTGACCTTCAAAAGCTTCTGTGTTAGTTTAAACAAAAGAAAGAAAGTGATCTTGAAGTAGTTTCACTTTTATATACTTGCATGTTTATAATCCACAATTTAAAATGAGATCATAAACGCCAAAGTGGCTTATTTCTACATGTTTTTTATTTTTTCAATTTCAAAGGTTAGGTCAGATTTTTTTCGGCAGAACAAGAATCTATTTCACATCCAAAACAAATACCTTCTGGAAAAAAATGACCAATTCTAGCCACAGGGGCAACTGCAATCAACACCAAAAGTAGAGTCCTTATAGAGACTTAAAAACATTCAAACAGGGGTAATTTAACACTCTAGTTTGTAGTGGTGACTGAAGAGTTCAGCTATTTAAAAGTCATGTATCTCCAAAGTTTAATGGTCTCTTTGGTAATAGCATATCAGCCCCCATAGTGCTCTCTGCTGCCATAGTCCTTTGAGGTTGACTTAGTGGTCAGTCGTCGTAACTGCAAGTAAATTTTCTCTGACTCCAAGATGACCACCTGAAATAATAAAGAAGTAATGATTTGTGGAATAACCAAAAAATAACAAGATTTAATTTATTTCAACATGAAGTTCATGCTGTTTAACATTGAATGCTCAGGCGCATGTCATCCACTGGAGTTGATATGTCTGTAACTTTATGAACTAATCAAATATTTGAAAACATAGAAACTTTTATCTTGGTTATGTCCTGCCAGTGCTCGTCTACCCAGCAGGGCAAATGTAACCTGGCTCTTTGTTTTATTTATACACTCAAGTTTGATGACCACTGGAGTTTAACTGATGTAAATAATCCATTAGAATGAAAATTATCACAAACAGCTTTGTTTGTGTTTTAGTCTTTAGCTTGTGCTCTATCATGTCAGTTGGCCCGGTGTTGTCAAAAAGACTCTAACTTGTCGTACATCAGTCCAGTCTGACCTTATCAGGAAGCTGAGAAGTAGAATAAAACAGAGATAACTTAATTTGCTGCTGAAAATCTCATGTTAAGTTGTGAATTATGATCAAGCATATATCTAGATAAAAAAAAAAATCAAGATCACATAGAAAGTCCTTACAGTCATTTTAAGTATTCATGCATTAGAGGGTTCATCTCAACACAACTGAAAAATTGAACTGAATCTTGTCAGAGGAGGTCAGACCACGCGTTCTAGAAACCAACGGCGAAATGCTTGTTGCTGGTGTTAAATCCTGAGCAGCTCTTATCTGTGCCCTTGTAAACGCTCTTCAGTCTCTGGGATGCCTCAAAGGGACAAACACACACACAGCAGCTCTGTCCTATTAGCGCTCCCTTTTTTAACATGCTGGTGGTCCATTAAGAGATTCACCGGGTCAATTTTCTTCGTCATTTCACGGCAGCTATCTGTACGCTTGTCAGCAAGAATTAATGTGCAAATTAAGCTTTGAAAAGCAGCTGTAGGCTTAATCCACAGGTCTGGTGTGTTAAATGGTCTAAGGTGAGGTTTAACAGAGGCAGCTGGAAGCTCTCAGCGTGAAGCACAGAGGTCTAAGCACAGAGTCGAACAATTGGGAATTTGCATTTCAGATTAGATCACAACAAATGAGGTCCTCGAAAGTTCCAGTGAGGAGTTTTTCTGGTTGTGTAACACACCAGATGCCTGAACATCCCAAATCAGATATCATACATCCAGAAAATTTAAGCAATTTATGGAGAAGAGACATTTCTGCCTCCTTATTCAGCAACGACTCACATTAACAGGAAAAATGAGCACAGGGATCAACTGTATCTCTTTGTCCATAGGGGTGTCAGAATCAAATCTAATCCACTCAGAACTCATTTCAGAGCTTCTTGTCTAAATTTAGGAAGCGTTAAAACTTGAGCAACCTTAACGTCTAAGACAGACAAAGATCAACCTTCAGAAATCTTAACGAAACTACTTTCACATTTTTACAGCTGTAGAAATTTGGAAAACACGACCTTAATGTTAAAACAATTTGCTAGTACTTTGTGATTCTATGTTCCTGAAAGCTGAGACCACAGGAAAAGTTGGAGTAAGGTAAGAAAACAAAAGGGGAAATAAACCAAAATATGGATTGTAGCAGTTTGTGGAGCATTCAACTCCTGGCATCCATGTGGGGTGTGAATGAAACTCTCTTTTGCCTCCTCTGCACTCAATGCAAGCACAAAGTGAATCAGTGAATCAGGCCCACAGTCTGCAACCAGAGTATGAAAGCCCTCAGCAGGGAATCAGAATTCTTTCTGGCAGTTTTTGAGATATTCGATGTTCTGGATATGATTTGTCATCATTTGTCCTCCATGCCTCAGTGAGACATCCGTCCCTGTCAAAAACTCTGAACAATGAGGAAAATAAAACTTGTGGGCCGTGAGAATCTGTCAGCCGTGGTCATTCGGAGGTAGAACATGTCCAAGCCGGCACACAAAGAGGATTTATCTGCCCCTTGACGAACGGAAACAAGCGTCTCAGCAGAACATTTGGAAAGTAATTAGTCATCTAACGTCAGGAGGAGGTTGTTTTATGTGCGAGGATCCCCGGGTGGCTGCAAACCTGCTGCTTCTTAAACAAGCTGCAAGTGAACGTATGAATCTCAAACTTCCCAGCGGCAGAGTGGAAATCAGTGACAGCTCGAGTCTGAACTTTGGCCTCGGATTGTCTCAGAGTCAGGAGGAAAAACTTCCAGTGAAAGTTTCTCCATTTTCACGACATGCAGGTTAAAGAGAGGACTGAGTCATCCCCGGGCTGCTTTATTTGCCCTTTATGAAATTAAGAGAGCGGGGAAAACAATTCCATCAGTAATTCCATTTTCCACTTTGCAAACTGCATATTGCTCATTAAATATTAACTGACAGGCCTGAGCTTCCTTGCATTTTGATTGTTGTTTTATATATGATTATTTACGACCTACAGGTTGTCTGCAGAATGTCAATCAGAGCTTTTCAGTGGATGCATTTTTTAAAGCAAGAAAACAATAAATTAAATGTTTTATGAGGGATAATTACTTTTTAATTCAGCTGGAATGAGTGATTTCTGACTCTGCCTGATTTATGGGATGAAGCTACAGTTTATATTTTCCTCCGAGGGAAGACTCGACCGGTGAGGGGAACGGAGTCCAGTTGGCAGGCTGATTAGTCAAACGTATAATTGAATGCATAAATAATTAATTTGTTAATTTTATTATTTATATAGACAATATGGTGATCAAGTTGGTGTTTTCTCCAAGATTCAAGAGTCAGTTTATTTGCTTGGAATGGATTTTTATCACATCGTTGCACTCTCTGCAAGAATAAAAAGGCTAGATCTGATTTTATTTGACATCATGTTTGGGGGGGGGTCTCTCATTTTCGACGTTGGTAAATCTTTAAGCATGAGGATAAGACAGGTCCCCGAGTAAACTGTCAGCATCCTCGCCTTTCAGTCTCCCCAGACACCCCACATAGCTCCAGTTATAATGTACCAGCAGACATGTTCAGTGGCGAGGTTTGATTATCAATAAGCCGCCTCGATGCAGAGTGTTTTCGTCGTAGCTTGCTTGAAAAGTCCTGACCAGCAGCCGTCTACCAAACCGGTGAGCTATGAAAACCACCAGTGGATGAAATATGAACATCAATCTTTCTCAGCTCCCGTCTGCTGAATAAATGACTTTAAAAGTTTGCTGCCATGTTTGCAGACATGTGACGCTTCGGGCTCCTGAATGTAGAAACAATGATCTCAAAGTGAGTTCAAAACAGGAGATTTTCTGGATAAATGAGACTTTTGTCCTTTTGAGTTCATGAGGCATGAAGGCCGGAGTCAGGACTGGGGATTAGCCTCATCGTAGATTAAGATACAGTGCTTCAAAATGTAACTTATGGGTCACAGCTCACGGTATTTCTGCAGCAGTTCCCAAGTTTTACGGCTTAAAAATGGGGTTGTACTTATTTTTTTCCTGCCAGGAGAAGCTGTGAATAAAAACACATAAACAACAGAGGAAAAGCCTCTAGAGGGAGTTTTTAATCCCAAACATCCTTCGTGCTGCGGTAGATTGGGTCTCATACAGGAGTGAAGGCAGATGTGAGAAATATGGGGGCTTAGAAGAGTCCAAACCATGACGCATCAGGTGGTTATCATCTTAACTTCCTGCTTAATGCTGGGGTGATCAAATGTCCTTTTTGGTCTTGAAATTTTTGATAAAATTCCCCAAAATGTGCAGGTTTTTCTCAGCTTGTTTTACAGACTATTGACATGTGTCACAAAGCACTGCACTGGGCTATTGGTGTTATTCTGAGGCACCAACCTGTCAAGATGATGAGCATGAACAAAAACACGGTCTGACTGCCTGGGCTGTGCTCTCAGACAGAAAATACTGAAATGGAAATGCTTTTTTACTGCAGAAAAACAATAGTACCACTCTTTTCATCCTGGTCTTTTAACACCCCAAAATCTAAATTGAACTGTTAGACTTTGAGCCATTATTTATACTTTTTCACAAGAGGAAAATATTCTATTATATTAAGAATGTGTTGAGGCATTACTGTGGAAGCCAGTTAAACAGATAAAAATGAAAATGTGGCTTTGTTGAATCTTTTTTTTTTCCCCAAAATAAGTCAGAATTTCAAAACAAAAAGTCAAATTCTGAGATAAAAAGTCCAAGTTTTGATATAATAAAGTTAAAATTACGAGGTAAAAAGAATAAAATTTAAGAAAATAAAGTCAAATTTCTGAGAAAAAAGTCAAGTTTTGAGATTTAAAAAAAGGCATTAATTTGACTTTTATCTATTAATTTTGATTTAATAACGGTAACCAGAAAAGATAGTCAACAAAGCCAGTTTTTCTTTGTTTTATATTTTTAACTGGAGGAAATAGGCTTTTGTACGTGATTTGATGTTTTAATTATTGTCATTTTTGAGTATCTTTGGCTATTTTTGCAGGATCTCCAAGAGGCCGGGTAGGGGGGCCTCCTCTGGGGTTTTCATACTATAGTCACACTATCAATGCTTCTGAAAGCGCCGCCTTTTCTTTGGAGAGCTGCTTTAACAATTTGCTTTGCAGGACACAGGAAAAGTAGAACATAAATGGTTTAATATAAATTTTTCTACCTCCAGGGTAACATCTTCTGAATTAATTCTCAAAGTGAAATTGATTTTATGCTTCTAACTCTAAATCATCACTTCCTCCTCATCCCTGATTAAAAGATAAAGTGTGTGGACAAAATTTCTGGAGCTGTAACGCTGTGTGTGGTGGTCCGGTCTGACAGAGTCCTCCTGAATTCTGTGTGAATAGTCGCTCTGAACTCATGAATTTTTTATGGAGTGAGCACTTCTTAAAATGCAAATACATGTTCTGTCCACAAGAGTGGGAGAGAGAAAAACAGGGAGAGAGACAGGTGGTGGTTTGAAACAGTGGAGAGGAGCGAGAGACGAGACCTGGATGTGATACATCTGTTGAATTTTTACCAAATGAACTATATCCAACTTCATGCTGGAGCTCAAAAACTACATGCATTAACCAGAGCGTGTGTGAGTTTTCGGATTTTTGTTCCAGTTTACAAATGCAGACAGCATTTACCCAAAATCCTCTCTGCTGCTAAACCAGCCAATGTATCAGTGTTTTTTCAGCTATAGCAGCTCTCACACAGGGGATACATAAATATGCATTTCAGATAAAAACATCAGCTGAATTTTCAACAGGCGCCTTCAGGGGAGTAAAATCATGAAAAAGGGGGTATTCTGCTTTTCCATATTTCAAACACAGATTCAGTGTATCAATGCTGGACGTTCAGACTAAACTTGTGTAGGTTTTCAAACCTCAACACATTCATATGTCTGTAAAATTATCAAGATGTTCTGATCTAAAAATCACACAAGATCCTCATAAGATATTTATGATACTTCATGTCACACATTGCCCCCAAAAATACCTCCTGAGGCCTAGTCAATCAGAGTAAATTATACTCCACAAAAGCCTTTTGGTCGCCCCCTGCTGAAGAAGAATTGAGCTGATCATCTGGCATCAATGTTGAATGCTTCTTTGCTGACTGCAGAAGGGGAGAAATAGATGCCCATTTTGTGGAAAAGCAAAAAAAAAAAATCCCGCTCTGGAGACAGTTTTCAAAAGTTTCCATTTTAGGTCAGCTAAAAGACTGTTTCTGTGCGAACAACAGGCCAAAAAAATAACAATACATTTCCATTTCGTCCTGAAAACAATGTTGTGTAAATAGCCCCATAGTAGCGAAATTGAACTATTCAGGCCTTGTACACACGTAGCCTGTATTTTCAAAAACGAATGGAAGTACTTTCCTCCATATCTGATCTTCCATGGAAAAAAAATATTGTCGAAATGCACAGAACCAAAGGTGGCAGTGTTTTTCAGACGTGAAAACTGTGCCAGCCAATCAGAATTATTCCCCGTCATTCTGTCTATTCCACCAGGGATTTGAACATGAAGCCAGGATCTTATATTTTGACCAATAAAGAGGTTTGCTCTTCAACGTAAGTAATAAGTTGCACTTCAATAAACAAACAAGAAGTGTTTGTTTCAATAAATCCTCCACTTAACGTTGCATATATGTGACGTCAGTGGCCTTTTTTGTTGAAAGGTGTGACATTTGAAATCCAAAAACTAAGTTTTACCGGTAAATACACCAAACCATGAAACTAGAGTTTTCCAAAATCTTATTTTTGGCTGCAGTTCTCAGAAAATATCATTTTTTTGTGACATAAAACTGTTTCATGTGGATGACAGGCCTAAACATGTAAAAAATATATGTAGTTTCACAGATACCGAGTTATGTGTGGACATGGTCCCAGACGGAGACTAAATTAGGCTTTACCTAAACCAGGTACAGAAAAACTGATCTTTTTTTGAGCCGTACACCTTTTAAAGATACTACAGGGGCACCAATAAAAATTCATATTTTAACAATGCTATTAAATATGTAAAGCTGGGTATAAGGCTGTGAGTGTAGCTGTGTTGCTGTCTAATGACATTCCCTCATTATGAACCTGAGAGCCTTCATTAAAGCATGTCAGGCAGCAGTGTGGCTAATCAGGTACAGATCTATGTTTTCATTACTCTGTGAGGAGTCAAGGGCCTCTTCACGTCAGTCTCTTGGTAATCCAGTACACATGGAAGCATCACTGCGCCTCATTAGAAGCATACATGTGAACCCTTATTTACCCTCACATCGCCAGATGTAGTGAATGAATATCTTGCAGAGTGAGAAGTTTCACCCTGACGGCAGCTGCATAAACCTGCTGTCATAATATTATCTCATTAATTAAAACCTCATTCAAAAGGTAACAAAGCATCTCCTGAGTGTTCCTGTCATTGGAATAGTTTGAGGTTACCAAGCCTCAGAAAAGAGAAGCTTCTACAAGAGGATTTAGGCAGGGAAACACTCAAAAAAATATATATTCTAAAATGAAGCTCATTGTACTTTACTTTCTCTTTTAGTTCTGGTGTCCCTAGTATTTAACTCTTTCAAGCACTAAACCAGACACATTTACCTCTATCAACCAATTGTTCACTATTCACCTCTAACCTGTCTGTCAGGACCGAAACACAACTGTAAGACTGATGCAAAAGTGCCAAAACTGCAGTTCCATAACCATCCACTCGAGGCTGGCTCCAGAAGTATAGGGAACCACATACAAACCCATTCACAAATGCAAATTTTCACTGCAAAAAAATAAAACTATGTTTTTTTTTTTTTTTTAAATGAGATTAGTCGAAATAGCTAATAACGACAAACACTGTATGTGATAAATTTTACAAGCTGCAATATTAAAACTACAAGTTTGCCCAATCTAAGGCGCTGATTGATGGACAGGCGGACACCCTGTAGCTGAAGAAACTTAAGACCCGCTTCTTTATCGCACACTACTTCAACAAAAGTTTGAGGATAACATTCAGTCATATATATATATATATATATGTGTGTGTGTGTGTGTGTGTGTGTATATATATATATATTTCATTGTTGATATATAGACTGACTTTTTTAGATTTGTTGTGCATGTGGTCTTCCAGTGTTTGCTCAGTGAACTGCAGTTTTTGACACTTCTATATTTGCTTTGCGTTTCAAAGGTAGGGCCTGCAGGAATTTCGTTACTGCTTGTAAACACAACATCGAAACCAGGCACCTCCTCTGTGGCTAAGTGACAGCTCATTCCCACTGCTTCCGGTTGTGGCTATGTGAACACACTTACCAGCCCAGTGAGCACCTGCAGCATAATGTTTCTATGAGAGAGAGACCCAAGGTATCCTGCAAATATTGTATCATTATTTCTCTGCTACTCTTGCTATTGTAGCCCCTACTCTCTGTCCAGAAACATCCAGAGTCAACCAAAACATCAACATACAGGCAGAGGAGGGGGGCTGAGGCAGACACAGACACTGACATATGTAAAGAGGCCCATAGATGAGGATTTAGCAGGATTATTCCTGAAAAGTTGACATTTTATTTTTTAGGTAAATCCTACAGACCCTTCCTTGAAGACCAGAGGTTGCTGAGAATAACAGGTGTAATAACAGAATCCACCCTGGAGATATAATGATCAAAATAATGCTGGAGATAATTTTGTAAGCTGATCTGGTGGGGTGAGTTTCATTATGTTGCCTCTGAAGTTTTTAATTTGACTTCTAAAAAATACTTTTGGTTCAGTTTAATCTAATTTCCATCCTACGTTTCAGAGCTAAAATGGGCAGGACGGTGTCAGAGTCAAATAATACAACGTATTTATAGAAAATCATTTCACGAGTTGATTCCATTACAGCTCACAGATATTTGATTACTCCAGCGTCCATGACATGCTCCCTGATGTTCAGACAGTTTTCTTAATAACTGAAAATCAGACCATAAAACCCCCACAGTCAGTGCGATCACAGCCTCCTGACTCTGAAAGCCCTGTCTCATAACAGCTCTTCCCCCCATGTTCAGGAGCAGAAACTGCAGAGGCCAGAGCTCTCAGTAATCTATAATTCCTTCAGCCCCAGATTCACACTGATACGCCACTTTGATGTGGACCGAAGTGCCGGGGAGAGAGGCCATCCTGAGGGAGAAAATGTGAGGAAAAGAGGCTTCATTATTTCAGACGCCTGTCAGCGGGTCGTTTTCAATTAGCCGAAATACGTCTGGCAGTTTGGAAAACAAAGCAGCTGAATGGAAGAAAGGCTTGATAGAGAAATAAATATATAAATAAGTCAAAACTCTTGTAATTTCGGGATCCTCTCTCTCAGTGGGACTGAGATGGAGCAGGATGCTCAGCAGGCGGCCGGAGGAACATCAGAACAGGAGCATGTGGTGAAACAAAAAAAACATAAAAAACAAAAAACAATCTGCTGAAGGGCGTCAAACCCAAATACATCTGACACCAACACAACCCTTCAGCTGCAGTCAAACATGCTTCTATGCCTCTGGTTTAGAGACACCAATACTGAAAGTTTAAATACAAGGAAAGTTTGTGGGCACTTGTGTGTAAAATGTTACTCTGAGGTCAGAGGAGGTTTTTTTTCTGTGCTCACTTTCAGCAGATTGAGTCATTTCATAATAGAAATTTCCCCCTTTTGTTGGCTCTGTGCAGACAGAAAGTGGATGTAACGTTTGATAATGAACTCAATGATGGATGCTGACTTCAGAGAGCTAATTTAGCTTGATTAGCAGAGTTTATAAATGAGTTTCCTATTTTGTCAGCTATTCATCAAAAGAGCAACAAAACCTAAAACGACTGAAACAACAACAACCTAATCTTTGTCGTCTTCATTCATATGAGCAGCTCAACAAGCAGGTCACAGCAGGTGTTATCTTTCTGTGCTTTTCTTTAATTACTGCAGCAGCTGTCTGTATGGATTAAGGTGAAAACATTCTTTACAAAACCATGATAAGCTACAATCTTGGGAGCCAAAATTAGTTCTGATCTTGAGAGGCAATATTGCGCTTTTTGTGTCTTTTTTTCCCTTCTTGTTGCCTATATACTTCAAAAAGTCTGTGCACACCACTTCAACAAAGCCTCATCAGTCTGTCATACTGGGCCTACAGATGTACAACAAATACAAAGCACTTAAAATCCAGCCTCCTCTGACCTCTGCTAGAGTGCAAACAGAAATTAACGAGAAACTAAGCGAGCAGTTTGTGAAATAAGAAAACACATATTCACCTCCGACAGTACATGAAGCACATCTACAGTACGCAATTAGAGTTTGTTTCTAAAGGGTGTCAAAGAGCCCATTACTGCGTGTGAAGCACTCTGCGCTGGAGCACACATTACTTCTTGGACCTCGCGGAGCAATTAGCAGCTCAGAATTTACTCCCCGACTCTTCAGTGTTCTCGTGGATAAAAACAGAGCTTCAGAGCACTTTGTCTTCTCGGAGGTTGTTGTGAAGTCGATGAAGAGACAGAAAAGATAAAAACAGTCTGAGAAGAGCACTTAAAAAAGGTAATGGATATAGGGAGAGTGTTTTGTTTGAAAATGCAGCACATTTGAACCACAAGCACTCCCTGAGAGGTGAAGGTATACAACACAAGATCTTATAGATGCAGAAGTTAAAGGAGAGAAGTTTAGAATCAGGTTAAATCCCTCAATGCACTGCAGCTTTGAAGTCTTTGTGATGAACATTTATGTTTCTACAGAAAGAAAAGATGTTGGACAATTCATTCCTGATGTGCTGCATCTTTCCTAACCCAGAGTAAGTTGTTCTCAGTGTCTCTATTCTCTCCTAACTAATGGCTCTGACGGCCTTCTCTGCCTGATTGGTATTCACGGGCGGTCTGCTCGGTAGCTTTCATTTCATGTAAGTTCTGCTCTGCACCCTCGATTCAAATGACTTTCAATCTCTTTGTTCTGGGCAGCGGTCCAGGCCAGAGGGCTGCAGAATGATGCATCGAGGTGGTTTATTAATGTGATATGCTGCACAACCACCGACGACGACGCTCATATTTCTGCCCTGCCACCTCTGAGCCGATCTGCCACAAGAACAAGATCAGCCCGGGGTTCAGCTTCTGTCAAACGGAGCTGGTTTTACATAAAATGCCCCAGATCCTCAGCTTCAATACCACATACATCACATCTAGTCACAAGTTTCAGATGTGCTTCTATTTAACTGTGATGCATCCCAGTGAATTGGCTAAATCCCATGCTTTTCTCAGCATAAACATGAAAATAAACCTGCAGTTCCACTAATGGCCACTGGATGCTGCCCCCAAAAGGGAGCAACTCTCCATAGAGCCTCATGTGAAATCAACAAACTTAACAGCTCTAATACACGTCTAACACTATCTACAGAAGTATTTTCTGTTTCTGCCCCAATCTAAAATTTTCCTGCCATAGCCATACCCTTTATTCTGAATCAGTAACTCCATCTTCTCTGGAGGTTTCCCATGCTTGGCTCAGTCTTTCCTCTTTCACAACATGAGGAGCTGGTTAAAGCAGCAGGAGCAGGAGCAGCAGTGGGTCCGTTTGTGTCTGTGGATGTTTAATGAGCGGAGAGATTCTCACAGGTGGAGCTGATCAGGATGTCCGAGGTAGAGCAAGGTTCAGACATCTGTCGACTCGAGCGGCAGAGCCAGGGAGGCTCCATGTGGACATCTGTTCATCACCCAGATCCAAATGAGCTCAATTTCCTCCAAAGTGAACATCAGCCACAAAACCTCAGGACTAATCTCTTGGATCAGAGTGGATGGTTATGTATCATTCAGTAGCTTACTCTGATCTTGAAAACAGAAATGAAAAATCACTGTTCTCTTTGCTATCATGTTTAAAGATCTTTGACATAAAGCTTGAGTCCAATTTTGTCCCTGAAACCGAGCGGATCTTACAGTTTTGGCTTTGTTTCCAAATATGAAATAGAAAATTATCTGACTGTTATGTCTCCTTATCAGTTGCTTTACAGTGGCTGTGAGAAGAATCCATATAAAGTGGATTGTTGCGACTCGTGCAAACTGTTGTGATATATTTGTTTGGAAAGTGAAAGTGAAAGTGAAAGTAAATCAGATTTTCCTTTCAGCTTGTGCTCTTTCACTCTCCTGTTTAGCTTTCTTAAACTTGTCTGTCCTTATTTTGTCAGACAATTCAGCTTCCGTTTCCACTATTACTTTTAGATAAATCACAGAGATAATTTTCAGCAGAGGAAAAAACAGCTATCTCTCTACTCACGGCTAAACTTCAGCAGCCACTTGATGTTGTCTTGAAGAGTTTGGTGTGCCACAAATCAATGTGGTCCAGTTGACCTGTCCAGTCCCAATCGAGAAGCTAGGAATTAGCATGTAGAAAAAATCTATTTTAGTGCTGATGAGCTCATTTGAATCGAGGATTACGATCAGGAACATACCTAAATATCGTACTTTTTCAAGATCACTGAGAAAGTCCGCACAGTCTCCGTCACACAAGAACTTTGATATCATTCTAAACACTTGAACTTGTTTGCACTTGATTTGCATCATCACTTTTTTTCAAAATACAACATCTAAAACACTTCCTCCTTTTGTCTGTGAATCTACACACACACCCTAGTGATCAGCAGCACGCAGGCGTCAGGCGGGAGTGCTCCCCCCTGTGAATCTGGGCTGTGATACAGTACAGTGTGTGTCTGCTGGAGTGATCCTCAGCGGAGGAAACCCAGATCCACAAGCGATAACCTGCATATCAAGCTCTCAATCTGCCACACGCTGAAGGGGGAAAATAAATAGCCTTCATCTTCGCGAAAGTGCAAAGTGCTAAATCTCTCCCGGTGTGAAAGTGGGACACGCCGGAGCAGAGACGAGGAAGATGACAAGGGCACTGGACCAGGAGGAGGGAAAATCACGACACTTCCCCTCCCTCTCTCTGCCGTTTCACTTACATTATCTGCATTATTCAGATTCTCCCTCGGGCCGTCTGCCTGCATGACCTTCCACTTCACGATACCAAACTGAGATTACATGTTGACAAAGCAATCAACAGGAAGGGGCCGGGGCTGCAGATGTCATTTCTGTCTCTGTGTTGTGGTTTCTCATCGCGCCCTTATTCTGAAGGAGCCGGTCAGCCACACCAATTCAGAAGTGTCCCATAATTACAGACTTGTCAGTACTGATTTTCATCAACAACTGTGCATGTGATGATCTGGCAGGGATGTTAATGAGTACGCAATTGGAGTTAATCAGCTGCAGGCCGCCTCAGCATTCCCCCAGAATCCTTTGTGCACCAGCTCAAAGATGAGGCTTGAGGACGGTGAGACAAACACTACACCACTCTCTGCTCCTGGGCTCCATAAAACAAAAGTGCCTCTTCTGCAGAATCTTTTATTTTTTAGTCAAAGTTTATGTCCACTCGCTTCGCCGCTCCCCGCTCGGCGCACGATTCCTTCACTTAATTAGGAGAGCTATTTCTCCAGCAGACAGGCCTCCCACAGGGTCACCCATTCAAAGAAGTTCTTCAGCTAATGGGAGCCGGTGAGCGCTTTGTTCCCCTTAATGCTCCTCGGCTGGGAAAGCTTCTGACACTTTGCGGAGCGAGCGTCCAGACAGAAAGGTCTAAGAATGTGACAAGTCCATGACACAACGCAGCGATAAAAACCTTGGAGTCACTCGTCTTTCTGTGAGCGTGATGAAGAAGAAGTTTGTGTGTGTTTTTACCTTTCTCCAGCTGGAGCTCGGGAGTAAATGTCACATGTTTTTGTGTTGGAGGTTTGAAACAGATCCTCTGGAGGATCTGTTTCTGAAGAGGTGACAGGGGTCTTTCTTTCTTTCTTTCTTTCTCTCTGTTTGTCTTCATCCTTCAGTTTTCTTCTCTATCCAGTTTAGTCTGTCTAGTCAAAGTCAAAGGTGAAAAGCCAAACAGGAGTAAACAAAACACAATAGGGAGATGTTCCCTTTGTTGTTTCTTGATGGATCTCAACAAAATGAAAAATAGAATTAATAACAAAGTGTGAAAACATAAATATACAAGCATGATTAACCTCTTATTAACTTGACAAATGCTGTTGGAAAAAAGTATAGAGTATAATGAGCGCATATGTGGTTTCATAGTCTTTGACTCTCAATGACATCACCCAAGCAACATGGCAGCAGAACGTTGGCTTCACTTTTCTACAATAAGATTCAAGTAAGATCTTTAAAAACATTTTCTGATTCAGGCCAGAAGCGAGATATTTGAAACCCTCTCGTTTCCACATCTTAAACTCAATTTCTATTTTTAAACTGCAATAAGTAAATGATCCTACGGAGTTATTTATGCATTACATAATAAATTTAATTAACACAAAGTTAGTGAAGACGCAAGTCAGAATGAGAGTGAATGACATGTCAGGGACCTCCCCTCTAGCCTGTGTGTTTGCAGTCCTCATCATCATCTGTCAGGTATAAATATTTGTGGCATATTTAAAAACGCACCACAGTCACACACACACACACACACACACACACACACCTCTCCTGTGTTTGACATTAATCAGCGAATCAGCTTAATTACCTTTCTGTAAGAACACAGTCTGATAATTTTCTATGAATAAACTGCTCTCCTGCTCGTAGCTATACTGTATATATTATTCTGAACTCTGTTTAATCATCAGGCTCAGCCGTTTTTTTTAATGACTGGCATAGTGTGTGTTTGACACGCTGGCTTCGGATCAGCAGCAGCTGACTGCACACGGAGCCCCGGCGCCGGCTGCACTGACAGTGAATTCTAAGTAGGACACGAGCGCTGTACGAGCCCCTGAAAGCTGCGCCAGGTTCAGTTTCTACATTTTTTTCTTTACATTTTTTTTTTTATGGCTCAAATTAGGGATGAAGTGAGGGCGGGAAATGAGCCTGCCCTTCACCTCATTTTCTGCTCAGGTGATTTGACCTGTCGCTCTCATTAAAAGCCTTGTTTGGAAGATAAGGGCTTTTTCAGCTTCCGGTTCTGACGCGACTTTAGCCTTATTATGTTTTTGCCTGTTTGAAAGATAGAAACATCAGAGTGACCCTGCAGCAGAAAACGTTTGTTTTGTCCATGTGAAGCCCCACTGAGAGAGTGTGAAGTCACAGCACTGGGGTTAAATAGAAATAAGACTCCTCCTCACCTGGAATCAGAGTCTAGAAACAGTCTGACTTTCAATTAACACACCCGTGCCCTCCCCTTCGCTCCACATTTCCGTCACACCTCGCTGCCACACACACCGCCTTGTTCAAGATGGAGGAAATTGGAACCTGAAGTGTGGCTCGTCTTTGTAGAGGACAGGCTTTTAGGGAAAGTGATCAATGCACCGAATCAGCCATTACACTGAGATATAAAAACAGTTCCTCTCTGTAAGGAGGCCAGGGGCACGGCAGATGTCACAGCCCCCAGACAGAGGGTCAAACTGGGGTTAAAACCCAGAGAGATGGGGCGCATATGTTTCTGTGTCAGATTCCACGACAGTTTGAGCGTTACTGTCGGGTCAGTGTGTCCAAACCCAGATGAGTGACACAAACATCATTATGAGGAGGGTACTGCAAAAGGTTGTTGACGTTCGCTTCCATCTGGCATTTTGCTGGGCTATGGGTACAAACTCATTTAATAAGTTTATCTGGGAAACCGATCCATGAAGTTATAGATCTGAACGCCATTCCTTGAATCATCATTGTCAGTTGTTCTAAGACAAGGGCTTCTATTATGGCTCAAATGAGAAACCAAAATTCAGATTTTGAACTACCACCTTTGAGCAAACTATGCAGGCACAGATTGGGGCTGGTGAACAATAATCCGGTGAAACGCAACATTTTCGTCCTCTTGTTTCCATGAAAATGGCATTTCAGCCAACCTAAAATGCAAACTTTTGAAAACAGCTTTCAGAATTGATTTTTTTTCTGAAACACCAGTTTTCAGTGGGACTGGGACATCAACCAGCATTGTTGTGTAAATGCAGATGTTTTGCGTTTTTGGTTACACACTGAAGCGTTTTGGTGTAAACAGGGCCATAATCAGGCTAATGTCACAGTGTATTGAGTCAAAAAGCCTGCAGAGCATCTTTTTGGGGAGAATACTATCGATTGAGCTGGACTAAAAAAGGAAAACATTCATTGTGTTTCTCAGATATCAAAAGTTAGTGGAGCACTGCTGTGTTTTTATTTATTACGCACTTCATTGACCATTACGCTTCAAGATCTGTGTCCTCCAACTTTACCCTCAGGTTGTGATTCTCATTGAATCAGAATATTAACTTTGGGAAGCTTTGAGGTTTATTTACCGGCTCTCGGGAGCACAGATAAGACTCCCTGCTCTTGTTTAAGAAGCTAATGGTGCGATTAGATCTGTTGATTCACCCATCCCAGTTTGATTTCGGGGGAGATGATTACAAACCAGGCAGGTGTGGTCTCAAAGTGTCAGCTCCCCCTCTGAAAAAGTTATCCACCAAAGACACAGACGGGAATTTAGTTTAAATCGTCAGCTTTGTTTTAGTTGAAGCTCAAATTGAATTCCATGTATACTTAAAGTTTGAATCAGTGGTTGATTTGGAGACCGCAGAGACATACAGCTGCGAACAAAGCCTCCCGTGTGAGCACTGAAGGTAAAATCACCAACGAGAGAAAAAGCACGGGGATAATCTGATTGTCTATTGATTGTGTATGTTCTGCTGTGCACACATTTAGCATGGCCGGGGGCAGAATGCCCAATGAGGATGGCGAGCAGTGTGTGGTTACTCAAGAAAACACAATTTCAGGAGTAATGTATTTGTTGTGTGTCGCAGTCACAGATAAATCTCTTGAAAAAACTCACGTCGGCTGATAAAATGGACTGGTGTGTCACTCCCTCCAAACACAGACGCTCTCCGGGATCAGCAGGACTTTGATGTGATTGCTCGGCCGTAATTTCAAAAGAACATTCTTCTCTTGTAGTTCAGAAGATGAAACGCAAGCACAATATTTATGCTCCATTATTTAATAGTCCAGAGAAACAATGTTTACTTTGGCCGCAGCAGCATCTCAGTGTGAGATATTAATCTCAGTCTCTGTTGCAAGACTCAAGAGGAGAATCTGGGTCCCTGTAAACTCAACGCACCAGCTCTGTTTGAAAAACAACAGCTCTGTTTATCTCACGGGCCTGGTTGCTGAAAATGTTTGGTCTTGATAAGAATGATCTGAAAGTGAAACATTTTTCCTCTCATTTTTTACTTTTATTCTATTTTTTTTTATTATTATTATTCTCTCGAAGCAGTGGGTCAGATCACAGGATGTGCCAAAGTTCACATTTAGTCAGTCATAAAGTGACCTGGAGTTAATCATTAAAAGGTTTGGGTAACACTGGGAACACATATTGTTTTTCTAATGATTGTCTTTATTTAAGAAACTTATAACAGTGCACATGATGGGACGACTCATTTTTTACTTTGTCCAGAGGGAACGCAAAAATAGCAGCAGTATAGCTACTGGACGTTGCTCCTGCCCACACTGCAAGACTGAGTTATATCAAGCTGAGCTAGGACGTCTGCAAAAATGACCAAATTTAGATTGGCACTGCTTGCATTTGTCCACAGGGGGCACTAATTCAAGAGGTCAAGAGTGGTGTTGGACTAAATAGTTTGTCTTAAAGTTTTATTTGGATTATGCAGTAGAAATTAAATCCTTTTCCTTTTTTAATGCCACATTCTACATAATTCTTGCAAAAGTCAAATATGGATGACACTGCACACCCTTAATGAAGCGTCATCTTGTACCCAGTTTCTGTAATCTCGCCTGAATCCAACCTTTTTATGGGATTTTGATAATCCTGATTTCTTGAACAAAGTTATCCCTCAACAAAACAAACTCAAGGTTTCATCCAGAAGGGGAACAAACCTAGATTATCTGATCTGATCCAACTTCATAATCCTTTTTCTTTACAACAATTTTCTCTGAAGATTGAATTCAATGTGACATCAGTAATCCGATCAGATTACTTTGGGACGACGGGGCCGGTTTTATCTCCGAGCAGATGTAAGCAGCTGATTTTAAACCCAGCCGGGGGACGCTCTGCTCAGCAACGTCTTCCACTTCTCCTCTGACCTCCACAGGAGCAGATGACGCAGATTGATTTTGTTTTGTTGTGAAGCTTCGTGATAAGTGGAGGCAGAATAACGAGCATTGTCTTAGTAATGGATGGAGAATGTATTACAGGTCATACATTTCTGATGAATTATGTATCGGGAATAAACAGTCACCACGCAGCACAGCAGGCTGTATATCATCAAAGAGGCAAAATCATTTAATAGCAAATGCTTGATGGTGTTTTTGCACCTGACTCACTCTGAATGACGTCAAAGTGAGGAGGTGTTTAAGTCCGTCTGTAATGAGCGAACATTTAATCTGGTATTTAAGACTGTCTGAGGAAGTGTGGACCAACATGTGGATGGTCAGAGTGAGTTATTTGTTGGTGTTTGGAAACAGAAGGAGGTTTTGAACATCTCAGGTGGCGTTGAGCGCTGATGCTTTTCCTGCTTTTAGTATTCAGAGACGGTTTGGCTGAATGTAAAAAGGAGTTCATTCCAGAAAGTACTCCTTTCTGTCAGTCCAATAAAAGTCCCCCAGCTGTTCTGGCCTATCTCTGCTTTACAGCTCAGTTAATTTCTTTTTCTCACAGAATGTATAAAAATGTATAAAAACAACAGTGAAACACCAACGACCAGTTAGTTGAAGCTGAGGTTGTAGATTTTTTGCGTTGAGTTCTGTCTGATCTGCACACGGTCACTCCAGGACCTTCACAATTCAACCGGGCGTTCATGGGAGCTGCCTGTGACCTCCACTTGAGCCACGCTTTGAAATGAAAACATGAAAGATACATAAGACCGCTGAATAATAATGAGTCCTTTCAGTTTAAAAATCAATGCATTTAAATAGTAACTGAAGAGCGATTCTGCAAACCAATTTCCTGCAGACATTCATGCTCCCACAAAGGACACATTAAACCTTTTCTGACATGAAATCAGAGGCTAGTGAGATGACCCAGAGAATAAATGCACCCAAAACCTCTACATGCAGCAAACAGTTACTCTGAAGAAGAAAAACATAATGCGCGTCTAGTGTTTCAGAGATTTATTGAAATGCAATCCTCACAGATGCTGTATATAACACAGTGAAACCGAATCTCATCGTCCCTGCAGAGTTATCAGACTGTCATCCTCTGACTAACAGCAGGTGAGTGTGTTGTTGCAGGAAGAAGTTCTTCCAGAGGAACAAAAACTCCTGCTCAGCAGACTGAGAGATTTACTCGGTCAAATCCTGCTTAGAGGAAATTTGATGGACAAAAATGAGGATTTATGTTTACCTGCCAACATGAAGTACTTTCTAATCAAGGAGCCTATTCTCTCTGAAAAGTTTTCAAATGGAAGAAACTTAGTCCAAAACCTCCTAAACACAACCTTCAGGTTTCACCATGCCTGGTGCACTTTTAAAGTCAGAGACCACATGAAGAGTACTTTAGATAATATATAGTATAGGAGTTCAACAAATATGAGCTTAAAGTTGAATTAATTCAAGAAGTTCAAATCTGCTTTAGTGTTGAAGGGAGAAAGGAGCCTCTCTCTGAGTTTGGTGAGGTGATTATTACAGAGCAGAGTCAGGTGTGTAGGTGAGGCTGATTTCTCGTGGTCTTATTCAGGTGTGAAAAATCTTGGACTTCAGCTTCATGTGCCAAACATATACGTATATAGGGAAATCCTAATTTTCAATATATCCTAATGTACACTAGACGGTACAAATGTTGTCTTATTTGACCAATTTTGAAGTTCAGGCTTGTGTTGAAAGTTGTTGCAGACATTAATTCAGGAATACTTAATTTACCTGTTTATTTCTAACTTGTAACCCAGTGTTTTCAGGGGCCTCAGATATGCAACCAGGATGTCAGATTTGGAGGTTAAATCAAAGTCAGATGATGTGCTGATAGAGACGGATTAGCAGGATATAAATCCATGATTCATTCTGAACATTTGCTCTTGTTTAGTAGCGTCCACTAACTATCAGAAAGCAGAGCTTTGTGTTTTATGTTGTGTATAAAAGTATCTTAGTCGTGCAGCTGTGGAAGTAAACAAATCATCCTCCTGTCTGCTGCCGCCTGAAACCCTCTCCTCCCCTGATTTTGTCTTGTTGCGATACCTGCAGATCCAGCTCTGATTGCCTGTCCCCTGCTGTCCCGCGGCTCGGGAGTGATCCGCCAGTGCGAGGACAGCAGGCCATTATTCAGTCTTTAGATGTGCTGCTTCTTATCAGGGTGACTGAGGCAGCTGCTCTTGTCGACATGCCAGCACCCGAGTATCCTCCAGGGAACGATAGAGCAGGAGAGGGTGGGGGGGATTAGACGAGGTGCTCATAAGACAAAAAAAACACAAAAACTGTCTCCAAAGTGTCCACATCTCAAAGTGATCAGCTCTCAGCAGGCGGGGTGTCAGCGTGGGAGGTGTTTCAAAGACGACCACTGCAGAACGAGGGCGACAAGCTTTGGTCGTGGGTTCAAAGAGATGAGTATCTGGGATGAACGCCCCCCCAGCTGTGTTTCCAGGATTAGGAGATTGAAGCTGTGATTCCAGAGGCTGTGTTTACCTCCACAGATTAACTCATCGTGGTTTCATGTCCTGACATCGCTTTGCAAGAACACAAACAATCAAAAACTTTTTTATCTGCTGATTGTGTGACAAGGTCAGGAAGTTGAGTTTCTGCCCTGTGATTGTTTGATCAGACATTCACCTTAAGGAGCAGGTGAACAGGTGTTTTCTAATGAGGAGGCCTCAGAGATCTTGGCCACACATAGCCTGGTATTTTCAAAAACAAATATCTCCTCTGATCTGTTTCTAAAAATATTTTCGTCCACATCTGTTTGCTTACAAATGAAACACGTAATGCTCATCATAGTGTTGCACATGTGACGTCAGTGGCTCTTTTGTCACGAGCTGTGATATTTTAGATCCAATAAACTCTGTTTACTGGCATATAGACAAAACCATGAAACCAAGGTTTCCCACAATCTTCACTTTGGCAGGAGTTTTCAGAGAATACTGTGTTTGGAGACAAAAACAGCAGTTTGGTGTGGATGACAGATCTTGAAATATAGAAATATATGCAGTTTCCCAAATACCTGTTTACATAAGGACATGGCCTGAGTGGATTTCTGGAAATTTTGCAGTGTTGTTACACTCAAGACTAGTCCTAGTCTCGTCATGGACTCGAGCATTTTTATTGTCTTTCCCCGATCTTGAACTGGCCGGATTTTCCATCAAGACCCATTGAGACCAGCACTGACCTGCTTTTCTTTAACCTCAATAATGTGATCATATCATAATTTTTTTCAGTTGAACTGTTCCTGATCAATTTATATTAAAAATTGACTTTAAACAGTATCTCAGACACCTGCAAAAACCAGGACATCAGTCCACATTATCTCTAATCAGAAATACTTCAGACACTTATTTTAGGTCTCATTCACCTCATAAATAAACATCTTATTTTAAGATATTTAAAATAATTTTGCACTTATCAGTGGCTTTTGAATTAATACAAAAAATATTCTTTGAAAGAATTTGATTGAACAAATTAGTTAAGATTGGAATTTTGCATGTTGAGATTTTTTCTGCAGACACCTTGTTTTTGTTCTTCAAATGTATTCAAAACTACATTAAAGTGGTCACTCTCTAGCTGTTCAACCTTGTCATGGTTTTAAAAATGTATTAATATTGACATGGTCTTGGTCTTAGCTTGTCTCGGTCTCTTAAAAGTCCCTGTCTTGTCTTGGTCTCAGTGTATTCTGGTCTTGGTCTCTGATTGTGTGGTCTTGAGCTCAACACTAAAATGATGAGAAAACTTCTCCTGCCTGTAGCTGTCATGTGTGTGTCAGAGCAGCCTCCACGAGTGCGTGTTGCCGTGTTGACATGAATATTTACACACACCGAGCATTTGATCGATCCCTTTTACTCGGCATCCGTCACTGCCAGCTCCTCTTAAGGTGACCGCTCAAAGTGCATATTAACCATGTCATTCAGCAGCTGTCCCCGACTTGCTCGGCCCTTCACTCTCACACAAGTCAGAGCTTTAAATAGCAAGTCCTCTTGTCAGAAAATCCAATCTAAAATTAAGCCCTGTTCAATCATACATACGCCGAAAACTCAACGGGAGGCGGTTAAATAATGGAGGAAGAGAGATTTCCTCATGCAGCTTTTGTCTGAGCGCTGTATTGTGAACATGTTTGTCACCTGGCAAGTCACCCTGCAGCCTAACAGCTGTGATGTTGCAGCATAAGATAATTCAACAGCATTATTCACACTTAAAGAGGAAATCTGAAGCTGCAGCTGTTTATTTTCTAACTTTTCCTGGTTCCTCTTTGAATTCTCCATGTCTGATGAAATGCAGCCCGTCTGTGATACTTTATTGAACATGTTAAAAGGTTAAGTAGTCTGAACCAGATGCTTTGAAGTTCCTCTTGAAGATTACAGTTTCCTGTATTCATAAGTCTGACTGAGAGTCTGCTCCTCGTTAATAATGAACAGACAGGATGGAGGCTGAAGAAAGACTGAACCCTGATTAGACCATCAAACAAGTGATCGACTGATAGAAGTTTGTCAATGGCCCCTGCAATAAATTAGAAAGTTAGCTGGCTGGTATCTTGTTTTTTAAAATTACAACAAATTGACAGTTAAAGAGGAGGGAAAGTGTCATTGTTTTCCATATTAAACTTTACAAGGTGTCAGAGAAGATTTTTTTTCATTTGGTAATTTTGTTCAGGTAATATTACAAGAAATCCAGCATTGGCACATTTCCCACAATCCCCACAGCACCTGAGCTTCAGTGGAAGCCAGAAGGTCAAAGGTCATACATTTTTGTGTTCTCTCATCCATCAGCTCAAGCCAGCGGCCAATGATGATCCTCTCCTGGCTCAAACCTGTTGACTCCTGGTCTGGCTCCGCTCATCATATGTCAGTTTGTTCCAGTCAGGATAGATACCATTTGGTTTGGACACTCTTTGTTTGATTTTGAAAGTCACCTGGCCTTCTTGCATGGTTTACGTGTACAACTTTCAGTCCCACTTATTCTACTTTAGCAGTTATCCAGCTAAATAATGGGGCTTGCATGTCTCACACATCCAGCTCAAACTTGCAGGAGCATGGGCACAGTATTGAAGTATTTCTGACTCTAATTGCTCTGGAGTCACGTAACGAGGAGTTCCCTCGATTCCCACCCGAATTACGATCTTCCCTGAGTTCATGTTGGGCTGAAAAATTACGAACCTGTTGATTCCTGGGGCCTGTATTACAAAGCTGGATTAAAACATCTAGGATCTTTTCCTGCTCCCTGGATTGACTCAACAAGACATTCAAAGTCCTAAAAGGTGGAATCAGTTTGTGCTCACCTGAAATAGTTGGTGTTTGCAGTGTCCGACCAATCACACACATCTCTCACAACCCACGCACCAACACCGACAGGATCCTCTAAGAACGGACAGGCCATTTTCCAAGAGAGCTGATTGGTCGTTTATCTCTTATCCATAGTAAAACCTGCTTCAGAGCAGGTTAGCCGTTCAGTGTGAGTAACCATGATGATTTATCCAAGTAAGAAGTGAACTAGCACTGTAGGATGGGAAATCCAGGGTTTACCCTGAAGTAACCCCAATAACAGAAAATCCAGCTTTGTCATACAGATTTGGACATGCTTTGTTTTATTTTGAAAATCCATCAATGTTTAAATGTAGTTTCGGTGTACAACTTCTCATCAGTTACCCCATGGAAATCTCTAAGGCTGAAAAAAGACACCTGAATGTTGTAGTTGAGTAAAAGTTGCATAAAGAAAAACTTAAAAAAAAAAAAAAAAACAGGTTGGCAGAGTCACATCTTAAAATCAGGATGAGTAAATTAATTATTGATAGATTTCTCAAGCTGTATTTTGCCCTTTACAGACTTTTTTTGTGCCAAAATCTGAAAAACTAGCTCAGCATTTGACCAGAATTTAGAGTTAATTTGGGGCAAGAACAGAGTTTTGAAACCTCAGGAAAACTTTGATCCTTTCATGAAAGTCTGGTTCTTCTCCCCCAACCTGTTAAGACAAACTTCAAATACGATCAGACTTGTGCATTAACTCAGCAAGCAAATGTGCCATAGAAAACAGGAGTTAAAAGAAGTGTAAAGACTACAAACACACACACACATAAAGATTCTCTCTCTCTCTCTCTCTCTCTCTCTCTCTTTGCAGCAGGACCCAGCTCTCCGGCTGGCGCTCTGACAGCAGCATCTGTGAGAATCGGAGCGCAGCAGCCAACGACACTCTGCTCTGAACTGTCAGGGGAGCAGATGGTTTATCAGCTCAGGAAAAAACAAACAGTCTTCGTCTCAAACGAGCATGAAACCAAAGAATGTATACACCCAAAAAAGAGTAGGGGAGGAGGTGCTGGAGCATGTATGGTTTTTCCACGTTTGCGACCCAGTCTAAGGAATCACACAAATAAGTCAAAAGACAGAAATCATCGGCGCTGTCTGAGTTTTCCAAAACCTGCTGGAGAAATGTTCAAAGAGGATGAAGACGAAGAATAATCTCTCATATTTCACGTCTCAGCCTCTGATTTCTGCAGCTCTGAGTTTATCAGTCAGGTCCTAACAAGCGCAGCTTAAGTCCTCTTGAAAGGTCAGCCAACCATGAGAGGTGTGGACTTTGTGAATAATTCATCTTCACTGTCATCCTTCAGAAAACGAGAGCAGGAAATCAATTGTTCACGCTCTGCAACACTGTCCGAATTTCCCACCTGAGTATGTGAGAAACATTTAGCGTCTAATGAGGAGATAATCAACAAGTATAATGGATTTAACGGGTGAAGGAGGGCAGAGCTGGGAGACTAAAGTCTCTCAGGGTGGACTAGAGAAGATGTCATTAAGTATGGCTCTCCAGAATCCAAACCTTTAGTTTGAAAGGGGGAGGATTTATTTTGTTTGCATGATTTCAGATGATTTCACAGAGAAGTTAGAACTTCTATTCAAATCTTGTTTCTCTTTGCCGAATCCATGACCCAATTTCTACCCAGCAATCATTAAAATTCATTAAAATTTCATCTGATCGGCCTCTAAATTAAGAGACACATGATAAATCACCTTTTAATGCTGCCGGACGTCACTGCGTCCTCCAAGGAACATCAGAAACCCTCGCTGCTTCATGGCAACTGTACAGGGCGGTGGAGCCAATCCGGTCCCTGCGTCATGTTTTGCTCCGATCTCTTTGTGCCATCAGAGAGTGGAGGTCTGTAGCCACAAGGAGCAGAGGAGTGGGAGCTCTCCGGTTACCTCGGGATGTCCTTGAAAAGTCCACTGACGTCATTTTTCCACCCACAGACCACCATTATTTCTCTCCTGGGCTTTTTTTTCTTCTTCCTTCAGAATGAACACAATCAAGCTACACACACACAAACAGAGGACAAAGAGTGTGAGGAGCCATCCTGTTGTCAAGGCTTCTGACTGTTAAACATAGGACAGGTACATTCTGGATTGCATTATTTTTTAACTTATAGCCGGCTTGTGCAAACAAAATATACCAGTGCTGTGCAATACCTTAAAATTTGGTATTGAACTGTCAAAGTATATATAAGGCTGGTATCACCAGTATCAATACAAATCCTGATACTTTTTTTTTTTTTTTTTAAAGCAGCTTACAAGAATTGATCAAGAAAAACACACAACCACTAAAACTAATACTTCCATCCATGAATGAAAGTAATAACTATTTTTTATCATGTGCTGTTTTTTTTCCCCTTTGTCATTGTGAAAGAAGTGACATTGATTAGATAGGCAACCCCAGATCACAGCACAGCCCTCACTGGCTTGTGCAATCGTCTTCTTACCCTAATGCACCCATCACTCTGAAACAGGGTACTTGTGATTTGGCCAAATATTCATGTGATAGCTGATCACAATAATTTTGGATTTTTTCTGACCACATTTCTTCCTGGAGGACAATGGCTCCCCACCATTCCCCCAGTCTTTAATAATGCGTTGGACAGGTTTTTAACCCAATTTCAGTAGTTTCTGCAATTTCCTGCGATGTTTTCTCTGCTTGATGCATGCCAACGATATGACCCCTCTTAGACGTCTTTTCCACGACCACAGGTTGTGTCTGTCTTTCTCCATGGTTGTTTAAGAAATGAGAAGTTCCTCATTGCGTCAGCTGGGGTTGAATATTGCTATATCGCTATGTTAATACCAATATTTGTTTTGACGCATATCGCTATTTTGGATTCATCTGTCCACCACTAGTTTATGCAAAAAAAAAAAAAAAATCTGCAGTTTTGAGCAGAGGTCTTCATTATGTCTCTGGCCTTGGAGGTGAACAGTTAACAAAAGTTGTCCCTAAGCTTTCCTCCAAGGACATAAACTCTCACACCTTACCATTTACTCACTCAAAACAGACTAACACTGGTCATATAAATGATTCCAATGCCAGCACGAGGGAGTATCTGCCTTTCCTGTTGGATGTTTTTAAGCTTTGTGCACCATTTGTATCAGATTGGTTGCTCTAATGTGGCTGTTTTCCATCTCATTACTCACTTTGATGTTTCCTTATTTTTCTGTAACTTGTCTCTAATTTGTTGTTATTCCATCGAATGTAAATTTCAGCATTTTTTAATGCACCCTGGCATCTTTCCATGTAATTAATTGCTTTACAGCCTCCCCTGGCAGCTGATACTTCCACATTCCTGCAGCTGAACTCTACTCCTACTCCTCCTCCTCCTCCTCCTCCTCCTCCTGCGACAGCTCGCCTGATGAAGTTAACCTGAGAATCCGAGTTATAAATCAAAGCACCTTGGTTGTCCGCTTGATAACACCTCATACTCAGCAATTATCTGCTGAATCAGATTGGTCACTGCAAAGACTAGGGAGCCATAAATCTGCTGCACCTCCTGATCCCTCAGATACATCTAAGGGAAATGAGCTCAGGAGGAAGATGCTGACTGGTCACTGTTTTGTTTTCCTCCAGGAGCAAGAGAAAGGAGGGGGGCAGGGGGGTTTACTGGGTCTTATGATGCCTGTGGGTGAGCTTTAGCTGCGATTTCTCAGAGTGATATCTGTTATCAGGAGCTTATCGATGACTCTAATTCCATTCCTTTTGCAAATTAGCATCATGCATAGCTGTGAAAAAAAAAGGTGTTAACCAGGGTGACCATATTTCAGAAACCTAAAAAGTGGACTCAAGACAACAAAGGAGTTTCATAACCCATACATTTATCTAAAACACTCCTTTTCTATTTGAAGTTAAAAAAAATTGTTATAATGTTAACATAAGTAATATCAGTTTAAAGTATAAATGTAAAAAGTAGGTTTTGTAGGGATCCTTTTTTCCCATATTAAATCAAAGTTTGAGGTATATGGTCAAATTTTTAGGATGTAAAGTCAAATTAGTTTGATAAAAAGTCAAAATTTCAACTTTTCACCTTAAATTTTAGACTTAATTTCCTCATAATTTTCCTTATATAATCTCAATTTATCGACTTTATAATCCCAAAAGAGGGCGTATGGTCACCCTATCTCTAAAAAGTGAAAAGGTATCAGTTCATATAAATAGATGAATTGTTAAATTGCCTCTGATTGGAATATGAAGATTGCCCTCTGCCTGCTTTTGCTCTGCATACTTCAGCTCTTTCCCTGTACATTCCAAAGCTTGCAGGCATTTGTCAAAACTAAATCCAGAGACCAAACACCAATCTCATGCTCCACCCAGGCCCCCTGGGTTACAGACACCACCTGTTACGAAGAGAATCAAGATTACACGTCCATCAGCCTGACTCATCACTGTCATATGAATTCTCAGGCCTCCCTTCCTTTCAGTCCACACTCAAGGTTTACTGAAGTTGTTTTTGTGCTCTGTGACAAAGCACTCCGAGTCCCACCTCCTCTATTTCCCTGCTGCACGCTCCACTGGTGCAGTTAGAGGTGATAAATGATTTATTTTCCTCAGCGTTCACAACAGTTGCTCAACTTTGCCCAGGCTGTTTCCACTCATAACACAGCGTGATTTATGTGGGAGCGTTCACTTCTGTAACTTTGGCTTTTTCTGTTAATGCTCTGCTGCTTGAACTGCAGAGGGTGATGAGATATGAAGCTGAGGCTGTGAACATGTCGTAGCTCATGGAAAAAGGTTCACGCCTCGAGGTCAACCTGATTTCAGATCACTGCTCTGCATCCCACGTGCAACACAAGGAATGGACACATGAATGAGCAACAGGAGCAGTTCTACCTTAAAATTGTTGGTTATTTGACGAGGAGGAGGAGAAGGAGGAGGAAGAGGAAGGGTGCAGGTGTTGATATTGGGGACGTTCCTTCACGCCATTATCTCTGTCACTCTGACAGTTAGTCGTTCGTTAAACAGGTCCAGCCGCATGGCATGATCTCGTCCACTGTGTCACTTAACATGTAATGAGATTTCCCGGGTGTGAATATGATTACGTTGTGTGACAGACAGTGGAGGGCAGGGCAACACACACACTCTCACTTACGTACACACACACACACACACACACAGGAAGAGGTCATGTGTAATGAGGAGATGGAGCAGAACGTCTCCTCCAACAGGACAGCTCTGACAGAGACAGGATTTCAACCTAAAACACACCATCAGAGGGTTTGTGTGTGTGTGTGTGTGTGTGTGTGTGTGTGTGTGTGTGTGTGTGTGTGTGTGTGTGTGTGTTTGTGCATGCTCTCCTACACCGCTGCACACAAGCTGTCTTTAAATCATTTCTGATTAAATTACAACTACAGATTTAGTCAATTCAAAGTGATGCACACGTTGTAATTACCACTCAGTCCTCACAACGTTTCAGAAATTCATTGAAGGAACATTTGTATCTATTCCACCTTACTCTCCTCTTTTATTTTTAAGTCTAATATCGTGATGCTCTACTTCCTACAATTAGAACCAGTTCCTGGATGAATTATTGTTATTGTGCACAAGTTTTGCTTTTCAGGCTGTTTTTCTACAAGTTGTCTCATGCATAGGAGCTAGATTTTTATTGGCTTGTCTCTGGGGAGATTACAGAGGATGGTAGGGATGAGAGGGAGGGTTATGGCACAAATTGATTAGCTGTGGCTGATTTGTTGTGTATTTTTTAGCTTTGCATTTGCTAACCTTTCACTGCCCCTAAGATATCGTCACCTCTGCCCTGAAAGCCAATATGGCAGAGACATGTGAAAACGGAGGCTTCACACTCACAGCTGAGGAACCAATGTGTGAGGTCTAGGTTGTTACATACAGGCAGCAACTTATGGTGTCTGGTGTCATGACCCCGAACACTGTCACACCCTTTGGTGACCTGACATCCACATCAGCCCCCTCCCAGGAGAGGTGTAGAGATGGTGAAACATCACGTTACATCTGTCAATGCAGCCTGGAGAGGACAACTCTGCATGAAATCACAACAATGCCGTCGCTTTCTGTGGTTTCTTATGTACGAGATTTTTTGAATTTGAATATAGCCTTTAAAGTGTTGCCACAGAGAAGATCATAAAGTCAGAAGGTCTTGGGTGTGTGCGCAGCAGTTTGACGGGGTCAACGTGATCACTAAAGCAAAGCTCACATCACCAGGACACTCCAAAGCCTGCTGAATATTCATTAAACCCTCCACAATAAGAGTGAATTTAATCTGCCAATTTAATTACGAGGCTGGCGCACTGGAAGGCTTCGGTCTAGATTCTGTTTCCCCAGAGATTCGCTCTCCATCCCTGACTCCCATGATGCAAAAGAGACGACGGAGAGGAGGAAAAGGGAAGAGAAAGGCGGCAAAGGAGGGAGACCTGGCCTCGGCTGAAGGAGGAATAATGAGCAAAGGATGAAACTCTGCAGCAGCGTGGCCATTACTCCTCTGCAAGGCCCATTATACAGAGAAAGCAAGCAATATGGCCGCCCTGCAAATTAGGACACCAGAGAAACAGCGAGTTATTGAGGCTGGGAGATGATATTCCTGTGCGGGATGCTGGATCAGTAATAGCTTTCAAAAAGACTTTTTACAGCTTCTTCTTCTTCTTCTTTGCGTCCTGCTCTGTGATGTGGAAGTGGGATGTTCTAAAACACGAGGTGGAGCTCTGACAGCGGCCAAAAGGGAGTGAAGTGCAGGATTTAACTGCATGAAGCAAACAAATAATAACACTGCTGAAGTCCCTAGAAGATGGAAAGTCAACGAAATGAAGCAATATCAAACTAAACTTCACACTATAGGAGAGTTCCTTAGAACCATTCTTTGGGATTTCACTCTTATGTTGCTCTAAGTCTGTTTTGTACAAAATGTATCTACTGTGAGGATAAAATTACCAGAATAATATTTATGTTTGAGGAAAAAGTTGATCTCCTGGCATTAAATCCACCTTGATTCAATAAAATGTCCAAAATAATTGTTAATTCAGAATCCTTACACTTGTATCCCCATAGTGTCTTCATTTGATTTTCAAAAAATAAACTTAACTCTATTCAGCTTCTGTTTAAAACACTTTGTTGTTGCTGCTGTCTCTTTAAGGCTCCCCACTCCACAAACTCCCTTCTCTCTGATTGGCCAGCTCTCTGAAGGTCTGTAGGGGGAGATGCTATGGGCAGACCTTGGTGTTTGAGGCCCTCATATCCAGAATGCTATACTCCAGGTCATCCTTACACACTGATATCATTATTTGAGCAAATTCTCACACTGCTTTGAGCATTGTATTCATGTTTAGATTATGGGAAAGCTTCATACCCCTCTTTAAGACACTTTACCATGGGTTGCTCTCTTGATATATCTATTCAAAATAAATAGAAGGCTCTCCAAGCTTTGAATTTTGATGTTTCTTGTCTTATTTTATTACTTTATTCTTCCAAAAGTCATTCACTGTTGAGTCTCTGGTTGTTAAAGTGTTTGTACCAAGGCCTGTGATTGGTAAAAAAATAAATAAATAAAATAAGATAAAAAAAATTTACCACCAGGCTCCAAGAGCACTGAGACAAGAATAAATAACCACAAGAAAGATGGAAAAGTGATGAGTTATTATTGATTTATAAGTGCCACAGACCCTCTATACAACTTACTGCTGTTTTACTTTTCCGCCTCTCTTCTTCTTTAGTTTGAACTTTTATCTGAACGCGTCTGTCATATTCAGCCTCCAGTGCACAGCATCCCGTCTTCCCAAGCTCTGAGACAGCTCTGTGATTACTCTGGACAGGCAATACTCCGCGTGTGCCGAGTGCCTGATTGTAAGAGGCACGGAGGAGAGATTTGTAGCGGGGGTGATTTACTTCAGTTGTCTGTCTCAGAGGGTTTCTGAGGAAGTTGTTCTTTCACTCTCTCATCGTGATCTGTGAGCTCCGCGGGAGACCAATCAGAGGTTTTAATCAAGGGAGGGATTCAGCAAAACACAACATAATATCATAAACATCAACTCATCTGAATCCCAGCTCCTCACTCAGCTATATAAATAGAACGACTTCGAGTGAGGTGGGCCGACTGCAGAGAGACTAATGTCACTGTTTGGACCACCTCAGGTCTGCCTCCACAGTTGAGAAGAACCAAAATAATCCACGACAAAGAAGCGGTATCAGATCTACAGTTCCTCTCACGGAGTCCAGATTAGAGGAACTAACAGGATGACCTGCCATACCTGCAGAGATTACACAAACACATCTCTCCCCACTGTCATTTTTGACTTAATTCCAGCAGCAGGAGTAGGATTGTGTCGCCAGCAGCAGCTGCAAACATCTTAAAGGAGATCACATAAGGCCACGGAGAGAAGAATCCGGATCATTCCTCTATCACCCGTCCAGAACATCTCCTTTCTTTCCTGTGAGTCTCCTCTGTTTCTGCGATAAATCACCTCAGGGATACAAAGAGCAACAACAACAACTCCGTGAGACACGATAGGATCTGATTGGATTGGGAGGAAGATGAGGCAACGAGGCAGAACGATCATTTTCACCCTGTGGGCCGAGCACAGAGGAAATTTAATCAAATGCAATGAAACTGTTTTTTATTGCCCGTGGTCAGGAATGAACCAATATTTAGAGAAGTTCCTCAGAACAAACAACACATATAACACAAAAGTTTGAACACCTCTGGATCTATGGAGCTGGATTATGTGCAATTTGTGTTTTATTGACCCAAACAGCAAACAGTACTCAGTGGTCTCCAGATTACATTGCTTTATTTGACATCCAGACGTCCTTCTTTTCTCTCCCCGCACTTTCATCTTGAAGAAGTTACAGGGTACTCTCACTTTTAAGGGCTTGCTCAGTATTCAGAGGAGATTAACATGAGATGGTATAACGTCTACGTCTTGATTGATGTCTGAAGCAGGCTTCACAAGGGCGTTCTGCGGTCCATTCAGTACAGAACCTCAAGGTTATTCACTGAAAGTCCATAAAGAACCAAAGGATGTCTGTGTAATACTGTGTTAAAGTATTTTTGTGATATTTAGATTTAAGGCACAAAAGCTGTATAAAAAAAGCTTTGTCTGTGTATGGTTTGCCTTTCACAGTAACAAACCGCAGTTCCTAGAGCGTCCACTAGGGGCTGGCTGCAGAAGTACCAGAAACCCCATACACACCCATTCAAAAAGAATGGACTTACAGCAGAAGGAAAAATGTCTACAGCCTGGTTCAAAGACAGATTTAGGATCAAAACCTCCCAGTGGAGATAGGGTTGTAAAGGGGTGGACATTTTCCGGTACATTTCCGGATATTTTCTTCGGGAAGTTAAGCTTCGGAAATTTGGGAATATTCTGACTATATGTCACCCTCAGGTAGTTCCTGTAGTGATCTTATGCTGTGGGCATCATTAACAGAGTGTAGGTGGTGTGGGTTCAATATGTCTGTAGTCAGCAAAGTACTGCTATGAGGTCAAGGATATTCAAGTGAATTTGCATCAAAGGTTGGGTCTGCAGGATTTTCCCCAAAAGCTTAAATGTCAACGGGAGTAACCCTGCTCAATTGTCATCCTGCTATATGTGTGAGTCATTTTCAGTGTCGGCCTCAACCCCTTCCTCTACTTGTATAATGATAGTTTAGTTGTCTTAGGATATTTCTGGGCAGAGCGTAGGCACAGTGACCCCAGCCAATCACAGCAGGCCCAGTGCCCAAGTGACTTTGCCATGCAGGAGTGACCCATTTTGGATTTTCTGTTTGATACAAACAGTATCAAAAATTCCTGCAGACCCTACCTTTAAATCTGGTTTTAGACAAAATTATGCTACAATAGACCTACCCTTACTGTATCTAAGTTACTCATAAATTCACAGTTAACTCCCATAAATTCCTGTGGGAAGTTTTTGAGTTTGAAAATTCTTGAAATTTTGCAATCCAAATTGATAATAGGAAATCACTATTAGCAGACCATGGTTGAGACTGCACACGATGGATGTGCATATTCAGTCATACAGATGCCTTCAGGGGTTTGACTCGCAGCTCATGGGTTCATATTTTGCTCAGGGCATTGAAGAGCAAGTCAATACTGCACCATCCTTGCAGCTGGAGCTCAGAGCAAAGCTACAGTGAGCGGTGAGGACCAAAAAGCCCATCAATTTTTAGCCGCGCCATCCTGAACAAGCTAATTTATATTTTAACAACTGTTGTAAAGCTTTTGTCCTACAGGTTAATACTGCTGCACTTAACTTGTACATGCAGAATGTGAAACCTCTGAATAAAAGCCGCCCTGCATTGCTCTGCAGCAGTAAAAGTTTTTGTAGCATATAGTAAATTTAACCCAAGGACACAGCCAGGGATTTATGGAAAGGCTGAGATTATATCACCACACTGTTCGATGATAATAAGCCTCCACCAATTCATCACCACAGCCAGGAAGCCTTACCTCAGCTAAAGTCTCCATTCATTTCTGCTCAATAGAAACACCCTCACATCCGCTTTTCTCTCCTGATCCTTTGCCGTGATAAATGAAAAGTTCCTTCGGCTCAGAAACAGTCGGCCTCTTTTCTTACACTGAAAACATTCCTCTGAGTTCATTCATTTGTGCTGTGAGCTGACGTCTCAGGAGCTGTTTGTGTTCTCTTAAATAAATGCTGTCATCAGGGATTCGTCTTCTCAGAAACATCATTTTGACTCCTGTGTGGGAGAACAGTCAGCTTGTTCTGGAGTGAAAGGTGAAGGCTAGAAGATGGACTCCACAAATCCCTCCGCTTTCGGATGACGCAGCGTTTTTTACTGCAGAACAACACTCGGAGGAAATAATGTGAAGTCAGATTACAGCTCAGGGGAAGGACGGAAAGGAGAGGCTTAAACTGGATGTTTATTCCAGAAAATACAAAGATCAATGAACATCAAGTGTGAGAATAATCTATAAAGTAGACGTGTTCACCCTTTAAAATAGAGCAAAAGCAGAGAAATAGGACGTATTTGTTCAGAAATGTGTCTCTGTGTTTGCAGTATCATATAGCCTCTCCGTGCAAAAGTGTCTGGATTTACAGATGCAGAGATCCAAAGCTTCTCACTCCACTGCTGTAGATTCTACAGATGCGCATCAAACTGGAGACAATAGATATTATTTCAACTTTGCACTAAAATTGGGCAATGGGACTTTGAGAAGCAAGGGAATCCTGGAAACACAACCTGCAGAGAATCAAAAGACTGAGGAGATAATGAGGGTTTAAAAAGATGCATTACTTGTTAGAATAACTTGTTTCCTGATGGCACCAGAAACCCACACAGCTAACTAACTCTGCCACCCTCAGCATGATGGATGTTCGTCACGTCTGAAAGCAAACATTGATTAAAAAAGCTATTACTGCCATAAAATAAGCCAGACATCATTTTTACTCTGGCTTCTTTCTGCTGAGTTTCCTCTCAGTGCTCCCTGATGTCACCCGCGGTACAACGCTGAGTTTAGTTAATTTTATAAAACACTGAAGAAACAGGAAATGCCTCCCATGTGACTCATTGTTGTCGGAGAGGAAACACTAAACTCAGGTGAATCCTAATGAGAACAGAAACAAACTCAGTGATTTGTCAAGATAATAAAGCTCAAAGACAGCAGAGACCACACGGAGCTCAGTGCTGCATCTGTCACAGAGGATGTCATTGGGAAACGTTTATGTTTTTACAAAATCCTCAGGATCATTTCTCTCCAGTGAACTATAAAATTATCTATTTTTCTCTCACTGCTGTTTTAGAGAAACTTTATTTCAGCCTCTGTTTGAAGCACTTCATTTCAGCTGCTGTCTTTTTAAGGCTCCCTGCTCCACAACCCCCCTTCACTTTGATTGGACAGTTCTCTGGAGGCCTATCGGGGGCGAAACTTTGGTTAGACCGTAGAACAGAGCATTTTGATCAGTTTAGATTCAGGAAAACGCAATTTCATAAAATCTGTGTTTACACGGAAACGCTGAGGAACCGAAAACGCTGTAGTATGCATGTCTTGCCTGTAGATGGCTTTAAAACTTAAGGAGCCGTATATACAACAACAGTATAGAGGCCCATTTCAAAAGTGTTCATTTTCAGTCAGCGAAAATGTTGTTTCCTCGTAAGCGGGTGACTTAAACACAACAAAACTTTTGCATTTCTCCCGAAAACCGTTCTTGTGTAACTGGGGCCTTAGTCTGAACACCCAGAATTGTGACTTTTTATCCATCTTTAAATTTGGAAGAGCAGAATACCCCCCTTTAAAGTAACTTGTCAAAGGTAAAACAAAGGGACAGGATACTCATAGCAACTGCAGGTCAAAAAATCAATGTTTTCTGCCCTGTTGGTGTCAGGGGAAAACTATAACATGCAAAAACTTAAATAAGTCTCAGAAACACGTTGACGCATCACAAACGCTGATTTCTGCAGCAGACGTACCTGTGCTAAAAGCTTCTGTAAACTTGGATGAAGGCACGTCTGCACGCAGCTGCCAGCTCCTGCTGCCTGCTGGCTTGTAGCAATTAACTGGAGCATTGTGGACGTGAGTGTGTGTGTGAGCCAGAGTCAGACGGGAGCGGAGTAACGGCAAATTGCACCTCAAAACATCGAGTCCATCTGCACTCAATCCGTGAATCCTGAGTGGAGAAGACACCGGGCTGTTTGTCTCCAGAGAGCCGCGGCAACGATGGGAGGAGAACAGAGAATTCACCTGCTGAACAAAAAGGTTTTTTGTGAGACTCAGAGTTTTTATTTACTGCAGACATTTTGGCCTGTATTGCAGGAGAGGCTCAGGTGTGATTAAGTTTGATCACTGTGGCTGCATTACATTTAGCTTTCTTACTGCATCATGAAACAAAGGTTGCAAATGTAAGAAGTTTATCTCTCTGCACCTTAATGTGCTTACACGTCTTCTCTTTCATCAAGGCAGAGCTCCCTCGCCATTATGTCAAAAGAGCAGTGAGTACGTCCTTTAAATTAAAAGTTTATGGATTACAGAAGGAGATCAGTACTTAAGACAGCAGCTCACCTTCCTGTCACCTCTGCAGAGACGCTCAACACAAAGTTTTCCTTCTCCTTCACCTCCAAACTGTCCTGGTGGTGTCTCATTAATAGAGTCGTGAAGTTTATACTTCGTAACAAACAAAAAAACAATCTCACCCATTAAACCGAAAGACTCAGCACGATGAAAGTCTGCACAACAAAGCTTTAGAGGAGGAGAAGTCTGATTTTAAGGAGAATCCCAGATGGGAACTTTGATACCAGAAGGTAAGATTCAGCATGTTGAGCACATTTTCTGCTCCAGTCAAGTCTCCTTAATTCTACATAAGTCTTTATCTTGATGCCAAAAAATAAACAAGAAAGAAGGAATCAGTGTTAGTTCAAGCAGCATTCTGTGTCAGAACACAAATGTTCAGCACTGCCGTCTGCCTGCTGTTTCGTTCTTTATTTAAAAAGCAGGAGGCAGATGAGATTTGTGCAGAGAAAACTGACTGTTTCTTCAGATGTTGAAGGATTTGGACTCAATGCACATGTTAGTGCAGGTAAGTGGTGGAAACTCTTACAGCAGAGCAACTTGGAGCAAACTTTGGAGCTCTACTTCTGTTTTCTTGGTTCTGGATGAAAATGTGGACGTAGAGTGACAGCTGACTGATGGAGGCACAGGAAACCATGGTCGGCACAGAATTGACCCATGGTTATGCCACGCCCCCTTCCAGTCACTCAGACGAACAATGAACACTAAGTGACAGACACTGCAGGTTTGACAGGAGGAGACGTTTGGATTTATTGCCAAGTGCAGGAAGGACGATACTTTCCCAGGGTTCCTCAATTATCACTGCATTATACACAGACAATCATCATGCTCAAAAAGTTCAGCATGAAAGAGGTACTAGATGTGGCGACATAACTGCCGGTTCTCTTCACAAACAGCCGTTCCATGCACATCTGGAGAAAGCTGACCATGACCACTCTGAGTTGTTGTTGCACACTGAGATGACACCAGTCGCTTAGTGACTTCTGCAGACTGCTCTGGAACACCTGCCAATTGCCCAGTCATACAGATTGGTGACTCAGAGCATTTGGCATGTGTCATTAAGCAACTGATAGGTGCCACTAAGCAATTGGTAGGTGTCACCTGCCAATGCAGGTGTCACTGACAAATTAGAAAGTGACACTAGACCATAAGTAGGTGTATCTCTGTCACTGGAAGTTTAAAAGTCACTGAGACTTTGGCCAATGGAAATCAGTAAGTTACAGGTGTCACTGAAAAATTAATTGGTGTCACTGGGAGTTTTGCAGGTGTCACTGAGAGTTTGGCCGTCACTTGCAGTTGGCAGGTCTTAATTAGCAATTGGTAAGTGTCACTGAGCAATTGGTAAGTGTCACTGAGCAATTGGTAGGTGACACTGAGTAATTGTCAGGTGTCAATAAGCAGTTAGCAAGTTTCACTGAGCAATTCAGACGAGTCATTGAGCAATTGGTAGGTGTCACTGAGCTTTGGCATGTGTCACTGAGTAATCTGCAGATGTCACTGAGAGTTGGCGTGTGCCACAGCAATTGGCAGGTATCACAATGCACTCAATGGTTTACCATAAGCTGCTTTTGGATCTTGCGGTCACTTGCTCAGATCTGCTTCTTCTCATTCCACGGCAGATCAGCAATGACAAATATGACAAAAGCAGGAGTCAGGAGTTTGATGAGATTACATCATAATGACTCAGTGCAGCATCAGGGAACTTTCTAGGTTGTTTAGCGCTGAATGATCATCAGTTCACTCTGCTTCTGACGAAGGAAATGTTCTCTGTTGAGGAGTGATATGGGAAAAATATGTTGGGGTGTTTTAACGGCCGGATCAGGATTTGTTGAAAGGACTTTCTTTGACCCGCACACAACAACATTAGCCCCAACTAACTTTAATCTGGTCCTGTGTCCTCTGAAATTTTTCTTTCAACTGTTACATTTTATCATCTTGATAAATTCAACTAAAGACATCAGCTGTAGGAGCTGATGAGTTTCTGCAGAATATACAGAGCTTTAGCTTCACAGTGCAAATGTAGTTCAGTGAGACATTACGAGATAGACTTTTTGACGGAAATGCATCATCATCTCTCAAAAGGCTAACTACCAGCTTAACGTTCCCCCGCAGACTTCTGTCTTCTCTCTGTATGGAAAGCCGTTTCACCTTTGACCTTGGTGCTCAGCTCAGAGAAGTTTTGTTTCAATGTAAACTGAGGAGAGGTGCAGCAGAAACAGGCGCTGCCGAATGTTTCCTCGCTGCTCTATAATTGAAAGGTCAGACTCGGAAATCAAAGTTCATTCATGCCTGTAGACTCCGAGGATGACATATGTGTTCAAAGGTTATACAAACAAGCTGAAACACATTTAGGAGCTCTAACAATCCACCCACACAGACAGGATCTCAAATATCTGCTCATGCTTCTGTCAGAGCAGGTAGGGACCGCTCCTCTGTGTGGGAGCCCAGCATAGTCCTGCAGCCAGCGCTCCCCCAAGAGGTCAGAGACAATAAATCACAACTTATGAGCATCATTAAGGTGTGGGCTCCGTTTCTTTCAGTCACAGCTCAGTGGAGCCTCAATGTGGACTGAAGAGGGAACTAACACTTAGTAGTGGTCCTGGTTGTGCTGGAAAGATAGTTCTTTGGATTGATCTTAAAGTTTTATTTAGGAGGGGAATCATGTTTCACTGCAACAGCAGCCATCTGGGGTAGACAAATTTAGTTTTTCCTTAACTATGGAGAGGATTTGTTTTTCTTTACCAAGTGCTAAATAAGTTTTGCGATTTCGATATGCAAAAGAAATGAAGACTGAAGCGATAGGACACAGCTGAAGCATTTTATCCATCCATTGAAAAACAAAAACTATGTGCAGAGCTTATGTCTGCACAACAACATGTTTTCTTAAACTCATCCACACAGGCAAAATAAAATCTCAGATTCATCAAATAAAATAACTCAGGAAGCTCTCAGTGAAAGTCTTTTTGACTCCAAACTTGTCTTCAGTCTCAGCTGGTCTTCAGCCTCTTTGTCTCTTCGTTGTGCTCTGCTGCCTCCTCCTGGCCTCTTTTAGCTCCTGCGCTCTTCATTTCCTCACTGTTTCCCTCCAAGCTTCCTTCCTTCTGGCATCTCAGCTCTCTCCTTTCTCTCCTCTCTTCCATACCTTCGATCTCCTCTGCAAAAAGCGCTTTCAGTGCTGGGATGAGGCTGGGGACGATTTTGAGGTCCCTGAAGCGAATCTGTGGAGAGAAAATGGGGAAAGCAGTGAAGTGATGGAGAGAGAAAGAGAAGCTCATGAGTCCTAAATCTCAAACTACATCAGTTCAGCCTGTAAATATTTGATTTATATGAGCATGAGCCCAAAGCTTTTTTCCAGACCAATCTTACATCCATCAACAAAGAATATGTACAAGGAAATAAATGACTCACTCTCATGTGGTCGAAGGATATCCCCACCCTGTCAGTGAAGTCCTCATTGAAGAGAGGGATCTTAGCGTAGCGTTGGCTGAAGTGGTTCAACATGATGAAGTCAGCGTTCATCTTCATACCGATCCCAATGGCCTGAGAGGTCGTACTGGCGGAAAAAAAAGCATGAGATGTCAAATCATGAGGGGAACTTGCAAAAAGGGTTATTTTCTCAGGTTGCAAGTTAGACATCCACTTTGGTACCATAAAAGCAAAAATCAATCTCAATATTGGAGGAGGGCGAAGAAATTCGACCCTGCAGTCAAATTTAAGTGCAACAACAAACAAACAATGAAGAGCATTTATCCTGCAGGCTGATGAAACCTTATTGTCCCCTATTTTCTACTTTTTATCATTTATTTATTGGATTTTATAAACCAAACTCAAGTCCCCGACTTTATTTTTTCTTTTTATGCTCAGTGGGACAGATATTTTGGAATAGCTCATTCAAAGTGTTCCAGACAACAGTAGAGGGAAATGTGGCAGTGAAATAAAATCAGCTTATTGATATCTGTTTTTGTCTGAAAGTTCTAGTTTTTCTAGTTCATCGTCAGCCTTACAATTGAACAATTCCCTTATCAATTCTTAAGATTACGCTGGTGCGGCCAGACCTTTTGGTGAACAGAATTTCCAAGACAATGGCAGAGAGATTGATGTGATTGAACAATTGGCTTCACTTCACCAAAAAGGATATTAATCACTCAACATGAAATTTGTGCAACACTGTGATAGCAAGCAAGGGTAACAGCACCACCAACATGCCAAAACATTTAAGATATGGCACACGTCACTATGTGTGCAAAGATTTTTTTAATTTATCAAGGTCCAGAGATATCCAGATTTATTGACCAATTTCAAATCAAATTACTTGTAAACTCAATAAAATGTTTTTGACACAGAAAACCTGTGAAGTCTAATTGTTTTAGCCAGGAAATTCATGTGAGGAATCGATAAGAAAATCAATACAGAACAGGATTGATAAGCAAAATCAAAAGGGGCATTGTTACCAAAAAATCTTATTAATATCCATCCCTACTCCAACAATACACCTTAAAAAATTGATCTAGAACATGGATTTTATTTACTAAAAGGTATCTGTGTTTTAAAACCTGGGAAAGAGACTTTTGTCCAGAGGCAGATGTTTTGGCAAAATCAGGCAGAGATTCAGCAGCTCTTGGTCCAATGCTACTTCTGTCTTTGGCTTGTTTTTGTTCATTATGAGACTTTTTGCACTTTAAGATCTCATCTGAATTAAAGATGACAATGAGGTATTCTTTATGACTAGTCTTTGGGAATGTTAATAAAAGTTGGATTTATTCAAAGTTGTTTTTCACAACAATTATCGGTGTTCGCTGAGGAATCTACCCAAGCAACAATAAAACTTCTGCACCTTTGAGTTAATAAAAGCTCAAATACAGGAATGCTCATTTAATTCCCACCACAGAAGGGTTGCGACCATTTATACCTCACCTGTGTCTTTTCTCCACCGCCTCCTCTTCCAGCCCGTCTTCCAGCGTGGCCTCATGTATCACTAGGGTTGAATCTTTTCCTGCAAAAACAAGCATTTGAAAAATTCACAGATCTGAATCACAGAAAGCCTCCACCGCCTTTTCCTCTTACAGGGGATCAATCCAGTCATCGGTGTAATCAAGGAGCGGCACGCCCTGTTTGTGCTGCAGCGGCCGTCTGTAATGAACAGGCGAGGATTCGCTCTAAGTCTCTGAGAGGATTTGTTGGATTGAATCCAGTGGAGCAATTTAAGGAGAGTCAATGAAGAGGGATCCCACAGGAGCCATTAGACTGGACTGTGAGAGTGATGGAGAGCATTCAGAAAATATCAGATAAATAATTCAGAGCAGGCCGTGTGGTCGACAAGATGACCTCGCAGGAATCTTGGGAAATGCTTGCTCAGTTTTCTGCTCACTGTAGTGCCTGTGTGTGTGTGGATACATGAGAAGGAAATGTGGGCATCATTAATCTAGATGGGGACTAACCGATGTCTACAAAAGGATCACATGGCATGGTGTCACCAGAGAAAGCCAGCTTCCAGCCAGAGTGGTGCGTGAAGCTGCAGGCGAAGGCGTTTTTACAATGACGCACGAAGCAGGTTTGAAACTGAGGGACAAAGAAAAGATGGAAGTGTTATTAGTAGAACTTTCTAGATGCTTAATACTTTGCAGTTATGAGCTGATAGCACTTGTTTGGAAGCAGATTTTCACCTTTTCTAAATCATTCTTCCTCAGCAGAGCTTTGATAAGTGATTGAACATTTGGCCGGGGAATCTCAGCGCCTTCTATCAAACTCCTGTTTGGGATGAGACTGAGACGAGACAAGGTTCTCATCATTCAAGGAGCATGGAGGTGAAGTGTGCTGTAAGTGTGTACGTCTGTGTGTCTTTATACCTGATGTGGTGGAGGATCTCTTCACAGTTGTAATGATATTGGTTCAACCAGCTCATGATGGGGGTTGGAGCTATGAGGTACACGGGGCTGAATGCCTTCCCTAAAGTCATCTGAGCAACAAAAAGTCCTTAAAGCATCTTTCATTTGAAACTACATTATGCAAACAATAATCTCAGTCTATGATACAGACAAAGCTAGATTTCTATTTCTGTGACCTACCAGCGCTCGCTCCCTCTGGTACAGCAGCTTCAGCAGCCCCTGCAACACAAACAGAAGTGTTAGTGGTGATAACACCCAGAGAAAATCATGCAACATGGTGTGAGGGCTCACAGTGTGGTGGTCAGCATGTAGGTGTGAGATGAAGACAGTAGAGATCTTGCACAGAGCTTCGTCCACGTCGTCTCCAAAGTGTCTGCATAGTTGACCGAACGTCCCCTCGCCACAGTCCAGCAGGAGGGACTGAGACGGACTGAGGAGGAACAGAGTCACAACGAAACCAACAACAGGATATTAAAGGTTATTACGTGAAAATTGTTACATCACTAAGTTTAGTTTTCAGGGTTTAAACTTTACAAACCTGATGTTGATCAGAGTGCCGCTGACGTTCCTGATCTTCATCGGGAGAGCTGATCCAGTTCCCAAGAAAAGCACTTCTGGGTATTTTTCTGTTTGTCCTGCAGAAGAAAAAAAGTGATAAATCCAGAGGGGTAAAAATAGAAAGAAACCCTCTTTAAACACCGCAACAGAACAATAACAAAGCCAATAAACTACCACCAGAAGACCTCACAAAAAAGCTACTGATTTTCCCTTTAGTCTGATTTGTCTGCTCTGTCTTGATGATTATAATATCTTCACTGCAAAAGATAAGCAAGTCTTTATATCTTATTGTACGTGAAAAAAAAAATTCTTGTTATTCTTGATATGGGCCACATTCAACTGACAAGTCCAGAAAAGTGTCTTATTTCAGGTTATTCAGGGATGCAAATGCGGTTTGCATTGCTTGTTACGAGTCAAAAAAATCTGCCAGGGGGTAAAAAAAGTTTCTCCTATCAAAACACCTTATTAATTTCAAGAAAGGTGACAACAAATCTTTCGTATTCCGTAGGCACATTTTTTTAATTGTAACCAGCATTTCAGACCTCATTTTTGTCTTTGAATAACTTGAAGAAGATATTTTTCTGAATTTGTCTATTCTAGTATGTAATATGTCATAATGACTTGCTTGGATTTTAGTTTTTGTGTTGTTGTGTGAACCATTTTAACTTCCCTCGCTTGTCTAACTTTGACGGATGCAGGAAACCAGGACTCACCAGAAGTCTCTGCAGAGTGAGCCGTGCAAATCCTCTTGCACTCGTCCACTTCCTGCAAAAAGTTTGGAACCTCAGACGCCTCCTTCACAAACTCGTCCATGTTGTAGGTGGGGATGGCATCTCTAACGAGTCAGAGACATACACACACACACACACACTGCATTTTAAAAACACTGTCAGGAGTAACAGACTGACCCTGATGAGACTGTGCAGCTCCACAGAAACAGGAGGAGGAACTTTTGACACTTTTAAGACGAGGTTAAATGAGAAGAAAGGAGAAGAAAGCGTCGGAGTGCATCGACCCGCTGCAGGTTGTTTTGTGAGGCGAGACGTTGCTCCGAGCTGCAGAGAGAGAACGGACAAGTAAATTGGACGGACTGAAGGACAAACTAACCTTTGCCATTCCATCACAGGTCTGAGCTGGAACTTGAGGAGACACTCGGCTCGCACGTTTGGGACGTGGAGGCTGGCCTGAGGCTCCTGGAGGATGAAAAACACAAAGAACAAAAGCTTTTCATGTTTTCTGACAACTAATCTTTATGTCCAAAACTTTATCACTTATTGAACTCCATCCTGAAGAAAAAAGGAAGCCACTTGACTTCAAAGTGAAGTTACACTCAAATCTCTTTTCACCTTAGTCCTGTAGGACTTGAGTTCTGGAAAAATCTGAGGGTGGATCATGTTCAGCTGGGCCTGGAGTTTGTAGCTTCGCATGTTGTGGACCGTGCAGACGTGTTCATTCAGTATCAGGTGTTCGGTGGACGATGGAAATCTACGGAAACCAGAGAAAACACTCAGCGTCCAAGTGTTTGAAGGCAGAAGAAATCTTTCTGAAGTTTCTGAAAGAAAGGATCCGAACCTCTCCATCCACTTCTTATACCGATCAGAGTTTAAGACAGATTCTGGAGTCATGTGGACGACAAGGGCTACAGGGTTTTCAGCTTCACCTGTTTGGAACCTGAAGAAGATCCCTCAGTGAGTTTAGTTTTTCAACATTCAGGGTATTTCAGATAAGGAAACCGGACGTGGTTACCTTCGGAGCTGCTGATTGGTGCAAAGAGCTTCAACAAACTCCTCAGACGGACATTCAACGACGATGAAGACCGGGCCAGGGTCTGTGGGAGTACAGACCTGCTCAGGCCGGATCTGCAGGAAGAAATATAGAGGTTTGACTTCAGATCAGAGCTGCAGCCTCATAAAGACACTCCAGTGGATTGTTTTTACCTCTTTTCCTTCATACATAATGCTGTGCCCATCCTTCAGTGTTGCTATAAGCGGACCAATCCCTGCCGTGCCTCTGAGAGGTTACAAAGAGACATATTACTTGATGGAGAGCAACTCAATTCAATCTTATCTCATACAGGAAAGTGTCAGATCTCCCTCCTGAAGCATCTTATCTTTGTTTTTGTTTGATTTCAATAAAATATTCACTCACACGGGTAGACCAAGCGCTTTGGCTTGAGGCACTAAGAAGTTTCCTTTCTTTGGGTGCAGCTACAAGTGGAGAAGAAAGTCAGACTCACATTCCACCTTCATGTGTGTGTGAAGAAAACATAGAATAACGTGAACTATTGTTACCTTACATATGAAGGCAACGGTCAGAGAAGGATCTCGGGTTATGGTTCGTCCTCTGCCTTAAAACATCAAGTTTATAAAGACACATTAAGACCTGGGGTTTATTCAACTTCACTGATGCTGTGTGGACCTAACAACTACCCCCATGCAACAAAACTCACCTGGACTGTCTGGGGGTTGATCAAAGTCGTCTTTCTTCGGAGATGGGCTCCTTCTTCCCAACTGTGGGGACAGTTTCCCGCCTTCAGCCTTCGTCTTGGCTACACACAAAAACAAGGACAGTAGTTTCTAGTAAGAAGCTAACTACAATAAATAAAGGGAAAAACTGAAGAGTGAGAGCTCACCAAATATGGGGACTTGATAAACCGTCATCGTCTCATCCGAGTATGTATTTGAAGTGTAAGGACGGACCGCTAGAAAGAAATCAAGCAGTGAGCATACACAAGACTTAACAGAGACATATCTATTATTAATACTGTTGAATATTGTCTTCATACATAGTTTTATCTCATCCAGAGGTCCAGAAAATGACTTGATGGCACTCAGGTAGCTCTCCTGCAAACAAAAAAAAGTTGAAGAAGAAAAATGAAGACATTCAACCAAATATAAATGTATTTGTACAGAACCTTCGAGGACAAGAGAGACAAGATGATGCTCTTTCTGTGTGTCTCACCAGCTTTGGAGGTCCAGCGAGGACACACTCCTTCACACCTGTGTCCTTCAGGGTTAAAATCATCCCTGCACAGAAAAAGGACATTTTCAAATCCAAATGGGGTTGTACATCACTGGAAAAAGTTCACTCAAAAAATCATCTTGCCCAATTTCATTTCGCTTTCTTTGTTCCATTCATGAGATTGTACAGCAATACAATATTAAATACTGGGTACTTTTTTTTCAACATTTGTAACTGATTCCCTTCGTGACTTGAAAGGAGCTGCTGGAAGAATACAATTCTTACTTTTGGCTGCCCCTATCTTGAACCCAAAATTACAAAATGGTTTCACCACCATCGACACACAAACAAAGCTAAGACATTGCGGCCAATATTTGAACTTTTTATTGAAATTCAGTTCTGATTTTGGTGCTTTAAAACATTAGGAACACATTTACACTTCGGTGGCATTGATATTTGAAATCATGAATGTCTGTAATTTCTCATTTTAACATCTCTGACCTGACAAACCACCCACATTCTCCCAGCTCAGTCTGGTCAGGAAGATATTGTCCAATTGAGCAATTTTCAGTCTGCATGAGAAAAACACAAGATGAGACATAAATTTTCTCCAATCTTGAACATCCACGTTTGTGCAGAATGAGTTTCCTTACTTGTGTTCCTGCATGAGTCTCTGAGTCCCTTCACCACAGTTAAACAAATATCTGCAAAGCGGAGGGGCAACATTAAAGCATACAGGTGTTGAAAACTTTACAGCAGCTCATTTCTCCTTCGGTACCACACAAATTTCAAAGCCAAATTTTCACCTGCTACCTAAAGTCTCTCCCAATGACAGGTGACATGTTAAAATGTTGATGCATTTGATTCACTTGTTAGTAGGGATGTACCTGTACAAGTATCAGTATCAGTGTCAGTGCTGATACCACGCTGAAGTGCTTATACTTGTACTCGTAAAAGTATGCTGAATACTACAACATGGAATACCACTATAAGCAAGTTGGCTTGTCATTGGCACTCAGGTAGAGGACTGTTGACTGTTAAAATATCAGCAACATGTGCAAATACATCATGGTCTTCATTTTGTTTGTTGAAATGGGAGAGTGATGAAATAAAAGATATTTTCAATGTCACACTAGAACTGCAGTGCTGTTATTAAGTATTTGGATCTGCAAATTATAAACCTTACTTCAAATTAAATACAACTGCAGGTATCTTGCTTTTATACTGAACAATCATTACTTAAGGAGCATGTGTGGTATCAATGGGTACTCAAATGTAAGCACTTGTACTTGGTTTGGTAAAAAGTGGTATCTGTGAATCCCTTGTTTGGGGTCACACAGTTTGGCTGATACATATACAGTTGTGCTCAAAAGTTTACACCCCCAACAGAATTTCTGATTTATTGGCCTTTTCTCAGAAAGTATGAACGATAACACAAAATCCTTTCAATCACTCATGGTTAGAGGTTAGGTGAAGACATTCATTGAAAAAAAATATATATAGTTTACTCTTTTTAAATCATAATGACAGCAGAAACTTCAAAAATGACCCTGTTAAGAAGTTTACACAACTCTGGTGGGTTTGGCCTGTTAAATGCACAAGAGTTAATACAAATGTGTTTGAATGTCTACCAAAGGTAACCATCCTCACCTGTGATCTATTTGCTTGTAATCGGTGTGTGTGTATAAAAAAATGAACAGGGTCATTTTTGAAGGCACAACTGTATATCAGGACACATTTCCCATTTTTTCTTTCTCATTTATTGGTGTAATTATTAAAATATCTTTAAGTTTAAGATCCTATGTAAAGTATAAAAGCAGAGCTCAGAGGTCTGAACTCATACCTGTTAAACTCTGAAAAGACGTAAAGTGACGCAGCGTTATCTCTGCTCCCGGCCCCGACCACCTGGACGAAGACCGTGGACGGTCCGCGGCTGTCCCCCTGTCGAGCCCGGCTCTCTTTAATCTTCAGCCTCCTCAGCGGCTCTCTCTGCTTGGCCTTCTTCATCCTCGGGTTATTTATTTCGTTATGGTTCGAAGCCATAGTTCGGAAAAACTGGAAAACAGTCCGGTTTGAGTGTGAATGACAGCGTGCAGGATGAGGAGCAGGATGAGGAGCAGGGTGAGGAGCAGCAGAGAGAGGTCTGCCTGAGAGGAGCACAGATGTGAAGGACCTGAGCTTCAAACGGACCGTATTCATAATAAATAAAGTCACCTCATAAAGTCATCTACCAGCACCGGCGATATACTTCAAAACATTCGGGTAGTACTAATATTGACGCCTCAAGACGATTTTTTAGAGCTTGAAACTTCAAAAACCCCTGAATTAAACAGAATTGTTGGACTTCAGTGGTAGGTAGACACATGTGATACTGTTTCCGGCATCTAATGATGACATAGGCTGATCTTGCCGCTGATTGGTGTTCAGAAGTACACAACACGTCTAAGGGCCAATCGGTGTCGTATCTCAGTGAAGAAGGCGGAGCTTAGTTTGTCCTCTAAAAAGTGTCAAATGATAAAAATGAAATGCACAAAATTACTGGATTCTTCCTTTATTCCGTGTACCAAGATGTAAACTAGCATTACTTTACATAGATAAGAGGGTATAGACATTTGAACTTAACCATTAAAAGTTTTTTTTTTTTTTTTTTTTTTTTAATAATATGTATATTTTTGTATTTGGAATAAAGTTCAAGCTTTAAGTTGTATTTAAATTGATACTTATATTTGAGATTTTAAGTGTTCGTCTTTTTGCACTGTTATAAATTACCCCACGCAATGGCTGTAACAAAAACGTCAAAAAAAAAAAAAAAACTGACCAAATCTTATTGATTTTTTGCTTTTCAAGCGACATAAAAATGAGCAAAAGTTCCTTATTATTTTTAGAAATAAATAGAGGCTATTTCTCTGCTAGAAATACTTCAAAGGCAACTCCCAGTTTCACCTAGACAGTCATAAAAATGTATCACTGAATATAAAAGAAACTCTTTATTCGAGGTAAATCAGGGATTAAGACTAAATGATGTTCTTCACAGCCCTTTCAACATATGTAGCTAGAGTTGGCAGTCAAAATAAAAGGTAAAGAAAAAAATTCTGGGACCACATTGCAAACTTAACCAAATATCCTCCTAGTGTATCACCGTGTCATTTGCTGTTTGGCACCTTAATGAGAGAGGGGTCTTCACATTATAAGGCAGTATGTTATGGCTGATTATCATAGTTCTCCACTCATTGAGACCAAATCATCTGCAGTAAAAACCCTGAAAAGAGCAACAGGAGACAGTTCTCTTTCTCTTTCTTTATTCGTATATCAGCATTAAGTCCGCTGCAGAGCGAGGACAGCGGCCTCAGTCTGCAGGTCCAATACGATTCTGACCACCCACACTTTAACACGGCTTTATACCCAGAGAAGCAATGTTCCATTAAGATAGCAAACACGATGCTTTTCATTGACATACATGGAAGAGGTGGGACGATTCACAAAGAGCATGATTCCAGTATGTTGCAGAATCTCCGAATCAAAATACTTCACATGATAAAACAAAGTTCCAGGCATTTATTTCTTGAAATCACTGTACTAAGCACTGAGATGTGTCCATGATTGCTTGATTTACTGAGCTGCTATTATACTTACATGGCTGTGGGTTTTTGTGTGTGAACAAGAGAGAAACAGAAGTGTTGATATATTATACAGACATGACTGAAAGGAACACCGTTGTTACTGAGAACGGTGTTTTATTCTTAGGCTTTACATTTCTCTTTTAACACTGCAATAAGGGACCAAGCAAATTTACACAAGGATTTCTCTTTTGATTCTTTGTTGCCTTTTTTTCTTTTGTGTCTTTCTTGTTGCAGATTGGTGTGTTTTGTTTATTTATTTGTGTTTATTTATTTATTTCTTGTCCCATCATGCCTCAGTCCATGTACATAGGGGAGCTTGGAGATGCCGGCATCTGATCGAGGAGGCTGCAGACGTAACTGGCTACATCAACCGAGCGCTCCTCGTACATCTGGATGAACGGGTCTTTCTGGAGATGGGAAGAAACACACACATCAGTACAAAAATACAGGTAGTAATCTAATATGTTTGAGGTCTATGTGACTATTAGGTGCAGCCTGTCTCAATAAGTACTGGAAACATTCAAAATTTTATTTCACCTGCAAGATATGCAAAGATATACACAACTAGTGTTTAAAGAACATGCTGAATTCCTCTTTAATAAAGAAAAACCTCATTGCTACCTCATAACAGTATGCAGAGAGGCCAATGAGGACTCACCAGCAGCTCTTTGTACTTTGGCCTCTTCGACTCATCCTTTGTAAGGCTGGAAAGAGGAGGAGACATGAGAAGTGTTATTAAGGAGGGTGCAGTTTGGTCATCTGTCCACTAGAGGGAACGCACAGTTCACTGGAAATTCTCTATTTGCTGCTGTTCTCTCTTATTTCTGAGTTTCCTCACCACAGGTTGACAAAGGAGATGAATTTAGGGGAGAAACGTCTCTCCTCAGAGTTGCTGAGTTGCGGCGGGTCTCCTCTCACCACCTGGGTCAGCTGGTCGAACACGCTGTTCCATTTTGGGTACGGAAACCGTCCTGTGGCCAGTTCGTACTACAAAATACACGTGAAAATTTTAGGCTACAACTCTTAAAATGTCAGCAGCCTAAACATCAGAAAACCCTGAGGACAAAAAATACAAGGATGCAAAATCACCGCCTACTTTTTAATCAACCATGTACAGTAAATCTAAATATTGTAACTGTGAGTCTGTCAGCTGAAACTCACCAGTGTGATTCCCAAACTCCAAACATCTGAGCGAACGTCATAGCCTTGCCGGGATGCACTGGGATCTATTCGCTCTGGCTGAAAATCAAACAGGAAGGAGATTAAAATGTGGGTTTAGAACGTGCAAAAGAAAAGAAAACTGATAAACAGAAAGCTGAGTGGGCAGGAAGTTTTGGCTTGAAACAGCACGTCCATGGGAAGTGATCACTTCATCAGCTGATGCATGCAAACATGAACACTGGGGCTGCAACTGATGATTTCATCCCCAGATTTATCAGGTCTGATGCTTTAAAAAACTGCCCACAGGTAGAAACACACGATAAAAAATGTGATGAAGTCAGATTTGTTTTTTACACATTTGGGGGAATCTTCATGTTTTTATCAACAGAAAGAAACAGCTGTTAAGACCAAAACTGGGACAAAACAAACCCAGTGAGAATACCAGACAGACTCCTCACCTGTGGGCATGTTTCCACCTGCATCACCCCCTCCCTCAGTACTGTAATCCCTGCTCTTTGTCTCACAGGACTGCAGTGCGGCTCTGCATGCTTTACTCAGTCACATCTGCAGCTCCTCTCTCCCCCTGCCCCTCCTACTTCATCATCACAGAGTGCAAAGAAGAGGAAGCAAGACGCTGGCTCATTCATGGGTCTGAATTAGACGCTGATGTCAGCCAGCAGAGTGAGGCGCTCTCTGCTGCACAGGGTTTGGTCTTTACTCTCTGCACATTATTTATCCCAATAATGACAGTTGTGTTGAGTCTGAGTTTCATGTTAGTTAACAGAAGCGTGTCAGGGGTTTTTAAGAAGCACACTGAGCCTCTGAGTGTGTGTAATGATCGAAGAGCTTCTGTTAAAACAAGCTGTAAGTAAGAGCTTCTGTTCCTGTGAAACCTCCCTCCAGCACCTGCTCGCTGCCTCAGGTGAAACACATGGTGTATGAGCGCTGTAGCAGCACACAGTCAGACCCCCAGCTGTCCTGAGGTCAGAAGTGCTCGTCATTAAGCATCTGACTCAGAGCTGCGGTGATCAAACACCTGCAGAGTCAAAGTGTGGAGCTGAGATTCCTGCAGCGTGAGCTCAGTGCAGCACCGAGACTCCGCCCACAAACACAGTGTCATGAATGAAGTGTGTGTGCATGTGTGTGTGAGTGTGTGTGGTGTGCTTCACCAAATTTAGAATGGAAACTGCTGTGAGGAGGAGGAGGAGGAGGAAGAAAAGGAGGGGGGACCCCCAAATAGAAAATAACCCGAGTGATGACGACGTGGTGAGATCAGCTCTCTGAAGCGACAACCATTCAGGGTTCTTCAATTATGTTACACCACACACACACACACACTCATGCACGCACGCACACGGTGACACAGTAGCTGCTGAAAACCCTCATCTCATTAACAAGCAGCAGAAGGTTTAAAAATCATGCAGACACATCGCCCAGCCTTTTAGACACAATGATTTTTGCTTCTTTGTGGTGGATAAAGACTTTCTGATTTGGATTCTGTCTCTTTAAGAGAACTCAAACATTCCAGAACGCAGCATTTTAGAAGCCTCCTTCACTGTTGCTCTGCTAAAAAGCTCTTTCTTTTTTGAGAATAAAAAATTTGTCTTTAAGGAGATTCATGGAGTGCTGTCATGATGTCCAGTGAAAATTTCTGAACACGTTACCTTGGGAACAGCAAAAATCTTCTCACCTTTTTCAAGCAAATGAAAATCAGCTTGAAAAGGTTTTTTTTTCTGGAAGTCAGCCAATGTACAGTTATTTTCTCTGAATAAGTTAAGCTGCAATTTGAAACTTAACCTGTTTTCAGTGTCATCATTGAAGATTTTCATTTAATATTGGATTTTAAAATATGAGAAAAGTAGAATTTCATTTCTTCAACAAAAGGCAAAACTACAAGTACGTTATTTTGCCTTTCTTTACTTCAAAACACAAGAATGGTTAAAACATTAGGCCAGAAGAGGTCTAATAAGACAGATCGAGATGCACAGATAAAATATAAGTTGTGTTTTTAGCTTGTTTTCTGTCTTGTTTCTTCACTTTACTCACCGCCATGTACGGCCTGCAGCCTGCATCTCTGGTTTTGGCGATGGAGTCCACCAGCTGACCACTGATACCAAAGTCACACAGCTTTATGTTCCCGTTCCTGTCCAGGAGGATGTTTGATGGCTTTATGTCTACAGAACAAGAAACCATGATAAGAGGTTTTGGGACACTAGAGATTATTGAGTAGTAAATAAGTAAATGAATCTCCCTCTCACCTCTGTGTATTATTTTCAAGTTTTCCTTTAAGTGGTTAAGTGCCTTCACAGTCTGAAAAACAAGAAAATAAGTTTAACATCTGAATTTTTGGATTGTTAAAAAGTGAGATTAAATACAAAAAAACTTACAGCCAATGTTATTTTCCCTAATATTTCCTCTGGAATCACGGTGTCTAATGAGCAATATACAAATTTGTAAAACTTGTCTAACGAGGTAGCCATAAGTTCCATACAGATCCAACAGTCACCCTGAAGAGAAAGACAAGAATGAGTTTAGGAAATAAAAACAGTCTGAAAAAGATGCCAGTAGAAATTTGCTGACTTCACCTCTCTGAACAGAGCACCATAAAACTGCACGATGTACGGACAGTCACTACTCCTCATCACCACGTCCAGATCCATCAGCAGCTGCTTCTGCTCCTTCTCATCCACCGTAGACCGAATCCTCTGTGAGACAAACACAGTGTGTGATATATCTGTCTATGAGTGGAGTTTACGATCTGTGACTGGAAGTTGAACTACCTTCACCGCCATGATCTGGTTACTGGGTTTGTGCACCATCTTGTTGACGGAGCCGTAAGCCCCTCGGCCGATCTCGCCCAGATCTTTGAGATCCTCAGCTGTGAAGTCCCAGTGCTGCTCCGGGGAGATCTTCAGCTTCCCTGATGACTCGATGCTGTGTGTTCTCAGTCGCTCTCTGTGGGAAACACAGAAAAATGAAGTAAAGTCTCAGTGGCAGTTTGTGTTTATCATACTGGTTCCACAAATCCTGCAGGAATAAAACCCCCAAGATGTATTTTACGTCATGAGGAACTGCGTCAGTCTCCATGTTTACTCACATGTGTGGGTTCTGAAAGGGCGGCCCTCCCGTGTTCAGTGTGAATCTAGTCGTGGGTTTGATCGGAGGGTTGGCAAAGTTCAGCTTCAGGGCTTTACGTTTACCTGAGCGGGAGAAGAAGACGAGACGTGATCAGGACTCACATCGAGGGTCAATAATGGAGGATGTGAAGCAACAAAAGACAAGCTCATCCCGTGTGAACAGTCAGAACGATGAGTGAGTGAGTGAAACAACACACCATTAAATCAGGAGAAAATAAAGGAGTAGTTCACCAAAATGTCTCAACTTACAGGGTATCATGCTTTGGAACAAAAAGTGGATAAAAAAAGTGAAACTCTGCATGTTCTTATAAAATGGTTTACTAAACAGGACTTGCTGAGATGATGAGCTTATCACATAGGATCTCAACACCAAGGTCTGCCCATAGCCCTGCCCCAGACAGGCCTCCAGGGGGCTGGCCAATCAGAGAGAAGGGGGTTTGTGGAGCAGGGGGCCTTAAAGGGGCAGCGACTAATACAAAGTGTTTCATACAGAGGCTGAAATAAGGGTTTACTCAAACACCAAGGAGATAAAAAAAGTTTTTTGGGCTATAAATCATTTTAAGAAACTTGGGGTGCACCAGAGGGACAGAATAAAGCATAAAAAAGCATAACACCCCCTCATTGACCTCTCTTGGATCATTGCTGATGCAGGCAAATGCACTCAGCTCCTTAAGTGCTATGTCATTGCCAGCAGTCATATCTAAATCTATATTTGATGCACAAACAGAAACAACGCATGCTGCAACCCACATCAACCCACATGAAAACACCGACCTGAAGAAAAAAAGCAAAATCAGAACATGCTCCTCAAGGCCAACTGCTTTGATTTCACCTTCCCATTGTAGCAACGCTCTCCTCATCACCACGCCCCGAATACCACAAGAATGTGTGTGTTTGAATTCCAATCGACTCCAATGGAAAACACAGCTTAAAACGACAACTTTGGAGTGAGTGTGTACCTTGTCTCAACAGGTAAGTGCTATGCTGAGGTGCACCCATGCCAAAAACAAAAAGACAAACCATCTGAAAACAAAGAGACAACACTCCAGGTGATACTTGAGCTTGTTAGTTTCACACTGAAAACCAGTGAAGAAGAGATTCTATTAGAGCACCTCAATGTTTCTTTGATGAGTGAAGTAGAATTCTGATGATCTGACTTCTGAATGTGAGTGGAAACTCAGAGTTTCAGGCTTGTGCCAATGGAAAAAAATCTATCTGTGAATATTTCAGGAGCGGCTGCTAGAAATACAAACTCTACTTTATGGCAAGTTTCTGGTTTAAAAAAAAAGGTTTACCTTTCTGTAATTTTATCAAACATGTGGAATAAAAATCTGAGCCTGTCAAGGACAAAAAAAAAACGAACTCTGAGATTATCTATTCACTAAAAAAGTCCATTTCAAGGCTAGCTGCAGAAATCTAAAGCTTTTTCAAAGGTGACATCACCCTTTCAGCTTTTTTTAACCCTAAAATATGCACAAAATGTTTACAGAATCCCTGGTTTGCAAAAATCAGACCAAGCCTTTAACTCCTGAGCTATTAAGGGAGTGGCACAAGCCTCCGTGAACCCTAGGAAGTCTTGATGTGGGTTAGTTGAGAGCAGCAGGACAGACTCCCCCATACCAGACTGTCAGGCGGAAACAAAGGGATGAGAACTGTTGGTGCTGAAGCAAAAGAGGTTTGGCTTACTTGGGGGAGCTCCAGACAGGTTTATCTGAAACCCTAGAGGCGAGAAGACAACTTTTATTTTCTTCATATTTCAGATTCAGTTCCTCAGCTTGTTATTGTGTTTTATCAGAGACTGCTTTGTTAGTCAAATGTCCTAAAGACACCACTTTCTGCTGTTAAAGGTTTTTTATCACCCCAACAGGAACCCTGCGGTTTCAGGGCTGACACACAATCACAGAAATTGGCCTTGCTTTGCTAACGAGTTCGACAAAATAGGACAGGAAGGATAGATGCATGATCTGCAGGGGGCATGCAAAACATATGACCTGCGGATGAAACAACAAGGAAGTGGAGATGATTACTTTTTGATGGCTTATTTTAACATTTTCTCACCATGAGTCAGCATCATGTCAGGAGTTAAGAGTGATTAGTTAGAGCAGCATTAAGGTAAAAGGTGAAATAGGGTCAGAGAGAGGTGAATAAAAGAGTAGTATTATACATTTATAACATTGAATAACACATTTAAAGGCTAAAATGTTAATATCAGTATTGAATTAAAAAGAGGCCCTACAGAAGAAAAATAAACATTAACAACTCCTTTCTGTGTTCAGTGTTAAATGTTGTTTCCTGGAATGTTTCAACTTTGAATGGAAATGAAAACCTGGTTTCTAATCAGGTCAGTAAAAATGTGTAGCTACCTGTTTCACTCTGACATCTCCAGCAGGTGTTGGACTCTGAAATTTAAGATGAGACAAAGTTTGTACAAAAAACACATCACTGTTACCTTAGTATGTATTTTAACTTATGTTTGTTGGGAAAGAAGAGACATAGTTCTGCACAGCAGCCCCATAAAAACAGGAACATACATGTATGAGCTTGTACGTGATAGAGAATGGGTGGAAGCAAACCAAACTTCTCTGTCAAATCTTTCATTTCAGTTTGCTTCCACATGTTGCTGATCATTAACACTAAATTCAACATAACTTCTCTTTTTTTTTTACCTGAATGGGAGTTTTAATCAATTCTGCACGGGACACTGGCATGCCAGGCATATCAAGGGAGCTGGGCGTCAAATACACAGCGACACATTTATTACATCTATGCAAATAATGTACACATACAGTTTTAGAGACATGTATAGTTCTTTAAAACCTGACACTTTTATTGTATTCTCTTCAATTTCTTCCTTTGGGAGGATCTTTGTAACTTCAAAAATAATCTTTGAAGAAAGTTTATTCATATTACATTGTTAAATAATGTGTTAATTATCAACATTATAATGTGTTATTATTAATGAATAGTTAATTAATTTGTTCCTGTTCCCTGTGGAGGTGGAGACTGACAAGAGAATTATGGCCAAGCTGTCATCTCTGATGGACTTTTCTAATTAATTGATAAATTAATTAATATCCACTTCTACTGTTCTAAGTGTCATTCAGCAGCAGCTCTGTCTTTGATGTTCTTTTTTAGTTGACATGTATGATATTATACAGATATATTTAGGAACTTCTGCACTATACTTTTTCTTGCATTGCTGCTGTGACTGTGAATTTCCCAATTGAGGGATGAATAAGGGTTATTTTATCTTATCTTACCTTACTGAAAAAAACTGACAGGAGATTTGAATGGTGATTTAATTCCTCTCAAAGACAATTAAATATGCATCTAAAGTAATAATTCTGAGATGTCTTTTAAGTTATTATTCTTTTAGATAAAAATAAGTTTTACATACCCTTGCAGAATGAGTAAGATGTGTCCAATTCTTTAAACAAAACATGATTGATAAACACTTATTTGAGTATTACTATTCATGGGAGCCACATCAAATTACAAGGCATCACAGAATTGCACAATAACCAAACAACACATATAAAGGACAGATTTTCTCTATGATCAGTCATATTTTCAAAGAAATGGCCAATGATTTACATCTTCTGGTGTGGTGTGTGATGACCACAACATGAGAGTATGTGTTTCGATTTATTCCTCTTAAGCAGGCTGATGAATTTAGGAATGAATTTTCTATTTGAGGAATGATTAAGAGCCAGTCCCCGCTCCTACGTGGGTAAATCTCCAGGCTGGGAGTCTCCTGAGCCTCCCACGGCTAACCCTGCTAACATTAACCTTCATGCATCAGCCTGAGCCCCGGCAGCAGCTGAGCCTCTCCCCGTCAGCTGCACTCACCCTGCAGGCTGCTCATCGTGGTGATGTGCTGGGTCTGGGACTGGTGGAGGAGGTTGGCTGCGGGTCCTGCAGAGCTGTTGTTGTGGCTGCTCGGTGTCGTTGAGTTGTTAGGACTGGGAGTCGCCATTGTTGTGTGTTTGAATTCCATCAGCAGCGCCGGGCTGCAATGCAGATACTCGGAGAGCAACTTCACCCTTCCCTCCCTGCCTCAGTGAGCACTGACGGAAACTTCAGGCCGGAGAACGGGCTGGGAGTCGTTTCAAGAGAGCGTTGGATACGATGAAATTTTAGTATTTTTAAGAGGCTGGGAGCTACTTTCAGAGCTGCCTGTGTAGTAACGTTAACAAAAACAAACCTCCAGCTAAGCTAGGCTAACTAAGCTGGCTAACTGCTCTAGCCAAGAAGCTTCACGTCCCGCAATCAGCTGACCGAGTGACACCGAGATATCCACACCCACGGCGACCGGGGCCAGCACGGAGATAACGGGCTGCGAAAGAGGAACAGAGTAACCTGAGCTACAAAATAAAAAAATATCAAGAACTTCAATCAAAATAATGAAAAACAAACCCAGCACAATCACAACATGGAAAAATAAAGCTGACTCGCCATTACACCATTAAATTCGAACATTAAATTGATTTTGAAGAAATTTCACTTTTTCACCACATTTAATGAAAACTGATGATGTTGACATTGTGTTTCAAAAGATATACCTATTTAATAAGTGTTTTATTATTATAATTTTATATTTGTAGAAACTGAAAAAATTAAACACCTTAAGATAGAATTAAAATTTCATCTATTTATTTATTTCAAAAAATTTACTATTTGAAAAAAGAACCAAGTCAAATGCTGACTGCTCATTGGGATTTTATTTTGTAAGGACTAAACGGAAGTGGGCTCTTAAATACAGCAGCCTTGACGTCACTGCGGTCCCGGAAAAGTGTGCTCGTTTCGTTTAACGGTGCAGTCAGGGTTGAAAATCTTCATTGTATAATCTGATTAGTGGTTGTGTTTTTTCAGCATAAAGATGTGATCTTGGCCAAAGAAAAACTAGAAACATTTTAGAGATTGAAACAGAGTTTTATGACTAATTTCTATGAGTTACGCAACAAGAAAAAAATAAAAATCAATGCACATGCCTTTAATGGATGTCGGTGTGCATTGATACGGTTTTATGAAGTGACTCATCAATGCACAGTAGCCCTTACAAGTCAGAGCGTCATGTAAACGGCGTATTTAGACTAAAATGTTTATCAGTGAGAGGAGGTAGGGTTGTGCGCCTGTTTTCTCTCACATTTACTCCCCGCCCGGGCGGATAACCAAATGGTTGGGAAACAACAATGGGTGAAGTTTGTGAGAAGTCATGGCCCTCTGTGATTTGGAGAATTTGCAACGGTTTCATGTCTTTATTCTTCGCTCTTGCTACATACGTGCAGGTGATGTGATTTTTATATTAATGAACAATATGTCACTTTAGTCCGTCACATAACCATTATGTATCGTTTTGAACCGTAGATCAATGATCCGGATGCAGGACTATGGATGGTAAGTTTATCATAAATACATTGTATTTCATATAATTGACATTATATTAAGTGCAGGTTGGTGTTGCAGGTGGGTTACGGTGTTCCTGCCGTCCTCTGTGTACTTCTGAGCCTGAAACCTCATGTGACAGGTAGACAAAAGATATTTTATTGATAGTGTTTCTCTATGAATGATCACAAGTTCCGAATTAAGGAATAAAAACATTTATGCAATACTTCATGAGGCCAGATACTTCGCTGGTGGCAGTTTTCATGTTCATGCTCCCACACTTCACCTCTCTTGAATCAATGCAGAATGTGCAGCTCTCTCTTGTGGCTTTATTGTGTTATTACAGCTCATGTCAGAGAGAGAACTGAAAATGTTTCATCTCTTTGACATGTTTTTGATTTTGCAGAGGCTTTACCTTGGAGGCGTGTCGCTGATCTGCATGTGATGATCTCCAGTGCAGTTATTTCCATGTTGGGATGGAGAATTCACAAAGAGAGTTTAACAGAGCTCTTCCAGCAGGAGGAGGGCAGGTAAAGTGTTACTTAGAACAGGTGTGGATGGTCACATGAAGATCTCAATAAGCTCTTGTGACAATCTCATGCCATTTCTGGAATGACCTTATTTTGAAAATTCTTCTTTTTTTGTACCATTTTCTACCACAGGGAATTTTCTGGCCTGTTGTTGACACTTGTTTGGCTTCTCCTGTGTCGTCACTCTGGAAGGTAAAAAATGACTCTTAATTTATAAAATTAAACTCACAGAATAAACAGGGCTTATTACAAAAGTTAATTGTGTTTACCTAAACTTGTGTTGCGCTGTCCTCTGTCAGGGCCCCAGTGGGTTTGCTCAGAGTCTCCACAGCTGCAGCTATCACAGTATTCCCCTTTGTGGCCTGGCTTTATTACTACATCAACAAAGAGCTCAGACTGAACTGGCCTTCACATTGCAAAACTGCTATTTAGACATCCACCGACCACCTCTTCTGGACTGAATACATTTTTTTGTTTGTTTGTTTATTTGTTTGAATGGAAATCATGGACCAAGAATGCTGCTGGAATAGTCTTTTGCAGTATTATCACATGCTGATTTTTGTGCAAAATGGTTACAACAAATGTTTCAATTTGGGAGAGGGGTTATGAACTTGATAAGAAGGAACAGTGAATAGAATAAATGAATGAGATTCTTGAAGCTATCAGATATTAATGTGTACATTTGCACTAGAAATGTCTGTTTTAGCACATTACAATGAGATTAAACTTGAATAAAATATTTTTCTAATCTTCATTGAAAATGCTTTATTTGTTTTGAAAACTATTGGAAATTTTTGAACCAACCTTTTTTTCCTTTACCCTTTTATTGGCTTCAGATTAACTCTGCACCATCTGTTTTGACGGCTTATAAAGTAAATAATTGTGTAAGGGTTAACAAAAATAGTCATAACTAATTTTACATGCAAATAGCACATGAACCATTTTTAAGTTTCAAGCAATTTTAAGTTAAAAATAACACAATTAACCCTGTGATGCATAGCGGTCACTACAGTGGACACCTATTTTAAAGTTTTTTACTCCTAAATTCAATGGGTCATGTGGTGGAAATTCATATTGGCCTGTGTCAGGATATTTTTCTTATTCTTAGGGCCTGAATAAATGTTTTCGAAATTTTTTCTAAACATATATATTTTTTAAAATGTTACAGACAAACATTTGCGGGTGAAAAAGCTTTTAAACTATCAATTATTCAGTGTTAAAATGGATGAAAGAGAGTTAAAATGTTTAGCAAAGCATTAAAAAAAAGACTATTCATGAAATTACAAAAACGAAAAGGAAAGAAGTCAAACAAAAAAATAAGTCATATTTACATTAAGTTCACACTGTTTTATGTTGAGTGCTCAATTACAAATATTTTTTTCAAAAATAGAAAACTTTTTTCATGCTTTAAGACAAATAAAAACACTCAAGGGAAAAATCCTGAAACTGACTAATATAATTCATGTATCAGTAGGTTTATCGAATTGTGTTTAATAATTATTTTCAGTAATATGTACAAAGATTTTCGCTCTCGAGTTGGCGACAGAGAGCAGGAATTGACAGTAGAAGAAAAAATACCTACGTCATTTCCTATGTTTGGTAACGGTTTATGAAAACTGATCTGAGAGCAGTGTTTGCTCCGTCATTAGTATCATTCAGCATATCTATAAACCTAATAAACTGACCCGGGATCAGCAATTTTTGTCGTAGTTTCATCACGTTTTATAAAGTTGTAGCCGCTTCCTTCCTTGCTCGGGCAGCGGGTCTGTCAAGGTCCAAACATGTCTCTGAGTGTGTTTTGCTGTCGGGTTTTTCACAGTAACACAGTTAAAATTGTACAGAAATGTTCCCAGACACAGCCGGTCAGACTGTCACACCGCGGTGCATGGAGGGAAACTGGACTCAAACACAGACTGTCACCGCAGAGACTCCACTCCTGCCTGGTAGGTCACAGCTTCACATCACTAACACCAAACATTATGATATCATTTAAGACAAAATGGAGTAAAAAATAGCTGAATAAGAAATCCATCAAGTAATAACCGCTTTCCAGTTTCGTGCACATATTACTTTAACTTTACCAGCTGTGAATTCAATTCATTCAAAGCTGTATAATCAAAAATAAATCTATGTAAAATATTATATAAAGCTTTGAATCCTGGTTTTTATAAGCAATGCCGAATTAACTCTGACATTAAAAACTCTCTTTACATAAAAATACAGATGTGTGTACAGTACCTAACCTTAAAAACTGCCCCAACTCCTTAAATGAGAAAACATTTGAATGGAGTTTTGTGCCATGCTTGATTTCTTACACTGAGACACTTCATAATTTAGGGGACATCTCTCATTACACAGGCTATTCCTCTATCATTCACCCCCACCTTGAATTGGTTAGTATGAGGATGTGGTTTGGTCTTTCTTGTTATTCTTAATTTCTTTCCCATCATGCAACAGTCCCTTCAATTCCTTAGGTCCCTCCATCAAACCACATAGATACATTAGCCCCTGTCAATTCAGTTCATATGTTGCCATTTTGAGACCATTTTTGTCAGACGTGTTGAAATATAACATGTAACCTCTATTACTGTGAACAACAGATTATCAGACACCTGAAGCTACAGCATTTTCCCATCCAACAAACCAACAAATGCATTTCAATGACATTTGGCATATTGCCTGGATGTCTAAAGGTTATTGTGATTGTACCAAGAGGAATAAAAGCTAACAATGATTCTTGTTCCTGGTTTCACATGCTGCAGGTGAGTGTGAGTCGATGGCACACCTGCAGACTGAGTCAACAGCTGTATCAACACTCCTCGAGATCACTGTCCTCACTACCACCTCCGCCTTCATCAGGAGATAAGCAGAAGAAGTCTGGGGTATATGGAAACAATATTTATGGAATCAGTGTTTTTTTGCTAAAATATACAGATTATTACAGCTGAAATCTTTTTGAATGATTTAACTTTGATTACTTTTTCTTTAAAGCCTGTAACATGGAAATCATTAGCTATTACGTTTGCTATCGGGGGCTCACTGCTTGGAGGGATGAAATATTTCAAGAAAGAAAAGGAAGAGTGTAAGTATTTCATCCTAACGTCACATGAACTCTCCTTTTTTCTAAGATGCCATCAACTGAAAAGCATATTTAACTTCTTGACTTTACAGTGATAGAAAAAGAAAGAACTAAATCGATAGGCAGACCAGCACTGGGCGGTCCATTCTCGCTCGTTGATCACAACAACAAACCGTCAAAGAGCGAGGACTTCCTGGGTCAGTGGATCCTCATCTATTTCGGATTCACTCACTGCCCTGACATCTGCCCTGACGAGTTAGAGAAGATGATCGAGGTGGTCGATGAAATAGGTATAAAATTTAAAAAAATTTCCACCTAGAAGAGAAAGAATGTGTCTTGTTTTCTCGCAGGAAAATTGAGTGGGTTTTTTTGTTTCACAGATAAAATAAAGTCTATTCCGAACCTGACGCCAATCCTTATCACCATTGATCCTGACAGAGACACACCTGAGGCTATGGCTGCGTATGTCAAAGGTAGAAAAAAAAAAAACACAGGCTCATCATGTCTGCACCAATAATGCACTGATATACAACAAAGCATGGATATCTGAGTAGTAACAGAAAGTACAAATATAAGGAAAAAATACAAAATAAAATGAGTAAGAAGAAGAATAGTTGGAATAACTTGTGTTCAAAGGCTCTGGTGTCAGTTTATCGTGGTGTAATCCTCATCAAGTCCAGACAGTCTGACTCCTGGCAAGTCATGTTGGCTCATCCGTCTTATTAAGTAGAGATGTACCTATAATGAAATTGGAGAAGGGGAACACAGCTTATATATCCTCCCTAAAAGCCTCTATCGCGAAGCACCAGCTCTCTCTCCTCCTACTTTTTGCCTCCTTTGTGTCCTGGTGCGAATTAATTATCCGGAGGTATCTCCAGGAGTTTTGCCAACTTTCTTTTTCAGTGTGAGAGTCAGAGAATAAATAATGTTTTTATGTCTTTAATCAGAGTTCTCACCAAAGCTTATTGGCCTGACGGGAACAACTGCTCAGGTGGAGCAGGTCTCCAGAGCCTACAGAGTCTACTACAGCCAGGGACCAAAGGATGAAGACAACGACTACATTGTGAGTTACAAACACAGACCTTTTCTATGAACACAGACGACAGAACGTCTCGGAAAGAATGTCTCACTCTGTTCTCCTCTAACTGTCTGCAGGTGGATCACACCATCATCATGTACCTGGTCGGACCTGATGGAGAGTTTTTGGAGTACTTTGGACAGAACAAAAGAAGTGTGGAGATCACCAACTCGATAGCGTCTCACATGAGGAAGTACAAGAAGGTGAAGTGAGTCAATGTGAGCTACTCATGGACTGACCGAGACGTCCTGTCCTCAGGTGATTCTGGTCGCTACCTGTATTTATTCTCCAAGTGTCTGCAGTGACATTCTTTCAAAAGCTGATTTTTCTCCTTTCCTATCCATAATGCACTTCAGAATTGAGCACTGACAAACAGATCAAGCATCATTTCTTCTGAGTTCCACACTGCTTTCTTATTTGGAAAAATGTAAATTAAGTGATTTTGTGATTAAAAAAGGAAATTAAAAAAAAGTTAAACAAAAAAAACTTTGCCATTGTTTTTAATTAAGGTGTTGCTGAATCTCTTCTGTCCCTTTTAAGTTCTGCTAAAACACCAGTAGGAGGCAGCATCTGTCAGGACCTGACTTAGACTTCCATGTCCCTCAGCACCACGCTGGAGGAGAATGGTTTGTGTGTTGACTGTAAACACAAATCTGAATGAGTCATTTGTTACTCTTAGAAGTGTGACAGTGATGAGTCCTGGCACTTCCTCCTTCAGTCCGCAGTGTTGCAAACAGAGGGCCAGTTTTTGGGGGTCTCAAATGAAAAGAAAAAGAAAGCTTTTAGGGAAAACATGCTCTAATTAAGTCTTCATTCACTGACTTTTTTAAGTTTTTTGATGGCACATGACTTCAGCCTGTGAGACAATTGCACACTTTTTTCACATTTCTCACAGCCTAGTGAGAATTTTGAGACCTGGGTTCAGTCCAACACAGTTTGTTTGATAGTATCAGGGGTCTTCAGGTGTTTTTGGACCAAGGACTCCCTAACTGATGGAGAGATGGAGCAGGGACCCCCTACTATAAACATGGTATATTAAATCGTGTTGATACTTTTTTGAGTTCTGAAAAGCACTATACAAATAAAATTTATTATTATTATTATTACTTTAAAACTGGTAGTAGTACAATGTACTGACCCCTTCACAACTGGGTACTGTTCAAAGTCAGTTTTGGGGGCTTAAAAGGGCTTCTTTTCAATTAACCCTGTGTTTTTAATACTGAAGTATTCAAATAATAACGAGTTTAATTTGCAAGAAACAGTGAGTAGGGTAGCCATTGCCATTGCCATTTGTAAAAAATATCTTGTCAACTGATACCAATGCCAATATCAACCCTGTCTGTCAATTTTATGATAATCAAGCATCAAAGCCTTTCAGATCAGCATTTTTATGATGGAAACAAAAGAGATGGTTTATGTGCCACTGCCATGCATGACCAAACATCAATTTTTTGAAAAATAAAATGGTTATCAACTAAAAATGCCACGGACCCCTTCGTACTTCCCTGGACCCAAAGATCTCCTGTTGAAGACCTCTGACATACAGTAAATTAGCAGTGATCTTGCTAATGAGGGTCACCCTCAGTGATCCCTCCAAGATCTTTAAATGAAGGTTAACTGACTGCAATGTTAGAATTTTGCACATTAGTACATTTACTGGATGCTAAAACAGATTTAGTGTTTTGGTTGTAAGCCTTCAAGAATTAGGCATAGCTGGCAACTGGCATATTTGTAAGGTGGCATGTAAGCAGTATTACAATGTGGAGTATAATGGTGCAGTTATAACACTCTGCATGTTCATGTTTAAGCATTCAGAATGGTAACTTTCAGAATGTTTGCAGCATGCATGTTCGCATTTAGCCTGTCACATGTTCTGTTTGATATGAGGTAGACAGAAGCACAGGTGAGCTGACGGGTGAGCGGTCAGATACTCCTATTCGCTGCTTTTGTCAAAGGTCAAAAAAGGAAAAAAAGGATATTTGATTTTAATCTTCTTGAAGTATTAAAGCAAATCTCTTTTCTATATTTAAGTAATGATTTGAAAAAAAGTCTAATGGGAGCTACTGAGCATGTGACTTTGCGTGTGTGTGTGTGTGTGTGTGTGTGTGTGTGTGTGTGTGTGTGTGTGTGTGATGATACACTACCTGACCTCTCGGGTTTCAGTCAGGGAGGCGAAGCAAGGCGAGGCCAGAAGACACCAGACAGACAGCGTGAGAGACAGACAGGCTGAGGGAGAGAGAGAGGGAGAGCGAGAGAGCCATACAAGCAGACAGACAGGTGGATAGACAGGTACAAACAGACCAACTGGTTGTTTCTACTGGATTTATTCAGGAGTAATTGGCGTGAGCAGGTAAGACAGACCATCACCTGTTTATCAGGAACATGAGGGCTGACAGTGTGAGTGTGCGTGTATGTGTGTATGTGTGCTCATGTTTATTCAGCAGACTCATGTCTGTGATGGCATTAGGACGCCACACATGAGATTTTATCATTAGTATTAGCAGTAAGAACAAGAACCACTTATGAGAGAAAAGGATGGAGGTGTGAAGAGGGGCTGTTTAAATAGTAACATTAATTGAAGGTCTGAAAGACCTCATCAATAAAGTTGACTTGATTTGAGGTGTCATCATTTCGTTCAGACGTGTGGACTGAGCGTTGATGTCAGTTTCATGTTGAAGCTGACATGAGATCTTCTGTCATCATGACGGACTCAAATAATGCTGACTTGAACTCTGATGGTAGCTCTTCTTGTCATCCTGGGCTGTAAGGATTGAGTTATTCTGGCCTGAGGTCATAATAAAAGGATTGAAGAGAGGTTTTTACTCTTTTTTTTAGTCTCAAAACTGTCTCTCCGTTGCCCCCATAACAGCTTCACGTGATTTCAGGATTCAAGGTTTTCTTTATTTTCCCAGGGGACCAATCTGTAACAGTAAAAATGACACCACAACACTGAAACATTTAAAACAGTAATAGCGTGAAGACATTGGTGTTACTTGGCATTGTAGCAGGCCAGTTCCCGCAGAGACAAAAAGACTCTCTCTTCCTTTTTGTCCAGTTTTTTGGTGATGCATATCTGTGGCTTGGGGGAAACTGGTGAAATTCTCTTGAGCAGTAGTACCCAACTTTTTGGGCTCTGACCCCATTTTGACATCACAAATATCTGGGGACCCCAGAGACATTTTTTCTAGAATAAGTTTTTATTTTCTCTGTGTTTTATACTGTGTTGCAAATACAGAGTAGCCGGTGTAAGGTTAGTGCACAAAGTGAAAAACTTATTTTTTCTGATCAGGATATAGACTTTATTCTGAGTGAGATGTCAAATTAAATAAAACTTTGTTTATCTCTAATGGACAATTAAAGGCACATAGAGTACTAAACAGTGTAAACAACTGTAGATTTTTTTTTTCAATTACTGGACCCCATGTGGGGTCACAACCCCAAGGTTGAGAACCACTGCCATAAAGAGAGGATGGCATTGGTCCACCAAGTTAAAACTACTGAACTTAAAATTAAAATACATTCTCTGATGAGCCTTATTTTGCAAACCGGATGCTCAAACGTAAGTTTGTTATTACTGATAAAAGTGCCAGGATATTTGTGCAGGTCCACAATCTCCACAATTTGGCCATCAATAAAAACAGGGGAGGAAGGTAGTGGGGGTCTCCTTAAAGTGGATGAGAGCTCTTTTTACTTGATTGACTGCTATAATGCTAGACAACCTCACTACCTGGATGTAAAAAAAACAAAACAAAACACAGATAGTATGTCAATATGTCAAGTTTTCTCAGGATGTTGATCTGTAGATAGAGATAAAGTTGTTTGTTGGCCTCATCAGGAGGTGTGAGCTTTGCCTCAGAAGTCACAGGCCATGACTCTATCTGTTTGAATCATGATGGGCTGTATAAATAAAGATGTTTTGAGTAAAGGTTATACTGAAACTCCAGATCTAGAGTTGAATCATCTTCAGTCTTTTTTCAGGTCTCACATGTTCTCACTGCAGGTGTCTTTAGTGCTACAGGTGTCTGAAGTGTAAACAGGCACAGTGTGTGGTACCACTGAGAGTACTTTGGGGGGTCAAAGGTCGTGTAAACCGATGATATGGCCTTACCCATAATCCCTCGGTGATGGAGGCTGGAGACTGCAGTGTTGTTGTTGATGTTGGTGTTGTGGAGGTTATCATCTCTGTCAGTCCGTTAATAGTTTTAAAGAGCAGCTCTCCGGCTCCTCAGTGAGGTTCAGGTTTGGTTTAATACGCTGACTCGAGGCGGCTGGTCGGGGTTAGAGTTTAAGACATCCAGCAGACTCAGTATTTATAGGACGACTGACTCTGTTCAACAAGCTGATCAGGGATCAGATACTAACAACTGCTGCAGTCGGATTTAGCTCAGAGAGGCTGTGGCCAGGCTAACGGCTGGAGGAGCTGGGTCACATGAAAAGGTCAGCAGCCTGCCAGAGGAAATAGCAGTTAGCTGGTCAGATTAGCACTACTAGTTTCAGTTCAGGATTATATCCACGCTATAAGACGGGATGGGGGTCCTGACGCAGGAAGGCTTCAATTTTCAGGGATTATCACACATATCTAGTTGCAGAGGATATCTGTGACACGGCAGTGATGACAGATGAGCTAATGCTGTCTAGCTTGACTTACACATCTGCGTAAACTCTCTGCAAACATCTTCTGTTAAGATAATCAAATTAGAGTGAAAGGAACTCCGAGTTAAATCTTACCAACAGGTCGATGTCTAGTGTTTCAGTCTTAACATGATTCACACAATCCAGCTTGTTTTATTTACACCGCACGCCAGAGTTTATGAAAGAGCTGCTCAGTAGGTGAACAGAGCAGGAGTAAAACCCTTAAAAATCTGTGTCATAATTATAATCGTTTTTCAAACTCATGACCATATGAGTCTCATGATTGGTGAAAAACCAAGGGATCAAAATATATGTTCAGGTATTATTTTAAAGCTAGTATAGGGAACATGTGCCTCATATTTATATAAACACTGTATACACAAAAAGCTTACTTAAAGATGCTGTGAGGAGAATCTGTATGAAGTGGACTGCAGCGACTCCCTTTGGCTAGAGGACTTATCGTTATCTGGTGCAGATGTTTGGTCTGAACATCCAGCACTGGTGCTTGAAACCCATTTTTACTACTTGAGATAGCAGAATATCTAATAGAATATTGTTTTAGGAACAAGTCCCAGAAACATATCTGAGTAAACTTCCTGGAGTAAACACTGATTTCCAAAGGCTTCATATGAACTGTCTCCAAAACGTTTCTTTACCTTGAACGACATTTTGACACGGTCTCTGAATACAGTGTTAGTGCTCTGCTAACTGTGTTAATACTGCTGACAACTAGCTGGTTTTCATTGAGACGGTTGAGTCCACATATTTCACACGTGTCAGATAATTAACATGTTTGATGTCGTTGAAATTAACCTCTGACATGGAAATAATTTATGGACTCTGAGCTGTTTACAGGATTACGGAAATCATCTTTACTGGAGGCGGATGTCAGCTGTAGTCTGTCATTCACTTTCTGCAGGATGCTGCAACACACACACACACACACAGAAACACACACATTTGTACGTATCGTTTTATTTTAGTGTGGAGAGCTGACAGAGGAGAGGAAATGCCGGGCGTCTCTGACTGCGTCCAACAACATTCTGTGGTCTACAGTTGCACACACACACACACACACACACACACACACACACACACACACACTCACAAGCGGAATGACTTTTCTTTATCAGTGTGACACAACATCACACTCTGCTGGAACAACAACACCGATAACAGCTGTGTATGTGCAAGAGTGTGTGAGTGTGTGTGTGTGTGTGTGTGTGTGTGTGTCAGAGCCACAGCTTTATGGCACCTGTCTGTCTCTTCGAGAGAAAGACAGCTTTAATTTTCTAAAGGAGTAGAACACTATTTATTCTTTGTGAGTTTCACATTGCAGTGAAAAAGAATGGGTGCAGCAGGAGACTCTTAGCTTAGCTTAGCTTAGCTTAGCATTGACTATGGACAGTAGGGACCTATTATTTAAGCACTGATGTTTGAAGGAATCAAGAACCGCAGCTCTTAGCATGTATCATTGTGTAATTCCAATATTTTGGATTCATCTTATTTATTATTTCTGTTAGTTCTGATTTGCTCTGGCGCCCCCCTCTGGTGGTAAACGGCTTTGTGGCCAATGTTTCAGCTGTTAGACAATGTGAGTCTCTGTGTGGCGCCTTTTATCACCAGGACAAGAGGCTCAGTGACATGTTAGTGATGGAAGCATACACACCAACCCACACCTTCCACACACACACACGCACACACACACATAAAGACGCCATCATGTAAAGCAGGGAATGAACCTACAGCAGCTGAACAGAGTAAGACTCATATTTTCATAAATGATTGTTTTCTGTGTGAACAGTCATGTGCTCAGATATGTTGAGTGTGAGTTGTGTGTTCAGATTTAAACATGTCGGTACTTGCACGTGTGAATGGAATACGATGAATGGTGTTCTATAGGTGCAGAAAGATGCTTCCAGATATCTAACTTCAACTGTCAGCGCTGTTCCTGAGTGTGATCCATTTTCTTTAAGTGTCACAGAGCCAATGAGAGGAAATCATTATTGGTTATAAATTTGTGTCACTCACTCTAGCTGATTTAAAATATACAAGCTTGTGAATATTTTACTTTTACCGAAAGTTGAAGTTACTACAGAACATAATTGTAAAAATACCTAAAACAATTAAGGTGAAATTTTTAAGATGATTTTGAGGATGTAGTTTTGCCTGTATAAGGGCATAAGTAACCTGTTAGCTAGGAAGCTAAAGGCATGCCTCCTTACTCCATTCAAACTTTAGTCCTTCCCTTAATGTTTCGTTCCGCTTGATCAGGATACTACTGCATACTTTGACTACAGAGGGCACCAAAATCAACACAAACTACAATACCCAGGAAGTGACTTTTATTGTCTTGTGATTAATGCTTTTCAGGTGAAAATCTTAAGGTGTACTATCCAAGAGAGAATATCTGTTGGATTACATCCAGTTTTGGAATTATGCTTTCTTTATTCCTGTCCAAATTTGTTTGATCACTCCAATCCAATCAGATTACGCTCAATCAGCTGATTCTTTGGGCTGATATTTGTGCCACTGGAAACTAAATCGGAAATATTGTGTTTGATTTGAAAGGCCTGATCTGAAACTTAGGCCTGAGGGTGCTGAAGTTTGCGCTGAAGTTTTTTCACCCACGTGAAAATTCAACTCAGTATTCCTTAAGTTCAAAAATACAAACTAAATGTCAGTGCAGCATGGCACAACTATTTCGTCATCTACATTTATGAGGGAGTGTAATCAAGCAAAACTTCACTGAAATTCTTTTCACACCTGGAGTTAAAGTAAACCTGATTATTCAGTCCCTCCAAACATCATGGAAACGGGGCAATCCAAATTCACTCCACTCAGGTGAGGTGTAAAGCCATAACTCTTCCTCACAGATGTCAATAACATAATGAATAAGCCTCACTAAACTGAAACTAAATCCTCAAACTGAATCTAATCCCTGGATCTCCGTAACTCTGCCACCCTCCCCATCTTCAAATCAAAACTTAAAACTCATCTGTTTCAAAATACCTACTGTCTTAAACTGCTCCATATTGTCCCTCACTCTATTGCTTTTATGTTGCTGTTTTTAACTCTATTTTGTTTTATGTGTTTTTACCCTTTGTAAAGCGACCTTGGGCGTCTTGAAAGGCGCTTTGAAATAAAATGTATTATTATCATTATTATTAACTTGTGAGACCTGAAATTTGATTTTGCATTTTTGAATTTGAGGAACAGAAACAAAACATTGATTTCAATTTCAGCCTCGATTTCATCATGCTTTTCACTTACCATATGATAATTCAAATTCAGTTTCTAGGAGGCACAAATCTAGCTCGTTTGATCCATGTTGGTGTCTCTTCTTGTCTTTCTGTTTCATGCTGACTTGACATTATGCACAGCCACTGTAGTTACCGTCAATGGGTACAAATACCATACATGGCGTCCTTGGAGCTCAAATGTCAGGTCTGAGTATCTCGCTCCAGCTTCTTGACACCTCTTTCCAGGTCTTAGATCCTCGTTGTTTGGGATATCTTAACGATACCATCCAGACTGATACGTACACCAGGGAAGTTTCAACTAGCAGCGTCTCGTTTGTGACATTCTGTGGTAGCTGCAGATGCTTGTGGCACTCGCCACACCCTCTGACTGAATATCGTTATACGTCTGTGGTTTTGGACCCAACTTGATCTGCAAGCGGAAGCCATTAGGAGGTCTCTATTCGGGGCACCTGCTGTTGCGTTTGGCAAGATACCAAGGCACTTGTCAAAGAAAAGTGGCAGCTGCCACTACTGAGATGTCAGTGAAGCAGAGTTTTGTGGTGAAACCTGCAGATTGTGGAGCTGGCACTGTTTGTGGAAACTGCTGAGATACAGTGGTACATCCTGAACCAGAGGCTCCCATTGTAACTGACGACTGTTTTATTCTCCAGCTCACTAAGTAGTCAAACCCTAAAACCACATGTCATCATTAAAGTTTGAGACAGAGGCAAAGGCAGCAGAGATACACGAACTGTAGATGTGTTGTTAGTAGACAAACTGTGACTCTTTCAGTGACTGTTCAGTTTATTGATTGGTTTCCATTCGCTTCATGACAGTTTACATGTCTGAGTACTGCACCTTGTGGAACTCCTCAAATTTGACCGAAAGCCTCTGAATACAGGCTTCTGGTTTTGTTGCTTTCCTCCTTCTGAAGAATCCAGAGTCAGTGACACATCAGGACAGTAAAGTGATCATCATTCTCATTGTGGCATGTCTGAATTTAATTGCTGCAAAATTTACTACGGCATGTAACACAAACCTGGAGTCATTTTCCTCTAATGCCTTGAACTCTTCTCATCTATCTTTGCACCCCCTCAGTCCCCAGTGTGTCCTCAGTTTCCCCTTGAGTCCCCAGCTCCTCTCATAAACACGCAAAGTCCTTTAACTTCCAGAATACAAAAGTATCTGTGGGAGCAAGCAGGTTTTACGCAGATTGTTGGTTTTTATTTCATTTCCAGGTGTCAAAAGCTATAATGAGGATCTTCCTCCCTGTTTGTGGTCAAAGTGATATCTCATCTTTCAGTGTTGATTTGTCCTTGACGTGTGTGAGAGACATCTTGTTTACTTTCATCAGTCATAAAAAGTCATTAAAGTTAATATCAGAGTGTTTCATGACCAGCAGAAACTTCCCACAGGAGCTTTAAAGACAGAATTTGGAAGTCTGTGGCTCTTTTTTTATTATTTCATGTGATCAAAACTAGAAAAATAATCTATGAAGATGTTGGAATATTTTTGTATTGATCTGTTTAAGATGAAACTTGGGAACACATAAAAATTGAGCTCTCTATCTAACCATTGTGAAACACTTTCTGATATTCCATTACTGAGACTTCTGCAGCTGATGTTTTCATCTTCAACTGACTGACAGCTCAGAAAAACACGTGTGTGTGTGTGTGTGTGTGTGTGTGTGTGTGTGTGTGTGTGTGTGCGTGTGCATGTGTGTGTGTGTGCGCTGTATTTAGCTGCCTGAAGCCTAATATTTGTGGGAACCAGCAGAGTCTGATAGATGATCTTAGAAAGACAGACAGACAGACAGGCAGAAAAACAGGCAGACAGACAGATAGAGAGGCGACAAACAGAAGGTACAAAAAATGGATAGAACAGACAGATGGTCAGCGAGACAGACAGAAAAAATTAAAGACTGAAAAAAACTAAAAAATTCCAAAACAGAAACCCAGAAAATCTACAAAAAAACCTACAAAAGAACCAAACACTTATAAAAGAAACCACTGGTAAAGGAAACAAACTGAACTGACATGGAACTGAATGAGTACAGAGACTAAAACTGTCTCGATTCAAGGGCTGCAGCCTTTGAAGGTTGAGTTTGAAGACCGGTCATGACACAGTGGTGCGTCAAAGACTGTCTCATTTTGAAAGGCACCTTCAAATACAGCCAATGAGGCCAACAAACCCCACCTCTCTTTCAGGCACCACGAAGGACGGACTCAGTGAATCCTACACAGCCCCATGTATCTCAGGGTTCATTGCACGTCAAAGATAATGACAATAGGACCCATCCGAACTCCAGGAGGAGCTCTGTTATTATTTCTAGGTTGTTGTTTTTTGGGGGGGGTTTTTTTACATGGTTTTGAAAATCTTACTGCACCAAACTCAGTGATGAAAGTCAAAAAAAGTTTGAACTGAACTGGCTGTTAACTAAAAGGCTTGCATTACTAACGTCACAAAAATCCCAACTATTTTTACATTCATAAGGAGTTTATCAATGCCTTTTTCACTCAAGCTATTTTCACTCACTCTTCTCTCTCCTTGAAAGATTTGTAAATAAGTATTGTACACATAATATAAAGAATATTGAAAGTGAGATTCAGGGTTTTACAGATTTTCATATTGAATTAAAAAGGGATTATTTTTAACAGATAGTAAGAGGGAATTCATTACAAACTGGATTCTAAATGTGGCTACAATACAGTTTCACCTATCTATCTGGTCAGCTACTTGCAGGGTAAATAAATAATGTGATTGTTATTGTTGTAAGAATTTTTTGCATCCTCTTCATAAGTAAAAATAACAGTAATTTAAAAAAAAAAAAACTTAAATCCTCCTGGTACTCTATTGACATAAATTATACGTCAGTATTTGCGCTTCAGGTCACAAACAGGAAAGGCTCCTGATCATGACAATTGCTGCCCCTGAACTCCGACACAGCTTATACAGACACAGATTGCTAAAACACAGGTGTTAAACAAGACACAGGTGAGACACAAGAGTGTGAAGGAAGATTAACCCAAACACAGGACTGGAGCAACGACATCAAAACAGAACCAGAAACACAAAGAAAACACAAGAATCACTGAGATTATGTTAAACAAATAGACTGACACAAAGGTGACCGGACAGACTGACAGATAGATAAGTTGTTTGAGAGACAACAAGGTGGAAAAGGTAGACAGACCCCAAAGAAACATCGGATAGTTTGATTTGAAGAAGCAAATAAACCTGAGAGATAAACAGACAAGAGTTCAAGAAGACAGACAGAAAGAAAAAGCCACAGAAAGATGAATGAATGGAAAAGACAGAAAACAGAACAGCAGACAGATAGACAGAGTGATCTACAAACAGCTGGACTCATGTTTGAGATTTCTTTATAATTGGTCGTTTCAGCTGCTTTAAACGTTTGGTGTCGTGGCGCCAACCTTCTCACAGCTTCATCAGAAACGTGATAAAGCACCTGAAGCTGGAGCTCCCTGGTGGACACTGGGTCCCAGAGAAGATCTGGTGAAAGGTAGCAGAGGGGGGGAGAGAGTTCAGAAACCATGAGACCATCAAACAGGGAAGATACACGTGTGTGTCAGGTGATCGAGGGATGACTCATGCCTCAGTGCAGCCAAAGCAGCCAAAGCCTGAACCAGCGAGTAAGAGTAGCTCTATTTATGTGTAGGACTGATCACTGACACCATGTACAAAACACCCCATCCTGACAGCGCCGCCTCAGTTATTTTACACCAAAATCTGATTATTAATAAAACTACAAGTCTCTGAAAACTCATTTTCTTGAGATGATCCTCAAAGTTTTACCTTCACTTCCTCTCAGCGTCAGATACAGGTACTTCCCAAATCTTTGAACTTTGAGTCACTTTTAGCTGACAAGACTTTTCTTTATGATGATAATTATTATCTGAAGGGTTTATTTGAGCCCCTCAAGTTCAAACACCTCCAAGAAAGACATCAAACACGGAGAGGAGAAGAGGTCAGCGGTTGATCACAGAGAGGTGAGGAGGGGCTGAAAGAAAATCATGTAGGAACACAGAGAGGAATGAAGTCCGCGTGTGTATGTATGTGTGTGTGAAAGTGTGTGTGTGTGAGTGTGTGGGAATGAGCTGGGTCATCGTAGTGACTGTAATGTTACACCCGAGGGTTAAAATGATGACTCCAAGCAGCTGCTACTGCCATGGCAACGGGAGGGTGGGGTCATGCCTGGCAACACCCGAGTGTATGAGTATGTGTGTGTGTATGTGTTAGCTGCTTTCTATTGACTCTGACATGTGGACAACTTCCTGCCAGGTGGCTCCAGACTGTATGCAGCTCTGCCAGGTGTGTTTCCAACACTCCAGTTCACAGCAGGAACACAGTGATGTGCAGCAGGAGAGAATTTGGCAAAATGTGCAGTGAGAGGCGTGAAAGTGAAGACTGCAGGTTTTGGTTCAGATAACCAGGGGGAAAATTTAAGGTGTTTATAGAGGAAAACAGTGAGTTACCCTGAGGCAGTAGATTATGTGAAAGAGATTCAAGCAGCAATCTTACCTGGCCTTTACCCCCGCATGTTGTATTGCTTCACCTGTCAGGAGGTAGTTGCTCAGTGGCGGTGGGGTTCAGGCGGTGCTGCATGATGCCAGGATGGCAACCCTGCTGCCCCCTGTTGGTCCAAACAACTTAAGACCCTTCACCACAGCCTCATTGGAGGAATGCCAACGACGATATGAGGAGGCGGAGAAGGAAAAACAGAGGAGGAAGGAGAAAAACATAGAGGTAACCGTAGTAAGCAGAGTTAAAGTGAGTGTGATGTCTGTTTCTCTGGTTCTGATTGGCTGTGTCTGTGATTGACAGATAGCAGAGGAAGATCTTCCCAAACCTGCAAGTGACCTTGAGGCTGGGAAGCCCCTCCCGTTCATCTATGGAGATCCACCTCCTCAGCTTCTCAACACACCGCTGGAGGAGCTGGATCCTTTTTACCAATCACAGATGGTCTCCTTCTCTTTAGTCTCAGACTGCAATGATTGGTTAACTTAAACAATTACAACAAGAATAAAAACTCATGAAGTGAAATTTTAATAGTCGGCACATCTTATCATTGTTGCTGTTGTTTTTGTTTTACAGTGAAGTCAAACACCACAGGCTCGTTGCATAAAAGTAGGATTCAGTTAGCCAGGATAAATGATCAATATTGGTTCAACTAATCCAAAACAAGAGCACTCAGGCTCAGTTAGTTGCACAAGGACCAAGCCAGAGAGATTTGTTCGGGATTTGAGCCACACATAAAGCTCCCATAACTTCCCAAAAGTGAGGACATCTAGCCTATGGAGCTTATTTAAGCTCACACTGCGCCAGTATAACATCAACAGCACTTTCTTGTTACCTGACTCTTGTTACCTGACTCTGACTAATCAGAGGCAAGAACCTAACTGGGGCAAATGCAATAAAGCACGTTCAACAAATGTTGGTCACAAGTATGAGGTTGCTGTAAGAAAAGTTTTTATGAGGAAATACTTCTCTCTCAAGAAACATTGTAAACATTCTTCAGCTAAAGTGTATGAATTATCAAAGGTACATAAACTGATCCCACTGTTAAAGCTTTCATATTGAATGGGAACTATGGGCTCTAAAGGGTTAATAGCATTTTTTTTATATTCATTTATTGAATGCTATGTTTTGGAAAACAAAAAATAATTGACACACTCGTCATGTTTGTGTTAAATGTTAATTTGTTGGACCATCATAGTAGTCAGTTTTCAGGAATATTTCTTAGTATGAAATTTGCTATCTCATCTGTTTCATTATTTGACATTGAAAGGAGAAATTAATTCAAGCCAGACATTAACCACAGAGTTAAAACAAGGTTCAAACTCGGTATAAACATAAAATAACTGTGACTAATCAACTAATCCAAAAAGTAAATGATTGATTAATGAACATAAAAAATTATCATTATTTGCAGCCATACTTTAATCTTTAATGCTTTAAAACAGAATAATTTAACTGTTTTACCTCTCTCTCTCTCTCTCTCTCTCTCTCTCAGACCTTCATTGTGCTCAGTAAAGGAAACGTTATCTACAGGTTCAATGCTGAGCCAGCCTGTTACCTTTTAAGTCCGTTCAGCAAACTGAGACAGACTGCCATCAAGATCCTCATTCACTCATATCCTTTACAATTTCACAGTTTGTCATTCAATACTCTCCATGATGGGTCAAATCATCTCCAGATACTCATTGAATGTGTTTCACCTGCTTTTGCTCTCAATACTGTGTTGTTCCTGCATAGACTCAAGATTTACTGTCTTATATCCTCAACTAAAGGTTTTATATTTTCATTCTGAATTCATAAACAGAGATGATTTTGTGTTTTTGTGTCCTTAAAACCAAAACTTTATTCAGTATGTTCATCATGGTGACGATTTTGACCAATTGCGCGTTCATGACGATGAGCGATCCACCCCCTTGGAGCAAGACTGTTGAGTGAGTTTCTATACATGGGATTATGCTCAAACACAGATGTACCCACACAGTCTTTGATGTTTCAGCTCCAAGTTTGTTTTTCCTTTAACAGATACGTCTTCACTGGAATCTACACATTTGAAGCTACAGTCAAAGTTTTGTCACGAGGTTTCTGTAGGGGGGGATTCACCTTCCTTAAAGACCCATGGAACTGGCTGGACTTCATGGTCATCAGCATGGCGTGAGGCTCAGCAACCCACCTGATGATTATGTGAATGATAAGATGATGATGATGATGATGTTGATGGGCCTCACCGTGTTTCAGGTACCTCACAGAGTTTGTAGATTTGGGAAACGTTTCTGTGCTGAGGACGTTCAGGGTTCTCCGAGCTCTGAAGACGATCACAGTCATCCCCGGTCAGTGTGCATGTGTCGCATTACACTATTTAGTTAAACCATCAACATGTCTATGAAGCTATGTGTCTGTGTCTCTGTGTCTTTTGACGATTCCTCTCAGGTCTGAAGACAATCGTAGGAGCGCTCATCCAGTCAGTGAAGAAGCTGGCTGATGTCATGATCCTGACGGTGTTCTGTTTGAGCGTCTTCGCTCTGATTGGCCTACAGCTCTTCATGGGAAACTTGCGGCAGAAATGTGTCCTGATACCGCCCATATTTTTAAATAACCAGACATCTGAAAGCAACCTGGACATGGAACACCCCGGCAATGACACTTATGGCAACTTTACTGATAGCAACTTTACTTATGGCAACCATACCTATGGCAACTATACACATGGCAACGATACAGGCTTTGATTTCTATGAGTTCATCAACAACCCAGGTATTACTGCTACTCGAACAGCCAAAACTACTTCAAAAATACATCTTATAAGTCTGATACAAGGAAATAGTCCAACAGCAACGAAGAACTATTTTTCCAACCAAATGGTTCCCGTGGCCCATTGTTGTATGTGTTGAAACAAGAAGTGGATATAACTTCTGCACACAAATAACACAATGTCCACCTGCTCGTCTTTCTTCATTACAGATAACTACTACTACCTCCCAGGTCACGCTGATGCTCTGCTGTGTGGAAACAGCTCTGATGCTGGGTAAACCCTCATCTTCATCACTCTAATACACTTTAATGTTGATGATAGTGATGGCGATGATGACAGTAATGATGATAATGATGATGATGGCGGTGTGTTTCAGGGTCTGTCCAGAAGGTTTCATGTGTCTAAAAGCGGGCAGGAATCCAAACTTTGGCTACACCAGCTATGACTCATTTGGATGGGCATTCCTGGCACTTTTCAGACTAATGACTCAGGACTTCTGGGAAAACCTTTTTCAGCTGGTTTGTACTTAATTAGTCCCAGCTCAGGCCCTGGAACTAACTGGTTTGTGACTGAGATCAATCAAAGCCTATCTGGTCTCCCTCTTTAGACTCTACGAGCTGCAGGCAAAACCTATATGATCTTCTTTGTGGTCGTCATCTTCCTCGGCTCCTTCTACCTCATTAACCTCATCCTGGCGGTGGTGGCCATGGCATACGCTGAGCAGAACGAGGCGACCATTGCTGAAGCCAAACAGAAAGAGGAGGAATACGCTCAGATCCTGGAGGCACTAAAGAAGAGAGAGGAAGAGGTCTGATCTAAGGGATGACATGAGTGACTGTCAGCATTTGACCTCACAGTCGTGCAGCTCAACATGTGTTCTTTCTGTTACAGCAGGCGGCCTGCAGGGCGGCGTTGGCTGAGAATCAAGATGCAGATGAGCAGGAACATACTGCCATGGATGGTACGTGTTTTATCCATAGACATCTTGTGAACATGTTGCTTACTTTTCGAAATTGATGCACAGGAAAGGAGTCTAAAACTTTCTCTGACCCTGCCTTGTGTTTCAGACTTTGAGGAAGATCAGCGACCCTGTCCTCCATGTTGGTACGCCTTTGCCAACATCTTCTTGAAGTGGGACTGCTGCAGCTGTTGGCTTTGGGTCAAAAAGGGCCTCTACATCTTTGTTATGGACCCATTTGTCGATCTTGGCATCACAATCTGCATTGTCCTTAACACTGTCTTCATGGCCATGGAGCATTATCCAATGACGGAGGAGTTTGCAGATCTTCTGTCTATTGGAAATCTGGTCAGTGATGAAGTCCAATCTAAGTTTATTTTATTGGCACAGTGACCTTGACTTAACTCAAATAATCCCCCCCAGGTCTTCACGGGGATCTTTACAGCTGAGATGGTCCTGAAGCTTTTAGCTATGGACCCATACTACTATTTCCAGGTCAGACCTTCACTCTGTCCCAGCTTAGCCTTAAGATTCACAGATTCTGCCAAAGTGACACACCTGTGCTCTGTTTTCATTGGGACAGGTGGGCTGGAACATCTTTGACAGCATCATTGTCACAATGAGTCTGGTTGAGCTGGGATTGGCCGACGTTCAGGGCCTGTCTGTGCTGCGCTCCTTCAGATTGGTCTGTATGGATGCTCCTATCTCTCCATCTGTTTGTCTAGGTGTGCTCTTATTCATCTCCCTTCCTGTCTCATGTTCAGATGCGAGTCTTTAAGTTGGCCAAATCGTGGCCAACCCTCAACATGTTGATTAAGATCATCGGAAACTCTGTGGGGGCTCTGGGGAACCTGACTCTGGTTCTTGCCATCATCGTCTTCATCTTCGCGGTTGTTGGCATGCAGCTGTTTGGGAAGAATTACAAAGACTGCGTGTGTCGCATCTCACTGGACTGTGAGCTCCCTCGCTGGCACATGTACGATTTCTTCCACGCTTTTCTCATCATCTTCAGAATCCTGTGTGGGGAGTGGATCGAGACCATGTGGGACTGCATGGAGGTCTCGGGTGTGGCCATGTGTCTGATTGTCTTCATGATGGTTCTCGTCATTGGAAATCTGGTGGTGAGTTCTGCTTTGACCTGCTTTGAGTCCTCTCTTATCGGTCGCTGAAACCTTTCGATTTCCTGTTTAAGGTCCTGAATCTGTTTTTGGCCTTGTTGCTGAGCTCATTCAGCGGTGATAATCTTGCTGCTACAGAAGAAGAAGGAGAAAACAACCTGCAAATTGCAATAAACCGGATCAACAGAGGTATAAACTGGATAAAGACTTGGATCTTGGACCAAATCTGGGCTTTGATGGGAAAGAAAGACCATGGCAATCCAGTTGAGAATGGTAAGATGAGACCTGGTTTGTGTTTGAACAAATACAAATATTTTCATACATTGACTGTTTCTCGTTTTCTGATCTCAGCATTACCAGTCAGCAGTGAGGAAGACGAAAGCCCAACAAAGGAGGTCTTGGCTTTGACTTATTTGACTCCAGACCTTCAGGAACCAGAGATCAAAACCAGGAACTTTCTTCATGGCAATATGACCAGCAACTACCACAGCATTGCGTCCCTGAGAGTCCCAATTGCAGAGGCAGAGTCTGACTTTGAGACCCCTGACAATGATGATGATGAAGAGGAGGGGGAAGAGGAGGAGGAAGAGGAGGAGGAAGAGGAGGAGGAAGAGGAGGAGGAGGAAGGGGAAGAAGAAGAAAATAAAGAGTTAGAGGTGACAGAGAAACAAACCCAGGTAAGAAAAATAGATATGTCATGAATTCAAAACAAGAATGGGAACAAAACAGGAACTGAACCAAAGAATCACCAATACCGATGTGTTTCTGCAGTGCGATGACTCGTCTATCTGCAGCACTGTTCAGAGACTCCCAGAAGTCCAAGAGGAGGAAGAGGTTGAGGATCAGGATGCTAATGCACCTGTGGACTGCTGCACTGAGAGTAAAAACACACACCAGCCCACACACCCTGACATGTACCGCCATGTGGCCTCTTAAAACTGTTTTCTGTCTTTACTTCAGAGTGTTACCAACGCTGCCCATTTTTGGACATCGACACATCCCAGGGAAAAGGAAAACAATGGTCTAACTTCAGGAGAACCTGTTTCGCCATCGTAGAGCATAACTACTTTGAGACTTTTATCATTTTCATGATCCTGTTGAGCAGCGGAGCACTGGTGAACAACCATACCATCTCAGAAAGCCCTTTGAATGCTTGTTTGTTGTCCTGCCTGCTGATTGGTCCATTTAATCTGGTCACATGACTCAGCTGCTCAGATCTGATTGTTAACACTGTGAAAACTAACTTGTGAAGTGCTGGCAGGGTGACTAACACGGCTGGCATGGTTATTTGTGAACAACAAAAATGGGAGACTACTTATAGGTAACTAACAACCCAGAATCATGAACACTGTGTTACCCTGCATGTTTACTATCCCCCTGAGCAGGTGGTAACTTCAGTCTGTGTGTGAACAGGCCTTTGAGGACATCCACCTGGAGCAACGTCGTGCCATAAAAATAATTCTGGAATATGCCGACCAGGTCTTCACCTACGTGTTTGTGATAGAGATGCTCCTCAAGTGGGTCGCCTACGGTTTCAAAACGTATTTCACCAATGCCTGGTGCTGGCTTGACTTCCTCATTGTAGATGTAAGAGCTTTAATACCTATAGGTATCCATATCAAATACCACTGCAGCAACATTTAGCCAGTGGTGTTAATATAGCCAGGTGTGGTGTGTTTCAGGTGTCACTGATATCTCTGACGGCTAACATCCTGGGGTACTCTGACCTGGGAGCCATCAAATCTTTGAGGACTCTGAGAGCTCTGAGGCCGCTGAGGGCTCTGTCCCGCTTTGAAGGCATGAGGGTAAAACAAGTTTCAGTCATTCAAGATAAGTAAAACACGGTCATTGCTCTTCACTAACTTTCCTGTCTCTGTACCTGTCCACAGGTGGTAGTGAATGCCTTGGTTGGAGCCATCCCATCCATCTTCAACGTCCTGCTGGTGTGTCTGATCTTCTGGCTGATCTTTAGCATCATGGGAGTGAATTTATTTGCAGGGAAGTTTTATCACTGTTTCAATGAGACATCTGAGGAAATGTTTAGCCCAGATGAAGTCAACAACAAGACCCAGTGTTTGTCCCTGATGGAGGAGAACTTCACAGAGGTGCGCTGGAAGAACATCAAAGTCCACTTTGATAATGTGGGAATGGGATACCTGTCACTGCTGCAAGTGGTGAGTCCTGAAAGACCTATGTATGGTGTTTTTATTTCTCTGTAGCTACATTAACCCAAGCCTGTTGTCTCTCAGGCCACATTTAAGGGTTGGATGGACATCATGTATGCAGCTGTGGACTCAAGAGGCGTCAGTACACCAACCAAGATGTTTGTTCTCAGTGAAATGAACATACAAAACTATTCTAAGCTAACTTGACTCTGGTTTTCATGTTTCCTCCACTGTAGGAGGAAATACAGCCCAAATATGAGGATAATCTGTACATGTACGTTTACTTTGTCTGCTTCATCATCTTCGGCTCCTTCTTCACCCTTAACCTCTTCATCGGAGTTATCATCGACAACTTCAACCAGCAAAAAGCTAAGATATGTCTCAACACCAAGGCAGACATGGCTTTTACTGATTGAAATGACTCAGTTATGCTTGTAGATATACTTTGTCATCCGAGTTTCTGTTTTCTCTTCACATGGGAGGACAAGATCTTTTCATGACTGAAGAGCAGAAGAAATATTACAATGCCATGAAAAAACTGGGCTCCAAAAAACCTCAGAAACCCGTCCCACGACCTGACGTTAGTATCTCAATTGTCTAACTTCCTCACTGACAGAAACTTAAAATGTTTCAGCTTGTTTTGATGATGTTGTTTGTTCTCTCTGATTCTGTCACACCAGAATAAGTTCCAGGGTCTGGTTTTCGACCTAGTCACCCAACAGGTTTTCGACATCCTCATCATGGTGTTGATCTGTCTCAACATGGTGACCATGATGGTTGAGACGGATGAGCAAAGTCCAGAGATAGAGCTTCTTCTGTACAGGGTTAACCTGGTCTTCATCATTGTCTTCACCGGAGAGTGCTCTCTTAAGATCATCGCGCTGCGGCACCATTACTTTGCCGTGGGCTGGAACATCTTCGACTTTGTGGTTGTCATCCTGTCCATCGTAGGTGAGCTGGCTGATTCACGTCTGATGGTGTTATTGTCTGAAAATTGAAGAAAGAAATTAAGAGCATATCACCATCCTTTTCATTCTCAGGCCTCCTCCTAGCTGACATCATCGAGAAGTACTTTGTTTCTCCTACGCTCTTCCGCGTGATCCGATTGGCACGTATCGGGCGAGTCCTTCGACTAATCCGTGGAGCTAAGGGGATCCGTACCCTGCTGTTTGCCCTGATGATGTCTCTGCCTGCCCTCTTCAACATTGGTCTCCTCCTCTTCCTCATCATGTTCATCTTCTCCATCTTCGGCATGTCAAACTTTGCCTATGTGAAGAAAGAGTCGATGATTGATGACATGTTTAACTTTGAGACTTTTGGGAACAGCATGATTTGTTTGTTTATGATCACCACGTCCGCCGGGTGGGACGGTCTGCTGAACCCCATCATGAACATGCCGCCAGATTGTGATCCTGACGTGGAGAACCCGGGCTCACAGGTGAGAGGGAACTGCGGCAGCCCGGCAATCGGTATCGTCTTCTTCACCACGTACATCATCATGTCCTTCTTGGTCGTGGTCAATATGTACATTGCTATCATCCTGGAGAACTTCAACGTAGCGACAGAGGAGAGCGCTGACCCATTGTGTGAAGACGACTTCGAGATGTTCTATGAAACGTGGGAGAAGTTTGACCCTGACGCCTCACAGTTCATCCAGTACAGGTGAGTCCAAACTTCCTAGGCTCTGGGTTCTGGTCTCATTCCCTGATGTGTTTACACTCTCTACTGTCTTCCACAGTAAGCTGTCTGAGTTCTGTGACACTCTGAAAGATCCTCTGAGGATCCCCAAACCAAACACTATAAAACTGATCCAGATGGATTTGCCTCTGGTTCCTGGAGACAAGATCCACTGTCTGGACATTCTGCTCGCCCTCACTGCACAGGTAAACTCACCTGACCATACGCTGGGTCAAGCAGACTTTCTTTCCATTATGTTTTACATTATTAATTACTCTCCCTCACTCATGTTCTGCAGGTTTTGGGTGAATCTGGAGAGATGGATGCTCTAAAAGCCAGCATGGAGGAGAAGTTCATGGCCAACAACCCCTCCAAGGTTTTATTCTCTATCTTCAATGCCTTTAAAAACAGCATGAATCTGCACTTGTTCTAACCTCACATGAACATAATCTTTACACTGTATGCAGACAATTTCACTTTCTGTTTACCACATATCGAATGAAAAGAGATCATCCATTGGATAACTGATTAATATTAACTCCGATCTTGGTTTGGATTCACCCAAATAAACATGTTATTACCTGCAGGTGTCGTATGAACCAATCAGCAGTACTCTGAGGAGGAAACAGGAGGAGGTGGCAGCGGCGGTGATCCAACGAGCCTACAGGAAACACCTCCTGCAAAGAACGGTCAAACTGGCATCCCACAAATACAGAGAGAAGACGAGGGGACGGCGAGACAGCTTGCCCCCACCAGAGACTGAAGGACTTCTTTATAAACGAATCAGTCAGCTGTATGGAGACACAGCTGAGACAGAGGAGACAGAGGAGCCTAGTGTTGCAGCTGTTTCAGGTGAGGATTCTCCCCCCAGGGTGGAGCTGCAGAGCGAGTTCCTCCTTCACGCTGCTCCTCCTCTCAAACTCCCAGACTTCCTGCACGATGAGGAGCTGAAGGAGTCCATTGTGTGATGAATGCTTGAGTGCACGTGCTCTCCTACTTCTGTGAGGTGTAATCCTGTGAGAGGAACGACAGATCCCAGCAGAGACTGACTGCTTGTCTGAGGAGGGATGCTACAATCCAAACTTTCAGACGGATAAACGTTTCCATAAACTGTCCGTGGATTCCTAGCTCTTTGTTTTCTGGCTTTGCACTGAAAACATTTTTATTACTGCATATTTATTTTTCGTTTGTGCGCTCTGCTGTCAAAGTGATACTCACCTGGTGTATTTACAAAACAGATGGCAGTTCAAATCATCAGTCAACCACAACCCCAACCCCCTTGGCTGCTGTAATGATGAAGCCATCAAGGCAATGAGAGCCTGGAATCGACTATAGACTATAAAACATGGACGTCGTCTCCGTGGCGTCACCTGTCTGTTTCTCAAGCCCTGTCTTGAAACTGAATGGCCGGTGCAGCCATATTGGAAATGGGCGGAAGTGGGCGCCCATTAGTCTCCTGATCTGAGCTGTGCCTCTGATCTCAATATCCAAATGGCAGAGTTAGAAAAAAAATTCACGCCCCATACAGTGTGTGCAGTTAGTGTAAATACTGATTCAGCAGGAGACAGTTTTTGTACCAGGCTGCAAATATGCTAACTTCAGCTGTGAAAACGGCTTTTTTTTGCTCAGTGTGTACGTGACCTCCAAAGCCAGCCTCAAGCGGTCACTCAAGGAACTGCAGCTTTTTTAGCACTTCCACACTGTCTCGTGTTTTCAGACCGGAGGTTCCTACCTGGAACAAACCTGTCAGCAACCAATCAGAACAGCCCCAGAGGAACCTTACTTTCCTTGGAACAGATATTGAGAGTTACATCCTTAAACATATTTCTCTACTTCAGTGGTTGTCAAAATGAGGTTGTGAAAATAGCAAAAGTGACCTCCAAAATGAAAAACTATTCCTGATTGCAAATTTTAACCATTACGGTAAGAATATAAACTGAAATAGAGGTTAAATTTGACATCAAACTATACAAACATTTCTTTCTTTAAGACTTCCAAGGTGACTGAACCACGAAAACAAGGGAGTCAGATTACTGTCGAACACACAGCAATATGTGCAGAAAGGTTGTCTCATTTTTTACCAGTCAGCTTGATTGTACAATTCTACAATTTCATTTAGCAGACGCCTTCGTCCAAAGCGACAGACAGCACAAGCAAGAAATAAGATGCAAGAGAAAAACCTTCATAAGAGTGAGAATGTGCTTCAAGTTTGTTTGGCCACAGGTGCAGCCATCAAGTGCCAAAAGAAGTGAGTTTTTTTCCAAGTTAATTTTAGATAATGCAGCCAAATCTAACCAGAATTAATAACTTGATGGCAGCAACATAGTTTACCATTCAACAGCATTCAGTATTCAGTGCTAAACATTCATTGAGAGCTGGGTCTGATACCTTCTGGTTCATTCTAAATGAAATATCTTGTCAGTTTTTGGGTTAGCCTGTTGATGTACTCCCACAGCAGGGGGTCTTCTGGTGGTCTACAATACCAATATTTTCAGGGTCGCAGGTGGAGAAGTTTAGGAGGCACTAGCCCCTGAGACCCAGAAACGGAAAACGGCGAAGATGGATGGATCCAACCTTTAATGAGCCAAAAAAACATTTCAAAACTCTTTTGTAATGTGGTTTCTTCCTGTTGCTACAGTAAACAGGAAAAGAGAGTGTTGGCTAAAGTCAACTGTGGCTAACTGGTGGCCACCTGAACTCACAACATGTTGGCCCAGAGGCATCTCCAGACAAACAGTTTGGCCCTGAACTCTGTGATCGAGTCGTATGTGGGTGTTGCAATATCGTAAGATCTTTGGTTAATTCTCTTTATCTCATATTGCTTTATTTCTTTATGAAATGCCTTAACCATGATGTTAAGAGGAGCTTTAAACCATGTCTCTTGTGTGAGCAGATCTTTTGGTGTCTTTCTTTCTTGATCTCCTCTCTTTATTTCCTTGTAATGTCATCTATTTTTTTCTAAGAAGTCTTGGTACTTATGATGATAATCAGCATATAAAACGTGCTTTGAAATAACGAAACAATCCATGTAGTAACGGTCTGCTCAGCTGAAACATCTTTGAAATAAAAGCGTCAGGTCCTGTGTCACCTGACAGAGGCTGATAGACTGTGCATGGCTCATTATGTTGTTGATTTCACATGACTCTTCCATTGTAAAGAAGAACAGATGATGGGGAAAAGTGATTTGAGTGCAGTGAGGAAAAGATGTTCACCTGAATACACACTGGATGGAGTTTTCTCAGGAAATAAGAACTACCAGTGCATGGAGGGAACTGTAGTTGGTGGAAACAGGCCCTGAAGTTTGTCAAACGTATTGCTAAAGCAGTCAACTCTTTCAGTGATTGGTTGAGGAGTGTCCCTGCCATCAGCCTGCCAATTGGTCGATCTGAGATGATAAAGAAAGAGTTGAAATCTAACTCAAAGACCATTAAAGTGTTAAACTCCAGATGATGTTGCTGTTGTTGTTCTTTAAGATCATCTAAATTCAACACCTACACACCTGTTCACACTCATGCACTCAAAATTCTTCTCCAAGTCTAGCATTTCTGTTTTTAAAAGATAGTTTATTGATGACCTTTGTATCCATCCATCCTTGCACCTGTGCACACTCACACCTCCTCACCTGTGCACCTGTTCTTGTGCTCATCCTGGGCCATGGTTCCAGCTCCTGCCTGGCTCAGAGGCAGCGCAGCAGCAGCTGTTGTCAGATTGAACGGCCAAAGTTCAAAGAGAAAGACAAGAAGAGCAACAGCTGCCAACACAACTGACAAACTGTTACGTCACACACATACAAACTCTCTCTCTCTCTCTCTCTCTCTCTATCTCTCTCTCTCACACACACACACACACAGAAACACACGCACACATGCTTGAAGCCCACATTTTGAGTTTCTAGTTTCAGTCAATAAATGCTTCAGTGTGAATCTCGCTGCAGACGGAGACCACTTTGCGTTTGAGATTTAACAGTTTCTAAAACATTTCTGCGTGGAGAAGAATTGAACACAAATCTTTGAATAGAGAGTAACAAAACATAGTTATAAAAGTTCAAATAGTAAAAACACATAAATATGAACAGTATCAGCGCTGCTGTTGATTCTACCTTTACTCTGAATGTGTGCAGCTGTCGCCCTCTGCTGGCCATAATCTGTATTACAGTCTGCTGCATTCCTGTTTTTGATCTTATTCTAATAAAACGTTTGATATAAGAGGAAAATTCCATGACTTTTCCCATAATTCATGCAATCAGTCTTGGTTTTTATGGCATATCAACACAAGGTATGCTCAATCTGTAAATTCAATGTGGATCAGGGGGCTCTTGATTTGAAAATCCACTCCTTTTATATTCCAGGGTCGGCTGATCCATCTTCGTTTAGTCCTGGTTTTAAAAGAAAAACTGGATTAGATCACTCTGATCCAGTTACAGATAACAATTACCAGGTGTCTAATGTTGCATTTCAAACCATTTACCCCTGTAAATTACTATCCACAAATTTAGCCATTTACACCCACATATGCAGGTCAACCTAAAAAAAAACATGTGCAGTGTTTCGGAGTTTTGTGCAAATATGGACGCAGCTTTATTTTTCATCCATGTCTCAGTCTAACACGCATCAGGTTTTCTGCAGATGAAAATCAAAAAAAACCTGATGTCTAACACTTTTGTAAACATTTTATTTCTTGAATAACAACACTTGATAGGAAACAGAGTCACCAGAAGTTTAGAGGACATCATGTGTCCATATTCACTTCTGTCACCGACTCTCACTCAGGCCTGAGGTTCCTGAATTATTACCGTGGAGCTGAGATGAATGGGCTTGTTTCTGGCATCAGAATGAATATTTAAAAAGCTTAAATGTGTCAGACAGAAGGTCAGATCACACACAGAGTTAATATCCAATAATAAGACCTGTATCTCATGAGGAAACATCAGTATATGTCACAACAGCATCTTGAATATGTAATAAGGACACAGGTGGACTCATGATAACACGCTGAAATGCATGATTAACGTTTCATTATATCACTGTGAGCAGGGTTCGTCTCTCATTACAAAGATTGCTGAGAGTGGGCCGTTACGCCACTTCTAATTTTAACCCGTTGGCGTACCAGGACTTCTTACCAGCTGCCAGTCCCCCTTCCTGTCAGCTCCACTTTTTTCCTTGGCGATACGTGTCGCTCATTTGTGAGTTTTACCCAGAAAGTTAACTGCTGTACCCACAAGTATTCACAGATGCCTGTTATGTCTCACAGTGAAGTTGGTTTTCTTCAATAAATGTGGTGGTCACACAATGGTGTGAAAATCAATATTATTTTCTGGAATCCTTCAGTCGCTTGGAAGACCCTATGACAAGACTTATCTTTTTTAAAACACTCTCTCTGGACTATCACTGTGTCGCTCTATCCTCTGTCCCCTCTCTGCAGTAGTTGTGAACGACAGCTGGCTTCAGATACGTTTGTTCCACAGCGTTGATCTTTTCAAGAAAAACCATGACGATAAATGTCAGTGGTCGATGGTATTTCCCCTGCTGAACGTCTAAAAACTCTCTTAGATGGGCTCATGTTTGTCATCTCTCCACTTGTATCGCTGTCACAGAACCATGAATATATTCAGTTTCCAGTTGCAGTGATGTTACTGTGAAAGGTCTGACCTCAGATCGGTGACAGCTTTGAATAAATTCAGATCCCTGCGGACGAAAACATCAAACATCTGACACTGTTTTCTAAAAGCAGATCTAGCATTTTTACATCAGCAGCCTGTTTACTGTAAATGTAGTTTTAATATCCAAAACATCTTCAAATTTGTTTTGTTTGGTGGAGTTTTGTGCTAAGTTCAACTTAAATCTTTATCAAAATACACACTTAACTGTTTTTTGAGCCCGACGACATTTTGGAAAAAATGTAAATGTCTGTTCACTTAGAGAGATATTGTTAATTTTTCATTTTGAATCACAACAACATTGAGCTTTGCAAATCCATTAGATTTTAAAATGTGTTTCCAGGGCTAAAATGTATTATTTTGTATTATGAAACTTTGAAGTTGAAATAAAAGATTTTTTTATACATGTACAATTTTTAAACTGCATACATTAAAAAGTGAAGTCTGATCAAGTGTTTGTCTTATTTTTGATTTCTCCTTAAACTTAATATGATCCACATTCTCCTGACAAGTCCAGAAATGTCTCATTTCAAGATATTAGAAAATAACAGAATCTTTTCCGAAATGTTTCTGCATTTCTTAGTTATTCGCTTTTGATTTTTTTTTTTTTTTTTACTTTCCAATGACAGTAAGCTTTTCCCAGTCTCTCCCAATGTAAATATTAATATTAAAGTGTTAATGGTGAATAGAGGTCACTCACACACACACACACACACACACACACACACACACACACACACACACACACACACACACACACACACACACACACACACACACACACACACACACACACACACACACACAGTCTCATGTTTCTGTGATGAATTTAAACATCAAGTTTTCGTCTATAAAACTGAAATATTGAGCCAGTAGCATCAGAGAACTCTGAACTGAAATCAGATAAACAAGGACCTGAACCTGAACCTGAACTTGAACTTGAACCTGAACCAGAACTAAAGCCACCATGGAAAAAGGTCAGTCACCTGTTTCTTTTCTTTGTCTCACTCCTGTCTCTCTTCTCTACCTGTCATTCTTGACAATTTTCCTCTCGCCTGCTCACCTTTTCTGTATCTGTCTGCCACACTCGCCTAGCTCTTTCTTACCTGTTTCTAGTTTACTTCTCCCCGTCCCATTGATCTGCTCTACCTGTCTTTCACCTGTCTGTCCCTTCTTTCATTTTCTACCTGTCTTTCTGACACATCTGTATTTCTTTCACGCTGCTCTAACTTTTCTGTTTCACTCATTGGTCAGTTAACTCTCTGTTTACCTGTGTGTCTCACCTGTTTGTCTCTCAGTCATCCTCCTGCTGTCCATCTTGTGTCTGGGAGTCTTGTCTCAGCCAATCACAGACAGCGACCGTTTGTTCTCCCTTGCCATTAGCAGAATTCAACACCTTCACCTGCTCGCTCAGAGACTCCTTTCAGACTTTGTGAGTGAGAAACAACACAAATAAAAGACACTTCAAACACACACAACAAACAAACATGCTACAGGTCCAGAGGAGTGTCATTAAAGAGCCCCTGTGTTTAGATCTGTGTGTGTGTTTCTGTGTAATGTGTCTGTTAGGAAGGTTCTCTGCAGGCTGATGGACAACGTCAACTGAACAAAATCTTCCTGCAGGATTTCTGCAACTCCGACTACATCATCACCCCTATTGACAAACATGAGACACAACGCAGCTCTGTGAGCAAACTGCACATGGATAGATGAATAGCATAAAATTTCGAGATATTCCAAGAACTGTAATGGGTTTTTTTTAATGCTTTTGTCTTATTGATTTTAGGTCCTGAAGCTCTTGTCTATTTCCTATCGCTTGGTTGAGTCTTGGGAGTCTCCCAGTCGTGCTCTGTCTGCAGGTTCTGCTCCCAGGAACCAGATAACACGTGCACTTGCTGATCTGAAGACAGGAATCAACATGCTTATCCAGGTGAGATCACACACTCATAGATCAAACCATACACAGCAGCTTCACCAGCTTATACCAACTGTAACTACCTGACTCTGCAGGCCAATCAAGGTGGAGGAGATGTCTTCCCTGACGGCTCCACCTTCCAGCTCGCCCCTTTTGGAAACTTTTATCAAAGTCTAGGGACTGATGATTCTCTGAGAAGAACTTACGAACTTCTGTCCTGCTTCAAGAAAGACATGCATAAGGTAAGGGGAAGAAGAAGGAGGAGGGTGAGGGAAAAGTCGTGATGATAAAGAGTCTGAATATTAAATAACAATCTTTGTGTCTGCAGGTGGAGACTTACCTGACCGTGGCTAAATGCCGACTTTCTCCAGAAGCCAACTGCACCTTGTAGCCAGGCCTCTCTGCAGTGTTGATGACGTCACTTTCTGTATTTGTTCCTCGTGTTAGTTTAGCCCCTGTCTAGACTTTAATGAAGCACGTTTTGTTCTTCAAGTGTCATGCTATCAAAATGTGAAATAAAGTTTGTGCTGTGTTGCATTGAAAAGAAGTCTTGGTGCAATACTCTTCTCCTGCAGAGAGTCAGAGACCACACAGTTCATCAAGTTTTCATTTCTTATCTTCATCATTAATCAACTTGAACAATATGTATCGCTTTTATGCAGATGTCTTCTGGCACTACTTGTTTCTTCTCCTGTCACAATGTTCTCTGGACCTATTCCATAACTCCATATAGTTCATTATCCATTCATTTTCTACCACTTATCCTGGTGTATATGCCATACACAGAGTGGGCCAAAAGTGTAGTATTTTTAAAATGTCCTTTTCAAAAGTCCAGTCTGTCCACGACCAAATAGTGTATCTAAAGGAAAAAAAATGTTCCAAAAAATGTACAGAATTAAGTACAAAACAAGTGAGAAATAATCACAGACTAATACTCAAAAATACTCAAAAACATAAGTCTAAACCCATCTTGTAACTTTTTTATGATTTATCATTAGAAAACTTTTCAAAAGTTCACTCTGACACCTGCCCAACCTGTTGTGCAATCATCTCGCCGATAGGAGGCTTCGGCTCTTTCCGTCTGTGCCTCGTTGTCTTCGGCTAGTCTCGGCTTCCTCTCGGCTTTCACCGGAGCCCCTCGGCTGTTAACGGTCGGTGTGTTCAAATGTTCGGCCGCAGCTCCTCCTGCAGACTGAACTAAAGAAAGAGCCGAGAGAAAAGAGGGAAACAGACGACAAGAGCGGATAGACGGAGCGTGGAAGCGGAATGACGGTGCTGCAGGAACCTGTCCAGGTAAACACACAAGTTGAGGTCGTTGTCATGGACGGGGTAACTAGCATTTCGGATCGCCGAGCTCCGCGACCCGTCCCGGCCTCAGCGGCTGGTCCAATCCGCGGTGTGTGAGCTTTCCCCCGCCACAGGCCCTACAGCCCGCCGATAGCAGCTCTGAACGTGTTGTATGTGTTATTTTTGATCGTGGTGTCAGAATTACACTGAGAAATAGTCCTTAAACGGTTTCAACAGTTAATCACAGCACTGGTTTATGTTTCATTTCTGTGCTTCAGTGCCGTAGTGACAGTCCAGAGAGGTCACACCAGACCCATTTAAAAAATCTGACACATTTACGTTTCCACTGGTGTGTCTTTATAAACCATCTGAGAGTAGCAATTTCATCACATTTTCAGACTTCTGTATCACAGCACGTTAATTCGGCATATGCCTTACAGATACAGGATCTTTAAGTTACGCAATAGGACATTAATTTCACGAATTGGTCTCATATTTCTGTGCACTGGCTTTGGCAAGGCTGAGTGCGGCAGTTACAGCGCTTGCACTTATTAAACTTTATATTCCTTTATTATTAACCTCATCATGTTAAATGTATAGAGGCCGAATACATGCTTAGAACTTTTGGAATCATTAAATTTTATTTAAATTTGAATGTAGTTGATTGGTGAGCAGTGAGAGAATAATTTGCTATGACCCAAATTGAGTTCTGTTAGTAGCGATGCTAACGCTAAGATGCTACCGCTTCAGTAATGTTAGCCGGCTAGCACTCAGGCTAACATGTAGCCGAGCGGCTACAGTCACCAGAAACATTCCTTTAAAGTTTATGAGCCAACACATAAACATTTATTTGACGTTATTCATTCTAATTGGAGCATATCTTCGATACAGATGCTGTATCTGACAAACAACATGATTGGATTGTTTATCACTAGCGTTAATATCCACAGCTAACTTAGCTGGTTGTTGACAATATTAGCATCAGCTGGTTAGCTGCCATGTCAGCCAGCCAGACCAAATCAGAGTGAAACAGAATATGGTTTAATATGACGGTTGAGGTACTGTAAATATACCTGGAGTTCATGTGTGCTCACTGTGCTGTGACAATGTGACAGGAATTGGTACTAGCATCCCACATTTAAACTGCTGGCTATCACAGTGACAGGAAATAAGCGTAGGTATTTGATTTAGTAAATGTCACATTACTAACCGTGGTAGTAATATATATATATATATATATATATATATATATATAGGATTCATCATTGGTGGTCAGTCTTTTCAGATGTCTCCTGTACGATCATGGTCTACTTGTACGAGCAAGGTGCTCACAGGATAGCAAAGGCTCCTGCTTGTGGGTCTGTCTCTGTCATACATACATTCTAATGATTATCATTACAGTACAGCTTGTCACATCTATATTTTTTGAAATAATAGTTACAAGACAAACTTGGCAACAATGATCCAGTGTGATTTTGGTTGACACACCTTGCTTTGTATTGGGCTTTTATTGTATTCAAAAGACTCCTGAAAATGTTCACAGTGGTGTCTATAATGTATATGTGTCATTCAAAATATGGTCAATCTGAGGACTGATCATTTGTAGGGGCCACACAAGAAGAAAAGACAACAGTTTCAGATCTGGACTTTTCACATGCCTGACCTTCATCCTTTTCTCAAAGTATTTATAAAATCAGTTAAGACCAATTTGGGCTGTTATCAAGTGCAGACAGACTGAGCCTTTTTAGAACAAATGCAACAATGCTCTAAAGCCTGTAATTCTCACGCCCTGGGTCACACCATGATGGGTTTTTTTTTTTGTTTCATTGAGCAAAGTGCAGGTCAGTCGCCCAGTGCGTCACTCTGTTACCGCTCTGTGACCTGCTCAGTCAGTGCTGTGCCCAGAGCTAAATCTTGTCAGGACTTGGGGCACAGGGAGCTGCACCCAAGCTCTGGCTCAGAGAGGACACGGTTACCATTTGCTGTTGCAAATGTTAAACTCTAATGGGTTGAATTGCTGATGTAAACATGAAAGAGTGCTAGCAAAGAAAATTTGGGGTTGTATAAGGAGCGGGTCAAACCAGAGTTAAGCGAATGTGTAATAATCCCTTCACTGCTTTTGCTGAAAATCATATATTTCTAAGAGATAAATGAGGCTGATGCTTGGACTATTTGTAGTTTTAGTGCGTAAACAGTTTCAGTCCTTTGAAATTGACTCTGTGACAACTTAATATTTGTATCCCACTGTGTGATTTCACATTATTGCGACAGTTGCAGAGGCACAACATGTAAACAAACAGAACAAGCTTTACACGCGCACAGCGCTGTTCCACCTTGCTGGCTCTGACGCCTACAGTGACCTCTGTTCAGCCTTGTTTACACTTTTTGTTGACTGTATGGAGAGACCACATTACAATGACATAGTCTCCCCGAACACTAATTAGCAATGTGACGCCCAGTCTAGTTATGTTGCCAGGTTGGAGGAGCGAACCAGATGACGCTCTCTGATTCCCTGCAAGAGACAAAGACCTTTCCTGCATCATGTTGCAGAGGCGAGTGAGGGGAGATGGTCCACTGTAGTTAAATGCTGAAAGCAACCCACATGGACAAAATGGTCAGCGAACATACTTTGAGTGGCCTCAGATATACTTGGGCTGCCTGCTCAGGTATTTTTAGGGTTTAACTAGCTGCCTCTGTGAGGTCAGGAGGACCAGAACTTGAAATAGACCGGTTTTTGATATTCAAGAATTCCATCCATACTGAACAAGTGTTGGACACAGGCTCCTCAAGGTAGTATGAGTCTGAAAGAAAACATTTAAAAACAGTGAAACTATGTGTCCAGGTTCTGATCACTATTGGCTGTTTTTATTGTATCAATGATGTTCACAGCTGATTATTCACACTAGCCGTCATTGAGCAAAATTTGCTGCCAAACTCTAATACCTGAGTATTGAAGCTATAATCCCATGGTAATGTCATGAGTACGACGGTTGCACAGTCCAGCTCGACCACGGAACAGCACCTGATCAGATAGGTTTTCATCCAAGTCAGTGTGTCAGCTCACACTGGATTCATGAGATGTTTTTCCTCTACTATCTACCTGGGAACATGACATTACATTACACATATACTTTGGATGTCCAGGGTTTTGAAAGAACACTTTTCAAATTCGTTTCTATACAAAGTCAAAGGCTCACATCTGAGTTCTCAGGGGCTCAATTAGACCTGAAATTTCTTTTCTTGAAGCACTAACTGAGCAGAAATAGCTAAATGAGCTGAATAAATACTTGAGATACATATTTTATAGATCTGTTCCCCATTTTGTTATTTTTCCTCACTCTGTCAGTTGTGAAACTGGTGAAACTTTTCCCTTGTTGTGGGTGTTGTTGTGATTAACCCAGGGAGAGCATTAAATAATTAAGTATTTTTATTATTTTGCACAGAAAATAAATAATTTATATTAAACATGGTAGGAGGAGTATGCACCATATTGTATGCTGGTTCCAATACAGAAGAGAGTTGATCTGTACAATTTGGTGGCAGATAAAAATATCAGTATCGGTAATCGGCTGAATGAGTTGTAAAACATTGGCATATTGGATCGCAGATAAAAATCCAGTATCGTGCATTCCTAGATTGAAGACATCATTATTATTTAACTTTTTCACTGATTTAAAAAAAAGTGAACTGAAAATCACAGAAATCTGCAAGAGCTAGATATGATAGATAATCTATATAATAGAACTGCAACTTAAATCAGCACCCAAAAAAATGTTGAAAAATCAAATAGAGGGAAAAGCCCAGCCCTAGTATATTCAGTACCAAAAAACTGGGGTTGTGGGAAAGAAATACCGATCTGGACATCCCTAACTCAAACTATAACCTAACACGTGACTTTAAATGTTTTCAGATCAAATTAAGACCCTGACCAGGATTAGTTGATGCTGGCTGGTCACAGCAGGATGTTCTGAGTTTATGACTCGTCTGCTTGACTCATATCGACCCCTCCCTCCTCTGTTTTTAGGCTGCAGTGTGGCAGGCTCTGAACCACTACTCCTACCTGGACGCCGTTTTTCTCGCTGAGAGACTCTATGCTGAAGGTAACACCTCTCAGCCTCTTGCCTCTGCCTGTCTCTCTCACTCAGTAACATCCATGCATTGATCTGTCTGTCCCTACACCTGTCTCATCCCTCAGTGCGGCTAAAGTGAACCTGTCTTGTCTTTCAGTGAGGTCAGAGGAAGCCCTTTACCTGTTGGCTACATGTTATTACCGCTCGGGGAAGCCATATAAAGCATACCGGCTGCTAAAAGCTCACAGCTGCTCCACTCCACAAGTTCGATTCCTGTTGGCAAAATGCTGTGTCGAACTCAGCAAGTGAGCACACACTGATCATCATATTCTGATTCTGTACACCTTATAGGACATCAGTTAACATGTTATCATCACATCCATCAATCTTGTGAACTTAATCTGGTTTTATTTGTCCCAGGCTGGCAGAAGGAGAGCAGGTTTTGATTGGTGGAGTGTTGAATAAACAGAAGAGTCAGGATGACATCATCACAGAGTTTGGAGACTCTGCCTCTTTCACCCTGTCGTTACTGGGACACATTTACTGGTAAGAAACCGTCCCCATAGACTGTCTGAGTGCAATTTTGGACTTTCTGTTTACCAACTTTTATTTGTCTTCCTCTCCGAGTAGCAAGACAGATCGTGTCGCCAAAGGTGCTGAATGTTTCCAGAAAAGTTTAACCCTCAACCCTTTCCTGTGGTCGCCTTTCCAAAACCTTTGTCACCTAGGTAACAAGCATCACCCACACACAAAAAGGCGTCAGCTTCATCCTTGCGATCATATTGTCAATATATCTCTGTATGTTGTCTGTATTCCAGGAGAGAAACCAGATCCAGATCAGGTCTTCAGGTTGTCTTCTTTACAGAACTCCTCGATAGCTCCTCCCCCTCCTTCTGTTAGCCCTGCCCAGAACCCCTCTCACCGCCTAGACACTGCCCTCATGGAGACGCCACAGGACACACTAGTACGTAACAAACAGAATGATCGTGACCTGAGTATTCTGATTGTGTCAGTCTGAGTTTTTGACTGACTTCATGTTTGTTCCCTTCAGGAGTTGAATCGTTTGAATCTAGAATCTTCTAATGGAAAACTGACATCTGATTTGTCAGTCTCCTACATTGACTCTTCACTCATATCACCGGAGACTGGCTCATTATTGGGTAACACAGTTTCCATGGCATCAGCCGGCTCCTTACTGGCGAAACAGAACAAGCCGAAGAGCGGGCGGAGTTTACTGGGAGGACCTGCTGCGCTTAGCCCTCTGACACCCAGGTGAGTCAGCAAATAACAGCATGGTTCCACTGTCACCACTCACTGTGAAGTTACCTTTCAGCCAATAGGAACACTGCACTGATACTGGGGCTGGGCAGTTAATTATAAATCAGATCGAAAAACAAATTTCTGATTGCTGACAGTGCAGTTTCAGGTTTTCTTATTCAAAACAAGAATTATAAAAAAAAAAAAATCAGCCCATTCAATATAGCAATTGATGTCAAAGGCACATAAGATGGGGAACCTGGAAGTACTAGCACAATAAATTGCTATTGCAGAATAATTGCAATTTGAGTATTTTTGCAAATTATTCAGCCTTATTTGATACTTTATTTCCCAGTCTGAAATATGGATATAACTAATAACCACTGTGTGATTCTGCTGGTCTGCGTAGTTTTGGCATCCTGCCCCTTGAGCCCAGCCCTGGAGACCCCACATATCTACAGAATTATTCAGCAACAATGGAAACACAATCTACAGCTCCAAACAAGAAGGTACGAACACTTTCTACACAACTTTTACACATTTATTACAAACAGTTCACAAAATCTGGCAAACTTAACCTCCGGTCTTTCTCTGTCTCTCTCTCAGTCTGTCGCTAGGATCAGTCAGTCGAAGTCTGTCTTTAGTCAGAGCGGGAACAGCAGAGATGTTCTCCCCATCCCGTTCAACCAATCACAGACCACTGCTCCTCACACCAGGTAACTACAGAAGTTAATCACAACTGAGTGTCTGACCATCTGTCTGTCTCTTTGTCTCTAAGTGACGACCTTTTTGTTTCCCAGTGGCTCCCCTCAGGTTCTCAGTCCCAGTATGTCTGGTCCTCCAAATGTTCAGCCCAGAAGAAGTTCCAGACTGTTTACAAGTGCCAGCTCCACTGCCAAGGTAATAAAACAATCTTTACTAATGATGCTTTTTGTTGTACTATACTATTACATTTACATAAGACAGCACAGTACATCATGCCATCAGTACAAGTTATAATTAAAATTCTCTTTCAATGTGTGTGTGTGTGATTTTGTGTGTGCAGGAGAACAGCAAGAAGTTAAAGATGAAGTTTCCTACAAAGATCCCAAACAGGAAAACTAAATGTAAATCAGCAAAAACTTCAAACAGCAGCAACCTGAACGAGAGTCTGGACATCTTAAGACTGGATCCCAGTCTGAGTCTACCAGACACCAGGATCCCCCAGTACCAGAGAGCTGCTGCAGGTAACACCAAGTCCCACAACCTCAGCCCAGTTTGACATAGCTGGATGTAAAGGGTTAATCCTTCAATAAAATTTCTGTGTGTGTGTGTGTGTGCAGACAGCGTGATGGCATTGCTTCGGGAGCTGGGGCGAGGCTACCAGGCGCTGTGTTCGTACAACTGTAGAGAAGCCATCAACATCCTGACCTCCCTCCCTCCCCAGCACTACAACACTGGCTGGGTCCTCACACATATTGGCAGGGCCTACTTTGAGCTGGCCGAGTACACACAGGTAACACCACCGACACATCAAATACTTGTTGTGTCTCGTCTTTTGCTCAAGTGAGTCTTTCTGACTCATGATGATGCGTGTGCTTGCAGGCGGAGCGTCTCTTCAGCGAGGTTCGCAGGATCGAGTCATACAGAGTTGAAGGGATGGAGATTTATTCGACAACACTGTGGCACCTGCAGAAAGATGTCGCACTGTCTGCTCTGTCCAAAGACCTCACCGACATGGACAAGAACTGTCCAGAGGTACGAGCTGCACCTGTCCAAAAACTTCTCAGAGTTAAAAAACAGAGTTACCTGACCGTCTGTCTGTCTCTCTCTCTACAGGCCTGGTGTGTGGCAGGTAACTGTTTCAGTCTGCAGAGGGAGCATGACATTGCCATAAAGTTCTTCCAGAGAGCCATCCAGGTGAGGAAAGCTGTTGAAACTTTCCTTCTCCTGTCTGTCTATCAAGCTGTGACCTCTGCTCCTCTGATGAGTGTCTCCCTTGTTGCCATCTGTCTCTCTCCTCTATCAACCTTTTTACCCATCTCTTTTCCTTTTCTTCCCCGATATTGTCTCATCCCTGCCTCTATTTCTGAGTTTGTCTATCTCAGTCTATCTCCTCTGAAGTTTCTTTTCTTGGGTTCCAGTTTCTATACACCTGTCTTTCTCTCAAAGTGACCTTTCCCTGCCTCTTTTCTCCTGTTTCTTTGTATCTCTCTGGTCTTGTCTGTCCCTCTAACTGGTCTCCCTCTGTGTCTCAGGTGGACCCAGGCTTTGCATACGCCTACACCCTGTTAGGTCACGAGTTTGTCCTGACGGAGGAGTTGGACCGAGCTCTCGCCTGCTTCCGTAACGCCATCAGAGTCAACAACAGACATTACAACGCATGGTATGGAAACGACTAACTGCACAACTTGAGATCACATCATCAAAACTCCATGTCACTTACAGTTTGTGTGTGTGCAGGTATGGTCTGGGGATGATTTACTACAAACAAGAGAAATTTAACTTGGCAGAAATCCACTTTAAGAAAGCTTTGAGCATCAACCCTCAGAGCTCTGTGCTGCTCTGCCACATCGGAGTGGTAAGTTAGAAGGAACAAAGTAAGATATATCAGCATGTAGTAAAAGCCAGACCATGCAAAAGTTATTGGGTGTGTCTTTGTGTGTGCCTTCATAGGTGCAGCATGCCTTGAAGAAGTCTGACGCTGCTTTAGAAACTCTGAACAGAGCGATTGGGATTGACCCCAAGAACCCGCTCTGCAAGTTCCACCGAGCGTCCATACTGTTCGCAAACGACAAGTACAAGGTAACTTTTGCTGCCCTGTAGTAATTTGTCAGTTACATGTGTTTTATAGAGAACACTGGACATGTTCGCAGTAAAACAAGTGTCTTTCTTAACTAAGGTGCTGTTTTATTGTTGCTCTACCTTTGTTCGACCTGTGTCCCCCTCCCCCTATCTCTTCTGTTTCCCTCTAACTTGTCTGTCTCTCTGCAGGCGGCTCTGCAGGAGTTGGAGGAGTTGAAGCAGATTGTTCCCAAAGAGTCTCTTGTTTACTTCCTCATAGGAAAGGTAACAAACACCTACTGACCTTTGACAGTTACCATAATTTCTGGACTAAAAGCCACTACTTTTTTTGCACCCTTTGAACCCTGTGGCTTACACAATGATGCAGTTAATTTCTGGATTTTTACGAGCTAACAAGCTTCATGCCGCAAACAACACTTCACCCAAAAATGCAAAATAGCGCAGTGAAAGAAATTTACGTTTACACAGAAATGCTGAGAAACTTAAAGTGGTTCAGTATGGGAAAAAGCCTTTATTTTAAGTTTAAGAAATGTTTCAGTGAAACATCTATTTCTTTGTAAATATTCTGTTACAATATGGACACCTGTGACTTATCGACAAGTGTGGTCTTTGTATGTTCAAATTTTTCTCTTTTTTTTTTTCAAACTCAGTGGGTGTGGCTCATATTCTGGTGCACCCAATAGTCTGGAAATTACAGTAAATCCTTGTACACAGCTGCTTTGAACTCTGACCTGTCTCTCCAAAGGTGTATAAAAAGCTGGGTCAGACTCATCTAGCCCTGATGAACTTCAGCTGGGCCATGGATCTGGACCCTAAAGGTGCAAACAACCAGATAAAAGAAGCCATCGACAAGAGATACCTGCCAGAGGATGAAGGTGAGACAGGTAGGGGCATCTGGGAGGTGAATTCAGTTGGCTCAAACTGCAGCTGTAGCTAATATAACACACCATATAACAATGTAATATAACACAATTAGTCACTAACTATGAGCGTAGCTAAAAGACCCCCCTCCCTCTCTCTCTCTCTCTCTCTCTCTCTCTTTACCTGTCTCTGTCTCCAGCGGCGGAGGTGGACGACAGTCAGGACAGCAGCATCATGACAGACGCTGACGACACACAGCTCCATACAGCTGAGAGCGATGAGGTCCTTTAACCCTGCCCCTCTCATCTAACCTCACCCCTGCTTGAACCAAGCCCCGCCCCAACACTGATGACCTGGAGGAGTATTGTTGCTAGGCAACAGTCTGACAAACAGATCTTCAGTTTAACTCCGCCCCCACCCTCCTACCTGTCCTCCGATGGCTGAAACAGACTGCTGCTGCCCTGAAGCCCCGCCTCCAGCCTTCCTCCTCCTCGTATGTGATCGAGCTTGTCCTCTGACATCACAGCTGTTTTTTATGTTCTTTTTATCATCGATATGGAAATAAACAATAAAAACATGTAAACCCCGCCTTCTGCTGTCTGCCTTGTTCCTGATAAAAGCAGCCAATCAGAGCTCATCAAATGTGAGTTGAGATTCAGTTGCATGACAACTTAGTTTGGAAGTTTTTGTGCTGAAGTTAGATTTTTAAACTCAACTAAAGATCCTGACAGAACTATGTGCAGTCATTAGTGTGATTTTACAAACAGACGCTGATACTGTCATGCCTTGAATGTTCCTTTATTTTTCCAACAAACACGTTCAATCCAAGAGAAACTTTATTGGTACAAAGCACTTTGACAGCCGACGAGCAGAGAGACAGACAGCGTGGATTTGGCACCTAGTATCAAACTGCATTCTGGGTGTTTTTTTTCACGATGGGGATGGGTATCATGGTAATGTACGGCATTCAGAAACACAGGAGAGGTGATGAATGATGAGAGAGATGTGACTTAATATGATGGAAGGGATTTTATGAAGGGAGCTAACATGCTAATAATGAGATATGGTGGCTCACCTTCATCTCCTCAGGGACTCCTGGGGGTCCAGAGCCCACCAATAAGGTCATGTCTGTCTCTAAGTGATGCACCAGTAAGATACAGGTGACAGTGGATGTTTTATGCTCATTACCAGATTCAGAACATCCCATAATGTTATACTTTTAGTGTTCCAGGTTGAGACTTACTAAACCAGTCTGTTAGTTTAAAGCTCTGCAATGATTTGTTAGTGTTTTGTTTCTCTGATGTCACATCTTTTGAAACCAAGCAGCTTATGAATCATCTGAACCATCCTTGAATATTCAAGTCCATAGCACCATGTCAAGCTTTTTACTCTTTCAAGCAAGTCTGGAGCCAATTCAGGCCCCTAAAATGGCTTATTACCCACTTTAGCATCAGCCACATTGTTCTTACTTTGCATAAATACTTGTAACTATTAGCTTAGCTTAGCACAATGATTGGGAGCAAAGGGAAACTACAAGACTAAAATAAGCACATAAACACTCACATTTGGGTGAAGGTGCTAGCTGCTAAAAGCAGGGGGAACCTAACCTAACCTAGCTTAGCACATACAGGAGGGAAACTACAAGCCTACACTGGCAGCGGGTCAGTCCTTTCTTTCATGTCTCAATTTCTCCAAGGGGGGGGGGGGGGGGGTCACCTGTTTATTCGCAGGCAATGTACTGAGCACTGATTGGCTGTCACTGTTTTATTTTTGATGAGCTTTGCTCAACTTCATAAAATCTCTCCGTTCTGTTTGTGTGATATCAAGTGAGGGTCATGAGGAAATACGCAGGATGATGTTTTTTTCTTCCATCAGGTAGTTTCCTTGGTAACAATAGGGGCGGGGTCTGTAGGCACAGGTTCATCCAATCACAGGCCTTGCTTGGCGAGGGACGCAGACACCTGACAGACGAAGAATGATTTTTCTGTTAACATGTGTTTGGCTTTGTGGATGTTTCAGTCTGAACCACCTGACCTCTCACCTGGTCGGCCAAGCCGTCAAGGGGCGGCGCTTCAGCTGCATTAAGGCTTCCAGGGGAGGAAGTGTTGCTAAGGTGAGGGGAAGAGGTGTCAGGCTGGATGACGATGTCTGCACCGTGGTCGGTGCGAGCTTTGGCGGTCTCTCTGAAGTTCAGTTTCTGACTCTCAATCTGCAGACGAACATAGACCAAAACACTTCAAAACATAAAAGTGTTACATATTACTACAACACTGTGTTTTGGAGGACTGACAAAAACAGAAGAAACGTCCTGTATTTTTGGGTCAGCTTGTTTTTCTATCGTGGCACTGTTAGCTTTCTGTTAGCATGTCTTCTGCATATACCTTCTTCTTCCCTCCTCCTGGAACATGAGTGACATTGTCCATTGAGCCGACTTTGGACTGAACGCCTTTAAACTCCACCTTCTCTGACTTTATCTCCAGTTTCCCTCCACCTGGGTCACAAACACACATAAGGTTGGATGGAGGCAACATTTTCACTCCGTCTGTTCAATACATCAAAACAACACGACACGACATACTACCTGGTTTGTGGTGGATGTTGTCTTTGGAGCCACACTTTGATGTCACATTACTGAGATTAATTTTCTTGTTGACGATTTGAACCTGCAGACACAAACACACACAGATCTCACTATCTGTCAGGATTCTTTATGTCCTCACAAGTACAGAAAGCCAGGTGTGTTACCTTGCCCCCTCCAGGTATGTGTTTTAGGTTCTCCGTGGATCCAATCTTTGACTTAACGTTGCTGAGATCAGGCATGGGGTGCGAGGGCAGAGGAGGTGTTCCTCGTCCACGAGCAGAGCTGGGGGACCTGGGAGGGGTGCGGACAACTGCCACCTACAGGCAGAGCATGTGATCAGCACAGATCATGTATCAATTAAACCTTTACCAACTCATTTTTACAGTGGTGCTCTGAAATATCTGGTTAGGCGTCCAGACCTTCTTCAAGTCTCTGTTTGGAGTGGAGGATCTGCTGGCTGGAGAGCGACTTCCCGGACTATTAACTCCATCCACTGACTCTGACAGACAGACAGGTGGATACGCAGACAGGTTATCGAGGTCGTACAGGCTCAACTTGAGTAACGATTGGACTGATGTAGTGTTTTTACCTGTACTCTTGGCTGAGATCATCTTGGCTGCTCTTGCACCCCCGGCTGTCCTAGAGGCCTAATCACAAAGGTTTTTTATCATTATACATTTTTTAAAAATGTATTTATATTTACATTAACTTTTATGACTACTATTACCATAATTATCATAATCACTGGGTGAAATATTTTGAGCGTACCTTTGCAGTATCTTCAGCATTTCCTTTTCCAGCTGCTTTTTCTGAACATAGAAGGTTTGAAGGAAGATAAACATTAACGTGACATCAAAAATATTCACATGGGGGTTCAGTTTTTTTCTTTTAGCTTTCTTTTTTTTGATAGAGTGACATCTTAATAAGAGATTAAAGGAAAAAAACTGATGTGACTGGTCAGTAAAGTTCCAATGATACAAGCAATTAATGAAATGAATTAAATATGTCAAGGTTTTAATGTTATTGGTTATAGTTCTGTTGATTTTATTCAAGAGGACGTGTTAATTAAAATTATGAATTTGCTTTGTTGTACCATGGGAACTTTATCTGCAGAGAGAAGACAGTATCTACAAACAGCAGGGGGTAGCAAACAGGGAGGACTGCTAGAGGTGAAAGGTCAGACAACCATACGGTCAAATGTGAGCGGGCGCCCAGTCTGTCACTTTCGAAACAAAAGAAAGAAAGATGAGTAAAGCCCCTAAAGCAGAGGAGGAAGAGGAGGAGTGGGTGGGAGAAAATAAAGAAGTGGGGGAGCAGGACGGAAGAAGAGGTGAAGAAATATTATAGTGAGAGAAGGAGAGGTTCAGAATGACAGACCTTTGTTAAGAGGAGGGGGAGCGCCTGATTTCCTAACATGGGCAGCCTGTTTAGTTGCAGGAGCGCTTGTTTTCTTCGGTGGAGCAGCTTGTTTAGGAGAGGAAGAGGTGCTTGTTTTCCTCACTGAGGCATCTCTTGTGGGTGGAGCTTTGGCTCCAGATGGAGGTGCAGTTGTAGAACTTGAGCGTTTCTTCTCTTTGACAGTGACTCCATTCACTAAAGGTCTGTTTGTTTTACTCACGGAGACCTCCTTGATGTAAGAGGGTGGAGGAGCAGGAGGCGCAGAACTAATAGGAGAGCTTGTTTTTGTAACTTTCTCAGGAGGGTGGGGCACAGAGGACTCCTGCCGCTCCTCAGGTGGCATCACAGCTCCACCTGAGCTCTCCTTCATTGTTTCCTCCTCCTCCTCTTCTTCTTCGTTAACTCCTCTATCATCCTCAGGAGGAGATGCAGAGCTAATGGGGGAGCTTGTTTTTGTTACTTCCTCTGGAGGGTGGAGCTCAGAGGACTCCTGCAGCTCCTCAGGTGGCATCACAGCTCCACCTAAGATCTCCTTCATCGTTTCCTCCTCCTCCTCCTCCTCCTCCTCTTCTTCTTTAGCTCCTCTTTCATCTCCAAGAGGAGGTGCAGAGCTAATAGGAGAGCTTGTTTTTGTTATCTCAGGGGGGGAATGGAGCTCAGGGGACTCCTTCAGCTCCTCTGGTGACATCGCTGCTCCACCTAAGCTCTCCTTCTCCTCCTCCTCCTCATTAACACCTCCTTCATCAGGAGGTGTGATGGATGAGCAGGAGGACCGTTTTTCATCCTCCAACATCTTGGTGTCCTCCCTGTCTTGCTGCTCCTCATTTGGCTCCAATTCAATATCTTTGTCCTTCGTCACCTCCTCTTTTTTTTCCATCATGCATTTCTCCTCCTCTTTGTTTCCAGAATCTTCTTCTTCTTCCTCATCCTCCTCCTTCTGTTCTTCACTTCCAGCATCCACCTCCTCTTCCTCCTCTTTTCTTCTGACTTCCATCGTCCCCTCTTCTCCTTTCATCTCCCCTGGCTCCCCTTGTTCCTCTTCTTCTACTCTGGGCCCCTTCTTCTCCTCTTCCTGCTCCTCTGCTAAAGGATCTTGCCCTCCGTGCTCCTTCTCCATCTCCTCATCTTTTTCTTCATCTTCAGTGGGAGAACACCTAGTTGGAGAGACATGAGGCTCCTCTTCCTTCTCCTCCTCTTTCTCTTTCTCTTTCTCTTTGTCCCCAGGTTTCTCCTCCTCCTCCTCCTCTTTCTTCATCTTTGTTTCCTCCTCCTTATCCTGCTCCATGGGGCTGCTCTTGATCACTTTACCTTCATCTCCTCGCTCCTCTTTTGTCTCCTCCTCCTCCTGCTTTGCTATGCTCCCGTTTGGAAGCTTATCCAGAGAACTGTGGGAGTCAAAGTCTGAGGGAGGAGGAGACGAGAGGAGGAGGAAAGGAGAAGACAACAGGAGGAGACGAAGACAAACACTGAGAACAAACAAACTGACTGGATGTATTTGAAGGCATCACCACAGGAACAGTGATGCTAGCGGTAACAGGAGGCTGAGACCTCCTATTCATAGGAGTAACCACGGTTACTCTTATGTCAACACTGGCTTACTGCACAGACTCATTTTACATCAGGACTATAAACAACATGCAAACAAAGAAAAAAACAAATAAACAATTTCAGGAAAATAAAATATAGTATATGTTGCACAAATCCATGCACACAAGCCTTGGCACCAACCTCCCATGCTCTGCTCTGCAGGGGTGGGACCACCTCCGAGGGGGGCGGAGTATCCATCCATCTTCTCTCCTTTGGAGGGTGGAGGAGAGGAGAGAGAGAGAGGCAGATGAGAGGAGGTGGAAGCATGTTTGCATAAGAAGAGGAGGTGGAGGAGAGGAGGACCAGAGGAGTGGAGGAAAAAGGAGAGTTGATGAGAAGTAGAGGAGGAGTCAGTGCGCATGCTCAGTAACACAGTAAATCCACCATGATGATGATGCAGCAACAAACCCCACATTTTCAGCTTCATTGCAACTCTGTTCCTTCACCTGTCAATCATTCTCTCATTCACGAGCAAGCGCGTTCACGTGACCCTCCCAAAATCCCCTTTGTTTTCTTAATGGAGCCACATTAGTCCCACAGCAAACACGCGGCACCACAGCGGCACCACGCTGTGCTAAGTTATCCAGACTAGGCGGTGACAGAGCGGAAAGTGCCGCAGCACGCGTCTGCCGCGCCTGTCACCGCAGCCGCCGCCCCCCAACCTTCAAACACATGGAGCAGAGACAGACGCAGAGGAGCAGAGGGAGAATGAAAGAAGAGGAGAGGAGGATGAGAGAGAGAGAAGGAGAGACAGAAAGGGAGAGGAAAAGCGGACAGACTGGCTCAGATCTGCCGCTGAAGGATGTTTCAGTGTCTTACCTCCTGGCTGATGATGTCCGTCTGTCTGCTGCTCCACCCTGCTGCACTTCCACCTGCTGCCGCTTTTGAAGATGGGGCGCTCTGACGCTGCACGCCGGGAGAGGAGGCGGCGATTACTATGGAAACCTGCTGCACATGCGCACGGTAAATTAGCAAGACAAGCTCGTTTATTTCTGATGCAAACATCTCACTTTTTTTCACATTGAATTAAGCACATTGAGAATATATTTGGACCTTGCAAAAACATGCTGATATTGAATCCTGATTTTATATATTTAGGGTTTAAAAGATAAATCAACATCCATTTATTATGTAGTCTATGATAGGGTGACCATGTTCTGAAACAAAAAAAAGGAAGTCCTACCCGGCCTCGTGGAAATACTGTTAAAATACCTAAAGATACTGCAAGACGACAAAGTAGCTCCATAACCCATATATATTTATCCACATATTTATTAAAGGCACTCCTTTTCTATTTGAAGTGAAAATTTTCTATGATATAAATATAGATCATGCATGGAAGCTCATTCCTGCTAGTTAAAAAATATAAATTGCAAAAAGGTTTTGTTGTTGTTGTTGATTTGCTTTGATTTTTTTTTCTTGTTTTGTTTTTGCCCATGTTGAGTTGAAATTATAAGATAAAAAACCAAATTGATGAGATAGTCTAAGAATCAGCTTTTATCTTGAAATTTTGACTTTTTATCTCAAAATTTTGACTTTACTATCCCAAAATTCTGAGTAAAAAAATAACGTTTTATTTTCCTTTATTCAACTGGTGGAAATGGGCTTCCATAATAATCCCACATCACATGCTTGAATGTGAATGAAAGAAAATGACTTCGTTTTGATGAATTTATTTGTTGATTAAATATCAGACATCAAAAAATACAGTCTTACACACACAGTATCCACTTTTAAAATCCACCTGTGTCTACATCAAAATTGTCTCATTCCAGAGTCTGGTGCATTAAATTCCTGACATCAGATTATAAATCATATTTAATCTGAAATAATTATAAATATGTATATACAAAGGTTTCTTCAAATCAGGTGTTCATCAAGCTTATCCAGAGAATAATGCCACTTATATAAACTATATTAATAATTACACTTTCTCTTCCGCACGCGCGCACACACACACACACACACACACACACACACACACACACACACACACACACACACACACACACACACGCACACACACACACACAATAAGGACAAAAGAAGGGAGAGTAGCAGTTTGTGTTTCATCCTGAGTGTTTCCTTCTACACACACCTACTGCTACTAACTATGCTACGGTTACTATTTTTACTGCAGATACTGGATACTGTAAGTACTACTGGTCTCTATCTATGAAGGTCTCTCGTCCCCTTCAGGGCCCTAAAGTTACCCTTTTAATTTATCCATAGACTGTACAAAAAGATGGACGACATGACAGGTCCCCAAAGCATTCTAAGTGGATGTGGTTTAGGTCACAGAGCCCGCCTCCTCCGTGTTAACAGATGGGTCACACTTATAATTATCAGGATGCTTGTATGTCAACTTTATTTCAACACAAGCATCTGTTCTGCCGAGGATCTTTGACACTTAATATGTGGAGTCAATGAGTCCTGTTTCGCGGCAACATTAACTCAGTGTGTCCACACATTTTGGGGTTTCACGTTGTCCAAATTTATTTACAGTCAGTGATTTAAACTATGATACAGCTAACTTTTCACTGTGCAAACCTGCACAACATTACAATTAAAGATAAATCTATAATTCATATATGATATAGATATAGATATATTTAAATTTTGTGCAGTCCCCATAAAATGGAAAGTGCAATTAGTCAGAATAAAAAAATAATGTCAGTAATTTATTACAGAGGAATTGGTTTACTGATGTTTTTTACATTTCTTCATCTATGCTGCAGATAAAGTTATCATAATCCTCCTCAAAATAATTCATAATCCCCCAAAAAGTGGATTATACATTAGATATTTAGAGTCATAATCACGTTGCAGCAGAAATCAGCTGTAAATGGTGAATCTATGATTTAGGAGATATTTCGACCTGTGCTTTGTTGAAGTCGATTTAAGTGCTTTTGGACCAGAAGTACCAGGAACTAATTGGTTTCTGTGGCCTGTTGTCATCTGCGTTTCCATGTTTTGAAGTCCTGTGAAAATTATGCAAATAAGGCCAGCAACGGATGGAGAAAGATAAAAGTAATGGATAAAATAGAAGTATGAACACAGTTCAGCTGCATGATGGGACGCCTGTCTGTCACTCCATAGAAGCAGCTGATTGGCCGAGCCCAGTGATTGGTCAGTGTGTATTGAGAAGGGGGTTGCACATAAACCTGGTCCCTGTCTGATTGACGTCTTTGTCCTGTCTTCTCGCCAGTAGCCTGGTTGGACCCAATCCACTGATAGGTTAAACAAAGCCGCCTCTGATTGGCTGGCTGCAGCGATATAGCAGGTTATAGTTTAATGAGTTCAAGTTTGTCGTAGGTCAGAGGTTGGAAGACTGTTTGATGCTGTGGAAGGAGACTCTGCTCGGGGAGGTGGGGAGGGACGTGGCGCGCACCGCCCGGCTCCGGAAGGAGTGACGGTCCTGCCAACGAATCCAGCGCTTCCTGACTGCAGACCTCACCTGAAGACAGGTACAGACAGAAAGATGATAATAATCACTTTAATAGGTGTAAGATCTGATTAAAGTAACAATAACAAAGCAGGTGGGTCCAAGTAAGGATCCCTGTGGTACACCAAGAAAACAGTTTATTACCTCACTGTTGAGGAAACAGTAGAAAACAGAGACAAAGAAACCCTGCAGTGACAGAGGAGAAGAAACTGTTAGTTACTCATTCATTCATTCATTCATTCATTCATTCATTCATTCATTCACTCAACATTTAATGTGTGCATGTAAACAGAGAAGAGGTGAACCTGGAAGGACTCTAAGATGGAGTTAAAGTAGATGAAGACGATCTGAGCGACCTCATCTTCTCCTCCAGGATTCACAAAGAACAACATGTAGGTGATTCCCAGAAGAGGCAGCAGCACCAGAGTTGCCTTCACCGCCTTCCTGCAAATGCCCAACAACAACTTCATTTACATCTCTTACGGGAATCTCCTTTTAACTTGTTTTAACCCTTTTTTTCTCTGTGTTGTACCTGTACTGAATGGTCTCTGAGGTGGTGGATGCCCTCAGTTTGGTCATCAGTATTCGAACGATGTTGAACAGGAAGACAAAATTGATCTAAAGTTGGAAAAAAGAGACAGATCTCACTTCAAACGTAGATAGATGGTATTCTCATTGGACCTGGATTGTGATCTTACCAGTAAGACCAGGATCATGGGACCTTGGTAGATGTAGTCTGTATAAACCCCCGCCCTTTTTCCAAACCAGCACCTGAAAACCATAACAACAGGGTTTTAGTGAGAGGGTTCGCAGATAAATAGAGATTATTGCAAACGTGACTCACTTCTCGTTGTCGTAGTAAAGCTTTCCAAACGCCCAGAAAACTATGATGGGGAATGGAATACCTGGACAGACAGACAGACAGATAATGAGCAAAGTGGACAGACAGGCAGGTAGACAGAAAAAGAGGCAGACAGGTACCCCAGCCGATGCAGATGAACATCCACTTCCTGAGTTTGTCGGTGGAGTAGGTGAGGACGACAGCCGTGTGGAGATAACAACCCTCACCGAACATCCAGAAGAAGTTTGTGACGTGGAAATAATTATAACCAGCTGTCACCAGGCGGCACCACACCTGAGGAGGAGGGGGAGGGAGAGGGGGAGGCAGGAGGGAGGAGGTGAGGTCTCTGTCTGTGCATGGCCATAATTGATATTTAGTGATGAAAAATGAACTTGTGTGTGCGCTCACCTGGTTGCTCTCAGTCACAGCAGGGTTCATGGTGAGCTGGACGATGAACCAGGTGGCATTCCTCAGGATGAACGCTGAGATCAGATTCCAGTGGATGATGTTCCTCAGACAGCGAATACTCCTGTTAGACACACACATCACTTTTCCACTAGAGGGCACTGCAGCCTGTAAAATGTTTAATACTCAAAGTTCAGCTGAGGGACAGAAGTACACACACACAAACACACACACACACACACACACATGCATAGGGTGATCATATTCTCAAAACCTAAGGAGGACCCTCTACCAGTAATCTTGGGGATGCTGCAAAAAATACTCAAGACAACAAAGCAGCTTCACAACCCACCCACTTTTTTATAGACAACTTTGTCTTCTTTTCTCAAAATTTCAGCTGTTTTATCTCATAATGTTCACTTTATATCTCACATTTTCAACCATTGATCTCAAACTTAAAATTTTAGTATCAATATCCTGATTGATATCTCATATTTTGTCTTTATCTCAAAATTTTAACTTTTTTTTATCTCATTATTTTGACTTTAAATCTCAAAATTTTACATTTATCTTACAACTCTGACTTTTAAACTCAAATTAAGACTTACCAATTTCAATTTTCAAATTTTTTTAAACTCATAGTTTTGACTTTTTAAGTTTAAGTTTCAACTATTGATTTAAAATTTTGACTTTTTACCTAAAAATTTTGAAATTAATATCTTACAATTTCGTCCTTTGAATTCAAATTTTGACTTTTGTCCAATAGTTTTGTCTTTTTGTATTTAATTTTCCACTACTAATTACACATTTTGACTTTTTATTTCAAAATTTTGATTAATTACTCATATTTTTTACTTTAACTCATAGTTTTGACTCTTTAAGCTTACAGTTTTTGACTTTTTATCTTTAGATCTTAATTCTCAACATAGCCAAGTTTTATTTTTTTATTTTTAACGGGCAGTAATGGGCTCCCATAATAAAGCCTCGCCACATGCATAAATAAAAGGAAAAATATTTATATTTATTTCTCATGTGCGAAAATATGAATAATGCCTCAAAATCTTAGTTTACATTTAATTAAGGTGTTTTTAATTTCCAGCTGACACAGAGGTGCCAGCTTTACAGACAGTACACTGAGCCTCCCTACAGTCACAACCATGATAAAAAGAGGGCTACTGCTGTATATCTGCAGTTGGTCAGTAAAAGTTGTTTCCACTTCAGTATTTTCTATCTGAGAGACAGTCAAAGCCTGTTTTCTTGCCCAACATTTTGACAGGTTGGTGCATCAGAATGAAGCCAGTAGCTCAGTGCAGCTTTGCTTTATGCTAAATATCAATGGTCTGTAAAACAAGCTGAGAAAAGCAGACACTTAGGGGAATTTCATAAAATCCCCATAGACATCATTTTTACAACCAAAAAGGAGGACAATGTCCTGGCAATAGAAGGCGTTTGGTGACTCCACACATGCACAGAGTAGATTACCTGAGTCTCATGAAGAGCGTGAAGGCGAGCAGCAGAGCTCCCAGAGAGATGCAGTGACCCAGGTAGTTGATGATCACAGCGACCTGATAGTGAACTTTACTCTTTCTCTGAAAATCACACGCACACAGGCTCAAAGGTCAAAGGTCAAGTGCGAAAAAGAAAGAAACCAAACCCATTTCTGTGATTAATACTGAAGAGGCTCTGCTCTGGGTATGTGTTTATGTGTGAGACGTTGAATGTAACATAAGTCTAACAAAGCTCTTTGACTGCTTGAATGGATGAGTGATGGAAAAGTGCAGTCCACTTAAGCACAGCACTTTTATAACTGCAAAGTGTGTCAGCGCGGCTGCCTAGCACTCAGATGTGTCAGCAGCTCAGGGTTAGACTCAGCTGAACAAACTTCTTCTGATGAGGATGTGAGAGAAGTTTTGTTAACTGTGACAGCCTGTGTGTCCTGGCATCATGAGTATTTCAGCAACACTTTTCTAAATTCTCATAAATTTAACTGAAAAAAAAAACTGTTTGCTTCCATGTTTAGATTTCGAAATGTGCTAAAATTCTTAAGGTCAGCAAACAGAAGAAATCTCTCCCTCTGGGTGATTCATTGCAGACAGCAGAATCAGAAAAACACATTATCACCCATTAGATGTGCCCCCCCCCCCACACACACACGTGTTGAAAGTGTTTTCTTGTCACACGTCTCTGAGGATAGAAGTGTTTGGTAAAAAACATGAAGACTTTTCATCTTTAATGGAGGATCCGCTCTTTGACTGCAGCTGTTTGTCCTCTTTGAACAGGAACACAAGAGGTGTGATTATCTGTCCTGCTGTTCCCTTTGTTCTCAGAGGGAAAAGAAAAAAACAAAAGACGCAAAAAAAAAAAAAAAAATGAGGAGGAAAAGAAAGTCAGAAATGGAGTGTATCTGTGTATGAATGCCACGACTGCCTGAGCCGACGCTTATCTCTTATGTTACTGCAGGAATATGTGAAACCTGTGTCTGTCACTGGTTACCTGACAGTGACAATTACTGATCAGTGACTGGTCGAACTCACCAGAACAATGATCTCAGTGCACTGACTGTAGTTTCCCCGAGGAGCCCAGCTGCCGTTGGACTGGCACTCTCTGTACACCCTGTCTACACACACACACACACACAAAGTGAAAAAAGACGGATATTGTGTGACATATTTCGAAGCTGTGCATAGCTGTACAAGTTTAAAGAAGATCAACAAAAAATTACAGCCAGTCACAGTGAAAATGCCCCTGTGCGCCTGTTGGAGAGTGTAGCGGCTGCTGCACTTGCAGCAAGCTCCGACTCAGCAAAAAGCCATGTAAGTATAAGAGATCTGGCCCCTATGGAAAGCATACATGGGTAATTTCAAGATTTAGTCAGGTGCAGTACTGCTTCTGACTATGATGTATGGCCTAGACTTTGACACATATATTATCTCCAGTAATGACAGTGAGAGGTCATTGAAGAATGGTGAGGAGTCATAGCATGCTTGAAGGTGGTGATGGCATCAAATATCATTGTGTCCATTAAGTGGCACTATTCCTGTGATCAAAGTGCGAGTATATATAAGTCCAGGCTGTCACAAAAGCACCTGAGAAATACTTTTTTTGGGGGTACAAAATAGCGATATGGGCAAAGTTTTGTACGTTAAAGGCCAACAATTAGGGTTAAAAAGGGAGAAGAAAGAAAGAATAATATCCTTAAGATTTTAAGTACAATTTGAGAGTAACGTGGGGTCACTGGTACTGCTGAGTTCGGTTTTCGCCCCCAATTATGATTAACCACATTTGGTACACATTTGCATCCTCGCAGACTCTGTCATCAGGCTTGAGCCCTATCAAGGAACCATGGGGGAGGAAGAAGCAGACAAAAACAAAAAGTGACTATAACAGAGAGGTAGAACAATTTACTTCACAGATAAAGAATGGAAAAGAAAACAAATTCAGACAATAAAAGGAGAAAATAGAAAGAGATCAAAGAAGATATGGAGAGAAGAAGAGAGAGGAGATTGACGAGAGAAGTAATGAAGACAAAAGAGAATGATGATGCAGGAAGGGAAGGGGAAAGCAGAGATCAGGGGAAAAAAGTGGATGAAAAAAAAGTAAAAGGAGGAAGAGATGAAGAAGAGGGTGAAGGAAGAGAAAGAAAACTAAAGAAGGAGAATAAAAAATAGAGCAGCCTAATGATTTCTCCTTCTAACTTGCTGACTCTTTTACGTGTATGTTACTGAATTTTAAACTCTCTGCTTTCATCATGCCCCTCTGCCTCCTCTTCCTCTCTTCTTCCTGTGAGCATTATTTCCAACATGTGCTGCCAACGTGAGCAGGACTCCCCGTGAGGACGACATCTTGTATCTCTGCAGGACTTTCCTGCCTGAGTGAAGACTAAATCAAAAGTAATAAAATCAACTGCATTCATTGAGCTCTTTCTCATATTAGATCCTACTCTGTTGGTGTGTGTGTGTGTCTGTGTGTCTGTGTGTCTGTGTGTGTGTGACTACAGCAACAGCAGAACTGTGGCTCTGTCCTAACAGAAGTCACAGCCTTCACGGGTCCCTGGAGGATGAGGAGGGGGCGAGCTCGTGCAGCCGCCTGGATCGATAAGTCCGGGCTTAGCTTCTCTGCTAACTGATTAGCAGAACAGATCAATGTGCCAACTCAGCTGGCGACACTTGGCTCATTAGCATGTATGTTAGCTGAAGCTGGGCCAATCAGAGGAGAGACATTTGATGAAACTGGAAGAGAGGCAGAGAGTACTCTCACAGTGATGATGAAGACGACAGGGTGAGACTTAAGCTCCAGCTGGTTCAACACACACACACAAAAACACACACACACATTCACAGAGAGACACACACTCTGATGACTCATGGTATTAAGTCAGATCAACAAATAAACCTCTAATTAAACAGGATATTTAATACCACCCACCCACACACACATGAATACACTCACACAAACACTTTAACATGAATACACACACACACACACACACACACTGTTGGGTTGATGTTATGAAGCCAGTTGGCAGCAGATTAGAAGTCACCGGTTTGCCGCTGCGTCTCCTCTCTGTTTGCTATGGCTCAGAAAGCCCGGCTGTGATTCGCTCAGACTTAATTAACTCCTGACGGGCCGACGGGTGAGAAGCGATGAAGATTAGAGTATTGACAACACGCAGAGCTCAACTTCTGGTTTGATCAAAACAGGAAGCAAGACCAGTGTTATCAACAGCTCTTCTTCTATCAATCAGAACAAATATATTCCACTTTATCATGTTGTGGACTCTCAAGTTTCTTGAAAATACGTACTCTAGTGGTTTTAATATTTGTCGTTGCAGCTGTTTTTGGTGCAGCGTGTATGGAGAGCAAAAGCAGGCAGGACATAATCCACATTATGACATCCTGGCTCCCATTGTTAATCTGGCGACAACACACATCTAACAAAGCACCATGGTCCTGGTATCACTGATGAGTTCACAAAATCCACTCAAAATAGTCTCTATCTCTTCAGCTTTTCCATAAAGAGCCCTAGAAATACAGGGTGTCCACAAAGTCTCTTCACAACTTGAAAAATATATCAAAAAGGCAATTGACGAGATATCGGAATTGCTCTATTTATTCAGTTGGTAGCACAGTTTTTAATCACATTGAATTTGTTAATTTCAGGTGCTGTCAATAAAAAAAGGTTCTGTTAAATGACCCCCAAAAAATGGTCTCTCCTTGAGAAAAGCCACAATGTGGGTCATGTTTTATTGAAACAATATCAGATATGCAGATTCAGCAAAACTACAGAACTAGAAGTATGAAAATGATCCACAGGCAGGTCTGTGGATTTGTGCTTGACACAAGAAATTAACAGAGACAGTAACCATGTGGGATAAAGGAAGGAGTGGATGACCAAGAACATGTATCACATAAAATAAGTGTTTCAGTGTTCTTCTAAAAATTTAGTCCTCCCATTAAACTACTTTTAAAAAACTTTAATGTGTACTTTTTATTGTGCAGCAATTTCCACGTCTGTTCATTTGCTTTTGTAATAAATTTCTTAAATTGGTAAGAGACTTTATGGACACCTTGTATAACAGAGGGGGTATTGTACTTTTTTACAGCTTCATTCGGTCCCTCTGGTGCACCCATAGTACTTACTGGTGGTGTTGTAGTGGATGCCATTGAACTGCTCAGGACAGGGTCTGGAGATCAGCTCTCCTGCTGCACTTCGGGGCCAACAGGTCCCAATACCATCCACAGACAGGTCACAGTACACACCTGCAGACACAAACAAAAACCCTGAAAAATGAGTTCTGAGATGAGAAGCGATGTTTTCTCATGATTTAAATCTGGAGGTGAAGTACCCATGTTTATAGTTATGAAAAAACCTTAATTGGTTCATGTTGGAGAGAGAGGACCTCAAACACCGAGGCATACCCATGTCTCCCTCCCTAACAAGGCTCCAGAGGACAGGGGGTTTGTGGAGCAGGAGCCTTTCAGAAACAGCAGCTAAAACAAAGTGTTTCAGACTGAGGCTGAAATAAGGGTTTTCCAAAACACCAGGGAGAAAGAAATATGGATTTGTTTGTCAGAGCTGTAAATCATGTAAAGCTGCCACACGGGCATCTGCAGGACGGAACAAGGACAGTAAAACAGACAATACCGCCTCTTTAATATAAGATTGATAATGAGCTACACATTTGGATGTGATGCTGAGCAGCTGTACGAACCTGAAGTGTTGCTGATGGTGAATGTCTGGTTCAGCAACACCAACGTCCTCGCTAATACAGGATCAAAAAAAGACAAGAAACATCAGTTTTTGCATCTTAGATGAGATTAAATGTGAGACAGACGGAGTCTCACCTGTCAGGTTGGTCGACAGCAGGATCAGAGTCTCACAGGTCAACTCAGCCGTAGAAACTCGTCCACTGAACAACACACAGACACACACCACCTGGAGGACACACACTCAGGGTCAGGACTGTTTACAGACGGGTGGAGACGGACAGGAGCTGGTCCGTCCACACTTTAATAAGCACATTAAACATTTCACAGACAGAAAGCCTCTTAGGATCCAGGACAGGAATACCAAAGTAATAAAAGTTAAAAATAAACCAGATATTAAAAAGTCAGAGTTTGATCTAATTTATATCTTTGTCTCCATTTCTCCAACTGACATGCTTTTGTTTCTACTCACTCCACTCACGCTGTGCATAAATGACCGTTCATCACATAACCGAGGGGGGTAGGCATCAGCTGATGTGCCTGAGGCGCTCTGGTCCGACTCCAGAGGAGATTCACTCGCCTCTGACTCATTAATTCAATGATTAAATAAGATCAGTCTGTTAATTATTCACTGATTATGATTCACTGAGCATGACTACACACATATTAACACACACACACGGATAATAATAAGAATGAGAGCTGGGAGCAGCACTCGCTCATCCTCAAGTTGTGGGAGCTAAGAAGAGGATCAGAGTCTCATTCCTACTTCACCTTAGTGTCTTTGGGTCAAATTAAAAACCAGTATTGTTCAAGCGTTAAAATGAGAAATCCTATAATAAGAACAAATAGAAACTGGCTGAACACAACTGTAATGTGTGTGTATGTGCATTTCACTGTGTTGCAGGGAAAGTGATCATATTGGCTAAGAGGTCCCAGGAGGTGTCAGCCATATGGCTCTGCTCTCCGCTGCTGCCTCCCCTCACATACAAATGTACGTCCAGTGTACCGATACCACTTCAATATGGTGTTTATTCTCACACATACATAATAAAAACAAGCACAGACAGATTTTTGGTGTAAAACAGCACATATATAAAATATAACACACACACGCATGTGACGGCTCTGATGGCAGATGACATCTGTCTGATCACGGCGCACACATCTGTCCATGAAAAACAGTGTTCATTCATTTGTACATTTATGTAACTGTGGAGGCAGATGCAGTTGTGCCAGAGTGTGGATCAAGACCCCCCAAGGGGCCATGGAGCTCTGATAAGGGGGTCAGTTTGGTTCTTCTAGGTTTACACCACACTGCCCCAACCCTCTAACTCTGTTTATCATTTCAAATCCTGCTATTTGGCTTTCTTTTCCCCACAAACCGCAATTTATCTAGAATTTATTTTCACTGAAACTGCTCCAAGCATCAATCAGCAGTTTTACGAATAGTGCTGCATGTGTGTGTGTCCGTGTGTCCGTGTGTGCGTGTGTGTGTGTGTGTGTGTGTGTGTGTGTGTGTGTGTGTGTGTAGCGCCAGGTGGTACTGAGCTGACTCACCGGTGTATCAGACACAAACAACACATTTCTCCACTTTCAGATCTTATAAAACATGAAATGTGTGATGTTTCTTGGAGGTGTTATGAATAATAAAATCAGCCCTCCACCTCGTCAACATCTTCATCTCACTGTAGACAACAGCAGGAGGCTTTTATTCTGAAGGAACGAGTCAGTCTGCACCCACACACTTACAAAATAGACTTCATAACAATAAATAAACACTGCGGTAACTACCAATCAGAAACATTCAGCTTGCAGGGCCCGCCCCTAAAGTTCCTGGACCTTTGGAAGTACTTCTCTCCAAACAGGGGTACATTAATCTAAATTTAGAACCCAGTTCCTGTGGTATAGAAGCACTGAGTTCCTCCTCCTTCCTGAGAAAAGTTCCTGCAGTTGAAAAGCACCTTTTATGTTTTTCACGTTGCTCCTCATCTGCAACTCAAAATGTATCCACTATTATTCAAATAAGAACTTCATTACCTACAAACCTCCTCCTTCTGCTCTTTTCTGTCTGTCTGCAGTGTTTGGAGATGAGTTACTGAGGAGGAGGAGGAGGAGGAGGAGGCGGATGGAGGGATGAAAAGACGAGACAGAAACAGGAAGTGATGGATGAGTGTGTGTCGATCGCCCCCTCAGGTGCTGCCAGTCATTTCACATCTCTCTCTCTTCTTTCTCTCCCTCTCATTTTATTTTCTGTCCTTTAGACCTGAATGAAACAGACCTCAGATATGAGTGTGTGTGTCTCTGTGTGTGTCTGTGTGTGTCTTTGTGTGTGTCTATGTGTGTGTGTAGGTGTGTGAGTGTTCTAAATATAGAATGATGTATGTTGGTGAAACGCCAGCACCCTCCTGCTTTAATACACCTCTCTCACTTTCTTTCTCCCTGGATGACAGCCAGACAAAAACAGGAGAAGAAATACAAAGTTGTCTGGATTTTTCTACTCCATCAAAACACAACAAACACCAACAAGTTCCTTGAAAAAACATCTTATCTGAGTTTTTTAGACACTTTGAGAAAAGAATATCTCCAAACAGGCGGTGTGAAGGTTCAAACATCCTTTTGCACCGGGTTTGGTTCTCTACAGAGAACCAGTCCCAAATGTCACTGATTCAGGGATTCGATAAGAAACGTTTATTTTGCTCTGCTATTGAGTTTCCAACAGAGACATAAATCTCTCAGGATTTTACCTTTGTGAGCATTCTGCAGTCCACATAAAGTTTTTCCTGCTTGTAAACAATGTCTTGAGAACATAAGCATGGCGGACCAAAACAGCATTTGAAAGTCTGCTTCTCTTTTGGCCCATAGGTTCCTGAGGGTTTGACCTGGTTTTTTAACTTCCCAATGTTTCTTCAGGCTCCTCTGAATATCTTTTGGACCCTGTACAGTCACAGGGGCTGCAGCTCTAGAGCCCACCTCGGTCTCTTGAATCATAGCTATGGGTTCCCAGTAGGGCTGGGCAATAGGGCAAAAAAAGTATTTTTTCATACCATCTGATCTCGATTAATATCCCTATTTTTGTTTTATTTTTAAACTGCCATTTTAAAGCATCTGTACTGAAAACTTAAGAAACCAAAGATAAGTTCAATATTTCATTAACATGCAAAGCATATAAAAGCTAAATTAATAAGTTGAACAGAGAGAAATGGAAAAATATAGAGAAAATGCCTCAGTATCCTCCGAAAGAAAATTTTCTTTTTAAAAGAAATATCTCACGTAATAATTTTTCTCATCTTTGCTTTAGTGGGGGGGTTGAACCTCTAATGCTATGTTTGCTGGCAGCATAGTGACAGCCTGTGAAGATTCTGCTCATACTTTAATGCTTTCCAAGTCATCACTACGGTGGTCCTTCCTCAAATGATTAAACAGATTTGTTGTGTTGACATTTTTGAGTGCACCAGCTGCTGACATACCTTGCACACCGGCTTATTTTGCTTCATGTCAGTTTGGAGATACCCACACTACAGCCACACAACCAGTATTGAATAACTATTTGTCTCCATGATAATATCATCTTCAGAGGGTCATAACTCCAAGTCATGATTGACATCTACTTCATCGTCCTAAGCCCCATATTTAGCTTAACCACGTTTGTTCGTTCTGGCAACTTACAAGCGGAAGTGGAGCAGGAAAAGGTTGACTCTGATTGTCTATTAGCACACAGATTCGCGCCATGTTTGACTGATTAAACATGCTCACATCTGATCACTGTTGATCTGAAATTTATCGCGATTAATGATCATATCATCGCCCAGCCCTAGATCCTGGTGGTGCCTTTATGCTCCTCTGGGTTCCTCTCAGTTCCTTTTGGTTCCCCCAGACATGGGACCATGAGGGGCTCAGTGCTTTTGATTCCTTTGGGCCCATTTGGGTTTTTTTCCATACTGTTGGCTCTTCTTTGTTCCATGGGGTTCTTGCATAATATGTGAAACTTCTTCAAAATCTGGATCCTACCTTGCACCCTTAGGTTCCTTGTAGGTTTTTCTAGTTCCTTCTAAATCCTTCAATCCTGCTCAATGCTCCTGGTACCTACAGGTTCCTCTGGGTTCCCAGAGGTAGTTTGTTTATTTGGGTCCCCAAGACCCTCCATGAGCAGTTTGAGGATCATCCTGCTCAGATACTGATGCATCACAAACTAATTGTGATGGTGGTTTCAGGACCAGTGGACGACCCACAGAGCCAGTCAACCAAGGAGGTCTTTCATTAGGTCATTAGTCTATTGTTATTAATTATCATTGTTATTATTACATGCAGCTGTTATTTATTAAACCTCGGAAACACGTATGTTTCATAATGTGTGAACATGAGCAGCGCGCGCGATAGCGAGAGAGAGAGAGAGAGAAACGTAAACACACAGTGTGACACACACATGCGCGCGCTCTCACCTGCTTCAGTAGTTTTTCCATCTCTCATTCATACGATCGCGTGCGCTCTGGCACGCGATCCTCCTTCTGTTCACGGCCTGGTCCCGCACGTTCCGGTCCGGCACACCTTCCCTGTCATCTCGGTCCGAGCCCAGACAAACGGACCAAACAGATCCACAGCAGAGGAGCAGAGCTCCGAACCGAACCGAACTGAGCCGAGTAGAGTCCAACACAAAGACAAACAGGCTGGAAACACAGATGTGGATCAGTCAGTCCAGTTCTGCGCGCATCTATCCAGGTCCGGGTCTGACATTAGTCCTGCGTTTGGGGAGCCGGTCCTGCACCGGAACACTGGTGGACCGGAGCAGCGCGTGCTGCTGTGGGGAGGCTGCTGCAAAGCGCGAGCCAATCAGGGAGGAACGACTGAGAGAGAGAGAGAGAGAGAGAGAGAGAGAGAGAGAGAGAGAGAGAGAGAGAGTTATTATTTTCAAGATGAATCAGTCAGTTTACTCCACCAACACACATTCGGGACTGAAAAGATAGAACACCTCCTCTGTTATTGTGTTAATTTTATTGTCCTGTTTCCATCTGAACTTTTTAATTTTTTGTTTTCTTTCTTTTTGACTGCACAACACTTTACAGTAATTAGTGCGGCGACTGAGAAATGCAAATCAAAATTACAAAGTTTGAAACACTTTTAAAAACTTGAAATAAATGTATGTGTTGCTAAATATTTTAACAACCCAAAAAATAAATCAACAAAAAACTTTTGCCAAGGACAAAACTGTTTGTGTTGATGGTAGGTGTGTAATAAAGAGGGTGGCGTGCGATGTATGGAGTTTATAGCTGTTTGGAAAAGTTTGTAAGAGCGTTTTGTCTTTTTTATGGGGCCCAATTGAGTTTTTGGCTCAACACAAACTGATTGACCCCTCAGGTAATCACTTCCACGTCAACATTGACGTTAAGTCAATTTCTCATGCGCCATAATTGTTTCATTTGTATATTTGTCTCAATGCTTGTAAAAGTGTTTGCATGTTGTACATTTTTTTGTCCTTGGTCAATGTGTTTTGTTAATTTGATTTGTTTTTATAATTGTAAAAATATTTTGTTTAATGTAAATTTATTTCAAGATTGCAAAAGTGTTTCAAACTTGGTAATTTTGCCTTGCACTTCGCAGCCACTGTAGATTTAGAAAGACTTTACGGCCATGACTTTACCGTTTACTGAGTTGACCTGACAGCGACCTTACAGTGAGGGTGCCATGTACCTGTGCTTCAGGTGGGATGTCTTTCCTGAAAAGTTCAGACCATTGCAGCTAATTGGCTGCTGTTGGTTTTAACAAGATGTCTGTTTTGATCTGAATCTCAGTAAACATCAGGAATATTCCTGATGAAACATGATGTGTAATTGTCCTCCAGGTCATTGTTTGCACTCACACATTAATCCATTTAATGAGATGAAAATGCCTCATTAGCAACACAGACAGTGACAGTGACTCCAGCATGTAGTCTGAGCCGCAAGCTAACAAGCCCAACAACTGTCAGACGATGTTTCTGTTTCACATCCCAGAGCTGTTTGTTTCTATGCTGAAAGAGCTTGCACTGACAATATGTCCAATCTTTATTTAGATCCTGTTTCTTCTCAGTCCAGCTCCCAAGAGATGCCAGAGCACCTTATTTTACCTGCAAGGAGGAAGACTCACCTGTCCTCTGGCATAACTCATACGCTCAGTTTGAAGGGGAACATATTTTACAGCTGCTGTCAAAACAAAATCTGTCACTGAAATGGATTTTCAGTCACCCTGTTTGTGGTGTAAGCCCCCAAAAGCTGCTGAGTGACTTTTTCTGAGTGCTCAGTTAGTTTGCAATAGGTCTGCAGTGGGTTCATTTGTAAAATCAAAACAGATGAATC